>OZ020508.1:153522573-154722573 GCA_963971375.1 Platycheirus rosarum | reverse complement strand
TTTTTTTTTTATAGTAAGTGTCTTAGGAACTTATTTCTTCACAACGAAAAAACAATTTTGAAAGAAAAAAAAAAACAATTAACTTCAAATCGATATTCACCACCTTTTCATCGATTTCAAGGCCGTGCCTGACAGAATTTAAAGAGATGATTATACTAATCAAAGTCTTGTAGGATTGTTGATGGAAATACAGGCTTTCCACCGGGTCGGAAAAGACCTTACCGACAACTTTGAAGTCAAAGACACGCTATCATGCGACTTCTTCAGTCATATGAGACCAAAGCGGCAAAAAGGTCTTATCAGTCGCCCAGAAGAAAACCAAGTTTGTATATGCTGCCATCAAGGAAAGACACCAAAACGCCGGTCTACTACCACTTACCTTGTCGAATTTGTATCCCAAACCCTCTCACCCGTAGAGAATGGAAAGGAAGTAGATGTTTTCTCTTACTTTAGCAACGCAATTGAAAAATATATTTTTCAAACTATCCTTCCTCGGCCTTGCACCTATCCTTATTAAATGGATTTCTTGTTATCTAGGAAACCGATACTGCAGAAAAGTTTGATATTAATTAAATAACAAAAACTAAAATTAAAATTTAAAAGTTTGTTCTATTTTTATTTTATTTTGTTCTCATTTCATTTAACAGCGACAACATGGAGACAAAAGTATAAAGTTACTACAATAATCGCTTCTAATCTACCCTCTCCAATCCGTGTTCCAAGGATTTACCCTCGGCGGTCTGTCTTGGAATAATCCATTTATCTTTCCTCATATCAAAATCGCCTTCAACTTATATCCCTGAATACTTGAGAACGCAAGAAAAATATCCGAGATTATCTTCATTTATCGACCCCTCTCAGGTTTTGTCGACTGTGAAACTCTTTACAACTGCATCTTCTTCAGCACAAATCCCCGTAACCTAAGAAATCTTCGCCTGTTCTATCTGCCCACTTACCGTAGCTCTTTTAACTCCAATGAACCTACTACTAGAATGCTGCAGAGGTTTAATTCGAATGAAAACTGTTTCGACTTTAACATCAGCACCCACTGCATCATTTAAATTAGCCGTAATTTTCATGGTTTAAAGTTAGTTTAAGATATGAAGCATGTATTAGGCTTAAATTAAAATTATTTAGGGATTTTGTCCACTGAGACTCCGCTTAGTTGATCTCAGAGGACAACACCAGTGGTGGAATGAAACGACTGCAGCAAAGCTAGGAGTAAAAAAGCCATGTCTTTTTATAAGGTCCTCATTATCCCAGTCATAGAGCAGAATGTTTCCAGAGAACAATTCTTAGGATGAGTAAATCAGATAAGTATGCAATAAGCAGAGAGAACCAGGGCCGCCGCGAGAATATTCAGGCCCGTTGAAAACCATAATATGGGCCCTATTAAAAAAAAAATGTAAGTATTTATAGTACTTAAGAACTTAGGGCCTCGAAGAACAACGGGCCCGGGGGTAATCCACTTGTTACCCCCCCTCTCGGCCGCCCCGCCGAATGAGAAGTTGACGCTACATAACACAAGATAACCGTTCTATTTAAAATAACAGAAAGTTATAAATTCAAGAAGCATGGGTGTCCTGTCTTGACTCTGTCGAAGTTATGTTTTGAGAAACGAAAAACACATAGTTTTTTACAGATCTTGGGTAAAAGTTAGTAGCTTTGTTCGATGTCAGCACTGGGGCGCACTAGTGTACCCTGAAATCGCACTGAAGTGTTTTATGTGACACTTTTTTCACCCCAGTATTTTTGCACTGTGTTCGATGTGAACACCGGGCACGTACTGAGTGCACCCTCATGCGCCCCAGGTATTTTCTTGGTGTAAGATATCGGAGCTGTCAAAATGCAAAATTTAAATTCAAATCAGCTGTTGGCAGAAGTTCATTTTCAGAGAATGGAGGAGTTTATTTGCAAATTTGGTGTGTTTTTTTATGATTTGAAATATTTCGTAGATTATTTTGTAGGTTTTAAGTTATTAATGTGTGTATAGACATGCTTTCGTGGGTCATTTTATTAACTTCTTTTTATTTGCCACCGTTTAGAGAAAACAAATTTAAATGAAAAAAATGTCAAAAAAATAGAGATGTTGCACTGAGCTATTCGATGTTAAATCAACACCGGAGCAGCTATGCAGGTTTTTGGCAGTTTGACTTGATGCACTGACATTCCCCAGTGCGCACTGGGGCGGGGAACATCGAACAAACCTGGTGACTAGAGATCTTCTGTTATGTTTGTGTTGATGAATCTAATGTTATTATATTTTAAATAATACTTTCACCTTTATTAGAGGATTTCTACTTGGAACAATATAAAACAAAAAAAAAAGGCTAGCGGAAATAACAAACAAACAATAGATAATGTTCTTAAGAGGAAAAATTAAAACTAAGACATTAAAAAAATCATTAAGCTAATCATGGTACACTTTTTTAAACAAAACTAATAGAATAAAACTATGGGTAGGCGTCTCGTTGGAAACGAAAGGCTTTATGTTTCTTAAGTAATATGTATTTCTTAAAACCTAACTTCTATTGGTTAACGACATAGTAAGTTGTCTTACTACTGACCGGGTTCATTGGATCCTGATACGAAATACAAACCACTTGATTCATTAACTTTTGCTGCAGTTGCTCTTGTTGCACCATTTTGTTCTCATCATCCGGTATATCCGTAACAATCAAATCGGAATTCCATGAATTTGCATTCTTAACATTATCCTCGTTGCCGATATCAATCAAAGCGCTGTTCTCACTGTTTGGCAGTGCTGTGTTTTCCAAAATTGAAAACGAAGCCGTTGGAATAAATTCATCCAAATCGGAGTTAAGTGAAACTTCGTTTAGATTCTGTTTCAACAATGAAATTGGCTTTTCGACTACTTGCTCTACTATGGGATGCTTTTGTTTGTGTTTTTTAAAATTTGATGCATCCGAGAACGTTTTTGGACACAAATGACATACGTATGGCTTTTCTCCAGTATGCAATCGTTTATGCTTAAGCAAGTTGTTTCTGTTGGCAAATAGCCTTTTACATACCGCACACTGGTAGGCATTGTTTGATGGTATTGATATCTTTAATTCTTTGGATTTTTTAATTGTGTGTGTCTTTTGATGTACACGACATTGTGATGAGGTCTTGAAGGAAATTCCACAAATCAGGCAGACATATGGTCGGTCTCCGGTGTGTATGCGTTTGTGTTCTTTGAGATGACTTTGTTGGTTGAAGCTTTTTTTGCAGATCTATGAAAATGAAAAGAAAAAAATTGTTAGTTTTTACAAAAACCTTCGTCTAATTCTTCTAACTAGTGTCGTGCAATGTCCTGTTGCATTCTAAGAAGCAATTTGCCTTACAGACGCATAGTTAAAATACTCTTATTAAACTTTTTTATATACAAATGGTTTCAACCTAGTAGAACTAATGGTTTGAATGGCTTCTAAGATAAGCTTTTAAAAGCCAGTCGAGATGATTTTCTTGTAGGTATAATGTGGAATGTTAATAGTTCCAATGCACGAAATTACTGCTACTTATTGCTAGACACCTTATTCTTCTTCCTATAATAGTCAATAATTGAACTCACCGTACATGAATATGGATGAAGTCCATCATGAGTCCTCAAATGCCTAACCAAAGAGATTTGGTGCCGAAATAGCTTTGGACATTTATTGCACTTAAAAGAGCATTCTTTAGTATGAGTGATTTTGTGGATATCAAGAACACTTTTTTGTCTGAAAGAAGATGAACAGATATCGCATTTATACGGCCGGTAGTTGTAATGCGTTGCCAAATGGCGACTCATGACTGCGTTTGATGTGAATGTTTTTGCGCATTTCAAACAGGAAAATTTTCTGCGTTTTTTAGTAAGAGACTTATGTTCCGGGTTGTCGTCGGTATTGGGGTCGTCTGGATTTTCATTTGGGTTTTCCAAGCATGGTGTCTCAATTATTCCCAAACCAGAATGCTTTGTTTCACTGACATGCCTGTCAAAAATTGATTTGGCTTGGAAAGTTTCCTGGCATTCGATGCACTCGTAAAGAATGTTTGTATGGCTAGACAGGTGATTAAAGAAGGCAAGCTCTTTAATGAACTTCTGTTCACAGAAATTACATTCATATCGAGTTGGATTCTTTGGATCGTGAGGATCTATTATCAGCTCAGCTTCTTCATCTCCCTCGTGGTCTTCAGTTGACTTTTTGCCATTCTGCTTGCTTTTTCGTTTAGTGACACCAATTTTTGAATAGAGATTTTCCAGTTCATTGCCCCGCATTGAATCTTGATATCTACGAGGAGTTTTAAGTATTCGTCTGCCTCTTTTCGAAATCCGTTTGGCACCCGTCAATTCGGTTGAATTGACATCATTCGCAGTAAGACTCTCTACTTGGTCATCAATTAACCTATGGGATTTTTTTCTTTTAGCTTTTCGACTAGGTTTTTTTGGCAATCCAAATTGAAGGGCTAGTTTATTTTGACCATTTCTTATCAATTCAATGAATTGGTTCGTGGCTTCGAATTGTAAATGACATCCAGGACATATCCAGTTTGGATATATTTGAATTTTTGCTAACTGAAATAAAGAAAGGAGAGTTTCCGGTTAGAAGGGTTGTTCTTATTGATGGGCAGGGGAGGGTGTTTTTTTCCAGACTTTGGGAAGCCTTAGAAAGTTTACCTTAATGGATATGTAGGCGCATATTTGTACCGCAAGCTTTTCAATATCGCTATTGGAACTGAATAATTGTTGACCTTTTTCACTTTCTATACCACATATCCGACAGACTATTGTTTTATTTTGTTTTAAATTAATCGAATCGCTCATTTTCAAACTACTCAACCACCAGCTCACTCGCACTCAGCTGACTAGAAATTTGTTGTTAAATTTTTTTCCCTGTCATATGACAGCTTGCAGCCCATTATCATCGGAATGGTATGGTAAGTGATGAATATATTAATTTTTTTAATGGTGCTAACACATTGAGGACGTTCGGTGCCTCATGACTTTGCTGTGCAGTACGTTCGTTGTTGTTGTAATACGTGTTAAATAACAGCTGATTAACAGCTGACGACCATAACAACGAACAAAATATATGATTTCCAAATCAAAACCAAGCTAGCGCTAAATTTCTGGTATACTTTGGTATCGTATGGAACAGTTGACCACGAAATCAGCTGGTTGTTCAAATGTAGTACATTTTGACATAAATTGTTACCTATTGGGTTTTATGCTTTCACAAACGCACAGTATATTTTGCAACAATTTATCAAAGAGCTCAAAAAAGGTAAGCATTGAAAATAGTATTTTAGTGTATTTTTATTTGGTTTTGTCTTTACTCACACATTAATTAAAAACGTCAAATCAAACGGACACTGTTCTTTTGGATGTCAGAATTAATGGATTTCTGAGTGAAATAGAATGGAAAATCATATAAAACATTTTTATGAAAATATTATAACCTCCACATATGCGTAAGATATTCTGCAACACTATAGTAATAAACCGCCAGATAACTTTAAAATCTATTACAATCAATTAGTAGTAAACTTTAGCCACGCACGATAGCATTTGTCAAGAGAGTTATCTAGCTTAAGAAAATCAAAAAATGTGTGTAATATTTTTTTTTAACAATCCAACTAATTTTACTAGTTTTACTAATATTATAAATGTGTTTTTTGCGGCTTAACGAATTTAGATGACATTTTATAGGTAGATGGATGAGCTTAAGAAAAGTAATAAGAAAACTTTTGCAAACATCTGCAATTGGTTTATTCACACGTAAGTTATGAGAAAAAGAATACGTTTCGTGGTTTAATTTAAAGCGAATAATTTGTGAACATTTCATTAATTCTGCACTACACTTCGACCTTAAATCTGAGAAAACTGAGCTAATACTGCTGTCACATCAGTCAAAACTGAGCATGAAGCGCCCAAAACAAACTGTCATTGCTTTACCGCCCCCCACACAAATCAACCTTTTTTGCTCTATCGGCCACACATGTAAACTTTTGTGTGCGTACGCGCATTTGATGTGTCAAAAATTTTCATTCGTTTTTCGTGTCGTTCGTTGACAGCAAAGAAGTTTTATCGCTTTCGTGTTCTTGTTCTTCAGGAAAAAAAAGGAACAATTCTTCCGAAAAGAAAACTAATTTATTTATTCATTTAACTCCACAAAATAGCCACCAGAAAAAATGGTAAGTTTTTTCAATTGCAAATCAAACAAACGATCAAACATTAAATCCATAATGATTCCATAGTCTTTCGCTGAGAAAATGGCTACTCTACTGGCCCGACCAGGTCAAACAGAACAACAGCAGAACCAAGCTGCCGATGTCCCTTGGTTTATGCGGTACGGAGCCCCACTTCTAGGAACAATCGGAGCATTCTGTGAGTTATAAATTTAATATGATTTGTCCCTCAGAATTCCATATGGAAACGAATAGTTGGGGTGAACAAAATATCTGTCCAGTTGGATTTTTCATTCCCTATCGATTTTTCCACACATTTTTTTGGTTATTATCTGTTTTTCTGTATATCTCAGTTGTATTCTTGAAGGTTTTGTTATATATATATGCATGTACATCCGATTGTTCTGCGAAAATGAAAAGCAAGAAAAACAAAGATTTTTTTTGTTTGCAATTTTCCTAGTTAGACACATAAAAGTGGAGTTGGATGTTTGTGCACTTGTTTGACAAGATTTTAAGCTGCCCCATCATCCTAATTTGGTCAAGTGCTCCAGTTTTTTTTTGCGAAAGGCCTTTTCTTAATTCTACAAGAAAATTCAGTAATTTTTGTTGTTTCTGGGTACTTTTATAACGTGTGTGCTGATGCTGATGCGCTAACAATGTCAATGTCTTTCCTCCTCCTTTTGCGTTGGGTGTGTGGTGCTATGGTGATGATGATAGTGACATCTGACATCCAAGTTTCGCACAGAAAACAATGAGATTACTCGCTGTAGATATCTCAGTGAACTCACAATCAACAATGATGCGAGCTGCTGTAGGGAGATTGAGTGATGAGTAGTTATTTCATATCTTGAAAATGCTGATTTGTTACAATTTAATCTACAATCTCTGGAATGTATCAGCATTTTTTATTTTTGGATTTCGTTATTTAAAGAATTTTTTTTCATGTTAAAAATATGCTCCGTCTTCATTCAATAAATTATTTCGTTAAACGGTTTGCTGAGGTTTGAAAAAAGTCTGTTTGCCAATTTGGCAATCATATTGCATAATAGATTAAAAAAGTCCTGAGTAAAGTGCTTGAAGACCATAAATCATTTTCAAAGACACTGCAGGTACAATTTATCTTCTTAGGCTACACAATCACTTGGTCTCATCACGGAAACCCAACGGTACTTCCTTCTGCACAAAATAATCACATAATCAATAAAATTGCATTTAGTGTTCATCATGCGGTTAAAGGCTAGGTATCAACCAAGATATACAGAATGGAATTAGTATGTATGTATATCTTTGGACAACAACGTAAGAGGAGCTTTCGAGTCGACAAAACCAAAAGCAGCCGACTTTTTGATACTGATACCCCTTGCTATCAAGTATGCAGAGACTTCAGTTCTGATTCAATAGCTCTGGTGGTGTAATCCATGTTAAAAAAATAAAAAACAGGTGACAGCTGACGAGATGTGTCTGAGTCCCGGAACGTAGACATTTTCTCGCGTAGGCTTGGAAAATCAAATCTTTTTTTTTATTTTTTTTTTAATTAGCGCGGCACAAGAGATTATTTGTTTCCCTTTTAATGTAACACAGTGCGCTGGCATAAGAAAGATAAGGAGTGGAAGGACAGGAGATGTCTATTAACATTGGTTTTAAATGCTTGCAGATCAAAATGGCAAGGGAAAATCTCGCCTGGTAAACTATTAAAAATTCGTGTTGTTGGGTTAAAAAAGAATCCCTATATTTCACTGTACGTCCGAAATTGGGCTCAAGAGTGAACTGATGGACATTCCTTGCGAGACGAGTATTACGGGAGAAACTTTTAAGGGGAAGAATGCAGCTGGCTACATTTTTTATAAAAGAAACGATAAAATAAAGAAAGATCAAAAATTGCGTCGTTGTTCGAGAGGGGCAATTGTTTCAGTGGCAGTTCTATTTCCTATTAATTTTAACGCTCTTTTTTGTATTCTATGAAGCAGGTGAAGCGATGTTTGCGAAGCACCTGCCCAGAGGTGGGAGTTATACTCGAATTTAGGGCGTATAAACGCTTTATAAATTGTAGCCAGATCAGAAGGGGAAAAATACTTTTTACGCCGATACAGAAAGCCTAAGCACTTAGCAGCATTTTTAACGATCTCAAACATATGGTCGTACCAACGGAGGTCGTCGTTGACACGTTAAATATACATATATCAAAGGAACAAGGAATTTTAAATCGATACCCTACAGCTTTTTGTAGCCGCTTTTTGAAGAACCAGCCGGAGGAATGGAATTTCCATCTCTGCTAAACTTGTCCGTTTGAATCAAAGCAGGTAAAGAATGGACTGCTGTTTCGTCGGGCTTTAAAGGCAATTAATCCGCATGTGGGAAATTGTTTGTGATTTAAGATCCTAGTTTATGAGAGTTCCATCTTCAACAAAGAACAACTATTCGGTTTGGGTTCCGTCATCTAACAATAAATATACTCTTCCTCTTCCTCGTCCAGATGCCTCCTCCTGCTTGTTTAGATATTGTAATAATAGAATTGTACAATATGTTCTAATGCTTCCAACCTTGAAAGTATCTGTTTCTATGTTAAAATAAACTTTTTACTTGCTGATGTCACAACATGAAGAACACACACATATGAGAGCAAAAATATGTATAACGTACTTCAGATTTTTCCCATCTTCCATCAAGTGAGGGTTATTGACACAAATTTAGAATCAATTGTGCCAAACCATTGGATTGTTAAATTTTAAAAATAAATAAACTTTTTTACTGAATAGCATATATTCATATATTTTTACTTTACCGCTACCCACAAATGATAAGAAAAATAAAAGATAACAAATTACATAAATTTTTGGTATAAAATAAAAGCTGAAAACGTAATATTCATACAAATTGTAAGAATAAAAATGTATTACTTTCAACTGAGAAAAGTGGAATCAAGTTCTTGTTTAAGTCAACATTGTTGTCCACAACTGTAACCGCATCGGAAAATGAGAAATAACTGAGAACCTTACTTGGCTTCAGCCGCCAGAGTAATTATGAAACTAGTTCTCTGATTTCTCGTAGAATATATTTCTGTTTACACACATTAAAAAGCGCGAGTCTATGTACAAGAAGGAAGCAAAAAAAAAAAAAAAAACAGTCGAACTGAAACGTGAAACTCTATCAAATGGAAATAATCAACTAATTAGATTTATTTTCCAGCAGCATTCTTGCGAGAAAAGACCTTTTTACTATGATATCCATCTACTTTGCATCTAAAGTGCACTATCTCCCCCACTATCATGCCAACCCTCGTTGCGCCTTGTGAGCTCAAGAAAATGATTCATCATCTCTTAATGCTTGTTCAGTTTTAGTTTACTTTGCTGATCAATCTCATCTGCACACTGAACGCTCATTGAGTGACGACCTAGCATCCATCATTTGTTCGTGCTTGTTTTTTAATTCTTCACAGAGTAAGATCCATATAATGGCTTTATCATGTTAATGGATTTGTAAGGCAGCTTGGCAATGTTTTTCGTTAAGAGGCTATTGATTTCTAAATGAACGAAATGTGAAGACAGGTCAAATTGTAATTATTTTGCATGTAAGCTGCCTTGTACTCGTGTCAATTAAACTGTAGTCGAATTAAATAAAGGGTGTTCTTTTGACTGTTATGGGAGGAATATAGGAATTATTTAATTAGGTTGCGCTTTAATCTCAAACCTCTAGTTTTATCAGTCTAACGTAGAAATGATTATTAATTTTTTTTCTGGGTATATTATTTTGACCTTCAACTGCTGGTTGCCGCACACTACATAAGACCGTTCCGATGCTTTTAGTAGCGCATTAAATGGGCCATAGTTACCAAAATCCGAATCCCAGTAAGAAGTAACAAGAACTAAAAAAAAAGATATTA
Organism: Platycheirus rosarum; assembly: GCA_963971375.1. Taxonomy (NCBI): domain Eukaryota; kingdom Metazoa; phylum Arthropoda; class Insecta; order Diptera; family Syrphidae; genus Platycheirus; species Platycheirus rosarum. Next base: position 154,712,522 of record OZ020508.1, on the reverse strand, counting down.
AGAACAAATCTCTGCAATGAACACCAAGGTAGGCCTAGCGACATTGTACAATTTCCCATGAGTATGCAAATTCTAGGGTTGACACAAACAGTGTCATTTGAGAAAAATAAAACACGAACAGAATGGGCATGTTCTTATCAAACTTCTGTAAAGGCATGCCTAAATACACCTGGTAAACCGGGCAAGTTGCCTAAAAGCTTGATAAATACTATCTAGGGCCATTTTGTGTTAAAGGTCTTACCCAACAGACTGGGGATCAGTTTTCGATCGAGGAATCCCAATTCCTTATTTATTATGCGTTCATCTTCAAGCTTCGCGTAAAAGTACTTAGGAGAAGGCGGAGGAACGAGGAAATGTGCCATCTTCTGTAATCGAAATATTGCATCTAAATTGAAAGAACGGCAGTTATTCATCCAGCGCTTATATACTGTTCACAATGTTGGGTAATGCATAAGAAGTATGAGAATAAATTGAAGATGGTTCGTATAATCCGAGGAACAATTCACATTAAGGAAAAAGATGCCCTTGGAACCCAGTTCAAAAGGCAATAGCATGCTACGTTCCAACACTATCGCATTAGAAACGCCGACGCTAAAATTCCTTAATCAAAACATGGGACAATCCAAAACTGGGAGGTCTGTTGATGTTTTCTGAAAAAGTTGTGACACCAGTCGAGATCACAAAAATGTTCGCCTTAAAAATAAGAAGGAAGCAATGTTTTAATTCTGGAGTCTCTTATACACTTAAAGACACGGTTGACCCTGCAGTTGTTCTTGCAACTTTAAGTACAATCCATCATGTATGTCTCTCGGACTTCTTCTAGTCAAGGATGTGTAATTCTACGTCCATAAAATAAAAGATTGAGTTACTTTCGTTAATCTTCTGCGACTAGTTTTTGGTTGGGTTGCCACAACACTTAAGGGATTAATGCTCTATTTTCGAGGTTATCATTTTTATTTCATTTTCAAAAGCATCTATCAAGTTTAATTTATATTAATTTTGTAAGGCAAAAATCACCACACCAGAACCGACAAAAACTCTCCTTCTAGTAGGTAAATACATAAATGAGACTGATAATCGAGTGATCATTGAGTTTGTACAAGATGGGCCAAAAGAAGTCATCCGAACCCCAACAAAAAAGACTGGAACGGTTAAATCGGGCGATCTTGTGGGCCAGTGCGAATTGCCAAAACCAGAGATGAGGTTGTGGCTCGCGCAGTGTGTGCCGTAGCTCCGTACGGTTTAAACCACATATCCTCCACTCCTAATTCGTCTAATTGCGGCAGAAAAAACTCAGTTAACATGGCCCTATAGTGCGCACCGTCCACTGTTGTCGTTTGACCAGCGGCGTTCTCGAAAAAAATGGGACGACCGGCTGATGGCTAATTGAGAGGCACGGGGTTTGGCGATGTTTCCGGCGACAGCTCGACATCCTCGTCAACAGCGACGATATTCTCGGCACAACGGGTGCTCCGAGGCCGGCCACTTTTGGCAACGTCTCGTGTGGTCCCATATTCTTCAAGGTTGGTGACCAAACGGCGCAGTTTTTGCGCAGTCGTTATCGGACTGCTGTGGAATCGGCGACGGAATTCTCACTGCGCCAACACTACAGACGAATTGTTACGCAAAAAATAGACACGATTATTCCGCCTTCTTGGGCAGTGTATCGCTCCATGGCTTCTTCACTTGTATTCTACATCTGTCTAGTCCACAAATGTCAAAACAGATTTGACATTGGCGGCCATTTGCAAAAATAAGAGCATCTTCCAATAGGGTGATCTCTTTTGGCCCACCTTGTAGTTCCACTCTTACCCCAAGCTACTTTTTAAAAAGGGCTCTTATTATTCTTTAAAACATTATTTTTTGAGTTCTGAAAAATATGTATTTTGTTTGTTTGAAAAAGCTGTAATTTTTTTTTTGAAGACAATGAAACTTATGTACACTTTTTTACTTCATTTTGAGTCTCCATATTATTCGGATTCTACGACACCCTGGGAATCATCACCTTGAACATTTCCTGCGTTATTGCTGGAATCCTACAGATAGTGATAGGTTTCTTTATATTAGCAGTGGAAGCGCCGTGTTGTTGCTTCTTCATTGAGCATGCAAAAATATTCGCTACAACAGCCGACAATCGACCATTATGGAATCGGGCGGCGTGTTATTGCGCGTAAGTACATAATATATAATAAATAAAATCATTTATTTGTTGCCATCAAAATTCATATTTTTCTTTTAGGCTTGCTGTCATTCCATTGGTCTTTTGCTTTGGTCTGGGAAGTTTATTCCCCGGTTTATTGATTTTCGGAACAGGAACTATTTACGGAATGATGTCGCTTGGTAAAAAGTATGTACATTTAATTTTTTTCAGATTTCAGATTTTTTCTACATTACTGTGTGTTTACACGCATTGTTTTCTAACAAAAAAAAAACCCTCAAATATATTAATATATGAGTCAAATAATTGCTTAAATAATTTTTGATTTAAATTAAAACAAATAAACCATAGGAGAAGAATATTATCGCTAATATGTGTGTTTTTTTTGTTTTTTGTCTCTTCTCTTACTACTTATCCTTTTTTTTCTCTTTTCCTCTCTGTCTCATGCTTTCCCCAACAACTATATACACTTTGACTAACACACAAAATAAAAAAATAATTAAATAAAAACATAAAAACAGAGGATCACGTGAAGATATGGCTGCAGCAGCAACTTCACCAACAACAATGACACCAGGTGGTGGACAAATGCAAATGAGTACCGATCAGCATGTTACATTAATGGAAGATCCCGATGTATGGCGTCCAACATAAATCATTTAAAAAATCATAGAACAATACTTACAAAATACTCCTTAAACAAACAAACAGACACAAACAAACAAATATAACAAAACAAAAACACCCCCACCAAACACAAATTGTAGAAAATTTAACTTTTGAATGGTGTGTCATTGAATACATAACATACAACAACAACAACAAAAATGATCTAATATCATGAATTTCATAGCTTTGCTGTAAAAAAAGAACCAACATACAGAACGGTCTAAAAATAAGTCCTCAAAATCCTTGCTCATGCTCCTTCTCTTCAGCCATTCCTCCCAAGCCCCCGTTTTGAGTTTGTTTTTCCTTAAGTTTGGTGTCCTTAATGTTTAGCTGCCTACAAATCAATCAAATGCCTTTATTCGGATACGAAAAACAAAATACGACTTAACAACAACACCACCACCACTTTGCATCACCCAACCTTGTCATCATCATAGTAGTTATGTGCCAGTGGCTCCATCATCTCTCTGCCAAAAACCAATAAAAAAACCTAAATATAACGCCAAAGTGCATTTTTTGAAACCAATATAACCATCTCGTCTAAAGTGAAAAAAAAACTTAACTTGCGCATAATGGAAAAGGCAAATAACTTTATTTTGTTAAAAAAATATGCATTCCTTTCTTTTTTTTTGGTTGCACTTTTGTAGTTGAAGTAGTTAATAGTTTTGTGGAAGTAATTTAAGGTGTTTTTTTTTGTTTTCTTGAAAACTATATTGTTTTGTCCTAATATTTATATTTCCAACAACTCACCCGTCTCCTCTCACATACTAGATGCTTAAATGCCTTGATCCTTTGAAGAAGAAAGTATGAGTCTAACTGGCTGGATGGTGGTTTGTTTAGAATCTTCATTTTTATTCGTATCCTTCTTTCTCTTACAAAAAAAAAAAAAAAAAACTAAAGTGAGCTCTTTTTTTTTACTAAAACAATTTGGATATGCCAAGTTCCAAAAGAATTGAGTAGAGTAGGAAACGTAAATCATATTTTATGAGGAAAAAGTTAACGGTTTTGTAAAACACAATTAATTTTTAAAAACTAACAAACTTAAATCGCAAACAGCTTGACGGATTTCAGTAAAATTCTGCCAGTGTTTCCTATGGTGAGTGGAAGGTTCTTATCATAGTTTGTTGTAAAATGCTATCTTCTTTTCCGAGGTACTGCCTCTTGCGAGGAAATGACAAAACCTCCAAGAGTAAAATTTGTCTCGAAAAAGTGCATCTCATGTAGCCGTTCGGACTCGGCGGTAAACTGTAGGTCCCTTTCATTCTTGCAGATTAACAACACACACACAGGAATGGTTGAGAGTATAAGTCACTAGGCCTTGGCTCCTTAAGGAGCTGTCGCGTCAATCATCAGTTCCTGAAACCGCGTTCGGGGCATAGGGCGCCAACAAAACGTCTCCATCCTTCACGATCTGCAGCAAGATATCTTAACTGTGGCCACGTCTTTTTCTGGGAATTAGCTTCTGCTAGTACTGTTGATTTCCATGTTGTTCTTGGTCTTCCAACCGTGAACCCTGAGGATTCCATTCAAAAGACTGCTTCGCAATATCATCGTTTGGTTTCCTCAGTGTATGACCAATTCATTTTTATGTCGGCGTCCAACCGCTTTTGACTTGTCCTGCGCCACAATTCCTGGTTAGATATAGTTTGTGGCCAGCAGATCTTCAGGATGCGACATAGACAGCGATTCACAAAAGCCTGCGATTTTCTCGAGATGATAGCCGAGACTTTCCAGGTTTCGCAAGCGTATAATAGCACGGATTTAACATTGGATTCGAAGAATCTTAACTTAGTGCGTAAGGAGACTTGACTGGATTTCGAAATTTGAGACAGAGAACCAAAGGCAACGCGAGCTTTATTTATTCTATTATTTACGTCCAGATCCGTACCACCGTTTGCTGATACGATACTTCCAAGGTAATTAAACTGTTCGACCTTTCTTAACAGGCGTGTCATGCAGAATAATACGTTATTGTGTGGGGCGGCCTGTTAGCATTATTTTTGTCTTTTTGCTATTTATTCTAAGACCGCACGACTCTCCTTTTACCCGTAGAGTTTGACACATCTCGTTCAGCCCACTGATGTTATTTGCCATGAGACATATATCGTCGGCATAGTCTAAATGGCTAAGCCTTTCATACGGTCTCCATTGAATGCCCTGCCTCTCCGTTGTACCAACGCTAGCCGTCAAAACATCATCTATGGCCAGCAGAAAAAGAATTGGCGATAGAACATCCCCTTGTCTCACACCCTAACGCACTTCGAAAGAGTCGGAAAGCTGCCCATTGTGCAAAACGAAACACCTTGCATTGTCGCGTCAATAAATTTATTTATTCACTCCAACATGTATTTTTTGTCCATTTGTTCAAGTTTATCTCATCACACAATTGTGTATAGCTTTTGGATAAACCATTTATTTCCAAGGCCGTCAACGCTGAAAACAGAACGATTTCTTAATTTGCTTTTAATACAGTCTACGTAGCTGCGCCTTGCACTAAGAGTGGGATTATAAAATTATTGGTTTACAAAAAAAAAAAAAATATTTTATAATTTATACGCTTTAGTTTTGTGTGTTTAAATTATTTCAAAAGCATTTCAGTGAACATTTTATATTCAACAAGAGACAAGCAACCGTCAATTATTTCAGTTTAATAATTCTCATGTTTATGGCTTTCTAGAACTAACATCAAGCTGGAGAAAAAAATCTTAACTAAATGTAACCAAGTAACTAACTGATCCTAATCTTTCAACTCGTGTTTTAACTCATTTTAGCTTATAATTATGCATATCGGCCTTTATTGTTTCTAAACTAACAATTTGTTTTTATTTTCTTATGTTTTTTTTTGGTGCCCACGTCAACTGCCTCTCTAATTCAATAAATAAAAAAAACTCTTCCAAAAACTACGTAGGTCAGAGGTGAGACCGTATGGCAACGCGGCACCTCCGAATAACATGGCTATCTATGTAAGTTGAAGATATGAAATTCTAAAAAAAAAAAATTGGTGAACGTTAATTTAGTTTTTTTCAAAGATGTATGTTAAATTAAATTCAGTAGCCATGACAATAACTATCGAAGATGTACACAATTGTTTTGTACCTACATTTCGATACAATTTTAGTAAGTGTGGATTATTTAAGTGTCCTTGAAATGCCTTTGGTTTCCAACTATCTTTCTTATATTTATAAAAAAGTTCTATGGGAAACTACTAATATACTAAATTTTCTTGCAAAATCTATAAACAGTATTTTGCAATTGCGTATTTACCATGAAATCTTTTAATCTGTCCCTTCTCTATTAATGTACATTGGACCAAAAATCACCTAAATAACTTTCCTCGCGAAACAAACTTAAGCTTTCTCAACTGAAATGAGGTCCTTAGTAGTTAGAAAACCCAACTTGAGTATCGAACTGATGATCTCTGGGTTAGCAAAGCAAACACCTTATCTACTGCGCCACTCTCGTCCTTACTAAATTGCTTTCATTTTTTTTTTATAATTAACGCGCGCACAAGGGACTACTTGTTTCCCTTTTAATGTAACACACTGCGCGGGCATTCGGAAGATAGGGAGGGGAGAGATAGGAGGTGTCGATTAACATTGGTTTTGAATGCTTGCAGATCAAAATGGCAAGGGAAAATCCCGCCGGGTAAACTATTCCAAATTCGTGTTGTTCGGCTAAAAAAAGAATCCCTATATTTTACGGTACGTCCGAAATAGGACTCAAGGGTGAACTGATGGGCATTCCTTGCGAGACGAGCATTACGGTCTCAGTGGTACAGTGCCATTCATGGACTTGGGGCATTGGGGGTATGTTTAGCTTTAACGACAGAAGACAGCATTAAGTTTTCGAAGCATTAAACTCCACACGATTCCTATTACCCAATTTGACAATGCAGAGTTTAATGAGCTTGACATACGGTACCGTTGCAATTGTACGTCCGAAGGCGAAGGACGTGAATTATCGAACGAATACCAAAAGCACGCATTTTCGATAAGAGAGCTTCATGCCAAACCCAAATGCCTTGCAGATATCAAGAGCAATAATCTTACTTTCACCAAAGCGATGTAAAGATTTGTTCCACTGTTCGGTGAGATATGCCATCAGATCACCAGTGGAACGTTTGCTGCGGAAGCCATACTGACGGTCATGGAGAAGCTTTCGATCTTCGAGATATTCCTTAAGGTGACGGTTAATCAGCGTTTCCATGACCTTAGAAAGAAGGGATGTTAGTGCTATGGGTCGGTTGGAGGAGGGGGAGGATGGGTCAACTTTCTTAGGGACAGGCTGGACAAATGCTGTTTTCCATCTTCTAGGAAAGATTCCAGAAGAGTAGGAGCGACGGAAAAGCTTACGCAGTGGCTACTGCCTCTTGCGAGGAACTGACAAAACCTCCAAGAGTAAAATTTGTCTCGAAAAAGTGCATCTCATGTAGCCGTTCGGCGGTAAACTTTAGATCCCTTCCATTCTTGCAGATTAACAACACACACAAGAATGGTTGAGAGTATAAGTCACTAGGCTTTGACTTCTTAAGGAGCTGTCGCGCCAATAAATTTATTCATTTATTTATTTTGGAACTGAAGATGTTGAGGAGTTTTTAATATTTTTTACAAATGACCAAAAATTTTTACTGCCTTTGGGACACTGCAGAATTTCTCGCCGTAATTTTTGGTCATGAAAAAAATTGGTTCTTTTAATAACGGAGTTGCATGAGTTCCTTGCTTGTTTGGGCTTTTTCCGCACATGATGGCAGAATACTTGGTTGTTCTGCTTAACCATTACCGTACTATTTTTAGAGGGAGGATTTTGAAAAGCATAAGATCGAATCATCTGATCTTAAAATTGATTTAATATTAAAACTTTTTCGTGAGGTCCTTAACGACCTTGCGTTTTCCTTTCTCAAAGAACAACGGGCCCGTTGGTAATCCACCCGTCACCATTTTCTCCGCTTCCCCGTCCATACTCCTAACAAAGAAAGACTTTTAAAGAACTGAGATTAATTGAACTTAACTTTTACTTAGTTCAGAACGAATGGACGACATAGTCTTCTTCTCTCAGATTGAATGAGTTATTCTTATCAATAAGGAACTGAGTATGATCTTTTCTTATACTGAAAGCCGACCTCTAGTCTAGTTCTACAGACTTGCTGCAAGAAATCTGAGCTAATGATAATCTGGACGTTGGAGAACTGAGAATAGACTGCAGTGCTAGGAGAAATGTGTTGAGAATTAACCCTATAGTGATTGTTTATGATACAATCTTATTTAGTCAGTCCACTTTAATCTGCTTTTAGGGTAACATAACTAACATTTTTCCATTTCTAACTCAGTGTCATCGACGACAGTTCTTAAAAGTACCCCTAATGCTTTCAAATGTTTTAAGGTATACGATCCTAGCCATGAATGGGATTGACTTAACTTGGGAAAATTGCTTATCATTTCATATTGTATGCTTTTTGAGATATACAAATTTAAATATGTACATAAACTCAAATTTATATTTCCACAAGTAAAATAAAGAAAACAATTACAAAAAAAACCTACAGACAACTCATCCTGAACAACAACAGAAAATCATCGTAGTCATTCTGCAAACTGCCTAAAGTTTAAAATATCAAAAGAAAAAACTATTTTGTAACGGTTTCTAATGTGTGCTAATTGTAGGTTTACATCGTTGGAACAAGTAGCGTTTGGCAACACAACGAGCTATACGTTCACAATCCATCATACAGCCACTGACTCCGTAGCCAACCAAATGAAAATTTCCTCAAAATATCATTGTTTTGTTTTAAATATTTGCATGGCAAGTTTAACTTGATTGGTAGCTCGTTAATCCTTATGAGTTGTAGTTAGTTTATGTTATTAAATAACCTCTGTTTAATTTGCACTTAAAAAAGGCTAGATGTTGCAACAAAAAATTTGGAATTCACACGATCCTTTTAAATTGAAAAAAAAGAATAGTTTTACAAAAAGTGTTTTCTTTTTTTTTTGTATGTCCATATTATTATGTAGTAAATTTTAGTTTTAATTAAAATAACATTTGTATACATACATTTTGAACTGACAAATATTTTGTTTATTTTTTTTTACACAAAAACAGAGCATCAGCGGAGGAAATGCGTAATGCAGCAATGAATTCTGGATTTACCGGCGTAACAACAACAACTCCATCGACCAATGATCGTGCCAGCATTGTGAATAATGCACAACCATTTTCCTTTACCGGTGCCGTAGGTACAGACAGCAATGTGTGATAAAAAAATTATTAAAAAAAAACTAACAATGAGAGAAAGACATTTCAACTTCCTTTTGTTTAAAAAAAAATAATTCTTCCTTTTTTATTTAAATATGTTATGATTTTTTTAAAGTATAAATGTTAAACTAAGTTTTGTCTAAATAACAAAATCATCATAACTCCCAGGGTTTGTGCGTGATGGCATATTAAATGTTAAGGTTTTTTGTATTTAAATACTTTTTTTTTAATTTAAAAAAATAATTAAATTTGTTATGTAGGTTTCAAATTATAATTTTGTTTAAATATGTTATGTGTCGCGAAAAAAAATCCCAAACACGTTTTAATTGAAAGTGCCTCTTGTTAACAATTTAAACAAAAAAACTTATTTTTTTTTTCAATTTAAACTTAGAATATTCACATTTCATTGATATTCAGTTAATTTTTTGATTAAAACTACATTTCGAACCACTTCATTCCTATTTGTGTTTTATTTTAGTGGATCCATCTATCAATACCTACTGACTGAAGGCCAAACATAACCAAGAAACAATGGCAAACGCTCAAAAATTGAGGACTTCCATTAAAACTATACAAACAAACAAACAATTTACTAAAACAATTTGGAAAGTGACCCTTATGGCAAATATATAAACAAAAAAAAAATACACCAAACCTGACACAGAAGCAATAGATAAATTGAAAAAGAAAACAAAAAATTATATTGAAAGAAAAGTAATAGTTACAAAAAAAAAAAATGAATACTTAAATTTAGTAAATTAAAAAAAAAAAAAACAATGTTATTTGTAAATTTTGTTTGCATCAAAAGTGTTACATAACTTAAAAGAAAAAAAGGAAGAAAAACTGTTAAATTAAATGTCATTTTGAAAATAGGAAACAAGACAACAAATTTGAATATATATACATAAAATTATTATAAATATTAAATAAATTAGAAATTTGTTTTTTTTTTTCAAAGGAAATATAGATATTTATATTATATAATTATATTATCATGCAAGGATTACTCTAATATTTTATGTTTAGATGAGCTGGTTGGAAAACTTAGGAAGAAAGTTTTTTGGTAGAGATAAAACGGCCTTGTAAGCTGTCGCTTGAAATGTCCGATGTAATCTTATCAGATTGTGTTGGATAATCGTGGCCGGGAGTGTTCTCAGTATAAAAAAACCGCCGTTTAGTAAACAATGCGAAATGACCCTGTTTATAATCGTCTGTCCCAAACTTTGATCTCTTTTTGCAAAGTTTTTGGTTAGCTTCCAAAGTAAAGCAAATCAAAGTGAACAACCTGAAGTGGGCACTACAGCTGTACGCATCATCAAAATCAGGGATGAAAACCTTCCCAGTTCACTGCTTTATTTTATCTGGGTGTGGTGCTCCGGCGTTCTAAGTCAGACGATAAGAAACACGCTCAATTTCTTCCTTGATTGCGGAATATAAATATTTTTACATTGATTTCTCTCTGAAAAACGCTTCCTTTGTTAACACCAGCAACAAATCATCACATTTTATATACATCCATGTATAAAAAAATAATACAAGAAAACAAGCAAATAAAAAAAAATATTTAAAAAGTTTATATATACAAGTAAATAAATGCAAAAAACAAACAATATTTAGTATCTAGTTATTAAATTGTAATTATTATATAAAATAAAACGATTATTGTAAATGTTCGCATAAAAAAAACTATCAAAACATATTCCTGCATTGTCCTATTAAAAAGTTGAAAAAAAATGCATAACAAAATTCTATTGTAATTAAACACACATAAAAAATTTCTTAACATTATTTAATTTAACAAAATATTAAACCTTAAGTTTTAAACGTAAATATAAAATAAAACCGAATGAAACTGATATATTCCACTTGTCAAGTCTTTTATTGTTTTGTTGAATAAAAAAAATTGTTTTTCTCTTTTTTATTGTTACATTTCTTTAAAAAGTTAAAAAAAAAAAATAAATTGATCTATATATTAAAAAATAAAAGACAGCTTTAACAATTTGTTTCCTTATGATAATACATATATTTTTTTTTTACTATTATGTTATTTCATTAAATGATTTTGCATATATATTTCTTTTTTTATTGTATTAAAAAAAAATATTAAAATAGAAAAAAAAAAAAATTATATTGTCCATATCTTAATTTTAAGGATATTATATCAAATAAAGAACGATACTGATAATTAATAAGAAAATACAATTATGTTTTGTTTTAATTGGCTTCAAGTTCCTTTTTTATTCAGTTTTTTTTTAGCTGCATTTTTGTTTAATGAATGGTACAAAATGGGTCCATCTATGTAATTATTTAAATAAACAAAATGTTCTTAAGAAGATGTGTGTATGTTTTTCATAAGTACAGGTACGCTGCTCTTAATACTGTTATACAGTTGAATGTTTTTAATGAAAGAACAACTTTTTGTGTGCTACCACCAAGTTCATAGGCTTGAGTTATAGCTATTTTAGGGAAGCCAACCCAATTATAAGACTTCTTTAGTGTTGCTTTATTGTTAATGTTTAATTTATTGAAAAACCGTTTTGGTCCCGAGTTGGGTTTGAACAAGATCCGGCGAAGCTTCGATTCTGATTAATAATGGATAAAAGGATAGTTAAAAAAAAATCCAAATTTTAGTTCTGTAAAGACAGCCCATAGCCGGCCTTGCGAGGTATTTCTATTCCAACTGGATACCTCGTAAGAGCAGGGATAACATTTCTTAATTCTTTAAGAATTCTTGTACTTAAATGCCTTCAAATCTTCTTTTAATTTGCCAATTCTGCCATTCAATTCTGTATTCTAGAATCATTCCGATTTTCACTGTTTAGTAGTAGAATTCCATATTTTTTTAGTATATTTTTTTTATTTTTCTTTGAATTTTTGCCTTAATTTCTGACATACTAATATAACTGCGGTCATGGCAAATCTCACTGGATGGTCTGCTAAGAAAATGTTCAAAAAGATATCAGCAACACTACATTACCGATGACAAAATGCCTAGAAATATGCAACAACTTAATGTTTTCTCATTTTCAGTTGAACTTCATATTGAGGAATGTTTGAATGGAAATTTAATAAAAATCAAATCAAATTGCACACACGAAGCTTCTAACGTTTTTTAGGTTTTGGAATCATTTTAACACCGACGAAGTTATCTCACAAACTATGAACCAAGAAGAAGACAAAGAATAATAAATGAAATAAATGAAAACTAAAAACATTTCTTGACAGTTTATAAGGCTGATCCACAATTTGGTTCGTTGCTATTAAATAAATTTCATTCTTCAAGATTTCCACAAGGATTTTGAATAGTATAGAAGCTTTGTAACATATAAATTTGCCTAAATGAGATTTCAATTTATTTTTTTCAATTGAATATTTTTTGCTTTACATTACATGTAGGAAACTTGTTTTGAATTTAAGAGAAAAGAAATTTTTATTAAAATTTAATTTAATTAGTTTTTTCCTTTACAGCGAATGGTAATTTAAGAATGGTGACAAGGAATCATATCAACCTACCTACTAAAAAAAAAACAATTAAAATGATAATATTTGTTTTTATATTTTCAAACTTAATAAAAAACACCCAAAAATATACAAATATTACAAATCACTCTTACGCATAAAAACTCACATTCACCTTATCTAAAAATTTGTAAAAAAAATATATTTTCAACAAATGGTATAAGATTAACAACAAAATCTATTAAAACGTGTACCTTTTAAATATTGTACATTTTGTTATTATATATTCTAAAAAGTATATATTTTAATCATTGTGTTCAGTTCTTATAAGCTAAACAAATAATTCACAAACAAAATTATTTGTTGCGTCCAGCTTTAAAAAAATGAAAGGAAAGCATTATAATAATCATTGTAATTTATTTATATAAAAAAAGAAAATATTCAAAACGAAAACAGTCATTTCGATAAATAAAAAACACTGCAAATATATTTAAAAAATATGTAAAAAAATTATTATGTATGTGTATAGCATTTAATAGATTAAATAAATTTATTCTGTAAATGATGTTGACTTTAAATAGAAGTTATAGGTATGTCTAATTTCTGGTTGTAAAAATTATTGTTATAATTTATTCTTTAGAATCCTTATCAGTCTTACAGCGATGGTGTTTGACAGATATAGTGTACAGGGTGGGCCAAAAGAAGTCATCCATTCGATGTTGTTTGGCTCTTTTTTTTTTCTAAATGAAAAACTTCGATTCTGTTTTTTGATTATGTTTATTTGAACGTTTAAAATTGTATTGGTCAAGTTGAGAAGATGGTATCCGCCAAATGGGCGCCGTCACAATTGATTGCCAGACGGACTTCAAAAATCCCCACAAAGAAAAGTCTGAAACGGTTAAATCGGGCGATCTTGCGGGCCAGTGCAAATCGCCAAAACGAGAGATGAGGCGACCCGGGAACGCCGCCTTCGGTGAATATCATGTTTATGTATCGCTCCATGGCTTGTTCACTTGTATTCTGCATCTGTCTAGTCCAAAAATGTCAAAACAGATTTGAAATTTGGTGGCCATTTGCAAAAATGAGAGCATCTTCCAATAGGGTGATTTCTTTTGGCCCACCCTCTAGAATGCCAAGCTGTACATAATGGCTTTGTTCGTTAAACTTTACCCAGGGTCGACCCAGGTTTTCTTGACAACTCCAAAAGTTGTCAAAAAACCTGGGTTTTTTGAATCTCAAAAAACACAAAAGGGCTGTAAGTTAAGTTACTGCCATACCACAAGAAGCACTGACTCTCTTGTGGCACAATCCACAACTTCAAAAGACTCCATTTTTGTCACTTTTTAAGTACAATAATTCAATTTTTATTAAATTAAATGTAAAACAATGAATAAATTTACATTTGCTATAATTTTGTATTTGCAAATACGAATTAACAACTTACTTGCAACAAATCAACACAAATCACAAATTGACAGCTAATGTCAGTAAACAACAGCAGATCGTTACCTCAACTCGCCCTAGCAAAATACCAAGATCGACTTCATGGCAACCCCAGGTTTCATAAAACAGAGAATTTTCTCTTGAGGGCGACTTGAGGTATTTCAAAAAACGAGTTGTGGCGACCCCAGGGTGACTTCAGGGCTCATCGAACAAAGCTAGTACATTTTCCATAGGAACTGTCTGTTGAAATGTCAACTAAAAGTCAACTAACTGGGCGCGTTCAATGCGAACACTGAACGACTAATAGCGAGTTTCATTCGAGAAAAGATTTGCTCTTTTTGTCAAAAAATTTGATGTTTTTGAATTTTTGAGAGTTTCATTGCAAGAAAAAGAGCAAATCTAGATCAAATCTCAACACGAAAGATTTGATCTCTGATGGAGTGGAAGATTTGATCTGAATGCACACATACATGTAAATAATCTTTTCTGCCAATGTCAATAGGGATGCAACATACAAGCGATACATCGATGTTTTAAGAAATCGATGTATCATTCATAAACATCGGATTCGAAACATCGATGAAACCGATGAAATCGATGAAACATCGATACATCGTTCCTGGTGAACGATAATAGTGCCACGTGTGTCGAAAGTTCCGATCTTTGAAAAGAAAAACGTAGTGATCTCAAATTTAATTTTTGTTAGTGAAATTTCATGCAAAACCAGTTTTGTGTTGGGCAATTGACAACAGTTTTTTGTCTGAAAAGAAGAGATAATCGATTCTTTCCTCGAATCGAAACCACGCATCGTGAACGCAGTTTAAAATTCAAAATAGTGAAATGTCATTTCTATATTAAACTAGCTTACCCACACGGCGTTGCTCGGGCTTACCCTAACTTTTCTTAATACCGAAAGCGCTCCAATTATAGCCAAAAACGAAAAACGTAAACGTATGTAGTTACAAAAATGTTTTCAAGATCGACCAAGCCAAAGCCAAGTTGGTTATATAAAAATTAGTGAAATTTTAACGAAAATCAATTTTCGGTTTTTCCAATTTACCGACTTTTCCGGAGGGTTTACCCAAAAGTTTCTTTCGTAAAAACCTTTTCCTGGCAACCAAGCCAAGTCGGCCGAGCCGTTCTGAATTAAAGACTTACTATACATTTTTCACACCATTTTTATATATATAAGATTTATGAAATTGCGATTGTTTATTCCCGGGAGATAATAACAAAGTAAACACAAATTCCAAGAAAGAAATGATTGAGAATTGATAGTGGAATTTCACAGGGTAGTTTTTTTTTGAAAAAAAAAATTTTTCTACAAAATGGCAAGAGTCGTAATCGCCGTTGAAAAGGATTAAAAAAGGTGTGTGAGGGTGGGGTTAAGGGTTTGAAAACTTTTTTTCTGATTTAAGTCGATGTTTAATTTATGATCGAAAAATAGTCTGCAGAAAAGTTGTAGATAATTAAAAAACTTCAGCTTATTTTTTAACATAACCTCAAATCTGATGAGATATCGGTCTTTCGATTTTTTTTATTTTGGCTAACTAAACTCGCATTTGATGTTTTACAAACGCAAGGAAACACAACCTTCAGAATTAATTAAAAATAGCTGGCTAGTTATTGTTTTCTTATTTTATTACTATTCGTATTCAAAAAGTAACCGCTTATTGAGCATCAAAAAATCAGTTCATAAACATTTTTCTTAAACATTGCGAAAATATCGATATCATCATCATAACACCGATGGTTTTTATGAACGATGTTGCATCCCTAAATGCAAATGACAAAGGAAGAGTGACAGTCCCTTACCAAAACTATAACTTAATCACGAAAGAAGTTTCATTGAAAAGATCAAATCTCGATTTTGAGATCAAATCTTTAAAATTTTAATGAAACTCGCTAAAACTAACACTTCCAACTCCCTATAATGGCCTTCCGATTCCGTTTATTACCTATTCTTTTAATAGTAAAACAGTATGGCTTTTGTCTTAGCATCTAAAATCGGCTTTCTTGTCTGCACAAACACACTTAGTAATAGTAAGTAAGTCATCTACATTTGTTTAAATATAATTCTGGGTAAACGATTTCAATTCACCAAAAACACAAAAGCCGAAAAAGCGGCATTCCCCTTGACACGTACATCCTGTTGCGCCTGCCAGTTAGTGAAACAAGACATCACTTCGTGCTCCTTAAAAAGTAACCGGCAAACTCCTGATGTCTAGCATTTGCAAAAAAACTAAATTCTCCTCAAAAGAAGGCTTTTCAAATAAGGAATCCGATCTATTGTGCTACCACAGATTGCGTCGGTAAATCTGCTACCGTCATTGTGTCAACAAAAACAAAGACTCAGGACTCAACACAAAAGAATGTCAAGAAGAACCCCATGTTTTCTCCCTTGACCAGTGGCTTGCAGCTTCAAGTCTTTTGTCTGAATTAGCTCGAAAACAGACTCCTGCTGGGGAACCATTTAAAAGAGGAGTGAATCGAAAATATCCAGAAAATCTCTTTACCTGGTAAACTACAAATAAAATCTACCATAAATAAGATTTTGTTTGATTTTGTTCCTTAAAGATGATGTGCAGTTGTTTGCCGAAATACTTTTAGCTAAAAAAAAGAAAGAAAAGCGCAATTGCTTCTTGTTATCAGAGAAATCCTAGTTAAAAATCCTTTGGCCACAATGTGCAACGAGGGATAAGACCAATAATAGTTACAGGATAACAAGACTGCAAAACAATAAAGATCGTAGAGAAGATCAGCAAAAAAAAAAAAAGACGGAGACATCTGCTCTTTTGCTATAAGAAGAACTGATCCTTCCTTCTCTTTGTTGAACATTTTTTCCAACTTATGATGCTCATCATGGTCGTCTTTGTGGATGCGATAATTGTCCTTTTCATGGCAATGATTTGCAATCCCATTGTTTTGGATTGATCCTTTTAAGTGAAATTTTCTACGTCCTTATTTTTATTTTACTTTTTTTCAGGATCGTATTTTCTTTTACACAGGACAATGTGGTTCTGTGAAATGTTGAAAGAAGATAAATCGATGATGCACCGTGAAATCTCAATTATTGTCCACGTCCACCCTCGCAATGTTTTCTTTTCGGTAGAAATGATGGGTGCAATGCAATTTGTGATTGTGCCTTCCAATTTGTGGAACCATAAAGTGAGACATTAAGGTGTTTGAATTTAGAAACATCCTTTTGTTGTACTTTTAATGGCGAAGGACGGTGAAGGACATCTCATAATGTTAGCACCTATTCGAATTGAAAATTATGACCTTAAGGAGCCAACAGCATGAGGCTGTTCAACGTAAAGTCGGAACATAAAACACTGACTATGACTTCCTTTAAATAAATGAAGAACAGGAAAAGTGTCAACTTGGGGAAAGAGTCGTTAATCTTGGAATTAAATAATAGGCACCAAATAGGTACTTGATAATAGCACTAAATAAAAAGCCCAATTTCAGACTTTTTTCCATTATTTTGGTGTCACTAGAAAATTGATACAAAATAATTGACAACGAAGACCAATAATTGCCGGGTTACATCACCTTACCCAACTGATCGATGTGCCAACGCGTATACCGCATGTTGCTGGGCAAGCCGCCCATACTGTTGACTTGTTGTTGTTGATCACAAATGTGATTCTTCTGGGGATGCGTGCTTTTATTCCTAACAGAGTAAAAAGCATCAAGCCTAAAGAAAAGTCCTGGTTTAATTCTGAGTGTAAAGAAGCTATCAAGCTCAAAGTAGTAAGTTTCCGATCTTACAAAGCCAACCCTACAGAGGAAAATCGGAAAAAGAACAAACAAGCAAGGAACTCATGCAACTCAGTTATTAAAAGAACCAAATTTTTGCATGACCAAAAATTACGGCGAAAAAATTCTGCAGTATTAAAAACTCCTCAACATCTTCGGTTCAAACGCTCATCGACAATAACAAACCAATTGTTTACTCTTCATAGAAGGCAAACTTGCTCGCCGCCCATTTCGCTGCCAGCTGCCTAACAGCAACGTTGCCCCTCCTGTACTTGAGAATGAAAATTTTTCCATGGGACAGATTTGATGGCATATCTCACCGAACAGTTTAACAAATCTTTACATCGCTTTGGTGAAAGTAATATTATTGCTCTTGATATCTCCAAGGCATTTGATAGAGTTTGGCATGAAGCTCTCTTATCGAAAATGCGTGCTTTTGGGATCGATGATACTCTTGTTCGTTGGATTAGAAACTATCTTCTGGACCGTTCAATACAAGTTGTATTGGACGGATTCAAGTCTGATTCCCACAAAATGAATGCTAGTGTGCCCCAGGGCTCTGTTCTGTCTCCGACTCTTTTCCTCATTTTTATAAATGATCTTCTGTCTGTTGCTTCTAATCCACTTAACTGTTTTGCTGACGACTCTACCCTCAGCTTTTCATATTCGTTCGCTAATTCACGTCCTTCGCCTTCGGACGTACAATTGCAACGGTACCGTATGCCGAGCTCATTAAACTCCGATTTATACAGCATTGTCAAATGGGGTAATAGGAATCATGTGGAGTTTAATGCTTCGAAAACTCAATTCTGTCTTCTGTGTTTAAAGCTAAAAATACCCTCAATGCCATTGTCCATGAATGGCATTTACATCGAAGAAACCGAAAAGTTCTCAGTACTCGGTACGTGTGTCAACGACGACCTCCGTTGAAACGACCATATATTTGAGATCGCTAAAAATGCTGCTAAGTGCTTAGTTTTTCTGTATCGGTGTAAGAAGTACTTTTCGCCATCTGATCTGGCTACAATTTTATACGCCCTAAACTCGAGTATAACTCCCACCTCTGGGCAGGTGCTTCACAAACATCGTTTCACCTGCTTGAAACAATACAAAATCGAGCGTTAAGATTGATAGGAAATAGAACTGCCACTGAAACAATTGCCCCTCTCGAACAACGACGCAATGTTTCATGCCTTTCCTTATTTTATCGTTTCTTTTATAAAAAAATGTAGCCAGCTGCATTCCACCCCTTTCTCTCGTAATACTCGTCTCGCAAAGAATGCCCATCATGCCCATCAGTTCACTCTTGAGCTCAATTTCGGACGTACAGTGAAATATAGGGATTCTTTTTTAGCCGAACAACAGGAATTTGGAATAGTTTACCCGGCGGGATTTTCCCTTGCCATTTTGATCTGCAAGCATTCAAAACCAATGTTAATCGACACCTCCTATCTCTCCCCTCCCTATCTTCCTAATGCCCGCGCAGTGTGTCTACATTCAAAGGGAAACAAATAGTCCCTTGTGCGCCCTTTAATTATAAAAAAAAAATTATGACGCTGCGAGGTTTTTTAAGTTTCCTCCAAAGATACAAGACAAATGTCAACTACGTCTGATTTGTCTAAAACCTAGAAAGCATTAATTTGGCAATTTTTTTGAATATTATGTAATTTAAATTAGAGTACGAAAAAATAAAAGATGGGCAAACGGCATAACGAAATCACTTATGTTTATCTCTTGAGCACAATTGTATTGTGTTTGTACATCAACTCTTAAGCGATTCCACCGTGCTGAAGATGACCATCAATTTACAGTTGAGATGAAATTCGGACGTACTCCTTTCTTCGTTGCACCACATTGCTGTGGAATGCTTATGCAGCTCTGTTTTCTCTTGTTATTTAATATATCTGCTCTTGTAGTTAAAAAAATCTATCTCCTTTTGAATCCTTCCTTATTTTCATTCTCTGAACACCCTGTAGTGTAATAAGCTGTCTACCTTCCTCCACGTTTTGTCTTTTCCTTGCTCCTTTCAATGTTAGTTCTAGCCAGCTGATAAGCTTTTTGAAGTTTATGTCTTAGTTCGAAGAAAGTAGTTTTCGTGATCATATATAGAGGCAGGTGTTTTCATTATACCAGTTGGCATAGGGGATTTAAAATGGGGCTCTTGATTTTACCCGGGTAATACTCATTTCATCAAATATGCGGGTACCCGGGTAATGCGGGTATTACCCAAATTTGCGGGTACCCGTGATATTTCAAATAGTGGTTACCCGCCAATATCAGTTTAAGGTTACCCAGTAATCAAAAATACTACAATTGTATACGAAATACATAATATTTCACAAGAAGAGGAAGCAGAGAAGCAATGAAATATTATTTTTATATTCAAAAAATATCATGTATTTAAATTGTATTGAAAGTGCAGATAACATTGTTACACCTAAGAGATCAAGTCTGTTGCCAGAAAATGTTGGCTTATTGACATTTTTGATGAGCAATCAAAAAAATTGTTACAATCAACTCTTAATTAAGTTTTTATTTGTAATTATGTTGACCACGTATTAATTTCTTAACGAACAAAATATTGTGTTTTTAATGAATAACTTTATTTCTTTTCCGCAAATATTTATTTAATTTATTTTATTTTTAATCAGGGCTACATAGTCGAATCAAAATCCGACTAGTTATCTATGTATGTATAAGTGGTAAGCAGAAGAGAAATAATAAATGTTTTTCAATCTTTCTTTAAGTCTTTTTCTATAACTAAACACGAATATGTTTCGGGTACCCGGATTTCACCGAGTACCCGCAATAAAGCGGGTACACGGGTAATACCCGTAAGTGCGGGTACTCGGGTACCCGGGTAATTACCCTGGTATGCGGGTATCAAGAGCTCTAATTTTAAAACCAAATAGAACGTCCATGGGAGTTAGCTTCGAACAAGCATGTGGGGAGTTATTGTCGGAGGATTGCTTTTTAAGAAAGATCCTAAATATTCTGCCAATGGCCCATGGTTACGTTCCAGTGCTCTATTCGCCTGTGGATGGTAGGCTGTAGTCTCAAGTTTCCTTATGTTAAGAAACTTACATACTTTTTTGAAGAGCTCACTACAAAAGTTAGCTCCCCGATCTGTCAATACTTTTTTTTTTTGAAAATGCTTCATCAACATTGAGTGTAGCTTCGGCTGTGTGGCACTTAGCGCCGTCCTGTTGAAACCAAATGTTGCCAATATCCTCCTCTTCAATTTTTGTGAACAAAAATTCGTTCAACATGGCCCGATAACGATCGCCATTGACTGTAACGGCCACTCCTTGCTCATTTTCGAAAAATGGCCCAATTATGCCTCTGGACCAAAATCCGCACCAAACAGTGACTCGTTTTGGGTGTATCGGCTTTTCAATGTATGCGTGCGGGTTTTCTGTGCCCCAAATGCGACAATTTTGCTTGTTTACATACCCGCCAAGATCAAAATGAGCTTCATCTGAAAAGATTATTTTTTTGGCCAAATTGGCATCTTCTCTAAGTCGATCGCAGGCAGTAATGTCGCAATATTTCCCAGCGTACACACAACTTTATTCGTTTAGGCGGAAGGATAAAACTAATTATCTGTCAAATCAGACATGAGCTAAGTGTTACCATTCACGAAATAAGTACTAGTTAAAAAAAAACGTTAGATGGCGGACCCGTTATATCTACTGATTATTTCATCATAGAATACCTTAGCTACAATTCCTGCTTCCGTATTGGGGAGTGCATAGCAGTCCATAAAACGGGTTAGATCGTCCTCAAAAGTGAGTATAAATTTGTTTCCTTGAATTGTGGTAGGTCCAACAACGTCCATGAAAACTTTTTCGAAAGGTTTCTTCGAAGTTGCAGATATCATTATAGGCATCAAAGTATGCCGAGATTTTTTGTTTATTTGGCATTCTTTGCAAGCTTTCACGTGCTTTTTTATATCCGAAAACATATTTTTCCACTTGAAGTTGGACCTTATCCGTAGGTATGTTTTTAAGACGCCTTGATGTGCACCTTAAGGAAAATTATGAAATTTTTTTAAGACTTCACCAATTTCGTCTTCCTTAGTTAAGAAAACAGGACCACTGTCTTTCTTTTGGTAATCGCTCGCAAATTTCGAATGAAAATGATAATTTGTGTTACTATCACTTTCAATTTGTCTTTCAGAGCAACATGGATAATTATCGTTATATATTTGATTTGAACTACCTACCTTGTCTTTTATTTGGGAATAAGTTTATGCATGTACCTTACTTATATCAAAGTTATTTTCGGGAATTCGGCTTAGCGCGTCAGCCACAATATTTTGCTTTCCTGGCTTGTATTTTATTTCGAAATCATTTTTAGTCGAGTTTTGTCGAAAATTAGTTAGCCTAGTGTAGTCTTGAGAAATCTTAAAGAAATGAACCAATGGCTGGTGATCCATATATAATGTAAATTTTCTACCTAGTAAGTAGCACCTAAAATTTTTAATAGCTTAAACTATAGCCAAACCTTCTCGTTCAATTGTTGAATAGCGAAATTCTGT
The DNA here is from genome assembly GCA_963971375.1 of Platycheirus rosarum. Lineage (NCBI taxonomy): Eukaryota > Metazoa > Arthropoda > Insecta > Diptera > Syrphidae > Platycheirus > Platycheirus rosarum. The sequence continues at coordinate 154,690,242 of OZ020508.1, read as the reverse complement.
TGGGCTCAAAATTCAACTTGCAAAGGCTATCGGCAAATCAGAACCATTTCTCACCTGAGAAAGTACAGCTCCTAATGCTGTTTCACTGGGGTCCGTGGTGAGGAAAAATTCTTTGAAGTCAGGATAGATAAGTATTGGTTGGCTGGAAAGGATAGTTTTCAACGTATGGAAAGCTGTTACACAATCTCTATTTCAGACAAAATGAACATCTTTGTGAGTAAGTTAGTTATAGAAACTTTATTTATTATATTTCATTGTACATATATCTACAATAAATTTCATAGTTTAATATGGTTTGGCTTAAAGCCGTCTACCAGAATGACATTATAACAATATTATACATTTCTTACTAAAATAGTATACAAATAAAATTTAAAAGTCGCCTTCGACTATTCGGGTTCTATAATTCAGTGCCATCGTTGTGTATTTATACAATTGCTCCCAACCAAGACTTCCATTCAAAATACATAAAACTTCGTTCATGTTCATTACGGATTTACCGAAGAATCTGAGCCGATATTCTCTTAGAATCGGACATCTGGCAATAAAGTGGTAAATATCTTCTCTTTCCTTGAGGTTGTAAATATCGCACAAAATAGGTAGGTCCGGACGATGTGGCATGTAGTTGAGGTTGATCATTTCCCCTCTTACTTTAAATATCGTACTTATCATTGAAAGCGGTAATCTGTTTAAGAAGTAGGAGCTTCCTTGTAAGTTGTAGTCGAGCTGGCTATAAATCATCCTATACTGAGATGATTTAGCTTCCAAGATATAACCACTATAAGCTGAGCGCGCTACACCTTTCAGTAAATTTTGAAACATGTTTCTAAGATTAGCGGGTCCAATACGTGGTTGAATCTGTAATCTTTCTCCACAATCAACCCCTATTTCTTCCCATTTTTTGACGAGGTTGCCTCTCAAAGTAATTATCGAGTCTTGTCTCATCCATCTCCAGCAGCTTGATTATATAATCGGAGTGTAGTTTTAGCGTATTTAGGAATAACGGTGGCATTGTAGTTTCAAGGTGGACCATGTAATTTCGGAGTACAGGCCGGCAACCGAAAAATGCGTTTAAGAAAATATCTTTGAAACTTTTCAACAACATCGAACTGCCAGCAACCCCACACTTGAGCTCCATACAACATGATGGAAGAAGCAGTGGCACGCAATATCTGGATCTTTGCGCTATGATCCACAAACCTACTCTCTATACAACGTCCCCAGATTGAAGAAATAGCTCTCTTTGCCTCTGCTAATTTAGCCTCGAAATGTTTTTTGAAGTTAAGGTTAGCACAGATCAATACACCGAGATACTTATACTCTCGAACAATTTCTAAATTCTGACCCTTGTAGGCCCACCTTTCGTTTCTCGAGTATCTACCACCTCCATCCCTGAAGATCATCATTTTAGACTTTCCAAGGTTAACAGTCAGGTTCCAAAGATCACAGTAGCACTCCAGACGGTTGATCATGTTGTTTTCATACATTGCTTTCAGCAGATTCACAACTTTGCTTGAGATACCCAAAGTATAAAGCTTATAGAATAACGATGCACGGGCAATGGAGTCAAAAGCAGCTCTGAAATCTACGAAGAAAGCATATAGCTTCTTCTTTTTGCTTTTAAAGTAATCGGCAATGTGAAATAAGGTGAAAATCTGATCTACGGTCGAGTGATTTTTCCTAAAACCAGCTTGGAACATGTTGAGTATGTTTTTGTCGTTAATCCACTCTGTTCCAGAACTGTAAACAGCGAATCAAGGATATCGTCTAAGAAAACCGGAGCAGCATATTGAGGTAGGGGTGAAAAATGCGCAGTGTTAAGTAAATTTTTAAAGTACTCCTGAAGCTCGGTTGCGTGCAGTGAAGATCCAATCCTACTAGGCCGTCCGTTAATTGCTTTAGCAGCTTTCCAGAATTCCGCCGAAGACATCGCTGAGTTTAAGCGTTGTATGGTTTGTGAGTAATATCACGTAAAGGTTTTTCTAAAGCGGAAAAGTTAGGAACGCTACGCCTATAGAAGTTTGCCATTCCTTGAAAAGACTGAACTACTTTAGAATTTTGAGGTGTTGGGAATTCTAATATACTTTTCACTTTGTCTCTATCTGGAAGTACGCCGTTTTGAGTAATGTTAAAACCTAGATAAACAATTTCCCGGCCAAGAAAATTACATTTACGAGGTTGCAGCCGCAGGTTGAATGGTCGATGGTGTAATATTCCGTCTACCTTCCTGCACGTTTTGTCATTACATACCTCTAAATGTATTCAAGTGCACGCAGCGTAGACCAGACACAGGTATCCGAAATTGCTGTATCCAGCTAATGTCATGCTTGCATATTTCACTGCGTGTAATATGCAATTCATGCACTTTTCCACTTTAAGTGATTTTTGGTTGCCGGCATCGAAGCCACATTGACTCTTTGATAAGAGCATTGAAACGGTTCGGTTGTTTTTATTTAAATTGAAATTATCCCACAACCCCTTTAACGCGCCCTTATTAAAAAAAACAACAAAACATTTACTAACAGTAAATGTTACCTTGATATACCTTGTTTTTGAAACTCGTGTTAAATATTTTTTTAAGCGTAATATTTTTAATAACAGTAAAACACTTATCATCATAAATTCATTAAATTGTTTACTTATGTAAGCATTTAATTTCAAAAACAATTTATCTACATATGTATGTATATACATACTTTTTCTCTCAAAACTGAAAACAAAAATTCTTAAATATTTTTTTAGTCCCTGTTTCCGACTATCAAATAATATTGTCTTCCCGAAATGGAAGAAAATCCTATCGAACATGAATCCAATAGAAGCCTTTAATTTACAAACCAACGAAGTAAGGTAAGAATTAAATTTAATATTTACATACATTTGTATAATCTTGAAAAAAACCTTAAAAAACATATACATATACCTATTTTAATTGCATCAAATAGAAAGTTAGTTCTAAGAAGTTTAGTTTTGATCAAATCGATTTAATTTTTTTCTAACCCAACTTTGACATTCTAAGATCATTCAATTTTATCTCGAAATGCAAGCTTTAACAACGTCATGTTCCATTTGTGAACCTCTAAAGTTTTCTACCGGAAATGGAAGCCGTTGCCGCCCGAACTGTCAAAGATCCAATTAATCTGTTGCCGTAGCTTCTGTAAGTCCATAATTGCTCAACAAAATCTGACAGCTTTAATTTACAAATCTCACAACTCCCGCTTATAATAATTTAAATATTTGTATGTTTTCTCGTGCGTGTCCATCCATTATTACATCTTCCCGGAGGCAAATACTCATATAATTTTCATTAAAAATGCACAAATAAAAAATGAAACATGAGATGATTCCGAGAAGATGAGACTCCTCCAAGCCATCGCACTTAATTTCTATTTGATATGCCCGTCCGATTTCTACCTTTCAGGTTAAGAATATAAATTGAACTTCTCTGTTCCGAACCAGCATCTAGTCTAGAATGAAAAAAAAACCTTTTCAATTTAAATCAACTAGAAAACTATGATGGATCATATAATTTCTTCCATATCCTGATTTACTAACATATTTTCGAACGATGGAGGATTGTGGAATTCAAAAGTTAAATGACTTGGAAAAAGGTCGATTACATTGAGCGGTCACAATACTGCGACGAGACTGGATGGCCGTGTGGTGTATTGAATGGGCCTTCTTAAGTTACCCAGTTCCCAGATGAAATATGCGAAAGTTTCTGTGTGCAACAGCTCCGATTTCCAGGATGTATTACATAGATGACTAAGCAGTGACCATAGTGCAATGTTGTAATCGAGGTTGCAGCTTGAGAGGAATATTGAATTGTTGTTGTTCTTTTTTTTTTGCTTTCGCTAAAAGAGTCCTTGGAAGATTTTCTTATCCGATTTAGTTGAGCAGAAAATTTGAAGATTATAGAACCGGAGGAATTGATACTTTATTGGAATTACTTTAGGAGTTTACAATGTGGAGTTGGTACATAATTCTGGGAGCACGAGGACTCGTGGGCGAATTATTCGTTTATTTGTGAAAATATTGAAGAGCATTTGAATTCCACAAGAAAATGATTTTTTTTAAAACAAAATACATATTTCACGTCAGAATAAAAAATAATAGCAATGAGATTAGTGCAAAGTTCTGTTTGAAGCTAGTTTATAACGACAGCAGATGTGGATTCTCATTAATCTCGAAATATTAATACAGGAAGACAAAGTCAGGCAAAGCATTCCATATTCGAGTGGGACGGCGAAAGGTAGTATACATATGTTTCCTTACGTGAGCACCTACCTATTAAGGCTTAATCTCACGGTGGGCCCACCCATTTAGGAGTCACCTTGGGGCGCAACAAAACCCCTAGAGCGGTTCGCCAAACCATACTATCACTAGAGTGGGCTGCCAAACCGAGTTACCGAGCTAGGCTCTTGTAATCAGCTGGGGCTCCTGTTAACCCATGGCCCCTAATTTTAAGCCCTATGTAAGGCCTCGCCCGTCTCTGTGTAGACGCACTTGTGGATCGACCCCATAATGTCGCTGGCCCACCAACCAGTAAAGCAACAGATCTAAGATAACCCTATCAACCACAGTGAAGACACGGACTCTCACTGCTGCCCGCCTAGAAGCAATGTGTTCCTCCAGCCGTTCCATACGGATCGTTGAAGTAGTGACTTAACTAGACTTGGTATTGGAAGACTTTTACTTCCGCGGCAACCCGGCCATAGAATAATTCTTACACCCATTCTATAGGGCGGTGAGATTAGAGGACTCTTACCTCAGGCACGCATAACCATTGGCCAATTCTGCCCCGCACCTATAGGGGAGGATATTTTAGCAGACCCTTAATGCAGGCATATCCGTACTGTGGGCTTATTCTGTCATCCCCGCACCCACAGGGGAAATGTTTCTTAACAGTAGGGTTTGACGATTTTTTAACAAAAAACGTTTTTCGGTTTTTCGTATTTGTTCTTCCTTTGGATTAACCTAGCAGTCTTAACCGCCCTTTAAACCGGTTTAAAAAAAAATTCTAAGAATAACAATTTTTTTATAAATTTTTTTTTTTCAAAGTCGACACTAAAGCCACGTAATTCCAAACGAGGGACAAATATTTTTTGGCATCATGTGGCAAACCAGGAATATTTTTTTTCTTGAAAATTCAAAAGCGTTTTGGATTAAGTTATGTAAAAAAATATAAAAATAAGGTTTTTTTTTATTTCTAAAAGAAGAATCTAAAGAAAACATCCAAGTGTAAACACGGGCGATGGATGGAAAAGTGTTCAAAAGAAGATAAACGACACACGCGGACTGCATAATGTCTAGGTGTAACAACACACTATGCGAAGGACATTTCGTAGTTTTCTCAACTCTTCTGATTAATGTGAAACTTTCAAAGTAAAAAAGAACGGTTTTTTTACCCGGTTAACCGGTTTAACCAGAAAGGGAAAAACCTAAAAAACCGGTTGACCGAAACAAAAAACTGGTTTCGGTTTTAACCGGTCGATTTTTCCCATGCCATCCAAATCAAGGACCCTTGTTACCAAGCTCAGACCTTAGCTAGCTGAATATCTTTCAATAGAGACGTCCACAAGTCTCTGACCTCAGTGCTTCGCTTTAAAGCTCCACCTGTGGGGTTAGTCGGGTTCAACTCAGAAAAAGTGGTCAGGTGCTTGGTTTATTTTCCAAAGCTTACTAAATACAGGTGTCGTTGCATTTGTTTGATCCAAGGACTCTTAGTAACTTTCTTCCATGATCGGGTTGGAACGTGGCATGGTAATTGTTTTTCTACAAGGTGGGCCAAAAGAAGTCATCCGATGTTGTTTGGCTCTCATTTTTTTCTAAATGAAAACTTCGATTCTGTTTTTTGATTATGTTTATTTGAACCTTTAGAATGTCATTGGTCAAGTCGAGAAGATGATATCAGCCAAATGGGCGCCGTCACAATTGATTGGCATAAGGGCTCGTTTTATGGCATTTTTCATCACCTCGGCGAGAACTTCGGGCGACAAATTCTCGCACTCGTCATGAGACTTCAAAAAACCCCAAAAAAAGTCTAAAACTGATAAATCGGGCGATCTTGCGGGCCAGTGTAAATCGCCAAAACGAGAGATGAGGCGACCCGGGAACGCCGCCTTCAGAATATCGGTTGTGGCTTGCGCAGTGAGTGTCGTAGCTCTGTCCTGTTGGAACCACATGTCCTCCAGTCCTTATTCGTCTAATTGCGGCAGAAAGTACTCAGTTAACATGGCCCTATAGCGCGCACCGTCCACTGTTGTCGTTTGACCAGCGGCGTCATGGCCCGATGACTCCTCTAGCGTAAACCACGCACCATGCAGTAACTTTGAGCGGGTGTAATAGCTCCTCGTGCATTACTCGTGGATTTTCGGTGCCCCAGAAGCGATAGTTTTGCTTGTTCACTTACCCACTGAGGTGGAAATGAGCCTAATCGCTCATTATGATTTTGGTAGAAAAATCGCCCACTTCGTCCTCGAGATTGAGGATGACTTGGGCGTAGGTTACACGCGTTTGGCGGTCGACAGGCAGCAGCTGATGCACGGACTGGACTTTGTACGGGAACATGCGCAAGTCTTTTACCAAAATTCGTCTTAGGGACGACCGGCTGATGGCTAATTGTGAGGCACGGCGTCTGGTCGATGTTTCCGGCGACAGCTCGACATCCTCGTCAACAGCGGCGATATTCTCGGCACAACGGGCGCTCCGGGGCTAGCCACTCTTGGCAACGTCCCATACTCTTCAAGGTTGGTGGCCAAACGGCGCAGTATTTGCGCAGTCGGTGTCGGACGGCCTTGAAATCGGCGACGGAATTCGCGCTGCGCCATCAGTACAGACTAATGTTATGCAAAAAAAAACCCCGATCATTCAGATTGATAGAGCTTTGTTAAACCTGCTGTCAGGCGAAGCATCTTCATTGCAGCTGCTGTCAATTTACTCTCATACTTCATGTAGATAGCCCGGCATAGTCTCACATTGTGAACCGTATGTAAGCAACTGCCGTATAGTAGGTTCCTTTCAGCTTATGGGTGTTTTCTGGACCGCAGTGTATAAACTTAAGCGATGCTTTAAGTCGCCATCATAACAACCTTCGCTGTTTGTCATGGATCCAAGGTGTTTACCTTTTTTGGCCATGGCCAGAACTGTTCGGTTCAAATGTTCGGCGGAATAGGTCTATATGGATCAGAAAATAGGCAATTTTTTGGTTCTTCATGTTTGATCAGTTCGGCAGGTATGCCGATTCGTTCCTTTCTTCGCCTTGCGTAGTCCGGATATCTGGTTTTGCTCCTAATCTTTCAAAGACCTTTAGGGCATTTTGTGAGACACGATTTCAAAATCCAGTTTCTTCGAAGCCATTTCTTCCAAATTAAAACAAATCCATAACTTAAAACTTTCCTAAGACATCTTTAACTAATCAAAACTTTGCCATTTCCTCGTTTAAAGGTACCTAAAAACAGCTCTTCTTCCAGGAAATGTTGCTATCGCTCACGTCCATCGCCATTAATCACCTGTCTCCAACTCTTCCAAACTCAAAAATTCAAAAAAATATTAATCTACCGCACTTCATTGTCACTAGATGGTGTTTATATTCCTTTTTATCAACTCCCTGCCACACACAAAACCCTAACAACTGCATAAACAAAAAACAATACAAAATACATAATTCTAGTAATTAATGTCCTTTTTTGAATAATTAGTCCACGTTATCTCTTTTGAACCAAAAAAAAAAAAAAAAAAATTATTACCATCCGAACACGCAGAACTAAAAAACCAACCAACCATCTCAACAAAACCATTTATTTAAACGCTTCCTCGACTGGGGCACGGACACGGAGCAGGAGAAAAATAAACGCGCCAGGATAATTAATCCTGTTTGCTAACATCTGTTTTAATGACAAACTCTTCTATAACATTATAACCCTTTTCAAGTTGGTTGGTGTTCGGAGCAAGCAATGAGTCTAAAGAGATGATGAAATGAATGGATAGTGTGTTCATTGCAAGGATTCTGAAATCCTGTTTTGTGAGTGATAAAATAATTTCTGCCATGTGTAATCCTTTGAGTGCGTTAAGTATCACGTTTCATATGCATTCACACGTGCATCCGCACCATCCGCATGTTTATACTATTCAACAAACTAACCACCACCACCACCCACCACTTACCATTCAGCTGTCAAAAGCAAGGATATACAGGGATACATACATATGTATAGGTTTAAGCTTTAAAAAAAAAACACTATTAAAAGGATTACTTTTCTAGCATTAAAACCGGAGTGACACAAAAACCGCTTCAATTTAAAAAAAAAATTGCATCCACTCTAGTTGGTCACGTCCTCCACTTCCTCCGTCATCATCTCCTATCATTTCCTAGAATGACATTAATTTTTCTTCCTTTCCAAAGTGAATCCTGCTCTATATGTATGTATGTAGTATATTCAGAAGTAAAAGTGTGAGAAAACTTTTTAATGGCATTAAAAATTTCATAATTCTCCTTAAATTTCCCATGTGAAAAGCAGGAGGAGGAGGATGGAAATTGGAATACATTTTAAGAACTACACTCTAAAGGATATCACCACAGCAGAGCGGTATAAGGACTTCTACTACGATGAAGGAAATTGCAGTATCTATATGCGGCGCATAACGTTTCTCCAGTGGGAGTCTCATGCTCCTTGCACTGGGTTTTTGTAGGAGTCAATGAAAGTGCATAGAACATGCATTTACACACTTTATAGGATAGATTCTTGTATTCATCCTTGTAGCGTTGTCCTAGTCCTGGAGTGGTGACTGGTGATATGCGGTCCTCTGTGCATCCGATGCGATGTTTGTCCTAGTTTCCTCCATAACGTCATGTAGGGCTTTGCTTATTGTGTTAGTAGTTATTCTGTACTGCTCGGCTACTTCTTTTGTTCTGTGGATGCGGTTTGACAGTAAATATCCTTAAAGGACACCTCTATGCATTCCAATTAGAGATTCCGACTAAACATGGTTGTGAGTTTGTACTCTGGAATTGTGAGAGTCAATCGGTTTTTTTTGCTGTTTTTTGGTCGCATGAGATTCGTCCTAAAACTCGTGACACAAGGACTTTAACAAAACACACAAATCTCTTGTCATTTTGTTCTCTGAATGTCCCGAATGAGAACGCACGCGATGTAGAATGGCAATCATCGCTCAACGGGACTTAGTTTTATGTATGGAACAGCAGAATGGCCAAAGCGCTAAACAATCAAACAATCCTCTCTCTCCCTGGCGGATTTAGATTTTCCGATGCGATGTCCTTTTTTTCGGTTCACTGTGATGATTGTTGTTGTTGTTGTACAACCATGCTCGATTGAACGGAAAACGGCTTAGCAATATTCGTGTAGGACATATGTCGCGAGAATGTCCTGACTGTTGATGATAAAACACGGAGTTCGTGGTGGCAATAGTGGCAAATAAGGACTAAACTATAACAACGTATGTACTATGAGGACTTCGGGGGATATTATTGTAAGGAACAAGTGGTGAGTTGATTGTTGGAGGATTAAGTGAATCGGCTCAGTGAATAATAAGGACTGTGATTTTGAGCAATGCAGTGGTGACAGGTCAAGCTATTGTTCGTAAGCCATTTTTGTTTTGTTTTTGACATAAGTTTGGAATGGAACTGTTGACATCCATATGGCTGATGGGTTTATAGAATGTTAGGTTGGGATTTCTGATTGATAGATAAATTCTTGAGAAATTCTGCAACGTGAAAAATATGCTGTGTATCTGTTGGTTTCTATGGAAAATTTACAGCAGTTTTTCACAGTTTCTTTACTTTGATATCCAATTCTTTTTTTTTTTAGTAAGTTTAGAATAAGCTATTAAATCATTATTAACACGCCTTTGGTGAAGAGTTCGCATCTGCAGAAGCTGGATTCGCTGTTCATATGGTGGCAGATTGAATGGATCGTTCCAAGGTAGACCTTTTAGGGCAAAACGAATAAAATTGTGTTGGATTGGTTCAATTCGGTTCTTATGAATTAAGTAATAAGGAGTCCATACCTGTGAAGCATACTCAAGGTGGGGCCGAACGTAGCAATTGTACAAGGAAAAAGTCACATATGGATCACTAAATTCCTTTGCCCAGCGTTTTATGAATCCTAACATAGAGCTAGCTTTTTCGTATACGTTTTCTTAGAAAAGGTAATCGTTTGGCATTTTACAGGGTTAAGAGAAATACCACTTTTTCTGCACCAAATACTAAAGTTATCAATATCTGCCTGCAGAAGAATACGGTCATCGCTAGACTTTATTGTCTTAAATATCGTCATATCATCAGCGAATATAAGAATGTCACTTGATTGTATGCGTGAAGTAACATCATTTATTGCAAATATGAATAGTAAATGACCAAGGTGGCTTCCTTGAGGTACGCCAGAGTGGGCCACGAAGGGGTCTGAAAGACAATTTCTAAATTTAACTTGGTAGGATCTATTCTCTAGGTATGATTTGATCCAAGCTAAGATACAGGGAGGAAAACTATAAGCTTTTAGCTTAAACAAAATTAGTTCGTGGCTTAGTTGATCAAATGCTTTTGAGAAGTCAGTGTAAATGCAGTCAACTTCATAACCTTTTTCTAATGCATTTGAACATTTGTGGAAGAACGTAAGAAGGTTTGTAATAGTTAATCTGTGCCTTACGAATCCGTGCTGTAGTTCACAACTGAGATTCTTACTATAAAATACCATACTCTCACAGACAACTTGTTCAAAAAGTTTTGTAATGCAAAATAATTTAGAAATGGGCCTATAGTTTGCAATGTCAGCCGTATGTCCTTTCTTGAATTTAGGAGTAAGAAAGGCCTTTTTCCATGTACTTGGAAATTTCCCTGTTTTAAATGTAAGCTCAAACATAAACCTGAGAGGCTGAACTACAGAATGCTTCCACTTTTTTAATACTATTGGTGGAATTCCATCGGGACCAGCTGAACAATCATCGTTTAACGAAGAAAGAAGGTCAAGCACTGTACTTTGTAGTACAGGGATATGGTTACAGCTAGTTTGCGAAAGGGAAGGAAGAAAGCAGATTGTAAAAAAAAATTTCATCAACTTCAATTGGTTTATTAACAAAAGAATCACGAAAATTTGCTGCAAAAGCGTTAGAAATATCGACAGTTTGACAATACCTGGAAATTTGCTTTTCTAAAGTCAAAAGGAGTTACTGTTTTCAGAAATTTGATCACTCAAATCGAGAAAAATGTCCAGTGGTGGATGGTAGTTATCTATATTAGTGATACCAGATCTAGATTCTAGAACGAGTGTACTGATAGCGTCAGAAGAAAATATTAAATCGAGAGTTCGATTTTTTGAGTTTTTAATAAAGCTTATTTGCTGTAAGTCAGTGGAAATAATTTTATCAGGAAAAGAAAGTTCCATTTGTGAAGAAGATAATGAAGGTTCTAAGTAGAGTTCATGTTCAGAAGGAATCCAGTCAATGTTAGGTAAATTAAAATCACCTAAAAGTAAAATATTGCTATCAGAGCAGGATAATTCAATAATAAAATCTATTGCCATGGAAAGTTCACCATAAACGGAAGATAAACTTTTTGGTGGAATGTATAAGTTGAAAATATACAGAGTTTTTGTCTCTACAATTATTTTTACACAGACTAATTCTAAATTGATTGCCAAAGTTTTTAGCTAACGAAAGAAAGTAAAGATGACATGCGAATCAATAACTCAAACCTTTCCCACAGTTTTAATCTTCTTCACTTCCTTTTCAACCTTTTTTAACTCCTACGCTCTGGAATTAAGAACACAAAAATAAGCGTAACTTATAATTAGGTAGCCCTCCCAAGAAAAAAGAGTTATTCATAGGAAAGTACACCCTTTGGTCACATTATTCACGCTTGACAGGTCGCTTCTTCTTCCAGCCAACATCAAAAGCAAAAGACCAATGAGCATTTTCTTGTTTTGATCTTCGACGTTTGTATGACAGAAGGAGCCCACCTTGAGGCGAGTCCACCAACCAAAACCCCAAATTTACATAACGCTGTGTTTCTGATTCAAATTGTATTTTTGGATTTTTTTTTTTTTGATAGAACTGCCTTTCCATGCCCACGATAAAGGAACACACAATTTGCATAAGACTCAGTTGACTTTTGAGGGTCAGTTCCCACGGGTTAATTTCGAAATATATTACAAAGTGTTCATTGAATCGAGAGCAACGGTTGTCACCTTGTTGTTTAGATACATTTTTGTCTGTCAGGGAAGAACAGGAACCTAGCGTGGAAGATGTTCTATAAAAATGTTGTTGGAGGAATTAACAAAGAAAAAATGCACTCAAGCGGAACGTGTTTGGAAGCCTTCGCAATGGCTTTTGGCGTTGTCCTTGTACGTGACTAATGATTCGTTTGGTGACTTGAATTAAATGCGAAGATAATATGGAATATGGTGGAAAATTAAATGAATTGGATTGTTTGGGTGATAGAAATGCCATCCATCTGGCCTTTTTGAGATAGGAATTGGATGGAGGACAACGGTTTTGATATTTAATTATTTTTTTTTCTGCACAAAATCAAGGTCATCATTTTGAAATAAAAGGGGATTTTTAAAGTTTACACTGGTATACCCTTTAAAGGACGCCAGACTCAACGTCAAAATTAAAGACCAAATTCTGGGAGATTTTGACCTATAGAAATCCACTAGTATTGCCGCTGCAGTTCTGATGCTCTTGCAATGCTTTGCGTGAGCTTTTCCTACTATCCTACTACTAAGGGCTTGTTTCGAGCAGATGAAAAATAGTGGAACAGATCCTTGCAACGTTTCAGAAGAAGGAGAGTTATTGCACTTGATAGTTCCAAAGCATTTGATAAAGTCTGGCACCATCAGGCTCTGTTATTAAAAATACGTGCTTTCGGAAAGAAAGTTTCCTTCCTTTGTTGGATTAGAAATTACCCTGCGGACTGTTCAATAAACGTTGTTTTGGGTGAGTTCAAGTCTGATACTCTCAAAATTATTTGTGTGCCCAAGGGCTCCATTCTATCTCCGACTCTATTTCTTATTTTTATGATCACTGCTTTTCCGACTCACAAGAGTCCCAACCCTGGATCTTCAATGGCAACTTATGTTTAGCTAATTAAATTCTGATCTTGACGGCATTATCAAATAGGGAATAGGGATTAATTATGTAATGATGCATCATGGCCTTACAAAAAATAGCCAGGGCATTTCTCCCCTTAAAAAATTTCTGCGTAATATTCGGACTTCCAGGAATGTCCTATTTCTATCATACTGTTCGTTACGGAGATTCTTTCTTCATCCGCACAATTCAAATGCAGATTATTTTGGCAAACAAATCAGCTGAATCATCTTAATATTTTCGGATGTTGCTTAAAAAAATTAGATACAATGTAGCCGCTTGGAGCTAAAATTGTATACAATCCATACTTTCCTGTTGATTTACCAGGAATGGATGAGATAATTTACGTATTACAAAAACTGGGTTAACTGCAATATCTGTTTATAAGAAAAACTCGTATACACTCCACCAAAAGCGATCTCCATGAACTCTATGTATATGATCGTTTACTTTATTTACTCTACCTACACTCGCTGTGTGAATTGAAAAAAGAGAGTTACCTTTGGCAATGGAAAACATTACTATATAGTTGTTCATTGGTTTTTATTTAGAGCTTTCGGTTTTGAAGCTTTTGAGAACAAATTTAATAGTGTCGGAGGATAGGTGTTTTCGTATTTGTGTATTTGTTAGTACCAATAGTTAGAAAAGCGTTAAAATGCAATTAACTTTTGTTGGCTTTTGGTATTTTAGTAGAAAGAAGTTATTTTCTCGAAGGTTGCAAGTGCAGTACGTGATCATATTAATTCGGAAAAGTGTTTTGACGTGATTTTGTGTTTTAATAAGAGTGATGTGGTATTGTGATTAATAAATATAAATATATATAGTATTAATAAATATACTGAAACAAAATTGGTTTAAACTGTGTTTTAACTGTGAAGTGCTATTGCTTTTAACAAAATAAAACATCGTCAAATAAAATTAAAAAAATAAATAACACTAACATAGAAAAATAACACTAGGTATCTGAACTTAAAAAAGTGTTAAAACCACAACACTTAACGGTTTTTAGTAAAAATGGAGTACGCCATCACACGTCTTGTATAATAACGAATTTACGAAAACAATATTTCGAAAATTGTCGGACCGATTTTGATAAAATTCTGTTTTTTATTTTTAGTTTTTTTTTTAAATTTTCTTAAATTTTGGTATGATGTTTTTTAAAGCTTATCATTTTACATGTGATTATAAAATTTAAAAATATTGATTTTTCAAAAAAAAAGTTCAAAAATTAATTTTAATTAGAAAAAAAAGTTATTTGAAATTTTTATATGCAGAATTAAGTTGACTATCTAGATATTTTCAAATATAAAATTTGACAGAAATCCAAAGAGCTGTTACCGAGAAAGCCAAACATTAAAAAAACGTTATATGAAAGGTACCGTTAATAGACATTTCCCGTAAATTTGGTTCTGAACGAATGATAGGTAGTACTAACAAAGAATTTCTCCAGAAATTTTCATCAAAATCGTTTGAGCCGTTTTCGAGAAAAATATGCTTTTCCTTAAAGGTTATATGGCAGGTACCGTTATTTTTAGCCCTAAAAATAAAATTTCAATTTTGCCTCTGAGAAATGCCAAAAGAATCACACATACTAAATTTGAAGGTAATCGCTCAAGCCGCTTAGGCTGCAGCTCGTTATACATACAGACAGATTGACTGACATATATACATACATATGCATAGAGACATATTTTGTAACTAACTTTTTAGGCTTCTCTATGATCGTAATGTGAATTTTGATTGTTAGAATTTTTTTTTAAGAATGCATAACTTGCCTTATAGTCCCTACAATCGCAAGTAACAAAGGGAATTTTTATTTTTTTTAAATAATATTGTATTGTATTGTAATCAGCAAGTGGTAACCCTACCCTACATAGCTCTCCGATTTGCAACAATTTATTATGAAAAAAGCGGAGACCCTGTCAGAGCTTTTACATGAAACCGAAATATGCAAGCCAATGCAACCGGACTGAGAGGCAATCTTCCTATCTTCCCTGTACTGACAATTTTTGTTGAACCGACTGTAGTGTAGGTGAAATAAACTTCAATATGGCAACTAGCAATCCAAACCTTATACGTCCATGATTGAGGGTGTAAATCAATAGGTTTTGGCTCCACGTGGAATTCATGGCTTACGTTATCGATGATAAGACTGACTGATTGTTCTATTTTCTTCACTGTTAGACAAAACATAGTTTAATGGCAGCTCTTATATAAACTTAAGAACAATCCTCAAAACCTCCACACTGTTTATGTAATCAAAGAAAGTCATCACTATTGGGTGCATCGCATTTTGATCCACTTTCTCTAACGGTTCAAATCATTGTATACATTTCGTCTTTTCTTTTAAGATACAAAATTTATATTTGTCATCAAATATATCAAAGATCTCGGCAACTTTGTTTACCAAAATATACTTCTCTACACTTTAAGTGGCTTTCCGAAGAAAAAAAAAAAACAAAAGAAAATAACAAAACAATAAAGTCGGAAAATTACTCTCTTTCCATTTGATTACCTCTGTCAAGAAATAGAAATTAAAAATATAATACCTCTGGTATCCTTGTTTATCTCCGTAAAACAAACACTAAGGTCACTCCATCAACGATACCGTCATTATCAACATCATTAAAACTGTAAACACAACTATCAGGTGCATATCTGAGGCCCGAAATGGCAGGCGGTGAGCGTCAAGTGCACACATTCGATTCGCTCCCTTGTTTAAGGCCCAACACACTCAAATGAACTGCGGGTTGATGAACTTTAACATTGAACCACGTGTAAACTAAAAACAAAAACACTTCTTTCTTCTGGAACACCAAAAGTGAACTTGGAATCTTGTAAACATAGAGAATCTCCAAAAGATGTGTCTTTGCTTTTATTTTGGGTCCAATGCCATCTCCACCATCCATGGTCTGATTGCATTTTATGGAGTCACCGCCACCGCCCGCCGCCGCCGGTGTTTGGACCAAAAGATACAATCTCTCGTACAGATTTGTACTCCTAGAATCCCAAGAAGTACAAAATTAGACAACATTTGTGTGCTTCTGTTTCCGGGGAAATTTATTGCCTTGACGATGAGAAGAACGGTCGTCGTCGTCGTTTGAAAAATATCGATGCATCGTATGTCATCGATTTGCTGATGATAGGGTTTTCTTTTGGTGGAGTGAACGGGTGAGGAATGGTGGAGGGGGGGGGGGATACAGACCAGACAACTTTAGCTTTGATTGTATCCTTGGCTCCTACGGGCCGCGGCGGTGAAAATCGATTTTTAATGGGCGAAGAAGTCCAATATCATTAGGTTTGTCTATCTGCAAGTGATTTTAATGGCTTGTGATTGGAAATCTGGAGTTTTATTTGTGAGATTTTTAGTGCTGGGTTGTTTAAGATTTTATTTATTTTCAACAACAACACGGAAAGGGTGTATAGTTTACTCAAAACATAGTTTATTGAACTTTAAAAGCGACTTCTAGTCATAAAACATTAATAATTATGTTTAATTGGCTTAAATTCCGTTTCATAGATTTTTTTTTTTTTTTTTGGAAAATAAAAATTGAATTTTAATGAAACATATTTTTAACTCACCTGTATGCTTTTTCATCAAGATGAGTAAAAGTTATGAGTAGTGTTTCGAATTTCAGGTTTTAACAAAAATTTTAAAACCAAGTTCTTTTTGAAGTCATTCTCAGAAATTTTTTTTATAGACTGCTGAATCTTAAGAAATCTTATTAATTTAAGATGTGTATTTAGGATTGATACGAGCATCTATACAAAGGAAGCAAAATAATGATTTTGTTAAATGGCGCCCGGGTCCGGCACATTTGCTTCTATACATTTTTCAATAAAATGGACGTACAAGGTATGGACTGCTAGTCGCCAAATTAAAATTGGTTCAAATGACACAAGCTCTTCCGTATCACCTGGCGGAATTATATTGAAACTAGATTTTGAGATATGGATGAAAACTGTGACAAAATTATGATTGAATGATAGGCTAAAAATAGATGTTGCAAGCATGGACGTATTATATATAGCTGCTAGTCTAATGTCAGCTTCGTACAATAATTGTCAAAAAAATATCGCCAAAATTATGAATGCGATGCTTGCTCTCCTGAACTCACTTTAGGAAAAAAAAAATAACTACTTAAAATGTTGGCATAGAAGCTCGCGACATCTGTTTTTAAAAATTCAAAAAGTCGCATTTACCGGTAAAACATAACTGGCACTTTTGAATTCCATCCATAGAAGTGTGCGACATCTTTGGTATTTTGCCTCTTGTTTTTTTTTAGATCGTGGACAACTTCCTTTTTTTATTGGTTTGTGCCTAAGACAAGCTAAAAGCACTGGAAGGAAAAAAGGGATTTTTTAAAATTTCGTAGAAAAAAGGGGTTTTAGTTCAAATCTCTTCAAATATTGCTGATTTTATTAAGATTTTAAAAGAAACTATGAATTATGATCAAATAAAATACTACTAAGGCAGTAGATAAGATGTTTTGACATTTTTTCCTATCATACGTCCAAATTCCAGTTGCGTTCTAAAATGCAATGTGTCTTTCAAGACCAACGTTTCTTTTTATTTCTTTTTTCTAACTATTTGTTCTTTAATAATGATAAAAGACAAAGTTAATGAAAAAATCGCCAGATGACTATAAAGGTGTGTCTACACCAAAAAAAAACATTTGTTTAAAAAACATTTCTGATACATTTCAGAAATTTCTGAAACATTTCTTAAATGTTTATTTGTTTTCCATTTTATGTATCCAGTTCTGTACTCCATGATGTAAAAAAGGAGCAATCATAGCGTCGCCTTTTGTCATCATGAACAAAACACAAACAAATAAAAACAACAAAACCTGTCAACTAGACTAAAATGCATGAAAATAAAGAAAGATTTCCGTTCGGAAGAAAAACAGATAGACATTTCAGAAATGTCCAAACTTAAATAAACATAAACAAACATTTAAAAAACATTTCAGAAAGAAAAAAAACATTTCTGAAAGGTTTTTTAAATGTTTCTGAAATGTTTAAAAAAAAAAATGTTTCTTTGGTGTGGACACACCTTAAGTTTACAGTATGACAGTTTAAAATCGAAACAAAGTTTAGGTTCTAAAGATTTCACGAACTTGTAATTTACCAAGCTAAAAATATATAATTTCAATAAATCCATGTGTTTTTTTTGTATTTATTACTTGGTGGATTAATTGTGGGATATTTTAAATAACACGGGGAGAAAAAAGGAATTTTTAACATGCCAACGTTGGAAAACCTGCTGCCAAAGTCTGGGATTACTGGACGAAATGTCAAAGTTAAGGTTTAATTTTTTTCCCGCTAGTGTACTCAGGAGGGCTAGTGTCACCCAAAATAACTGAGACTAAAATGGAACCAACTATAGGTAGGCAACTAGCAGTTCATATAATACGTCCATGGTTGCAAGCTTCTAATGACAGATATTTTTGTGGTTGTTGCCTACAAGTGAAAACGAAATCTTTTAACAGATATCTTTTCTGTCTAAAAATATGGACGTACATCGGAAGTAATTAAAAATTCCAACAGATGGCACTGTAAGAACTCGCTGTAAGAAAAATAAATGCTTACAAAGATCCTTATTTGTAAGAAAAATGTCTTCTTAATACACTCCGCTAATACTATAACGAGTAGATACTCCGAAGCAGCTAAGTTTTTCACAAAGAAAATAAAATACCCAACAAATCCTTGATCCTTATCGTTATCCTTAATCGTTTTAAAGTGCCACTGAATGTTATACTTTTTCTTTCTTTGTTTTTTTTTTTGTTGTTGTTTGTATTTTTTGTTTCTTATTTTATCTCTGTTTGTGGAAAACTTTTGCTTATAAAGATGAACATTTTCTTTCTGGTATTCCTTTTTTGGTTGAGATACTGTGACTTTTGCAGAAAAGAAAAAGAAAAATAAAGTAATTTTTCCGGTTAAAGAGCAAAGTAAATAGAAAACTTTGAGCGATAAGGAGCTGTTTGTGGGAAGAGAAAAAAATTGCTAAAGATTATTATCGCCTTATTGCGAGTGATGCTGTTTTTGAATTGTTGAAAGAATCTGAACGTTTTATCCATTTGTTTTCGGCTCTCATGTGTCCACCACTTTGTCAAAGATAACTTAAATGACAGATAAGAAGTTTTCTTGTTTTTTATTAGCTAAATGTTGAATAGTTTTTTTTTGTTGTTGTTTGTGTTGTAATGCGGGTGGTGAAGGGTAAACAAACAATTTGTTTATGCGGGTTTGGAGAGGGAGATAAATTAATTATCTTACCGACTTTGATGTTAAGCTTCATCGATTAAGAGAACGGTATCTTTTTTTGGGAAGATGACAGTTGACATATGTATTTCCTTAAAAAAATATCCTATTTTTATAATTCGTATTTTATTTTTAATTTTTTGAAAGGAAACAGTCTGCTATTGACGTTACAATAGAAGGAAATTTGTCTCAAAATGTTTTCCGTGCACTGCGTATGCATCTTCAATATTTTTGTCGAAATGGCGATAACTTTTTGACATTTTGTCTTTCGCATATATATAATGAATGGAGTCACAATATTACCGAAATTTTCCGTTAGGTACTGGCCTACTCTTTAAAAACCGATGATACAATAAAAACAAGGTATTATATACAGGGTGGGCCAAAAGAAGTCATCCATCCCATGTTGTTTGGCTCTCTTTTTTTTCTAAATGAAAAATTTCGATTCTGTTTTTTGATTATGTTTATTTGAACCTTTAGAATTGTATTGGTCAAGTCGAGAAGATGATATCGGCCAAAAGTGCGCCGTCATAATTGATTGCCATACGGGCTCGTTTTATGGCATTTTTCATCACTTCAGCGAGAACATCGGCTGACAGATTCTCGCACTCGTGCCGAATGTTATCCTTGAGGGCTTCCAGAGTCTCGGGCTTGTTCACGTAAACACGGGACAGATTTGACATTGGCGGCCATTTGCAAAAATGAGAGCATCTTCCAATAGGGTGATTTCTTTTTGACCACCTTGTAGTATAGCGCATGTACGCGTGGCGTCACGTGTAGTGCCTTTTTCAATTTGTTCTATGAGTTCGGCGAATTTGGTTTGTGTGGAGGTTTAAAAAGATGTTTTTGGAATCATTGAACCTATTAAAGGTTTTCTAAGCTATTCCAATTCTTTTAAGGAACATATATTTCGCTTTTCAAGTCCACCCCCAAATACGACGTTTGTCAAGCCAGACTCATCAGTCCTTTCGGAAAACTTCTCTTTAAACTGTTTTTTTTTTTATTTAAACTGTGTATTAGATAGCCACCGACCAATAGGGGTTTTAAGACCATTGCAGCTAATATCTCTCATCATTATAAGATGAAGGCTTCGATGTAAATTTCGCCCAAGGGGAACATTTTTCTATTGTTTGTATTGCAATTGAAAACTTCACAAATTGCCACTTTTTCTACATAAAACAACTACTTATTAACCAAAATAAACAGAACACTTTTAACCAAACCGAACGAAAACACGAATTGAAGCTCAATTTGGTATTGTTTTGACAGCTGATACAAAATGCAGGCACTAAAGAATATATAACCTTGTTTTTTGTATATCATTCTCAAAATCGCATGTATAGGTAAATGATTATAGCTACAGCGTCGTTCGATAAGTTTCGTTAAGCACCAGGTGTTTCGCTCTGAACAGCTTTGAAACAAGCGAATTTGACAGTTACTGCATTTCATAGCAGAACAAATTGACAGATAGTATTCTAAGAAACATGACGAAGCATTTCGTTTAGTTTTGACAAACATTTTTTGACATTTTTTACTTAATAAGACCTAGTTTCATGATTTCAGGTTTCATCAAAACTTAATAAATATAACATTTCTTGAGACTTAACAACAATCAACGATAAATGCACTGATAACTCTTCAATATTTGCTCTACGTGTCACAAACTTGACGAAATAATATTTTTATCACACTCAGTTTATAAACATGTTGCTAAAACAAATGAATTTATATGCAAAATGACCTTCTCAAAATAAATTGCTTGTAAATGTAAATGCCTTCTTCCATTTGTCAGCTTCACTTTTATATGGATGCATATGCGAATCCATCCATCCATATAATTACCACAACTGTTCCACGCAAACAACATGTCCGCTGAAAACATAGTAATTAAGCGCCAGACACTTTGTCAACATCTCTGGCTCTGGCTCCAGAGTATTAACAAGCGTCACCTTATTTATTTATTTTTTTTTAACCGCTCACAAGTCCACCACTATATTCACTGACAGTTAATTGATTTGTAGACATTTATTCCTGACAAGTAATTTTTCGAGTTTGCCAAACATATGCATATTGAGTTTGTAAATGTCAGTGACAAGTGGCGACCACAAGAAAACCCAAGAAAATGCGGAAGGTCAAGGCAATTAAATAGGTTTGATAGGTATAGTGTAGTTAAATAGGAAAGGAGCCACTAACGGAATAAGGACATCCAACAACAAAAAATAGGTACTCTTACTTTGAGTGACATATTTTTTAATTAAATGCAATTTTCGAGACAATTTCTTTGTCGGGGTTTCATTTCTGACCCCAAAAAACCAATAACACTCACTAAGTCACTATATGCGGTGAAGGCATCCGTTAGAATAGCTATAATACATACATACATAGCTACATTTATGTTATGTATGATGCTGATGCTCCAAGCTAGCCGCATGAAAGACGGAACGACATCCCATTCCGTCCTTAATGTCGACACACTACTTGTCTACTCCACAACGATGTCAACTAGCAAAGAGAGAAATAATAGAGATTTGGTCGTAACGAGAGGTAAAACCGCACATAAAATTGTATTTTCAGTCTAGAAAATAATGGGATATTTTTAGCCACAACACTTCCACCGCAAAAGAGGGTACCTAACAGTTTTCATAGTGTCTGTAGTTGTGGGTGCTGGAAAGGGACGGGCGCAAGCAGAAGTCAGCATCAGCTCATCATTTTTTGGTGTAACCCCACTGGGTTTTGTGGAGATCGACGAGGGGCATAGAAAGATGACTTTGGAATCCCTGTCGTGGCTGGCTGCAGTGGCGTAGAGTAAATTAGAAGTATGTCAATTTAGAGTAATGCAGTTCTATGGTCTAGTATGATGGAGGGAGAGGTGCTCAAGACATTAATTGAGTCGTCATGTGGTGCTTGTAGAATAAAAAATACTCTGCAGTGGAAGAGTGAATTGGTATGATGGTATGGTATCCACCTGAATCCATTTGAATTCATAAATTATATTTCTATCCAGATTTCGGCTCCAAGTATAATTATTAATGTTTATGTTTGGTGTCCGCAATAAAGAGATTTGGAGATTCTCAAGAATCAAGATTTCAAAACATTGTTCACACGGACACATCATCTCTAGATTTCACTGTCCAAAATTTGTTATATAAATATAGATTTTGGCGGTCAGTGGGAGCCGTGTTGTTTTGGTGACAAATGTCTGTCAGAGAATTCCTCTATCTTTCTTCATACTTTTTGCACTTTGTTCAATGAAGACTAGATTAGACCAGAACAGATGAGAACAGTGCAGAGCAGAGTAAAACAGCTGATAAATGTCATAGCAAGTTTGAGCAAAAAGTCATTCTTGATGTGTCAGAAAAAAAAAACCAAAATTCCCCACCACTGGTTTTTCAGATGTTTCAAGGTTCATAAAATAGCACTTCCCAGCACTTGTTACATATAAATACATGTTGTGGGGTCCAATCCAGTCCCCCTTTTCAACACAAAGTAGAACTACAATAAAAAAAAACCCTCAACCGCAATTTTTCTCCACCGTTTGCCATTTTTAACGCAACCGTCACCACTTCTCAAAAACACACCCCATCATCGCCATCATGCCACAATTGTGTATCTAAATCGAAAAAGATTGCATTTCACACGCAGAGTGACAGCCTTACTTTATCGGAGGGCTCGATGAGAGACGTTTCATAAATTCCGTCGTGGAACAGTGTTGTGACAATGCAACAGATTGCCGCTGATGACTGCTACTTAGCCATGCAGCTCCCAATCGACTTTGTAGCTCATCTCTATGTGCAACCTCATCGGCTCCGGCACTCTAAGTTTTATGTCCAATTAATGTTATTCTTGATGTATGTGGAATCAACGTGGTAGGGCTCCGCAAAGGAACGAACCTAGTTTATTGCTCCAACCGCGTCATCATAAACATTGACGTGATTATCATAAATATGTTTGTAGAACGGAGAGGGAGAGGTCTGTTGCACAGAAAAGATGATAGTATTCACTAGCTCGACGATGATGGATATTGACAGAAGCCAAACAAAGGCAGAGTTAGGAATGGCACGCGATGGAACGTGGTTAGGTTTTGCTTCTAGACAGTTTGAACCAAGCTGTCCTTCTCTGTTCTCTACACAAAAATAGGTTGCAAAATGCTATGGGCTTGTGCTGAGCGAAGAAACATAATTTATCCCCTGACGGGTGGTGGGTGCTTGGCCTACCTTGGTGTTCAAATTGTATTTTTGGGCGTGACTGAGCTCTGAATCACACATCTTTTGCGAAGTCCTGGTGAATTCGCCATGAAATCCTCCAAACCACTTAACCCAAATGCTGTAGTTTTAATTAAAAGCTTCTTGATGCAATCAGGTGTCAAGTGAAGCATATTGACGCCCCGCGGAAACCAAACGCTTGGTACAAATATCCTCTGCTGTCAAACACAAAATTCCTATTCCATCCGTCAAATGAGCAATCAAAATCGGTCCCTTGAGCAATTGTCAATTTGTTTGCCCCACACTCATCACCCAAACGTCAAATGTCAATTTGAACCTTTTTGACACACATAACCCATACGTGTGTTGACTCGCATAATCTTAATCAACAAGAGAAGCATGAATGCTCATCCAACATCAACTTCTCATTACAATCAAAATCGAATGCCGTTAGAGGATCCGAATCTCACATATATGTAAATCAATTTCGATTTTCCTTCCGCTCACCTTGACTAGAGGAGCACATTTATGTACCAGCAGCAGGGCCAAAGGGAGTATGGAATATGATTCAATCGAGTAGAAATTCCGTCAAACTTGGAATCACTTCATGAAACACCTCCCATAGTTGTTATATGAAGGCTCCTCATGTCTTCCTCATCACCACGTGTTGGTAGCACGTACTAAAACGCGAGTGCTCCATCATCATCGTCATCATTTTGCCGCCCGCATTTGCACCGCATGAGGTATGACTGACGTGAATACAGTTCCGGAACGTGTGTGCAATAATCGAATGCTATTGGCGGCATTAAGTGGATGAAGCGGAGGGGAGGAAACGGAAGTAGATATTGCAATGTTATCGGAAGTTTGCAGTGGCACCACACCAGCCACCCCCTAACACGTGATTAACGATTGAAATAAATGCAATAATAAAATTTTAACATCTAAACACAAGATTCCTCTCCTAAAATTATGTTTCTGGATAAACCAGGTGCTGAGATGGCGCTGCATGAAATATGAATAAGAGTCCATTATGCAACCAAGAAGACTGGACAGGAAAAAAATGATTGCTCCTTAAAGAAGAATTGATTGTTTGTGAAGGAAATTCTTCTGACAGTGGAGTCAAGCAGTGGTTACATGAAAAGATTATAAATATAAATAGGTTAGATGAGAACAGGGCAAGTATTGTCATTTTTGAACTGTGAATGAGAGTGTGAAGGAATACCTTTATAAGATTAGGTAAGGTAGACGGAATGAGGAAAAACTTTTAGATTAAGTCCTTCTCTTCAACCGACTGCATCTTTTCTGTATAAAAATTGATGGATTTGACCTCTGGGAAGGTATCATTCTCCCTCCAAGTTGACGTAGCAGGAGTTTGTGAATTTGATTTTTTTATGGAAAGCCATTTCATTGCTGATGTAGTCGGATATAATTGGGATTGATCTGAAGAAGATCACAATGATGGAGTGCGGCCAATTGAGTTATTGGTCCATAGGGAAATGGCTTTAAGATTGATGGTTAAGGAGTATATTCATTGAAATGGAAGTTGTCAATGGGAGAACTCCACTGACTTTTTAAGTTTGCTGTCAATCTTTCTAGAGTTTCGCTATGATGCTGTTTGGTTCATCAGATTTATTCGGATTGGAGTGTTTAAGAATCCTGGTTCACCTTAATCTGCTGCAAACAGCAAATAGTATCTGCGATCGACAGTTTTAACAATACAAGGTTCTTGGACCAGGACTATATCTCTTCTGTTTTTGTGTAGTTGGAGAAGTGGAGGTGCTTGGAGCTTCGATTTATATTTCCGAAAGATTAATAACATTAGCCAAATAATCGACTGTGGAGGAGTCCAAAATGGTTTGGAGCTGTTAATTTGGCCTTTTGGCAGTTATTGTTTGTTGTAAGCAAATTGGTTCACAAAGTTCTATAAGGAAGACTAAAATTTTTTGCTTCATAAAATTGATTGATTACTTTGCGATCGATGCAAGACACGCCTCCAGTATTTTGGATGTTTGCACCTTCCGAGCAGCTAACATCAATTCGGATCACTACCTTGTTGCAGCCAAGGTAAGAATGCGAATAATCCGTACACCAAAACAACGGAGTAATATTGTGAGGAAGTATGACGTCGGAAAGCTGCAATCGCAAGAAACCGCCAGAACCTATGCCGATCGAGTATCCCGTAACCTCTCAAGAAATCCAGTACCGCCAGCATCAAGTGCCGAAGACCAGTGGCAACACTGTCAAGAAGCCATCAGAGATGCCGCAACTTATGTGCTAGGTTTCACGTGCGATCGAAGATATTGAGAGATGCTACTCCAGGAACCAACAGGTAAAAAGAACGTGCCAAGGAAAAAAAACCCGCACAGAAGCCTGTAGAGATAGGAATGGAAACCTCGTAGTAGGGTCACAGTCGGTGCTGAGTACATGGAAGGACCATTTCTGCAGACTGTAAAACGGCGATGAAGACCAAAATCCCGCTTTCAGGCAGAATGAACCTTTCAACATGGACGATGACAGACAAAACTTCCGTCCACCTGACCAAAATGAAGTAAGGATAGCAATATCGAAACTAAAAAACAACAAAGCTGCTGGAACCGACGGACTACCCGCTGAACTTTTTAAAGCGGCCGGAGATGACCTGGTGGAGTGCATACACCAACTCATCTCTAAAGTTTGGTCATGAATGGAACCTCAGCATCGTTTGCCCGATCCACAAGAAAGGAGGCCCTCTAAACTGCGCCAACTATAGAGGAATAAGTCTGCAGAATACTGCATACAAGATCCTCTCGGCCGTACTATGTGAACGCCTGAAAACTTTTGTCAGCTTCCTGATTGGCCCCTATCAGTATGGTTTCAGACCAGGAAAGTCCACAATCGATCAAATGTTCACGCTACGGCAGATCCTGGAAACTAACCAAGAATTCCAAATCGATTTTAAGGCCGCGTACGATAGCATTTATAGAGACGAGCTATACAGAGCCATGTCAGGTTTTGGCATCCCCACAAAACTCGCCCTACTGTGCAGGATGACGATGGAAAACTCTCGCTGCTCCGTCAAGGTTGGTAATGACCTCACAGAAGCTTTTAACGTCAAAAAAGGATTCCGACAAGGTGATGCGCTATCGTGCGATTTCTTCAACTTAATACTTGAAAAAATTATAAGAAACTCGCAAGTCAATTGTAGTGGGACAATTTTTTTCAAGTCTGTGCAATTGTTAGCATACGCTGACGACATAGGCATCATTGGCAGAACTCGGCGAACTGTCACTGGAACGTTTGCTAGCATTGAAGCTGAAGCGGCTAAGATGGGACTAGCAGTCAATGAGGCCAAACCAAAGTACCTGCTGTCCACAAAAAGGGACACACAATACCGGCGGATTGGACAAAACATCACAATTGACAGGTAAAACTTTGAGGTAGTTAGGCACTTTGTGTACCTTGGATCCGCTATAACATCTGACAACAACATCTCGTCAGAAATAAAGCGAAGAATTACTCTTGCCAATCGCTGTTTCTATGGGCTAGGAAGGCAATTGAGTAGCAAAGCCCTCTCTCGAAAGACAAAGGAGACTCTGTATAAAATCCTAATCATCCCAGTCCTGCTGGCCGAGGCATGGACTATATCTAAAGCGGATGAAGATATCCTTAGTCGTTTCGAGCGTAAGATTCTTCGGAAGATTTTTTGCCCTATCTGCGTTAACGGGCTTTGGAGGAGAAGGTTCAACCAAGAACTATACGAGCTGTACAGCGACATTGACTTGGTCAAAAAAATACGCATATCACGTTTAAGATGTCTAGGTCATGTAGAGCGAATGGACAACAATGCTCCGGCTAGCAGTCAAAGAAGACCTCGCCTTAGGTGGCGCGCTCAAATGGAGGATGACCTCAACCAACTTGGTGTGCGAAACTGGAGGTAGCTAGCCAAAGACCGAACTGGCTGGAGAGGCATGTTTGTTGAGGCCCAGGTTCGTTCCGAACTGTAGCGCCCCCTAAGTAAGTAAGTAAGTAAAATTGACTAAAAGAACTGTCAAATCCCTGCAGTCAATTTTCTTTTATTTACCAACAGCATTTTTCAAAAACTTGAGTAAATTCTTAAGAACTTACAAGTTTTCGATAACTTAACAATTTTCATCATTTAACGGAAAAAGTGATCAAGAATAACGTAAATAAATCTCTCTTAAAACGTTCATGAACAAAAAGAAGAAAATCCTCGTCCCATTGCTAACCCCACTGTTTCTTCAATATGTCATTCACATCCTAAGCAACACCCAATGAAGTGCAAAGTAATGCACTGCACACTTCCCAGGTTCCACATATCCTGTAAGAATTCCTTAACTTTTTGTAGCCTCTGTCCTGAATTCGAACAGGATAACAAGTCCTTATGGTTCAAACGGGCGCCATATAGCGAACTCCTTCATCGCTTTGAATTATGGCTTGCACTTTGGGAACGCAAGGAGTAGAATTTTTCTTTTTCTATGGAATTTTAATGAGAAAATATTGCAATGAAAAAGGACTTCAAGGATATTTCTGATTGTGTGGGGTGTGTTAAGAGTTCAAAAGGTTGCCAATGGAGAAGTTTGCTAAAGTGAATGTGAGACCAATTGTTTTTGTGCATAATAGTGGAATGGTATGGTTAGGATATGAGGAATTCTGAATGCCAGGATTCACGCATTCTTGTTGCTTGCGTTTGATGCGGTCAAAAAGGACAATCAATCATTTTGAATGGACGTGGATTATTATTAATTGATGATTGTGTTGTGTGCAGAGAGCTTTCTTGTGGTCGGGTTGGTCGGTCATACCTATATGTGATTAAGGTGTGGGTGTGTGCATGCGATAAGTTACGGAAGGACACGTGTTTTACCATAAGGATAACAATTGTTAACACACTGCTGGCGCAAAGTGCAATTTATCATCTTTTTGTGGTTACAGAGGAAGGGGTTTTGAGTGCGTTAGCCTTAATAGCAATGGATATTCAATTCTATTCCAGAGATAGTCATGGCTATCAAGATAGGGTTATGTGAAAGATAGCCAAGAGACACACCTCAAGGTGCCATAAATGGTTTGTTAGTCTGATTGAAATAATGGGCTTAGCTAGAGGCATTATTCTTTTTCCGATTTAATTACATTTTTCTTTCTTCTGCCGTACCAGACGAATGTTGGAGACGTTTTACAGTTCTGCTATTCGGGGGCGTTCCTGTACACACATAAACATACCGTAGAACTCGTGTTCATTTCAGAAATCAATTTTAAAAAAAGCATTTCCCAGGTTTTTTTTCTCAAAGAAGTTAAAGATAAAAAAAGAATTTTCCTTTTAATTAAAAAGAAGTATTTTTATGACTCTTTGTTGGTTAACAACATATAGTTTCTATTCCTTTTGTTTCAAAAACCCTCCTCCCACTTGATGGTTCATCATATGTAATTTATGGAACAATAAGAAACTAAAAAGGACATAAAAAGTCTTCAAAGCATAGAACAATAATAAAGCAATAAACAAAGCAATAAATTAAAAAAAAGACTCAAAACTTATGACAATTCCTGGGAAGGTATATAATTTCATTACACACAAAAACATAAAAACAAACAATACAACAGCTCCAGGACACTCTTGTATAGTACTCGTAAATGCACTGAAAAAAAAGACTCAATTCCTTATTAATGTTCCCTCTCGACGAGGCGTCTATTTGTTGGCACCTGCTTTTCATTTAAAGTCTCGTTAGTCGTTTGGGGAAAACCATGTGATGGATCAGGCAGACACTATACGTTATAAAAATTGAAAAACTACCCCGCAAGGATTCCTCTCCTTTCCAAGCCCTCTCCCCATAACATGTGTCTGTTTTAGAGATATACCTTGCTACGTGTGGTGGCATGCTTAACATAAGTTTTCACAGGATATGCTGCATGCATATGGGTATATCCTGCTATCCTCCTACGATAACAAGGAACACAAAAACCCTTAATAAAATTCAATTTTGTGCGATGAAGCTGACGTTGTCGTCGTCGTCGTCGTCGTCCTCGTCGTTGCCGTCCTTGTTGATGGGGAACAAATTTTTCAAATTCAAATTCCACGGATGGAAGGTACAAGTAACATACCTACATACATACGTAGTTGCTTCTAGAGTAGAATAGGGCAGGAATGGCATCAAACCGGTAGACAGACAGACATGCATTGCGGAACGCGCTTAGAGAAACGTTTATCATATTTTATTTGGTCGTGGAAAATTGAAACTGCAATTTTCTCACAGTCACGGCTCACGGTGATCTTATGACATAGAGTGAGAGTGTGCGATGTAGGCGTAATAAATAGTTGGTATATGGATGTGGACCAGATGGAAGGGCAAAGATGAAAAACTTAAGGTTTCTATTTAAACACGGTTGGATGCTTTTCAATGTTGTTTTTGTCGGAAATCAGGAGTTAAGGAATCCTTAATTTAAGGAGATAAACGAGTTAAAAAACTCAAGTCGGTGAGGAGAGAATTTTAGAGATTCAAAATGTTTAAACCTTTACAAGCTCCGCAAGCTTATGATGTCAACAAAATTATGGTTTTTAAAATAATAGCAAGGTTAGCGCTTGTCTTATGAGATCTTAAACGAGAAAAAGTGAGGCTTGTTGGACTAAGGCCCAGTTTCATAGCGGTTACTGAAGTGCTGGTTGAGTTGAGTAAACAGCGGTCGACTGGCCAATAAAATAAATTGCACGACTGGATCGCACTTGCTCTTATGGTAAGTCACAGCTTGGAATAAAATTTGAAAAATATTAAGGGAACTTCAAAGTTCTTATTTGATTTTTCTGACTTTTGATTGTTTGAAAAAAGTACGTAAAATAGTTTTTAGCAGAAAATTATGTTTTTATTTTGAAAAAACTTTTCGAAAACATATTTTAAAATTTGTTTGAGTATGTCAATTTAAATAAATCTATAGTTTATACTAGGAGAAAAATTTAAAAAAAAATCTATAGATATAGATCAAAGTGTTTAAAAAAAAAATTATTAAAAATTAAAAAAAAAATGTTTTTGAAAATTTTAATAAAGCAATATTATTTCCGTCCGTCAATTAGTTAACGAGAAAGTCTGATTTAAAAAAAAAACTGATCATATGGGAAGTACCGTTATAAAACTTTCTGAAAAATCCATTAAAACTAAAAGATAGATTTTGCATAGAAAACACCATTCAGAAAGTTTTATCAAAATCGTAGGAGCCGTTTTTGAGAAAAATAAGTTTTTAATTAAAAGTTATATGGCAGGTACCGTTAGTTTTGTAGCTAGAATACCAATTCGAAAAACAGTCGGGTAGAGTACTCCAAAAATACTATGTACCAAGTTTGAATTGAATCGGGCCAACCGTTTAGGCTGTAGGAATCGATACGGACAATCAGACAGACAGACAGACACACTTTTTTCGACTTCCCTATTATCGTAATGTCATGTTTGATTCTTAGAATTATTTTATTTTACGAATTTTTCTTAAGGAGGAAAAAGACATCCAGCTAAAAGAAGACAGATGTTTTGTCAAAAATTAACAACTAAAGCGGCACTAAAGTGACAAATAATGCTCATTAAATGTTCACATTAATCTTTTTTTAGCTGAAATTAAAATCATAATCTCAGTTAATGAAACAATTGGAAATTACACAAAAAAACGTTTATAGTGAAACTGGGCCTTAGACTGTAGTTAATTTTGAACAAAGTCACGTAAAATGCTGTTGAAAATGTTTTTTCAAATGTTTTCCAATTCTTTAAGTAACTTTTCGAGAAATATTTATTTATAAATAGTTTTGGGTTTTTACTAAAATAAAGTTTAAAAAATGTTTTTCGAGAATTTCATGTCTTCCAGTTTCCAAAACATTTTTTTAAACAGTGCGTTTCATAAATATTTTGTTGATATGGACGAATCTTTTAAGCTTGAGCTAAGAATTCTTATGTCACAATGAATGAGAAAACTGGATTAAAGAATTCACTGAAAACATCGTCTAATATGCTATTATGCTTTGACGTCATATTTAATTCTATAAATTCAATAAGAGCGTTTTATTTCTGATGCTTAGAAGTCCAGATATTCCAAAAACCTAAAGAATTTTCCATACAAATCCTAAACAACAACAAGCTACTCTTTGCCACTCGAATGCGTTCCAGGCTAAAACTTTTGTAACAACCTTCTATGCAACTCAACTCAATCCTTTTTTGAATATTTGACCTACCCATTGACAACAAGGAATCTAAACACCAGCTTTTGATGCCCATATTTATGAAAACCCATCTAATCGTGTGAAAATCATCACCCTAAACGAACTGTCCTAACTATCCCTCATCTCACCCCCGACTTGACACGCTAATCAAAACTACATAATTCGCAAATTCACATACCCAAACAACTATTCGAATAGACTTTTTGGCATATTGCCTCCCATCAATCATTTCTGAGTTCTGACCCGAAACGCTTCACAGTTCAGTTGGAACTGGCCTACTCATCGTCATCTATTCACAGAGGGATAATGTAGTGAATAAAGGCCAATTACACACAATCAATTGAATATGTAAATTGCCCATTTTACTGCTTTTGTATTCCCAACGTAATTACATTTTAATAAAAGAGCAGAAAACCCAAAATTGTGGGAATAAAATCTATACAATGTATAGGAGAAAGAAAGCAGAGAATAGCGCTATATAAAGTCCACCATGCAACCAGCTGTCGCTTAACACCTTCTCAATCAAAAATCCATTCAACCGGAAGAAGTATAAACATAAATGTTCGTTTTGGAAGGAAAAATATGAAAAATTTTATAATTTTCATTCTGAAAATAAATTTTTGAACAAAAGGAATTGCATTTTGGGGTGAAAAATTTGAAAATAATTTACAACTGCATTGAAACGTGTCCACACCGAATGACTATCATTGCGCGGAACTGGGACTCTGGAAGGCATAAGCTTTGTTTTGAGATTAGTCGTGCTCTGCTTAGATGGTGTGAAAATAATATTTTGCTTTGAATTGAAGGTGAAAAAACATAACAGGGGCTGAAATATAAAATCAATTGGATCGGAATTTAATGATATCCTGGAACGCGATACAGATATCGATTCGATAGATTGAGATGAATTTATTCAATTCAATGAAACATTTCAAGTTCTTTTATCGGGAGAATCCTAGTTTTGGACTTTACCGGTCAGTTTGTCCGTAATAACTCACGTTTCAGTGAACTCATTGTTTAGTATATTTGGTGTCAAGTCTAGCCACAAGATTTGGATACCATGCTGAGAAAAAAAAATTGTGAAGTTGTAAGCCAGTATTTCATTTTATTTTAAACTAGCTGTTACCCGCGACTCCGTCCGCCAGAAATTTATCAATATTGTATTAGTCAAATCGTTCTAAAATAATAATTTTCGAAAAATAAGCAAACCCAGCGCCACCTACGGGTAATTCAAATAGCTTTAGTTATTTCTTTCGAGATGAGCAGGCAGGGCCTGTCAAAGTCCCGTCAAAATCGGTCCATAAATAAGGATTTTCGAAAAAAAACGACACCAGCGCCACCTAGTGAGTAATTAACATAGCCTAAGTTACTCCTTAGGATATCAGCTACCTGCCAGTGAAAGTCCCGTCGAAATCGGTGCAGCCGCTCCCGAGATTACCCGGAACAAACAGACAGAAAGACAGACAGACAAAAAAAATTTAAATGGTGTTTTTGTTATAAGTACTGTATATCCTTTCGTATACATCAAGTAAAAAGCTGTTATTTTGATTTTAAAAACAGACACTTTATTTTTATTTATGTGTATAGATATACTTGAAATTTTTTGAGTATTTTCCAGTTGTCGTCCGGGAGGGTCTATTCCATAAGCGCCCGGAATGACTGTTTTTTTTTTACACAAAAAAACAAAAACTCTATTTGAGACGAATCTCAGATCATTTTCCATCGACAGTACGGGCGCGTCGGGAATCACTCCGAAATCGTTCAATTGGTTGTGGACGATTCTGAGATAATTTTGCTTCTCGACTTGAATCAACTTAAAGAGCAGGAACACACAGGGTTACCTGTAACATTTTTTTGAAAGGAGTCAAAAATAAAATGTCCTGGCTGAAAAAAGAGTCCCCAAGCATAGATCAAAATTTGTTATGAATCACCAGGCACCCAGAAATAACAATAAATAAAGAAAAATAAAATCAAGAGATGGCATGTTTTTGACAAAGCAAAAAATCTAAATTTATTGTGAACTAGCTTACCCACCTGGCGTTGCTCGGTTATGATATATATTTTCGAAAAAACGACTCGTCAAAATAAGCTATGGCGGAATTTTCCCTTGCCATTTTTATCTGCAAGCATTCAAAACCAATGTTAATCAAAACCTCCTATCTTTCCCCTCCCTATCTTTCTAATGCCCTGCAGTGTGTTCTACATTAAAAGGGAAACAAATAGTCCCTTGTGAAAGCACCAATGGGTGATTAAAATAGCCTTAGTAGCACCTCACAACATCAGCTATCTACCTTTGAAATTCCTGTCAAAATCGGGGCAAAAATAAGAATTAAAAAAATGCCTCGAGCGCCACCTAGGGGTAATTAAAATAGCCTTACTTACTCCTTACAATATCAGCTTTCTGCCTATGAAAATCCCGTTAAAATCGGTCCATAAATAAGAATTTTCCAAAACAAAAACGACCCCATCGCCACCTAGTGGGTAATTTAAATAGCCTAAGCTACTTCCAAGAACATCTGGCAGGAAAATTCCCGTCAAAATCGGTGCAGCCGTTTCTGAGATTACCCGGAACAAACAGACAGACAGATAGACAGACAGACAAACATTCTAAAATTGTTTTTTTTTTGTTATATGTAAGTATTGTATATACTTTCATATGCATCTAGTAAAAAGCTGTTATTTTGGTATTAAAAACAGGCACTTCATTTTAATTTATGTGTATACATACATATGTATATAGAAGAGGATTTTTTACTTGCTATTGTTTCTGGGAGCCTGGTGATTCATTATAAATATATATATATGTTCTGTCAATAAAGCGCCATCTCTCGATTTGAATTCTCGTTACTTAGGCCCAATGCACACGGAGCAACTAGAAAAAAACCGATTACCGATGCGAGTTGTCAACTAGTTTGCTTTGAAACATAAACTGTGTAATCAAATGGGACGATGCATACGACGGTACTGGTTGAAAACTCGTTGGCGTTTCACAAAAAAAGTCTGTCAGTCGTCTGTTGATTTTCATGTCGGGTTGCCTAGTGATTTAAGTTTCTAGTTTGTCGAAAATAAGCGAACAATAAAACAACCTATTTTATATAATAATTTCTTTCCCGGCTATTCAAATAAAAATGAAATAGAGAAGGCGTTGATAAAATCGAGATTGTCGTAAAATTGACGGGTATGTTTTTTTATTTTAACTTGAATGTTGATGTTAATATTTCCACTGCTACTTTAGAGAAGTTATTATCAGGTTGGATTGATAGCCTCTTCCTGAGATAATAGTACATGATGGTTTCACGACCGGTATCAATTACGACACTGAACGAACTAGAGATTTCGATTTGTGATGAGTTTTCTCGTGTGTGGAGTCAAGTCACTTCTGAGTCCGTAACTGGTCTGTAACCCGAGTTGCCAACCGGTTTAGTTTGTACCCAGTTGTTCCGTGTGCATTGGGCCTTACTGTTGTTTCTGGACGCCTGTTGAAAGTAGAAGGAAAACCGATTTGATTTCACTTTAATTGCTGCTGTTTTAATATTGAAATTGAATAGAAATCAAATGCTTACTCGGTTCACACGGTAATCCTGATTAAGCAGTTTGACTATTTTTTATAACAAATTCTTTCAGATATCTGACTACAAACCTCATATAAACATTGTGCCTCAAAACATAAAACGATCACAATGTTGTTGCTGTTGGATGAAAAGGAAAATGTTTGCAAAAGCAGTTTGTTGACAGTTTGCTGATATTCTACTGATAGTTTGCTGACAGTTTACTGACAGTTTGACCTTGTGCTGTGTTAGAAGAAACTATTTCGAATGACAAGATGCAAGTTAGTTTATCGTAGACACCTATGACTTTGCCTGTTATGGGTTCTCACAAGGGGCTATCAGATTCCAAACAGACAGCTAGTACCGATTAAGCTCGTGCAATTAGCTGGACTATTCTGTTAACCTATGGTTTTCGATTTTTAATAAGGACGGCTTCGCTCTGACTGAGAGAATAAAACTATTGGTTAGGCTTAACCCGTATAAGTAAATGGTCAACCAACCACAATAAAAAACAATAGTTTCAGAATTTCAGCGGATTCGTTAAACTGGAAACATCCGCAGAGACCATAAGGCCTGAAGGTCGTACACCATTAACGAAATCTGCATATTTTATAGGCTGCCCATGTTTGGCGCTTTAGATAATTCTTATAACAGGTGTACCTATACCATAAACCTTTTCTAACCCCGACCTATCTACATAATATTTGTGATCTCGAATGATAAATAACATTTTCTTAAGTAGTTGCTAAAGCTTTTATTCCATCTCTGATAAACTGTCTAAAGCGGAGAGTGTGTATTAAATTACGCGGGTATTGTTAAATTCAATTAAATGAATCATAATTCGGTTGCAGCCTCTGATATCTTTCCGTAGCCTCGATCCAATATTAATTTCACGGAAGAATCACCTACAAAATATTTAAAATTCCGACGTTTGTTACACGCCATCTACAATCGTTCAATCCATGATCTTCTTCTCTAATTAGTATTGTAGCCCACTCCACTATCTTAATCAACGTTTCTTTCCTGCTAATCCTTGAAGATCACATCTTCGGAAGTGTCGTACGTAGATTTTCGGTTATTACACTTTAAAACGGCTAAGAATTTTTCATTATTGTAAAACTTTATAAAAATATCAATTTTCTTCGCCCATTTGAGCTCCTTTTTCCGAAATACCTTGCTTTGACACCTTACCGATCCAATTTCCTTACGAAACTCACCAAAATCAACTAGGAATTTTCATGTATATATTTCTCTAATGGTTCCCAATTACTTAACTCCTGAGCAGTCAAAGTATCTCAAGAATTTTCTTATCCATCTAAAAAGCACAAATCAACCCCCGAACCTTATAATAGTCTTCGGATTTTTTGTTCTCCTAGTTTTATATGCTCTTAGTTTCCAACATTTCTGTGGAAATATCTCGCGTGACTTCTGGCAATTAATTAAAACTTTATCCTCTCCTTGCTATGTTAGGTGTCCTTTCCCAGAACTTTTAATATCACACAATTTATTGACTGCTTGGCTGGAACATAATAAAAAATTTATAAAAAAAATCCTTGCCATAATAACCCCTTTGAGAGGGAAACAAAAATAATTGACTTTATGTACATGACCCCTACAAAAAAAATTGGCCACCTACACCGACCGTGTTGACCGTTGAAATAAAGAAATGTCCTTAATTTCATTATCTCAACATTATCCCGAAGGCCAATTTTAATGTCCTGAGACTTTCATGAATAAGTGAATGGAGTAATGTAATTGTATCCTTAAAATGGTGGCCCACACACACATATAAGTTGATTTATTTGAAAGTGGTAACGTTTTGTGCGTTTTGACTTCCTGACAGATAAATGTCCCTGATAAGAACCCGAGTGAAAGTTTATAACCTGTGAAACTAAATGCGCGAGTATAGAGTCAGTGATGTATTCCCTCATTATGGTTGAATTTTTTTTTTATGATATGAGAATCGCGTCCTCATTTGCATATAAGCAACTGGATTTTTTAACAAAAAAATATTCACAGGAAGGGGTTTGAAGGATTTCATAAAAGACTACAAAAAAATGGTAAATTTCAATTTTGACGTGTGTGTTAGCGTGAATATCCTTCAAAAGGTTCAACAAAGCAATTGATCCCATTTTATTAGGGAAACTCCTTTCAGAGTACCTCTTTCTTCGACACTACCCTGCCGACTCTGTATTCTATTTTTATCCTTGTATAGGGCTGGTGCTGGTGTTTCATAAGAGAAAGTATATATTGCGAGGACCCTAATTCGCATGGGAATGAAGAAAGTTTTGGATTTCAGTCAAAATGGCAGGCATTAACTTTTGAGCCTTTGAGTGGAGAGTGAAGAAAAAGAAGAAGAAGTTTCAAGTGAAAAGAAGTTTTTGCTGTTTTATGGAACGGAAATTAAAAGGCTTTTTGCTGCCGAAAACTTTTCTCTTCACAAAACTAAACTGAAATTTGAAGTGAAATGAAAAACTATATACTTTTATGACGAACGTTGATTTTGTATTTTTCGTTTGATGAAGTTTTGTGTTTTCATTTTTTTTTTTGGTTAAAATTGTTCTTTGGTGTGATAAGGTGTTAGAAATGCAGGAATAAGAATTCTTTTTAGAAGTGGGTATTTATTTAATATTTTGCAATGAAATGATTTACTAGATAAAAAATCAAAATCAAAAGAAAAGTTTTCAGAACATATTTAGGTCAGGCAAAGAAAATTGTATATAAAGAGATTCTTATTCTCAATTAATATTAAATTTAATTAAAATCGGTTCATGAGTTTTTAGTTGACACAAAGAAAGTGAAATAATTGTATTTTATCTTACAAAAATTGTAAATTGTAATTGTTCAAAGCAAACAAAACATTTTAAGAATATTGCTCAAAAAACGTTTCTGAACTTTGCCTCTCACATTTTGAAATTTCAAAAACAGCAAAATTTTAAACCACTTTAAATATGAAATGTAGCAAAAATTAAGAAATTCTTTTTTTTGAGTCTGTGTCTGTTTTTTACTTGCGATTTAGGTACTAAAATGCAAGTTATGGATTCGTGCAAACAAAAATTTTTTTTCTAACAATCAAACATGACATTACGATAATAGAGAAGTTGAAAAAAGTAGGTCCGGAAATTCCGTCCGTCTGTCTGCCTGTCTGTCTGTTCGCGCCTCTACAGCCTAAACGGATGGGCCAATTTTATTCAAACTTGGTATTTAGTATTAATAAGGTAGTATCTCGAGGGGTGTTTTTCATTTTTTCTGTAGGTCGAAAAACAACGGTACCTGCCATACAATTTTTAACAAAAAGTTTGATTTTCTCAAAAACGGCTCTAACGATTTTGATAAAACT
Organism: Platycheirus rosarum; assembly: GCA_963971375.1. Taxonomy (NCBI): domain Eukaryota; kingdom Metazoa; phylum Arthropoda; class Insecta; order Diptera; family Syrphidae; genus Platycheirus; species Platycheirus rosarum. Next base: position 154,651,608 of record OZ020508.1, on the reverse strand, counting down.
TTCAGGGTGCTATTTTTTTACATTAATACATATTTTAGTTAGAACGAATTTTTTGAAATTTGCTCTATAACGGTACCTCTCATATAACAGGTTTTTTCAAATGCGGTTTTATCGTAAACTATTATCCCGATTTTAATAAAATTTTGCACACAGGAAGTTATTTATAATTCAATTAATATTACATTTAAAAATTTTCAAAAACTTTTTTTTCGATTTTTTGAAATTTTCTAAAAAAAAATTTGGTTTTAAGAAATATTTTGAAAATGGGTTGATTGAATTTTTTTAAATAATTTTCCGTAATGAAAACTACAGATTTCCTTATAATGAAATACTAGAAAAAATTTAAAATATTTTTTCAAAAAGTTTTTTTTTTTAAAAAAAACGACTTTTTAAAAAAACTGGTCGAAGGATTTTCAATATTTTTTTTTCCTCGATAGACATTAAGTTTTCAAATTTTATTGCATACTTAGTTTTCACGAGAAAACTCTTTAACTAATTAAAAAAATTAAAGAATTTTCTAAAACAATATTTTTTTATTTTAATAGACGTGTGGTTTTCAATCTGGCAATACTTTTTTCGGAGTTGGTCTTTTTGACAGCTGTCACTTGATTTATGCTTAGTTTGGTTTGCCATTTCATAATGAATAGACTTACACCTGAAGAACGTTTGTAAATCGTGCAAATGTATTACCAAAATAATGGTTCGTTTCGGTGGAGCAGAGTTTCGAAAAAGACCCGAATGAGTCCATCCGCTATCGCGCACAACAATTGGAGATGTGGACATTCACTTTATGGAAGATTTTGCGGAAGGATATTGGTTTGCAGGCTTACAAAATCCAATTCGTGCAAGAATTTAAGCCGAACGACCATCAAGTGCGTCACACGTTCGGTGAATGGGCCCAAAACGAGATGGCCACCGATCCCGATTTTCACAAAATTGGACCTCGGCTGGAATTTACACTTCCCCAAAATCATTTTTTGAACATAATGAAAACCCTTACCTACCTTTTTAATCAAGCTAAATTCTTGGCCATAACATTAAACTAAATGAGTTTTATTTCTTCTTAAAAACCGCACGTTTTAAAAAAAACACCCTTTATGTACATACATACAAAAAATATGCAGCCACTAAGCAATTATCCAACATAAGAACAATTTCGTGCAACTCAGTCGTGCATTTTTTTTAATTTATTCGACGATGTGACCGCACATATGAGCAAGTACGTGCGATCCAGTTGCAATTTATTTTAATATATTGAACATGTTATTTCTAGACTCCACACACTTTATGGAACCATTTTTATCATTTAAAACTATAATAATTAATAACTCATGCACATCTTCTTCTTTTTTAATCGAAGATTGTTATGAGTTCGAATGAGAACACAAGTCCAATACTTTCATCACTTCGTGTTAAAGCTCCACCTGTTGGGATCGCCATGTTGACATATCAGCAGGCGCCCGAGCGAGGATCAGAGATATTCAGTCTTTCTAAAGCGGAATCCATTTCCCTCCATAACATTCAACCATATTCATACATCATGTGCTCGCCGCAAGAATGTACATTTTATCGTCACTTATGATAACTAAATGATCAACAAAGAAAAAAATGAATCACTTTCGGTCTGTCACGCTACTTTTAAAAACAAAATCAAGGAATGTTATAAAGAGCAAGAATCTCAAGACGCTTCCTTCATGCAGCACACTAGCTTTGATTGGCAAATCTCCGGTACCTCGAGTGATGCATCTTACCCTTGTTTCGAATTTCTCTTAGGTTTCCATTATCACCTGCGCCGAGATTTTCAGAACAATTCTTTGCCTTATGGCAACCAATATATATGAACTTTTTTGAACGGCGATACACAAAACTTCTGTTACGGACTGAAGCAATCCCCCCAGCAGAAACCAAAGATACCATTTTGCTCCCCCAATTTGGGTAACCACAGCCAATACAAAGCTCCCACAAGGGGGCCTACAGCAATTTAACCGATATAAGCCAGGGTTGCCCTCACTTACTTGTGAAACAGGACAAATTGGAACTTGTGGATCGACTGCATAAAATCGATGGGCCACTAGCCATTTAAGTAGCAACAGTTCAGTGAAACTGAAAAAAAACCTCATCACTGCCCCGCAGATACAACACGACCGGAAGGTCGGACACCATTTACAAGAAACTGTATGCACTGCGCTGACTTTACTTGATATTTCGAAGTCTCTTATTTCCGGCGCACCCAAACCATAGGATTATTCTGCTCTCAAACATATGTATATGGAAGAAGTATGCTTGGCGCGTCCAAACCATAGGCCAATTCTTGCAAATCGCAGACTTCTAGGGATAATAGTGCAGGCCTATCGGGGGAGGTGGTTTAGCAGTAAGAACTGCAGGTACACCCATACCGTAGGCCTATTCTAACTTCGAGCCTACAGGAGACATATCCAGAATAAACAGAAAAAAGGGTTTAATCCCACTTCTGACACCATATGTTAATACACCTTGTTTATGTAGTTTGAAATATAATTTACTCGAAAACCAGCAAAATTAAATTGCAAAAGTCATGCATTGAAACTCGACAAAACTGTGACAAGGACTTCGTGATCTATTCTGTTCCATTCGATTGACTTTAAGGCCAAATCTGCCAACCATAGTGTATCTTTTTTTTAATCTTTTAAGTCCTTAGCATCAATTTACACTTTGTTTATCCTTTCTGACAGACTTCACTCGACCAGATCACCACCAACTTCTAATAACTTCCTCCGAATTTGGTGACAACAAGAAAACCGATTTCGAACTTCCGTTTGAGCGTAACTTTTCCTACATTTCCATATCTATCAACAAAGTCTGTTTATTTGTTACAATTTTCAAGCGCGGCGACAAGAAGTTATAAAACATTCCACAAACATTGTTTTAAACTTCCGTTTTCTTTTAAAACACCATACAATCTGCTGCCACTGCCACTGCCTCTTGTCTATTCTCAAAATAAACCGCACTTCTCCACAGATAAACATTGGAGGCACCATTCCTGCTGTTTACGTTGTTCATCATCAGAGTTGCTAATTGAATTTCCACGAACTGAATTCGTCGTCGTCATCCTCGCCGTCTGCAAAAGTACTCAGCTCTCAGCTGGGGTGCCCCACAGGAATAATAATATACAATTCCCATTTTCTGAAGGGACACCGCGCACCACCAAGAAGTCTCGATTGCGTTAAATCTTTCACCACACAGTAGCGAACTTATATACAAAATCTTTCCACACAAGCCGCACCAATGAAGGAGGTTTTCAATACAAAAGCGCAACCAAAAACCGACTATCTGTCTGTCCGTTCAAGTGCTCTTGCTGGGTCTATGGTCCTGTCAAAAGGATTCCTTATGTCGTCGTCTGCCGTTTCTCCTACAATTATTCTATTTATTTGTTTATCCAACCAAAGTGGAGCAGTTAGAACCTCTCGTTTGTGTCATCGCACCGGGTTGTTGACCAATTTGACAGTAAAATCCTTTAGTTTATATATCTGTCTGCAGGACATCTCACCATTTTGGGTTTTTTTTTTGGAATAAATATCCTTCAACAATAGACAGCAACTTGTTCACCATAGTCCATCAGAAAATGTCATAAGCATTGTTCCTAAGTAAACAAAAAACGAACTGTCAAAGATGGCCTCCTCGTCGGCGTTTCGAGTACGCAACCGAATTCGGTTTGGTAAAAATAAACAGTCCTTAGGTGTGTTTTTGGTTTTTCGATTCGTCCTTTCTCCAATGCCATAGCTTAGCCCACTTGAAATGAAAATTTATGATACCTAGACCTGGATGGATAATATAATTAAGGAGTGAAAGCAAATTGAAACAGACTCACAGGAACTCACTGGATTCCGTTGAAATGTACAGCCGGAAGTTCAAGAGGGCGAGTACAAAATGTACTCGAGCTATCCCATCCAACTATGCCCTGTCGAGAACAACTCCTGTGGTCGTTAATTACAAGGATTCGTATTTCTTTGCATTGGCTCCGGGGATGATAGTGTGGGGCCTTGCTACGTTATGAAGTGTAACCTCTGTAAAAAGAGGATGTTTTGCAAAAAAAAAGAAGGAAAATTGAAGTTAGAAGGAAGGAAGGAGCCTAACTTATGATGATGACGAGGAGGAGGCAGGAGGACGATGATAACGGTGGATAGGTAATAATATACATTTCTCGAAGTATAAGTCTCCATTTTGCAGAGATGATGATGATAATATCCTGTTGAGGAGAGGATAGTAGTTAACATTTAGCGTAATGAAATTAGTGTTCTGTTGGTTTATAATTTTTAATTTTCGGGGAAGATTGGATTTTGTAATAAGACCGGGAGATTTGTGGATTGGTTGGGTGCTTGAGATGGGGATTGAAGGTGGCTTTAGATTTAGATGATTTGATAGAAAAATAGGGAGCTTTTTGGAAAGGTTCCTTGGAATTTGTAAAAAAGAATTCGAAGAAGGAAATTTTACGGGAGAACAGCATCGTAGTAGTACAGAAAAAAGTGTGCTCTTCAGAAAGAAGAGCTGGGCTCGCAGCTCATTTTGCTGGGTTCTCCAGCCACCTCGTTCTCTAGCTAGCTGCCTCCACTTATGCAAACGAAGTTAGTCGAGTGTCTCTTCCAATTGAGTGCGCCACCTGAGTCTTAGTCTCTTTCTTCCGTTTCATCTCTCCGATTGGAATCGAAGATTTTCTGAGCCGGAGCATCCGCTTTATGTTACACTGCCATCTGAGACGTTGAACTGATACTCCTTTGGCTAGGTCTGTGTGATATTCGTTATATCTCCCTCTCGATTCGTCGTTTGTACACATATGTATACGGGACCAAAAATCATCCGGGGAATTTTTCTCTCGAATCAACCTAAAGCGTCCTCATCCACTTTTGTCAATGTCCTGTTAAACTCATTTTTGCCGCTTCCGTCCCAATGCTCAAAAAAGCGCTATTGACATCACGCTGTGTTCTTTCGATAATGTCAATATGACAATACCGTCAGCGTATGCGAAGGACCTGCTGTCCCTTTTTGTGGACAGCAGGTACTTCGTTTTGGACTCATTGACTGCTAGTCCCATCTTAGCCGCTTCAGCTTCAATGTTAGCAAACGTTCCAGTGACAGCTCGCCGAGTTCTACCAATAATGTCTATGTCGTCAGCGTATGCTAGCAATTGCACAGACTTGAAAAAAATTGTCCCACTACCATTGATTTGCGAGTTTCTTATAATTTTATTTTTTTATATTAAGTTGGGTCCAGCAGCTTTGTTGTTTTTTTAGTTTAGATATTGCTATCCTCACTTCATTTTGGTCAGGTGGACGGAAGTTTTGTCTGTCATCATCCATGTTGAATGGTTCATTCTGCCTGACAGCGGGATTTAGGTCTTCATCGCCGTTTAACAGTCTGCAGAAATGGTTATTCCATGTACTCAGCACCGACTGTGACTCTACTACAAGGTTTCCATTCCTATTTCTTCAGGCTTCTGTGCGGGTTTTTTTTCCTTGGCACGTTCTTTTTACCTGTTGGTAAAACTTCCGCACGTTGTTCCTGGAGAAGCATCCCCAATATGCTCTCTCCTTTTCTTTTGGAGAAGCCGGTGTTCTTCCCGTCTTTTCTGTTTGTAGAGCTCGCGAGCAGCTCTCGTCTTTCTTTACAGCGCCGCTTTATATGCCTCTTATTTGGCTGCATGGGCCTGCCTGCATTCGTCATCGAACCAGAGGTTTCGTGGTGGTGGTCTGATGAAACCTAGCACATCAGTTGCGGCATCTCTGATGGCTTGTTGGGAGTGTTGCCACTGGTCTTCAGCACTTGATGCTGGCGGTACTGGATTTCTTGAGAGGTTACGGGATGTTCGATTGGCATAGGTTCTGGCGGTTTCCTGCGATTGCAGCTTTCCGACGTCATTATATTACTCTGTTGTTGTGGTGTTCGGGTTATTATATATTATTAGCCTAAGTCCGTTTTCAGACGTTGTGTCGTGTAGGCTATGTTTTCCGACAGTCCTACCAAAGATTTCCTCTTTACCTATTTTGAACCTAAAATCACCTAGTACGATCTTAACGTCGTATTAAGGGCATAGCTCATAAGTTTTGTCGAGGAGCTCGTAGAAGTCATCTTTGGTGGCGTCATCTTTGTCCTCTGTGGGGGCATGAGCGCATATTAGGCTAATGTTGGCGAATTTAGTCTTGATACGGATTGTCACAAGTCCCTCAATTACGTGTCGAAAGCTCAAGACTTCTTGCCTAAGTCTACCGCTTATGATGAATTCGCACCCAAATAAACGCTGTGGTCTTCTTGCACAATCACCGTAGTACGCGTCACAGTTTTTCATCCTCCTTTTGCCCGGCCCATACCATCGCACTTCCTGGATGGCAGTAATTTCTGCTCCGCTAGTTGTTTGGCTGCACGTGATCTGTTAAGAGTTCTAACATTCCACGTGCAGATCCGAAGGTCGTTGTCCTTAATTCGTTTTTCGGGGTCGTCAACAGTTAATCCGTCCTTTTCCGAGGCTATTGGTCGCTTCGCAACTTTTTCTTTTTTCCATGGCAGGATTGTTAACCCCACGCACAACCCCCAACCGGGAGGGCCGGGTCCTTTGTTGGATTCCTTGGACAAAAGGAACCGGAGAATCCGGAGTCAGTAACCCACTTCGGGGATATGAGCGCTGCCGTTGCCCCATTAAGGATTCATCCGCCACCATCTCTATTACAAGGCCCTGACTTGCATTGAATTGTCCCAATGACTTTATCTCCAAATACGTCGAAGTAGATCATTAGGGCGTCTGCTTCGTTGACTGTTGACGCCACCGTTGGTCCAATTGGTTTTGCTCATCCGCCGTACGTCCTCTTTCTGAGGGGCTCGTGCAAGACTTCTGCGAATCGATCAGAACAGTCTTTAAAGCGTGTTGCTATTTTTTCTGTGTTCAACACTCGCGCTTTTAAGTTTAGCAGGAATGTCCGAATGGACAGACCAGTACCCGGTGTTTACCGCGGGGAGGTAAAATAAGCACAATTGATGCGTACGAGATAGTTGCAGCAACTGTGCATCACCTGTCTGATGCCTTTCAGTGCCTACCCTATTCATACAGCACCCAACCAACAACCAACAACTTATCGCAGTTAAGTTCTAGTACTATTTCAACTGCAGCTGGATTCATTGTTTAGAGTTCATGAGTACACTGTTCTTCCTTTACAGACCATGCTTTATCACTTTGTGGTAGAAGTCTATTCTTGGTTAAAGAATCGAGGATCATAAAAAGGTTATTCGTGATAAAGAATATTTCCTGTCCGCTATGATTCCTATAAGTGAATTATACCCTACGGCGTTAAATAATGTCTTCCAATCTATTCCATTTCTTTAAATCTTTTGTTACGTTTGAATTGAACCTCGATACAAAGTAAAATAATTATTTTCGGGTCTTGATTTGAATATCAACTTTCCCCCCAAAGATCCATAAAATTAATAAAACAAACTCCCATTTACAACCACAGGCTTCTAAATCATCATTTCTGTTTTTTTTTTTTAAGTCTGACAAAAAGTACTCCACCCCTATATGAACATAAATCTCCGCCTTTTCTCTGGCTCCTGTCATCAGCGAGTCCTAAAAAAATCCCAAAGATTTGATTAATTTATTATGCTAAACAGGCAACAAATTATATTTCGATAATCTCAACTGACAGATCAAAGCGACAAGAACATCGTGAGTGTGACATTTTCAAGATCACCATTATTCGTTCAAAGTGATCTAGTACTTGTTTTTATATTCGATATCAAGATGTGCGATGAGTAATTGAACCAGAAACAGCTTCTGGTGAAGAGACATCCCGACGACAAGACTGACTTGAGGGTCAAATGATTGACAGATTGCCAGGAATTCCCATTCGTATTTTTATTTCTCATTGATGAATGAAAATGGGAGATAAATAGATGCGGGATCGTGTGCTGTCAGAGTAGAAATATTTTCCATATTTAAAGACATCTTCATTATTGCGGGATTTCTCTTTGCATAGATCCGCATTGTGGACGGACATTCCAACCCTCTTATCCCGTGGGATTATTTATTACCAGAGAATTGCATTGGTGGTATCTTTCGCTATTAATTACTGAATCGTTTTTTATAAATTATCCTTAACAGCAATCAATGGTATTTTTTTTCTCAGTGATTTCGTAAACAGTGGGAATTTTCGTTGTTGTTGTTGTTGTAATTTTGTCGAAGGGGTATATTCTTTTATTTTATGACGTCATGCGGGAATGAATAAATTATCCAGAAGATAAGGGTCGCGGTCGTAGGAAATGTATCTCGCAGAGAAAAATTCAAAGGATCTCTATAATTTTTGTTTAAACAAAATTTTTGATTCTTTTACTTCGATTTGACTTTTATTTAATTTATAGATGTAAACAGCGATAAATAATCGGTAATAGAGTGGAGGTTGTGGTACCATAGGGTAAGAGATTTATAGAAAGAGGCGTTGATGGAAACAAAAGAATATAAATTGATGTGTGATAGATGACAAAGTGGTCCAGATAAATTCAGTTAAAGATATATCGACTTGAATGCTGGTACAATGCAACAGGAATTTATAGGACCTTAACTATGAGAAAAATGGAAATTAAAAACAAAAATAAATCAAGTGAAAGTAAGGGAAAGTGTGGGGATTTGCATCCTATATAAAGGATGGAGAAGCTGTTCGTAACTGGGCAAGAAAAAGAAATTCATATCTTATGGGTATAGCAGCGATTTGCTCTGTTTCGTAAAGTTTTCGCTAAGATATGTTGTGGATGAAAACGGCCCTCTAGTCCGCGTTTTATGGAAGAAAATTTGACAATTGACTTCTTATGGTGCAATGAAGAGAATTTGATAAATACTTAAGTCCCACTAGCTTCCGTTTGCTTTTAAACCATTTACAGTTAACTCTTATTACTCTTATTACGCTCCGTAGATAAATCTACGAAGTAGAGACACTTATGAGCACTGGCTACTGAGGCCATCGGCTCAGACAATTACAAGACAACACACAAGACGACATTGATACAGAACAGAACAGAAGATAGAAAGAGGACGGAAAAACAGAAAACACATAACACTTGTCAACAGCACGCAGTTGGTTTTCGGACGGTCCCGCATCTTTCCACTAACCACGCGCAAAGCAACTCTTAAAACAGATATGGACGATGTTGTCAGTTACTGAGAAATTTATATTTTGATTCCATAATAGCAGATTGCTCTGTTTTGTCAAGAGCATATCGAACATGCTCTAAGCGCCCTCTGCTCTGAACTAGTTCAGATCAGTTTGATGGATTTTGATTAAATTTTGTGTAAGTATTACTCATATGGGTTAAAAGGTTCTTAGCATCCCAACTAACAGTTTAACTTGTATAAGGTTCTAAACAAGCTATTTTCTGATTGCTATAGTAACATTAAAAGGCCTTATTAAAGTTATTTTGGCGCACATTACACAAGCTATTTAACTGCTATAAGACTTTTGTTGAAAGGTCTTATAACAGAAAATAGCTTTTCATGATATCTTATAAGCTTGCCTAAGCAAGCAATTTTGTGACAGCTAAATGCTAATAGCCTGCTCTGGATGTTATAAAAAAGCTTTACACAAGCCTTTCAATGACAGCCATTGCTAATAACCTGTTCTTAATGTTATAAAAAGGTCTTACCCAAGCCATTTAATGACAGCTTTTGCTAATATCATTCCTTATGTTAATAGAATGGCTATTTGGTATTGCCACTGATAAAAAGTAATTAGTTGCTAGCCTACAATATTTTTTTTTTTGAGGGAAAAAAATAATTTTTTTGCACAAAAAAACTGATTTAGGATTTGTTTAAACAAAAATTACATTATTTTTGTTATGTTTTAAAGTGTTGAGTTCTTATCGCATTATTTGTATTGCGTTTTTTAGCTATATTTCTCCTCAAGCAAGTTGGCAAACTGAATTTTCTACTGCATACTGTAACATTGAAATTTTATTTTAATTATAAAAGTGAAAAGTTTTTATTCACATGAGTTTCGAACTCGAGTCCTTCTCGTAACACTCCAGTACTGTACCTCTACACCAATTCACGGTTGGGAAAATTAACATCAAACATCGACAAAACAAATATTATTTTAGTTTATATAAGGCTTTTTTAGGCAAGCCTTACACAAGTTCTTTGCATTTTAATTTTTAGTAAACATCTTTGGAAGGCCTTAAACAGGATATTTTTAACCTTTATCTATAAGCCTTGTATAGAGCTTTCCAAAATAACTTTTAAAGGCCTTATAGCAGCTATTTTTTTTTAATTGTCAAAGTTTGAATTCTGTAGCTTTCTGAGGTTGGAAGCATATAAGCTCATTATACAATTTAATACTTTAAAAAAACGAAACAATGGGGTTTTGTATATCAGGCTAAATTATCATTTGAGAAAAATAAATTCAATGGTTCACGTTAATATTTGATTTCATTTCTTTGTACTTTAGAAATAATTTCTGTTAGCACTTCTTTTCTGTTTTACAGTATTCAGTTGTAACTTACTTATTTTATTTACAACTGATTTTATTTTTAAGAACTTATTTATAAGACTCTTAATATTAGCAAATAAATTAAGCCTTACATAAGTTGTTTACATTGACTTTTCGTGGAAAGCCTTAAAGCAGCAATTTTTTGTTTAATTTGTTTTAGTAAACATCTTCGGAATGTCGTATACAGTCCATTTTTAAGCTTTATCTACAAGCCTTGTATAGAGCTTTCCAAACTAACTTATAAAGGCCTTATAACATTATTATTTTTTTAATTTGCAAAGTTTGAAATGTGTGGCTTCCGAAAGGTTGCCTTATACAAGCTCTATGCAAGCAATTGCTTGCGAAATTAAAAAAAGAACCTTATACAAGCTAAATTGTTAGTTGGGATATCTTGCATGTTTAAGGAGCATGTTTTGATTTTGCACGTCTTCACATTTTATGAAACTATTATTATATAAGGCCAATCAGAATATAACTATAAGAATTTACACTTACACCATTGACGTGAAATTAAATTAAATGCAATTTGACAGGAATCTCGTAAACAGATTACACTGTCACTTTCTTATAAATTTTCAAAGAAGAATTCACTATAAATTGGAAATGTCATGAGCGAACTAACCAAAAGAAGAAAAAAGAGACAATGCCTCATTAGTATAACTAAACAAAAGTGTTCATCCTTTACTGTCAAAAATTATGTCCCAATTGTATATTTTCCGAGTTAATTAACGAACCGATGTATTTTTAATCTCCTCTTTTCAGATACACATCTTACCTGCTGTGAAAAACATAAGAATAATAACCCGAAACTCTAATTAAAAAAAAGAAAAAATGTTTCTCCCCTAAACCTTTGAAAACCTCACATGATTATACCTTCTTAAACACTGCTGTTTCCAAAAAACAACAAAGTATCCGCCTTCATTTTGACGGAAATTGGTTTTATTAAACATTTCCTCTGCTCTGCTAATTAGAATCGTTAGATTCACATTGATCGATAGACGCACTGGGTTGTTGTGTCTGTTCCTAATTCGAGACAGCAGCAGCTCAAGAAAAATTACCCATCCAAACTAAACACAATCTCCTACACCATCTTCAAAGAACATTCCTTATACCGCGCAAAACTGAAAAACCGCAAAAGAAATCATCATCATCAACATGGTCATGATGGTTCCGCTTGACATACCATCTGTGGTTTCCCTATCTAGCCTTTCGGCTAGTAAACCAATCTCTCTGTCTCCAGGGCCGAAACCACATTGGCCATCTGCTTGGAATCAGTTCGAAGATAAAGAAAAAAAAAAAACTGAAATGCACTTAAATCCATGTTGGGATTGGAATTAAGATCCCCCGGGAGAGAATTATCTACCTTATTACAATCCAGCGAGGTGCACCAACCAGGTAAAGAAAGATGGCAAATCTAGGAAATATTTGTTCAATTAAACGCAGAGGCAGGAGAAAAAAGATAAAAGCATCTTTGTTGGGAAGGAAAAGAAATTCCTTCATCCTTTATGTCGTTTTGCATTTGATGGACGAACGTCTGTTATCCGCAGAAAGAAAGAACATATTATGCAATCAAGGAAGAAGACTGACAGTAAATAGGAAAAAGGATTTTTCTTCTAACATCCCCGGACGTTTGGAGAGCCATGAGATAGACAAACAAAATTATGCAGGAACCAAACATTTATAAGGATTAACCTGTCATATTTGAAAAATGTATAATTACCTACCCTTATATCCGTTATTCAACAGTTTAAGCCAGACGTTGTTTGGTCGGAAGGATGAGGAATCTTTTCTGTGATCCGTTTGGCGGAGACGAAATATGGAAAAATGTTTTGCCCTTTCTGTTTTTCATTTTTACTTAATAGTTTCCTTTCTTTTCAGTACAAAGTAGGTACCTACTATATGTATATTAAACAACGATAAAGTCGAGAACACATCCTGTGTAAAAGAAAGTGTGCTGCCGGCCTTAGTTTAAATGCATGACAGCAGGTAGACATTTGTAATTGAACGCGAAGTGACTCATAGAACATTATTTCTTGTTATTTATCGTTTTATATTAAATACGTTTTATTGTGCTGCTCTTTTGAAGTTTTTGAAAACACCGGATAACACCGCGCAACGCCATTTACATACATATATTTATTTATATTTTGTTCAATGTATATACCTATTCAATACAGGCCTTATGGAAGAGAGCTTTCAAACACACTGGTAACTGTTGGTGTTTGTATTCAGAGTTACCATTCGTCGTTGATGTAAATTAGAATACCTTTTTCTTTGGTTTCTGCTATGGAGCTTTCAGAATTCAGGCTTTCTTAGAGTTTTTACGAGTACATATATATTTTAAGTTTAAGGAAAAAGGTGTTGTCGGTGCGTGTACAATATTTGTTGGCTAATTTTGTTTTAAGAGAAGAATCATTATTTGAGCAAGTTTTTGATATAGTTCCGTTCATTATTTTAATTGCAATTTTGATTTTGAAATGCCAATTAGTTTTTTGTTCTTACAATAAAAAGAAGAGGGTTTCGTGTATAATATTTGAAATAGTGCAGTGCAATAAACATTATATGTACGTTAAAAGAGATTAGACCTTATGGAGAACTCTTAACTCTTGGTGGTGTCGAAAAACATAGATTTAATTAATTTTTTACTTGCGATTATAGGGACTATAAGGCAAGTTTAGAACTCGTGAATATAAAAAAAATTGAGATAACAATGAAACATCACTTACGATCACAGAGAAGCCTAAAAAAGTCATTGGCAAAAAAAGTCCATCTGTCTGTCTGTCTGTCTGTCTATCTGTCCGGCTGTATATTGAGCTGCAGCCTAAACGGGTTAAGCGATTGCCTTCAAATTTGGTATGTGTGATTCTTTTAGCATTCCTCAGAGGGAAAATTGATATTGGCTAAAAATAACGGTACTTGCCATACGACCATTTAGGAAAAGGTTATTTTTCTCGAAAACGGCTCCAAAGATTTTGATGAAATTTTTTGAGAATTTTTTTTGTTGGTATTGGCTATCATTTAATTGGAACCAAATATACGGGAAAAGTCTATTAACAGGACCTTTCATATAAAGGTATTTTTAATTTTTGGCTTTCTCGGTAATGGCTCCATGGATTTCAGCCAAATTTTATATTTGAATAGTTCTAGATAGCCAAATTAATTTTGCATATCAAAATTCTGAATAACTTTATTTTTCTAATTAAAATTAATTTTTGAATTTTTTTTTTTAAGTCAATATTTTTAAAACTAATCAAAAAAAAATATTTTAAATTTTATAATCACATGTATATTAATAAACTCTAGAAAACTGCATGCTAAAATTTAAAAAAACTATTTTTTTTTTCAAAAAAAACTTAAAATAAAAAACAGGATTTTATCAAAATCCGTCCTACAATTTTTGAAATCCTTTGTTATTTAAGAAGTGTGGTGGCGTACTTCGTCTTTACTAAAAACCATTAAGTATTTGTCGTTTTGATACTTTTTATAAGTTCAAACTGTGTTATTTTCAACGTAAATATTATTTGTTTTTATGAAAGATCTTTCCTTCCAATGTAATTATGCACATAGGAGCAAGTACGTACGACCCAGTCGTGCCCATTTTTTTTTTAATATTTTAGATTTAGTTTACGCGTTGGTAGCCCTACCGAAATTTGTGTGAGAATTATCCCAATTTAAATGCTCACTACGGCAACCATTTTAGAGCTTTGAAATGCAGATAAGTTATGAAAATCCATAATAGTAAGGGGGAGTAGAAATATCCTATCTTCTATGTACTGAAAATATGAATTGAACAGAGTATAGGAATTATTGATTTTGATAAGTATTTGCTGTTTTGTGAAGAAATATAATTCTCGAACAAGAAAACGCTTTTGGAGAGAGAGGACTTTACAAAAGATATTTGTCTCTTTTAAACTCTTCTCTGAAAAAGTTTATCTTCAAGTTCAACCCTAATATAGGCACGGAGTAGAGCCTGAGCAAGTCGATTACGCTCTGAGCAGAGTATGATCAGATTTCTCCGATTTAATTAAACACTTGTGCACTGAGCTGTTATATGGTCTACTTTGCACTTTAAATACAAAAATTAAATTGAAATAATGTTATTTCTTTAAAAAAATTTATTTTAATATTTTATTTCGACCGATGCCATTTTGATTTACATATGTTTGTCGAAACACAAGTTGAGCGCTCAAAAAGCTCCGAGTTAAAAATGAAACACGGATCTTTTTTTGACAGGTCAGTGCCCTGTTCTGAGCTTAAAAAGAAAAACGCCTTATAACTGTGGAGTGGAATCACCATACTTCGCTTGTTTCAGTTGCGTTCACTTTCATGACCTTAAGTGAGAGCAATTGAAATGGCTCATAACGTGCAGAAATTTGACATTTGTCTATCCTCTTTCTTGAAGGTGGTGGCAACATTTTGTATGACACTCATTTATATCCTAAAAAAATTGTGGTTATATTTATTTAGTAAACAGTAAACAGGCGGAAATATTTTCCTTGCGACCATATAACTCCATCTTCACCAAAGGCCTAAGAAGTGCTTCTGAAAGCTTGTCGTTCAGTTTTAATACCAGCTTTAGCTAAAGCTTATCTAAGTTAGCCCTTTAGCATGGCCTACTGCCAAAACCAAACGAACTGTTTCGTCATGTTTCTAAAAAATTTGACGAATAAGAAAGAGACTTAGACTGAAACGCCCCATGCTTAACGGAACTTAACAAAAAAACACATTCGTCCTGTGTTTTGGTACATTAATACATACGGTTTTGACAGAATGCCAAGGCCTTTATTCTAGGCTAAACCATAAGAGGCAAGGTAAAGAATGTCTAGTCTCAAAACTAAAAAAACTCTTTCGTCATCTTTTTTAAAATATATTGAATGAAAATAATTAAAATGACTCTCTGCCATATTTTTTATAGTCATTTGCCATAACTGTCAAATTCGCATGTGTCAGAGCTATTAAGAATAAGACATTTCATGCTTAACGAAACTTTTCGGCTTTTAGAGCCAGAGACTAATGCCATTTGCCTTTATTCTAGCCTAAACTATAAGATGCAAGGTCAAGAATGTTTAGTCTCAAAACTAAAAAAACAACTGCTTCGTCATGTTTCTTGAAATATATTGAATGAAACTAATTAAAATGACTCTCTGCCATATTTTTATAGTCATTTGCCATAACTGTCAAATTCGCATGTGTCAGAGCTATTAAGAATAAGACACCTCATGCTTAACGAAACTTGTCGGCTTTTAGAGCCAGATACTAATGCCATTGACTGTGTGTTTTTGGTTTATTAAAACCTGCAGTTTTGAAAATATGCTATGCTTTGCCTGTCAAGACGCTATTTATGATATTTGGAAAACGTCAAATGCATGATTTGTTTTCTTACTTCTTCGCAATTTAAACTCAATTTAGGAACATTTTGATACAATCATTATAAATAAGAGTTAAACCTTTGCTCTGTATATATATACTATATAATTTATTAATATAATAACTTATATCTTTACAAATAAACCCAAAGTGAACGAAAACTGGACGAAACTGACCTACTAAGAAACATGATCGCATCTTACTGGTTCTTACTATTCGTTAACCTACGAACTCCAACGAAACCATGATTTCTTCTAGTACAATTCAGCATCTCATTAAACCTTTTCATTATAATAGAATCTAGAAATATTAATAATATTCTACACATCCAGCATGAGACGAAATCTCAGGTGTTCAACCAAAACCTTCTACCTCGTTAATGCACTTTTTACACAGAATACCAGTCCATCGAGTATTATTATTTCTTTTCTTTAATTACTGTAATTATTCATCTCGATGTGAAAAGCACACTTCATTTCCATCATAATATTACGAGCTACGAGGAGCCTCAACGAGCTCCATATATCCATCCATCCATTTCTTGGTAGCAAGCAATTAAACGCAGAAAATCTTATTTCCATTCCGTCTTCAACAGCTTAATTAGGTGTCTAATTTCTATCCCCCTCCCCACCGTCAACCAGACACATCAGCATGGTGTCTACCACAAAATCCCCTCTTCAACTTTACAATCCATTCACATTGAAAAATTGTTTATCGTTTATTATATGGGATGTGACATTCGGAGAAATAAATCTACAACCCAGACAAAGTGTCAAAAATGGATAAAATACCGCAGCAGTCTCCACCCTCTCTGTACATTCATATATGTTTTTCAAAAATTGTTGAATGATTTCTTATTTACCGCCATTGTAGGCTGGTGCGATATAAAAGGATTAAATGACACCAATGACAGTTTAACTGCCATACAAATGTTCAAAATAAAAATGACAACTATATACCCAACAGAACTGTCAAATTTCTCTTCAAACATCATTGTTTGAGATGGGAGCTTGCTCTCCATCATAATTGTTATCTTTGGATAATGGTGCCTACTGCTCACTCTTTTCAGCACTCGGTTCTCCAGAATTGGGTGGTTGATTTTTTGTTTTATTCTTTTTTTTTGATTTATTAAAATGGATACAAAATTTGGATTAAAGTGGCGTGTAAATGCTGCCAAAGGATCACACCGCACACACAAAAGGAGCAACACTTTGATTTACGCATTTCGTGCAGGCAAATGGGGGGCAGGCAATTCAGTACATTTTTCATGTTGTTCTCTGCTGTCTAGAAGTCTCTTCATATCCAACTTCACAGATGCTGGGAATTATGAATTATTACGGTAGCCACCCTAAAGGGGAAGAGCTGGAAATGGTATTTATTTAGAAAATTTCCTAATCAGATTTCTGGTGGAGTCTATTTTGGGGAGAATTATTGATGATGGAAGGAGCTAATCTGGCAGCATGCTAGCTTTTCTGCCTACAAGAAGTCTGTTGCTTATGTGATTTAGAAGCATCGAAGCATAGGTATGCTGCAGGGTTTCCGTTTTGAAGAATAAAATTGTTTTATTTAGAAAATTTTGATTTGTGGTATTTTCATGCTGGGAATTAATACGGAACCACACACCAAAGTGGCTAAGACGAAGGTGGTCTTGTTTATTGGTTTAGCAAGATTTTATGGTTCGGAATTAGGTGAGAGGTGATTGCATACAGATGCAGGTGATGAACGTGACTATGGGTGGTGCAATTAGCCATGAAACATGCTTTAAAGCTGTGTGATGCAAATGGCTTGTTGCACAAATGGGAAATTTGATTGGTTTAGTGCAAGCTTTGTGGTCTGACGGCATTAGCTGATTTTATTGCTTTATTGACTAAGGGCTTAAAATGAAATGTTGTACGTGCCTGATTTGCATATATGGCCGTTACTAATTACTCAAATGATAATAATGATTATTAATAATTAATTTTATTTTTCACTCACGTAACAGATTAGCACCGGTCAGTTTTTCAGATTGTGAGTTCAACTATGTCTTTAAAGTATTAGTCACTTTGTTTTGAAATGCAAAACAGCTATTAAGTCAAACCGAGTTGGATCAATAAAGTAATTTAAGTGTAATTTATTAAAAATAAATATTTAAATTGTAATATTTTGAAACGGAATGAGTTCAACCAAAGGTCAGTAGTTTGTTTTGATTTTTGTAAGGTAAAGCTTGTATTTTGCGTCTTAGAAGATAGATACTTCTATATTTAATAATATTTTTCAACTTTCTTTGCCATCTGCTGCATCATATGATTTACATAAATTTAATGGCGCGAGAGCTCTTAAAGAAGCCTAAGCCTGACTTTTACTTTCCACCATTCTGGTGTGTGAATTGTGAATTTGCAGGAGCATTGAAGATCTACAATTAACCGCCAAATTCGAACAGCAATATGAAAAGCCTTCTTTCGAGACTCTTGGAGCTTTTGTCATTTACCCAAAAAAGGCAATGCCTCTGACGGCGAATCGAACCGCGACGCTTTAGTAAACCAGTTACATGGAATAAACTTAACATTTGAACAAAGAAAAAGGAGCCACTCGAGTTTTGTCGCAGGATTTTAATAATTTTTCCCAGAACTATTTTGAGGGCATCCCTCCAAAGTTTTTTTTTTCAAAATCTTAACTCATTAACGATTTTTTTTATAGCTCTGAGATTGCCCTTCATCCAGCCCTTAGTAACTCCAGGTTCTTGTTGGAACGTGTTGGTAAAAATACAGTTTCCAGGTGGACTTCTGTTGTCAGTGTTGATCTTAAGCTCGTTAAGGATGGACGTCGAAGTGCGCGCACAAATAATTGAAAAGTCAAAAAAAAAAATTATTTGCGCATTGTTGTCGCGAGTGTTAAAAAAAAAAATAATAATACACACGTTTGAGAAATTGAAAAAAACCCTCGCGTGTGCTGTAAAGAATAAAATAATATACTAAGACCATTGTGTCATTTCGGCTAATTTCTCATCCTCCACCTATCCAGTGAAATAAAAACTTCCCACCAGGACCGTTTAGCAAAACGAGAAAGCCAACTGGGACGGCCTGAATTTTTTTCCTTTAACTTTAACTGGTCACTGTGTTTCCTCGATAGTGACATTGATGCCAGTGCTGAAATGATCACAAACGTGATTCTTCTAGGGATGCGTGCTTTTATTCGTAACAGAGTAAAAAGCATCAGGCCTAAATAAAAGTCCTGGTTTAACTCTGAGTGTAAAGAAGCTATCAGGCTCAAAGAAGTAAGTTTCCGATCTTAAAAATCCAACCCTACAGAGGAAAATCGGAAAAAGCACAAACAAGGAACTCATGCAATTCCGTTATTGAAAGAACCAAATTTTTGCATGGCCAACAATTACAATTCTGCAGTGTCCCAAAGGCAGTAAAAATGTTTGGTCATTTGTAAAAAAATATTAAAAACTCCTCAACATCTTCGGTTCCAACGCTCATCGACAATAACAAACCAATTGTTTACTCTTCAGAGAAGTCAAACTTTCTCGCCGCCCATTTCGCTGCCTAACAGCAACGTTGCCCCTCCTGTACTTGAGAATGTAAATTTTTCCATGGGACAGATTTTTTTCCGCACTCGTACATTAGCAAGAGTTCTCAAAGATCTCGATATACACAAATCCGCTGGCCCGGATGGTATACCCCCGATTCTTCTGAATAGGTGTTCTTCCACACTGGCAAAGCCACTGCTTAAGCTTTTCCATAGCTCCTACTCTTTTGGAATTTTTCCTAAAAGATGGAAAACAGCATTTGTCCAGCCTGTCACTAAGAAAGGTGACCCATCCTCCCCCTCCTCCTAACGATCCATAGCACTAACATCCCTTCTTTCTAAGGTCATTGAAACGCTGATTTACCGTCAGCTTAAGGAATATCTCGAAGATCGTAAGCTTCTCCATTACCGTCAGTATGGCTTCCACAGTAACCGTGATCTGATGGCATATCTCACTGAACAGTGGAATAAATCTTTACATCGCTTTGGTGAAAGTAAGATTATTGCTCTTGATATCTCCAAATGCCTTGGATAGAGTTTGGCATGAAGCTCTTTTATCGAAAATGCGTGCTTTTGAGATCGATAATACTCTTGTTCGTTGGATTAGAAGCTATCTTCTGGACCGTTCAATACAATTTGTATTGGAGGGATTCAAGTCTGATTCCCACAAAATAAATGCTGGTGTGCCCCAGGGCTCTGTTCTATCACCGACTCTTTTCCTCATTTTTATAAATGATCTTCGGTCTGTTACTTCTAATCCTCTTAACTGTTTTGCTGACGACTATACCCTCAGCTTTTCATATTCGTTCGATAATTCACCTGCTTCGCCTTCGGACGTATAATTGCAACGGTACCGTATGTCAAGCTCATTATACTCCGATTTATACAGCATTGTCAAATGGGGTAATAGGAATGCTGTCTTCTGTCGTTAAAGCTAAACATACTTCCAATGCTATTGTGCATGAATGGCACTTACATCGAAGAAACCGAAAAGCTCTCAGTACTCGGTATGTGTGTCAACGACGACCTCCGTTGGAACGACCATATATTTGAGTTCGCTAAGAATGCTGCTAAGTGCTTAGGTTTTCTGTATCGGTGTAAGAAGTATTTTTCCCCATCTGATCTGGCTACAATTTATAAAGCGTTTATACGCCCTAAACTCGAGTATAACTCCCACCTCTAGACAGGTGCTTCACAAACATAGCTTTACCTCCTTGATAGAATACAAAATCAAGCGTTAAGATTGATAGGAAATAGAACTGCCGCTGAAACAATTGCCCCTCTCGAACACCGACGCAATTTTTCAAGTCTTTCCTTATTTTACCGTTTCTTTTATAAAAAATGTTCACTTGAAGTAGCAAGTTTCGGACGTACGTGAAATATAGGTATTCTTTTTTTAGCCGAACAACACGAATTTGGAATAGTTTACCCGGCTGGATTTTCCCTTGCCATTTTGATCTGCAAACATTCAAAACCAATGTTAATCAACATCTCCTATCTCTCCCCTCCCTATCTTCCTAATGCCCGCGCAGTGTGTAACATTAAAAGGGAAACAATAAGTCCCTTGTGCGCGCGTTAATTATAAAAAAAAACACTTGTTGAATTGGTATATTTGGTAGGGCTTTTAAAACCGCCCATCTAAATATTCCAAACATCCATCAACTTGGCCAAAACTCTTCTTAAAGTAACTTTATTCGATGGTAACTCATATCATGATAACTGAAATACTTTTACCTTCACACCTTTTCAAGGCCACCATAAACATTCCCACACAGTGCAAGTCTAAAAAGTCAAATTACAATAAGCTCTTACAAGACACATTGACAAAATCCGCTTCCATGTCATTCCAACCAAAAAAAAAAAAAAAAAAAACATTCACTTAACCAAAATCTTTTCTCCAAATATTACAACATTACGGAAAGACTAAAACAACTTAAAATAAAAAAAAAGCAAAAAATTAGGACGACACGAAAAGAGGACACACACAGGAAAAACCTCTTAACAGAGATTCACTTTTCTTGCTCATTCAGCAAGACCGACGACGACGACGTCTTCGTCTTGTAAGGCTTTTATGAGTTTTCTCTGTCTTCTTAAAGGTTTTTTTTTTCCAGCTTTTAAGGATTTCTCTGTTTTTTTTCGTTAGATTCACTTTTCCTGTGCCAGATATAGAAACAAGATGTCCTTTTAGCAGAAAAAACCTCAATTTCTTGCTCATGTGGTTTTGGGGCTTAAGTAAATGTTTACTTCTTCCCCAATCACTTTTTCTTCGGTGGCCATGACCAAGACGTTGGTTATAGTGATTCCATCGCAGACCAAAAAAAGGTCGTCGACGTAAAATAAGGAAGATATCGTGACAACTTAGCATTAAGCCGATTTTTCAGTGGTTCGTTGGAAATGGGTGGAAGAACAGCTAAACGTTAATTTCATGCAATTAAGACTGGCCCTGGCAAGGGCACCAACCCAGGGGAGTCAGTTCCCGATAAGCATTCGGAGAAAGGTGATTTGCGTACACATACATAAATGTCCGATTCCTTTTCACAGAGGAGCGTCCACTTAATTGCTTGGTTGGTCTTTGATGGGCTAACGTTTAATGACTGTAACGGTTTCAAGTCCATTTGGTGGGGTTTTAACGCTAGTATTGCACGAAAAAGGAACCTTTTTTGGAAATATTATCAAATGCCAAAAATCAGAGAGTTTTTTTTTTTTTAATGGGGTGAACTTCAGTCCATCAGGTTTATTTAATTTCCCAAGGAGGTTTGGTGCCCCTCTAAGGGATCTGCCGATTCGTTGAAAGTGATTTTAATGTTTTGATTTATTCCTTTTATCCGGTTTGATAAGCTGGAGTAATTTGTTTTAATAAGGATAAGGATTAGCTTACTAAACTAACTGAGAAGTTCTTAATTGAAATTTGAATTATCGCGTACTTAAAACACGTACGACGTAAGAAAGAAGAAGAAAGAAGTACTTAAGAAGTAACAAGTAAGAAATAAGAACTAAGAACTAAGATGTTAAATGTAAAAAGTAAGAGGAAAGAAGAAAGAAGCACAAGTAAAAAGTAAGAAGTAAAAAGAAAGAAATAAAAAGTAAGAAGTTAGAACTACAAAGTAAGAAGAAATAAATTGCACGACTGGATCGCATGAACTAGTTCTTATGCTAGATAATTGCTTAGTGGCTGCATATGTATGTATATAAAGGATGTTTTTTTATGAAGTGTGGTTTTCAAGAAGAAATAAAACGCATATAGTTTAATTTTATGGCCAAGAATCTAGCTTTATTATAAAGATAAGTGTTTGCATTATATTCTAAAAATGATTTTGGGGAAGTGGCCGCCGTGGCTGGTTCGAATAAATTCCAGCCGAGGCCCAATTTTGTGAAAATCGCGATCGGTGGCCATTTTGTTTTGGGCCCATTCACCGAACGTGTGACCCGCTTGATGGGCGTTCAGCTTCAATTCTTGAACGAGTTGGATTTTGTAAGCCTGCAAACCAATATCCTTCCGCGCGCGATGGCGGATGGACTCCTTTGGGTCTTCTTCGATACTCTGCTCTACCGTAACAAACCATTATTTTGGTAATAAAAAAAAATTTTTGAAAATCGTTCGACCAGTTTTTTTAAAAAGTCGTTTTGTTTGAAAAACTTTTCGAAAAAATATTTAATTTTTTTTCTAGTATGTCATTATAAGGCAATCTGTAGTTTTCACCTGGGAAAATTATTTTAAAAAATTCAATCCACCCATTTTCAAAATATTTCGAAAACCAAATATTAAAAAAAAAAAAAATTAAAAAATCGAAAAAAAGTTTTTGAAAATTTTGAAATGCGATATTAATTGAATTATAACTGACTACTTGTGTGTAAAAAATTATTAGAATCGGAATAATAGTTTACCATAAAACCGCATTTGAAAAACCCGGTTATATGGGAGGTACCGTTATAGAACAAATTTCGAAAAATTTATTCTAACTGAAAGATGTATTATCATAAAAAATTAGCATCCTGACAGTTTTATTAAAATCGTTAGAGCCCTTTTCGAGAAAATCTAACTTTTTGTTAAAAATTGTATGGCAGGTACCGTTATTTTTCGACCTAGAGCAAAAATGAACAACATCCTCCGAGATACTACCTAATAAATACTAAATACCAAGTTTAAAGCAAATCGGCTCATCCGTTTAGGCTGTAGAGGCGCGAACAGACAGACAGACGGACGGAATTTCCGGACCCACTTTTTTCAACTTCTCTATTATCGTAATGTCATGTTTGATTATTTGAAAACAAAATTTTTTTGCACGAATCCATAACTTGCATTTTAGTACCTAAATCGCAAGTAAAAAGAAAGATGGTCGAAGGAAGAACTTCACTTAAAATATTTCTATAAAATCTTATAAATGTATCTGAAATTAAATCATTTATTTATTTATTTAGCTTAGTACAAGCTTTAACTTATAAAAAAATTTAAACTAAGACTTATGAGCTAGTACAAGTTTTAACGAAAACTTCTGAGCTAAATTTTTTTTTTTTGGTTCTTGTGGGGTTTTAAATGGGCCCGGCCCACGCATGGTTTTTTTTTTTTTGCAAAAAAAAACAAAAAAAAAATAACAAAATATATATAAAAAACAAAGTACAAACTAAAAGGGTAAAAGAAAGGAAGTATTAATTTTGAAGGGTATTTCGAAGGGCTAATTTAAGTGCGGACTTGTTTATATTAAGGTCGAGAGAGTGCATCGCATCATTCGAGTACCGTAGTATTCTGGACATTGGTTCTTGGTTCAGAGTGCCCATAATTGGTTCGATGATCGGGGAGGTAAAAAATTGTCGGGAACGGATATTTCGGCGAAGTTAAGAAGTGTTAAGAAGGGCGGCAGAATCGATATTACCAAGGATCAACTGATGAACGAAATTAATGTCAGCTATTTGACGCCGTTGCCTTAAGGATTGTAACCCGATTAGTTTCAGACGGTCAAGGTAGGGAGGTAAGTTGGTCCAGTCTTCGCAAGGAAGGACCCGAAGGGCAAAACAGATAAATCTTCGTTGAACGTCTTCAATTCTACGTGAATGACATTCATAGTAAGGTGACCAAACCTGACTACAAAATTCTAGAGTGGGTCGAACGTACGTTATATAAAGGGACTTCGTCACACAGGGATTATTGAATTCTTTAGACCAACGTTTAATAAAACCAAGAGAACGATTAGCTTTCTTAATTATCTGGACAATATGGGTGTAAAAATTTAGTGTTTTATCACACAGAACACCTAAATCATTCAATAGCTTTGATGGGTTCATTTTGAAAAGAGTAAATTCTTGAAGTTTCAACTATACGTTTTCGCGAAAAGGTTATTTTATGGCATTGACTAATATTTAATTCCAGAAAATTTTGTGTGCACCAATTGAAAAATTGATTAAGGTCATTTTGAAGGAGAATATGATCAGGAGTATAAATTACCTTAAAAAATTTCATATCATCTGCAAACATTAAGAGACTGTAAGGACAAAGATGAGCGGTCCAATGTGACTGCCTTGAGGAACTCCAGAAGTGGCAAAGATAGGCTTGGAGAGGGAACGACGGAAAAGAACTCTATAGATTCGGTTCTCCAAGTATGAAATTAACCACTCAATAAAACATGGTGGAAAATCTAGAGCATCAAACTTGAGTCGAATGATTTTATGGAAGACCTTATCAAAGGCTTTAGTAAAGTCTGTATAAACTTTGTCAACCCTTTTTCAATAACTTTTAAAGCTTCGGAGACGAATTCTATAAGGTTTGTATTTGTTGACCTACCTTTAAGAAAGCCATGTTGGGCGGGGGAAAATATAGAATTGCAGTGGAAATAGACTGAATCAAAGACTAGACTTTCAAAGAGTTTACAAATGCATGAAAGTTTAGCTATCGGTCTATAATTTTCAACTTTATTTTTGGGACCTTTTTTAGGAATTGGACATCATCAGGACCAGGATTAAAATTATCTTTGAGTTTATTTATTTTAACAATAACTGAATCAATGCTAATATTGATTGAAGTCAAAGAAGTTTTTGGCTAGTTATTTGAATAGCTAAAGTAACTACTGTTACGAGTTATTGGATGATTGCTATATGATTGGTAAAAGATTGAGGCAAAGAAATTTGATATTGTTGTGGGCTCAGACGATGTGGTGTTGCAGAAAGTAAAACTCGAAGGAAGTCCATCGGATTTCCGTTTAGAGTTAATAAAATTAAAAAAAGCATTTTGGATCTGAGAGAAGATTATTTATTATATATTATCATATTTATTATAAAGAAGTTCACTTAATTCGCAGAAACCATAATAAACGCCCAGTAATCAATTACTGAAAAAGAAGATTTTCCATAGTTTATAACCTTTGTTTCGCAGTTTGCACAAATCTTTGCTATTCCAAGGCGGGGAGGATATAAAGTTTTTGTTGCGAGAGAGGGCAACAGATTCATCTATACACCAAGAAAGTAGTGTGTAAAACCTTTGAATGGCAACATTGATATCAGAATTCATAGAGATACAATCAAAATCTAGTTGGTTTAAGAGCTCATTTAGTTTAAAGTTGTAACTGCGACCAATTGATTCTTCGTGGGTGTTAAAATTTTCATAAGAAAAGCAAACAGTTAAAAGGGGGTGAAAGCGGTCAAGAGTCGAGAGGAGGTGGGAGCTTTCAGAGACTACACAATTATGGACATCGTAAGAAAATACCAGATCGAGGTATCTTCCCATGAAGTTTGGTGTTCCATTGATTTGGAAAAGGCCACAGTCCAACACCCGGTCAGATAAAAACACTGCGATGTCGGAAGAAAAGCTTAAGGGAACGAAGTACAATTCATCATCAGACGCAGTCCAAGATAAGTTTGGTAGGTTGGGCAGTTTCAGATAGAAAGTCAATTGAATCAACTGCTTGACGGTAGGATGACATTTTTTGAGCTAGACGAATGTAACGGCATAGGATATACATTTGTTTTTTTGTGAAGTTAACCTTGAGTGCAACGTATTCAAGATCAGTTAAAATTGGAATTTCTATAGATGTAGTGTCGAGGTTATTTCGAACGGCAATAAGGACACCGCGACCAGGTGTACCTGGAATGACATATTTTCTGAAAACCTTGAACTCAGCTGTAAAGAGCTCCGAGTTGAGAACATCAGAAGTCAGATTGCTTTCTGTCAAAGCAAAAATATCATATGTAAGGCTTTGGGAATTCATCAGTGTAGAAATAACAAGACTATATCAACACCTTTTTGGTAAATGTCCTGCTTAAAGAGGGAAAACTCATTTATTGTATATCCCCGATCAGATAATAAATAAAGGACATTTCGAACACCATCTCTGTACATCTGTCATTCCCTATTAACACACCAAAAGGTCAATAAATCTCTATTTCCAATAACAAAAGATGAGAGATTAACTAGAGTACACCCCCACTAGTAATTGCTCTACAAAAAAGGACCTTTCAACAAATGCACGAAAAAGGAAAAAAAGGGGTTAAACACGATCAAAAATAAAGCATAAACCCAAATTTTCCAATTCGTTGCTCCTATTCATTCCTATACAAAAAAAAGTGGATTAAAGACCATTGTGGTCAATAAATCTCGTTAACAAACGATTGATTTTTACTCCTGATTGACCCACAAAAAAAAAGGGACACACAACATTTTGTTATAGCTGCGTGAAAAAGGACAACCAAATCGAATGCCCTTTATCCAACTATGGCCGACAGTGTAGGGATGGTGTGCCGAATCAAAGAGAATCCCATTAAAATTTCTCCCGCTGCAGTATATTTTCTCCTAATTTGAAGGACAAAACCAATCAAATTAGGAAATTCTAAAGGACACACACAGAGGAAACAAAAACAGGACAAAAAATCCAATTTGATGCGAAACCACGTGTGGAAAGTCGAAAGAAAAATAGTACATTTTATCACCCACAGATAAAGAGAGGAAACATTGAAGACAATAAAGAAAAAAAATGCAGGAAGGACGAAGGGATCCTACATAGTAGGTACCTCACTAAACAGCAGGACAACTTTTGCCATTTATTGCACATGCGAGGCTATAAAACTTCCACAAAGCATTATGAACCATTGGACAATAAAACTGCCGCTGTTGCTACAGATGACTGTACGCTCGAAATCACCACCGCACCGGCCGGGCGTTAGCTCCATGAAAGACGACCGACAGTTTAAATGTATTGCAAAAATTAAATCATAAAAATCATTTAGGCTGCTCTGGATTGTAATTGTAGTAATAGTCCTACGAGTTTGACCCACAACCACAACATAGCCGAGGGAGTGGATGTTCGCACACAGATATGGCCACATCCGCCCTAACCTAGATTTGTGAATGTCATATCCGACTCCTCTCCTCCTCCACCACCAGAACTCCCTCAATCATGTGATTCACTATGATGCTCCATAAAAAAAGGGAGTTCTGTCGGAAATATTCCAGCAAATGACACACAATAAACGGGAGAAGGAAGAGAGATTTGTTCAAAAGGATAAACGCAGTGGAATGGATCGAATAAAAGAAACCAAACACAAATTCATTTTACACCTCATCGAAGAGGAAATGAAGGAGAACAATGGAATACCGACCGACCATGGATCCGGTGTAAATGATTGTTGCCAACTGGAAAGAGGAGATGATGACAGTTGGTCATTTAATGTCTTTCTTTTGTTACGATCGTCAGGATATTAACAACTAATTGTGTTTGTGTTGTGTGGGTGAGAGTGTGAAGAGATTTTACAAGAACAAGGAATTATTGTTTCACTTCAAAAGGACAAACATTAGATGCCATAAGCATTAAACCGGATTCCAAAGTATATTTGTGCCATTCAAAGCGTTTATGTAAGAGGTTTTGTTTGGGAAGCAGCTTTTAGGGGAAACGATTGTAATAAGAGCTTTAATAGGTCCGGAAGTACTGTAATGGGCTAGAATGGGCTTGAGTTGAATGACACTTAGGTACAATCGTGATACAACTTTGGAGTGCTTCAAACTTTATGTCTGTGGTAAAGATTTCATGCAACATTAAGTTACAGAAATGGTCCATAGTGACACCACTTATACTCAAGAACTTCTGACTCTCAGAAATAATACGAAATTCTTCCGTTTAGGTTAGTTTATTCAAATTTACTTGGTTTCAGGTTTGATATTTAGAGCATGACATAACAAAGCCTATTCTTAATTTTGACATTTTCCTGAGTTCTTCCAGGTTAAGTCGTTAAACTTCAGTTTAATTAATAATTGACTATTCGTCTTACCATTTAATTAGGCTTCTCATAAATTTTTTTTTTTCAATTTCAAAGCAAAGAAAAATTTAAGAAAGTCTGGTAACTTCCCATACATTTTGGTAACTTCTGACGAAAAGCTTAACAATTGAAAGTTTCAATAACATGGGACAGCTCTATAATTTTTTCTAAACAGAAACAAAGTAAAGTTTCTTTTTCAAAACTTCTGTCTATCTCCCTGAAATCAACTTTACTTTTTATTTGATTTACTATTTTTCAATATAATAGGATTCAATAGATAACACGTATAGAGAAAACAGAAATATATTATTCTAATTGCACAGGGGCGGATCAATCACATTGTCACTTAGGCCTAACTCTAGTGACATTGTGATATTGTGACGCTTCGTTGTAAAGAATTTATTTCATTTTTTTTCTCTTAGTATACCGTCTGTTTTGGTTTTTTTTTTATTTTATGATGGGAGGTGATTTCAGAGTTGACTATTTTAACATTCGGGGGTTAAGAACCAATTTTCTGGCTGTGTACTGTATACTACCACACTGTTTAATACAGGTCAGCTGTTTTGGCGCTGAGTGAAACTCAAGTATGGTTATAATTCAGTACCATTATTTTTTTCCAAACACGGTCTTATTGTCTATGTTAGAAATGATGTTGCGTTTCAATTCCAACCACAATATGGTCCTTGAACTAACTCCTTTTTAATGTCATGTGGTTTAAATTCACCATAAATAAGCACATCATTCACACTTGTTTCCTTTATCGAAGCCCAAATCTAGACAGATTCTCAACCTCCCTCGAACTCCATTCACTGAAATCGTTATTACGAGCGATTTCAATGTCCACAATTCCTCCTGGCTGCGCTATTACGGACCTACAACACCCGACGGTATGTGTGCTGAGATCTTTGCCGAATACAATCATCTGACTTAATTAGTTGGCAAGCCTACTCGCATATCGGACGTCGATGGCCAAGCAGAAAACACTCTTGACTTATTTCTTACCTCTGACCCTGATAAGTACATTATTAGTGTACTATCCGCTAGATTCACTTGCCAAACTAATCCAGCTAAAGAAAGAGCTCCTAAGAGAACTGTTTGGTAGTATGAGAAAGCCAAAAGAAAGCACCTTTTCGCTAAGCAGTAGCAGTAGCAGTACAACTCTTCGCCGCTAATTCTACGCTGCCAGAGTGTGTCTTGGTCCCACCTGTACTTGAGAGCGTAAATGATTCTATGGGACCAATCTTCTTTCGGAAACACTTATACATTTTAACATCAAGAAATACCTCGAGGAACGAAAGCTTCTAAATGACCGACAGTATGGCTTTCGTAGGTCCACTGGTGATATGATGGTTTATCTCACCGAACAGTGGAACAAATCCCTACATCGTTTCGGAGAAAGTAAGATTATTGCACTCGATATTTCTAAAGCATTTGATAGAGTCTGGCACCAGGCTCTTTTATCGAAAATGCGTGCTTTCGGTTTCCATGTTATTTTCTTCGATGGATTAGAAATTACCTTTCGGACCGTTCAATACAAGTTGTATTGGATGGTTTAAAATCTGATATCTTCAAAATAAATGCTGGTGTGCCTCAGGGCTCCGTTCTGTCTCCGACTCTCTTTCTCATTTTTATAAATGATCTCCTGTCTGAAACTTCTAATCCACTAAACTGCTTCGCTGATGGCAGTACACTCACCTTTTCATATTCATTTTTGGAGTCACAACCGCTGTCTTCGGATGTTGATCTTCAACGGCAACGTATGACAAGCTCATTAAATTCTGATCTTGACAGCATCATCAAATGGGGAATAAGAAATCGTGTAGAATTTAATGCGTCCAAAACAAAATGCTGTCTTCTGTCTCTAAAGCGTAACACACCTCCCTTGCCATTATCCATGAGTGGTACTTACATTATGGAAGCTGATCATTTTGAAATTCTCGGTATGAGCATCACCAGTCACCTCTTGGAATGATCATATTTATGATGTTGCCAAAAATGCCGCAAGATGTTTGGGCTTCCTCCGAAGATGTACGAAATTCTTTTCCCCTTCTGATCTGGCTACTATCTACAAATCATACATTCGTTCAAGACTAGAATATAACTCCCATATCTGGGGCGGGTGCTCCATCAACTCACTTGAGTCTTTTGGATGGTATTCATAGAAAAGCATTCAAGTTGATTGGGGATGATATCATCATTAGAACATTCACGTCACTTGAACATCGACGGAATGTTATGTCTCTCTCTTTTCTACCGTTATTTCTACGGTCAAAGTTCAAGAGAAATAGCCAGTTGCATTCCTCTCCTTAAACAGTTTCACCGTAATACTCGCGCTTCCAGGAATGCCCACCAATTTACCCTTGAGCACAATTTTGGTCGTACAATAAAGTACAGAGATTCGTTCTTCAGCCGTACAACTCGAATGTGAAATCTTTTGCCTAACTTTGTTTTCCCCTTCCGTTATGATGTTCAGAACTTTAAAACCAATGTGCATCGGCAACTCCTATTAAACCCTCTCCTTCTTCCTAACCTCGCACTGTGTCCACCGACATCAAAAGGGTAGCCCAAAACCCTTTAGCGTGAGCAAATTATAAAAAAAAACCTATTAAATGCGAAGCCTTTTAGAAGCTGTAGCTTCTCTTTTCTTTCGGATCGTAAACGCTCATTTATATTGATTCAATCTTTTTTAATATTCCAAATATACAACCTCTTGAAAAACTAAAGCTTTTAGTGGAAGTGTAATGGAAACTCTATAATAACTAATTTGTAAGTCTTCAAGAAGTTCAGATGTCTATAAAGAAGTAGGTCTGCCAATCTCAATGAAAGCAATTCATACTGGCTTCACACACTAAATGATTAGAAGAAGGAAAAAGTATTAAAAGCTTTATGAATGCCTATAAAGCTTTTTTAAAAGTTCGCTCAGCATAAAGAACAATCAAGAAAAATCTGACAACTTCTAATTCATTTTTGTAACGTGGGTTTGAAACTAAGCTTTATAGAAGAAATGATGTTTGTTTTCAAAATGTCTGCCTAAAATCAGCTTTACTTTCTATTTGCTTTATTATTTTTGTATATTTAGCCATTCTGGTCTTATAACACCATTTTATTTATAAAATAATCTAACACGAAGCCTTTTAGAAGTTGTAGCTTCTCTAATCTTTCACATTAAATGACACTCAACAAATGTTTCAATTTGGGACGGATTACTATTGGCAAGTTCTGTTGTCCTAAGAAATATAATTACTTCAGCCTAAACATTATTGATTTCTGTGCATGTTTTTTTGAATCTACAGGAATGAAGGGGACCATTTTTATTCTAATTCCAAGCAAAAATTTGGGAAGTTTGAAAACTCGCAAACAGTGGTTTTCTGAAAAAATCTTAAAAATGCATGGTTGGAAATCGAATCGTAATAACCAATACTCCTGATGGCTGATTTTGAACATTCTTTAATCAGTCTTACTTGTTTCCAAGGTGCGGAAGCTAAAGAATATCCCTAAATTTCATATATCTCATTGCTAAACAAAAAGAAAAATTAATTACGTTAGTTCAATATAATATCGTAACTCATACCTAATATAATCAGATTCCTCATCCCTTATGAATTAAACAAACCTAAATCCATCTGGTCACTCTATGGGCATGGATGTACTTGAGAACCTTCCCCCAGGAAAATCATCTATTCTAATCAATTTAATGCAAACGATAATTTCGATAAAAGAAAGCTGGCGCCGCCACCAGCAAAGTCACCTATATAATGTCTCCCTAGATAGATAAAACTAATATCACTAAAGAAATCCACTCAATACTCATGCAACTTTAATCGCACTATCATTTGCTTAATTAATTGAAATGAGATATTCTCGAAAGTCTGGTCCTACCGCCACAGCATACTGAGTGAGTGCCTTCCATTTGGATGTCAAGTCCGTCCAATCGTCCATTAAGGATAGAATGGTCAGCACAGTGTAATCAACAAACATCCGCACACTTCAATCGCGTGTCCAATTCTCAATTCCCATCGATAGTTCAGCTTCATCGGACGTCTCTGGGAGTCAAGCGTGTCCTGTGGCCCCTTTCTTCTTGCCAAATGTGCGGTCGCCCGCACACTAATTGCCAAATCAACTGCCAATCAAACAGACAAGAAGTTATGTGGGCGCCTGGACCGACCAGTGTCTAACTGAAGTGACCATCGCCCTGACCATCATCCCATCATAGAGTTTTTCCTTGTTTTTTTCACTCTGCCCAAATAAATTTCCAATTTGCAGATGGATTTGTTTTTTTTTTTCCAAAGACGAACAGGGTACGGTGATCATCCACAGAGACATCGCCACCAGCTTCAACTTGACATGTGGATAGGTCCATGATAGCCATGACCAATCGACAAGAGAATCTCTCCATTATAGGCCAAACTTCTGGAGGATGCTTCTCATCTCCACCAGAAAAAAGGCGCCCAAAAAAAAACGGACATCATTATAAGGTCGTCGTCGTCCTTTTTTGCGCATCACAACAATCAATTTGTTGATTCAAGGCCAAGGCAAGAGGACGAAAAACATTATATCTATGTATATCCTATATTCAAGGACTTGGTAAGTTGTTCCTTGGGGATTAATTTCAAAGTCCATTCATTTAATGAAGTCGATCTCTGGCAAACAATTTCTTCCTCGGGTCCTCTTCCAAATCATTTCCATTTCATGATGAGAATTTCATTTCACATAGAATTTTCTTCGTCTATTTTTGGAGAAAAGAAAAGTATCTACGAATTCTTTGCTACAGTGTTGTAGTGTTATGGGAATCTAGAAAATGTGTTGTGTCCCTTCGGGGTTTTAGGTTGACAAGGTGGGAATCATCATCATCGGCATCGGGGTGAAGATCTCTATAGGTGGGATGCTGAGGATTTGTGTTATTCTATTTTTATTTTTTGGCGCTTTGGAGTGTTTATTTTTGGAAGATGTGAGGAAAAGGGTTTCGGATATCCAAGGATAACGACGTGTGAACTTCTCACGGTTAAGGGATTTGAGGAAGTCGGGAGCGTCGATATTACGAGGAAAGGAATGAGAGTGTTGATTATTTTTAGAAATCGGTTTCGAGTGGCGCGCGGTTGAGTTGTTTTGGATTTTGTGAAAGGATTTGAGTTCCAAGAAGTTATTATTAATTATTCCAATTGACCGTGTGATCTTCTTAACACAGAAACATCTCCATTCAAGACTTTTCAGCTGTTCATTTGTTGATTTAAAATGAAAGCGTTGTATGTAATTATCGGAAACTGGTATTTCTTTATCTACGGTGCAGTTCATCAGAACTTAAAAGAAGTCACTTAAGTTGATCCGTAAATAATAAAAAAAATTAAAAAGTCGTAAATAATTATACTTTCAAGTGCAAGGTGTTTCGAAAACTTTAAAAATATCATTCACTACACCTGTCAAATTAAAAACGTTCGTAAGCAATTAGCAATCTCTCTTTCAGAACCCAAAAAAAACTGGAGGAGTGGTGAATTAACGAACCAAAACTGCAATCAGTACTAGAACAATATTTACGAATTGCGTAGTTTTTGACAGACAGTTCATAAGCGATGTTGGTTGAATGTCAGTTTTTAAAGAGTATGTGGGCGATTATTGCGTCGACTGAGAGTCAATCAGAGGACCAAACTGTTAGTTGATTTTTACGGAAAGTTATTGTCAAGATTTCTAGACTAAATTTTAACAGACAGCTTCCGTAATATGATGTGGTGTAAACAGCTTGAACTTGAACTGGGACTACACCTTTCCTACTTGAGTGCTTCGTCTCAAAACTCCACCTGTATAGTTCACCGGGTTGATCTTAGAAAATATCATCAGCCAGCATGTGGCCCGGTTTCGAATATTTCAGGAAATCAATATCCCGTGGCTCTTTTGCCCGTTGTAACTTCCGGCATCATAGTAGTGGTTTTCATATCATATGGAATAAGTCATTCAGTTTGATGAGAATCACCAAGAACCAAGTTTCCTACTATTTTAATTTCAAAACACAGCGCTGTATTGATTGTTTCACTGCTCCTAATTTTGGTCATACTGTTGTATGAGAATTAACTGTGATGATATGTATTTGTCGTCAAATTTAAGTACATCAGGTAACGGCTTATAATTCCAATCAAATTCAAAAAGAACAAAAAGAGAAAAAGAAATACAAAATAGGCGGAGTTTTGTTAAAGTAGAAAGTAGATGTGTAGATATTGCAGTGTGTGTGTGTGTGGATTTAACGAGAGGGTTTTTGGGTGTGAGTTAACGGGCTGTATGTTAGTGTTGCTGCCATCAATGTTTTCTTATGACGTTAGGTTAGGTTAGGTTAGGGGGCTGATGGATGATGTGGTGTTCATCACACTTATATCAATGTAGATATATAAAAAAAACCCTGGGGGGTTTGGGCCCAATAAGCATGGGACCTTTGAAAAATTTATAGAAGCCATTTTGAAATATTTATAAATCTGAGCAGGTTTGTACCCGTTTGTCCAGATAGTTCTTCTAAGTCCTAGAAGAAATGACTTCCTAGAACTTCATTTCTTAAGCGGCATAGTGCTGGGCAGTGATAGAGAAAATGAGGAGTGTCCTTGTAGGAGTCTACAATATAAACCATCCGTTATTTCAAATATTCAAAATTGAAACCCAATTAATAAATTCCGAGCATCACAGATTGACCGCAAGAGTGCGACACTAAACAATGTGCAACCAATTCATAATTTTGCATATTCTATATTTTCATTGGTCATTCTTTGTTTAGCCTTCAGCCTGTCAGCATTTTATGCATTTTAATTTTTTGCTTCTTGATTATCTCGATTTTTTTTGTACTATAAATTAATTTAGTTTATCTTTAATAAAAAACCGAATATTTTGTAAATTAACTTTGTACAGCCTTTTATTTAAATTGTTCACACGCTCCTAAATTGGTGACCCCGACGTGCACCCAAGAAAGACAAAAGAAAAATCGAAACTCAGTTTTTTACCTAGTATTTTTTTTTCCATTCGTGTGCGACTCGTATATCGTATTGTGCTTTACCTTGTTAATTAAAAAACTCACAAGCACAATTAAAATCAGTTTCCGACGCGAGTTTATGGAAATTTAATTTTCATTTTGTACAATAAAAACTGTAATGTCCGAAGACAAAACGCAAAGTGTTTCTGAAAATGGAACGGGTGCTCCATTAAATCAACAGCTAAACGAGCAGCTACAGGTACAGTTAAACCGCTTACAAGCACAACTTTCTCAACAGACGCAAGGAGTAAGAGAGCCGGAGGTTGAAGCGAATCAAGCTCAAGTGCGACCACCACCATTTTGGCGTGAAAACGTAAAACTATGGTTTGCGCAACTTGAAGCCCAATTTACGCTTGTAAATTTACGATCAGAGGCCAGAAAATTTAACATCGTCATTGCACATCTCGACCAGACCACAGCTACGGAGGTACAAGATGTCATCATCAATCCACCAGAAGGTAATGCATATGTTCGATTAAAAGAAGAACTCATTTCTCGTTTGGCCCCATCTAGAGACAAACAGATCAGGCAATTGCTAGATCGAGAACAGCTTGGTGATAGGAAACCGTCTCAGTTTCTTCGACGTTTAAAAGACTTAGCTGGAGGCACCATGACTGACGATGCTTTAAAAGCAATTTGGCTTGATAGATTGCCTGTTCAAACTCAGTCGATACTTGCTGCACACCCTCCTGGTACAGCCGAAAATCCTACAGATCTGGACAATCTTGGTCTCATCGCAGATAGAATTAATGACGTTATTCCACAGCAACACGTG
The DNA here is from genome assembly GCA_963971375.1 of Platycheirus rosarum. Lineage (NCBI taxonomy): Eukaryota > Metazoa > Arthropoda > Insecta > Diptera > Syrphidae > Platycheirus > Platycheirus rosarum. The sequence goes on along the minus strand of OZ020508.1, from coordinate 154,615,217 downwards.
GCCAGCACATCTTCACACCCAGAATCTGCATTCTTGAGTCTAACACGTAAATTGGAACAGCTGACTAGGCAAGTTGAGTCATTGTCCATTAATCGCGGAGACAAATATCGCAGGCCAAATACATCAAGATCGCGCTCTCGAGGCAGACAACAAAGAAACCCGACACCAGCTTCAAACGAAAACAACAACAACAACAACAACAACACTTCCAACAACCGTCGAACAACTTTTTGTTATTTTCATCGACACTGGGGATCCAAAGCAAGAAATTGCCGCCAACCATGCAACTTCAACCAGCAAGCGGGAAACGAGAACGGGTGCCATTGATGACGGTGAATGACAGCCAACCTTCCAGCCGTCTTTTCATCACGGACAAAACATCAAAGGTGCAGTTTTTGGTAGATACGGGCTCGGACGTATCAGTGTTTCCACACACCGGTTCACGTCAAAAGTCTAAGCCATCCGATTACACTCTTTTCGCTGCCAATGGAACTCCTATACCAACCTATGGTTTTCGGACTTTGCAGATGAATTTAGGACTGCGTCGTGATTTCACCTGGCGTTTTGTGGTAGCCGAAGTTAGTAAACCTATCATAGGTGCGGACTTTCTAGCTTTCTATAAACTTCTTGTGGATGTATCGCACAGCAGATTGCTAGATGGACTCACTGGACTCTCCACGCTAGGTTGCCACGTATATGAGATCTTATCCCATGTTAAATCAGTTTCCGGAACTTCGAAGTACGTCGAACTGCTTAAACAGTTTCCCAGTTTGACCCGACCAGAGGGAAGCTTTAAGGAAATTCGACATTCCACTGTTCATCACATTAGTACAACAGCAGGTCCTCCAGTTTGCTGCAAAGCACGACGTTTGGCGCCTGACAAGATGAAAATAGCAAAAAGTGAGTTTGAAACGATGCTGAAAATGGGAATAGCTCGCCGTTCTGAGAGTTGCTGGTCATCGCCACTTCACCTCGTCGCAAAGAAATCAGGTGATTGGCGTCCGTGCGGAGATTACCGCGCTTTGAACGATCGTACGATTCCAGACAACTACCCTCCACGAAATTTACAGGATTGTTCAGCTAATTTGGCAGGCAAGAACATTTTTTCAAAGATTGATCTGGTAAGAGCGTTCAATCAGATCCCGATCGCACCGAATGACATCAAGAAAACAGCCATTGTTACACCATTTGGACTCTTCGAGTTCATGTTCATGACATTTGGACTCCGAAACGCCGCCCAGACCTTCCAAAGGTTCATCGACGAAGTCACGAATGGTCTCGATTTTTGTTTCCCCTACGTAGATGACATTTTAGTGGCGTCGGACGATGAAGAGCAACATTTTAGTCACCTCCAAACTCTTTTCGAACGACTTAACAAATTTGGCGTTGTCGTAAACATAGCTAAGTGCGAGTTTGGTAAGTCTAAGATCACATTTTTAGGTTATCTAATCTCTAACGATGGAGTGCAACCACCCGATGAACGAATCCAGACTATCGTTGATTGTAAACCCCCAACCACTGTTAAGCAACTCAGAAGATTTTTAGGTTCAATCAACTTTTATAGACGCTTCATCAAAAACGCAGCCAAATTACAAGCTCCATTGAACGAGTGTCTCAAAGGACCGAACGCGAAAGGAAATAAAGCCATTACTTGGACGAAACCACTTCAGCAAGCATTTAGTGCTTGTAAGGATGGACTAATTAAAGCCGCTTTGCTCGCACACCCAGATCCGACGTTAGAGTGGGGACTTTTCACTGACGCATCAGACTGTGCTATGGGTGCAGTCCTACAGCAAAGAACACCGATTGGATGGCAGCCACTGTCATACTTTGCCAAGAATTTCAACAATTCTCAACGAAATTATAGCACGTATGACAGGGAACTACTAGCAATCTATTCAGCTATAAAATACTTCAAATTCATGTTGGAAGCCAGAAATTTTACCATTTTCACGGACCACAAACCTTTGATGTTTGCCTTTAAACAAAAGCCCGAAAAAGCATCACCTCGACAGTTTAGATGTCTTGATCTAATTGGTCAATTTTCAACCGACATCAAACACATCGCTGGAACGGAAAACGTAGTGGCAGACACGTTGTCGAGAGTTGAAGGCATAAGCAACCCGGTGAAATTTGAAGAACTCGCTGCGTCCCAAAAAGGTGATATAGAACTTGAAAACATTATTAAATCTACTTCTGTATTACAGGTTGTTAAAATTCAGCTTCCAAACTCTAAATTGCAAATGTTTTGTGACGTATCTAAAGGTGTTGTTAGACCTTTTGTAACAAAACCCTTCCGCCGTCAATTGTTTGAATCACTGCACAGCTTGAGCCACCCTGGTACTAACGCTTCAGTCAAACTGGTGTCTTCAAAATTTGTATGGCCTTCAATACGCAAGGACTGCAGAGCATGGGCAAAGTCATGTATTCCGTGCCAACGATCGAAGATAACTCGTCATACGTCATCCCCGATTGGAAACTTCGAACAACCATCTTCACGATTCGAGCATATACATGTCGACTTTGTTGGACCTCTTCCATACTCACGAGGGTACAGATTTTGTCTAACTGTTGTTGACCGGTTTTCCCGCTGGCCTGAGGCCTACCCATTAGAAGATTCTACTGCTGAGACACTTGCTAGAACACTCTTTGCAAATTGGATAGCACGTTTTGGAGTGCCACTTAAGGTAACATCTGACCGTGGCAGGCAATTTTTGTCCGATCTTTTTCAGGCTTTGACAAAATCGTTCGGCATTAACCATCTGACGACAACCGCTTATCACCCCGCAGCTAATGGCATGGTCGAAAGGTTCCATCGTCAACTGAAATCCGCTATAGAGTGCCATGAAACACCAGCATGGGCCGATAAACTTCCTGTCGTACTACTTGGACTCAGAGCATCTTTTAAAGAAGACCTGCAAGCTACAGTTGCCGAAATGTTGTATGGAGAATCCATCAGACTCCCCGGTGAATTTTTGTCACCACGAAGAGACAGCATCAATGATCCGATGACTTTTGTGAATCAACTCCGAATTCATTTCGAACATCTAACTCCAATTCCAGCATCTCGTCATGGCTCAAGAGGAATCTTTGTATTCAAAGAACTTTCTACCGCATCCCACGTTTTCGTCAGAAGAGATGCAGTCAGAATCGGCCTCCAACAGCCATATGAAGGTCCATTTCCTGTCATGAAGAGAACAGATAAATTTTTTGTTCTTAAGATTAGAGAAAAAGACGTAACAGTTTCAATCGATCGTTTAAAACCTGCTTTTCTACTTTCAGTCGATAAGGACAACAATCATTCTAACTCACAGCAATCATCATCCTCGCCTGTTTTGCCAACAACTACATCTGATGACACCATTAACAAAAAGACACGATCCGGGAGATCCGTTCGAATTCCAGACAGACTTGGGATACATACGAGCTAACTCTTCACCTATCGTAACAAAGTCACTGGAAGGGGAGTGCTGTAGGAGTCTACAATATAAACCATCCGTTATTTCAAATATTCAAAATTGAAACCCAATTAATAAATTCCGAGCATCACAGATTGACCGCAAGAGTGCGACACTAAACAATGTGCAACCAATTCATAATTTTGCATATTCTATATTTTCATTGGTCATTCTTTGTTTAGCCTTCAGCCTGTCAGCATTTTATGCATTTTAATTTTTTGCTTCTTGATTATCTCGATTTTTTTTGTACTATAAATTAATTTAGTTTATCTTTAATAAAAAACCGAATATTTTGTAAATTAACTTTGTACAGCCTTTTATTTAAATTGTTCACACGCTCCTAAATCCTCATGCACATCTATGTCGCCACAACCTCTGCACAAGTCGTCCGTGCTGAGCTTCAATTTCTTTTTGTGGTAGCCCAGCATGTTATGCCCGGTCAGTATGCTCACATGGGATCGTAGCGACTTCTTGTTGAGCTGTAGAATATTTTTTTGTTCTTTGTTTATTAAGGTAGGGCCATAGTTTTCTGGTTACGACACAGGAGTCGAGCGAGTTCAATTTCTCGTTAGCTGCGGCAAGTACCTTATTCCCTATCGTCTGTTTAATGTTACAGGTTCAGATCTTTACCGTTGTGTCGGCTCGGTTAAGTTCCAGGGATGATCCCTCTCTTGCCAGCTCATCAGCTCTTTTGTTTCCTTGCACACCACTGTGGCCAGGAACCCAACAGAGTCTTATATTATGCTGTTCGCCAAGAACTTTTAGCTCTTAGTGAGAGCAAGCTACAAGCTTTGATTGAGCCTAATTGATCCGGCCAGTTCGAGAGTTTCTGAGTAGAAACCTGCACCAACACCAATTTCCATTTTAGAGCCATCTGTAAAGATTTCAATGGCTGATTTGTATGGTGTCTGGTTGTTAAGCCAGTCTTTTCTATTAGGAAAAGAAGTGGTGAATGGTCTTTCGAAATCTAAACGGGGTGTTTCGTAGTCTGTGCATACATTGTAGCCCGTATATGCCTGTAGAATCTGTGCATAGCCTGTCAGACTCGATCTCCAGTTTTGAGTTTGGCTTAACCGGAGGGCTCTGTTTGCTGCAGATTCTTGCACAAAGAGGTCTAAAGGTTTTAGATTGAGAATAGCTTCCAGCCCTGCAGTAGGGGTAGTTTTCATAGCCCCGGTGGTGCCTATACAAGCCATTCTTTGTATTCTTGTAATGGTTCTTAGGTTGGAAGCAATTTTCGTAGCCTGCCACCAGACCAGATTACCAAATGTCAGTATTGGTCTTACTATTGCCGTATACATCCATATTGTAATCTTGGGACTAGGTGCCTAGGTCTTTCCAAATATTCTAGCTCATCTTGGCTCTTCTTTTGATATTGAGATTCCAATTCAGTTTTCTGTCTAGAATCACACCAAGGTATTCGGCCTGATTTGACAGGATCAATGGAACCCCCTCTATTGAAGGAAGATTAAAAACTGGTATTTTTCTTTTGTTGGTAAAGAGAAACAGTTCTGTCTTTTGCGGATTGACCACTAGCCCACATTTGCTTGACCAGGTATTTACCAAGGATAAGGATCCTTCTATCTGTTCACTAATAGTGGAGAGAAATTTTGCAGTCGCTAGCAGAGCTAAATCATCTGCATAAGCTACTACTTTGACTCCAATGTTTTTAAGTCTTATAAGAATCTCGTTGACCACAAGTTCCCTGAGGAGGGGAGAGAGAACACCACCTTGTTTAGTGCCTCTCGATGTTGATACTTTAATCAAAGCTCCTCCCAGCTCTGAGTTAATCTGTCGATTTCTTAACATTCACATTATCCACCCGTAAATGGTATCGTTCACATTAAGGTTCACAAGGGCTCTTTTCACTGCGTCATTTTTCACATTGTTGAAGGCTCCTTCAATGTCTAGGAAAGCAGCAAGGGTATATTCCTTATGTTTCAGTGTGTTTTCCACAGTACTTACAACGCTGTGAAGTGCTGATTCCACACTTTTACCTTTGGTATAAGCATGCTGAGCTGGAGATATAACTTCCGAACTCATTGTGCTGCGAATCTAGATGTCTATTAGTCTTTCAAAGGTCTTTAAGATGAATGATGTTAGACTATTTGGTCTGAAGTCTTTAGCGTTAGTATGGCTAGGTTTACCAGCTTTCGGTATTCTTATGACGTTATTAAATAAATGTATCGTCCTTAATCCGACTTTCATTAAAAAATCTCCAAGTTTTATAAAATTTTGCAGAAAATATTGCTGGTATGAAAAAGTATTGGCGCGAGATTGCAAACCCGCGCCAAATCGGAGAAGATTTATTTGTCGGGAAAATATTATTGGGCAATATGGGCAACTGAGTCGCGGAAAAAACTAACGTTCCCTTCTATTCCAGTCAAAACTAGATTTTTATATCGGCACGGCATTTTTATGAAATAATTTCATATAAAACACTCCACTTTTATAACCCCAGCAATTATTTTAGGGTAAATTGAATTTTTTTTGTAGCCATTATAGACGTGACAGTTCCATTAGCGTCTTACACGCCCCCTATATCGAAGCCCAACGTAGCAAAAACAGGGACACCAATAATCCATCCATGTCATAATAAACCCAACACGAGATAGATTCCATAAATTTGCAATAGCGTGTTCCAATCTATAAAACCTCTGCCCTCTATTAACCATATAGAAACATGCGGAAAACGGACTTGCCACACAACCTGGATTGCACCGGAAGCTATTTGGTCTGCATTTAAGCTGCAAGGCTATCGTCCTTTTTGTTTAGTTCGAACAAAAAAAAAACTCCTAAGTGCCCTAAAGTAAACGGCACCTAGCTTAATCGAGGAAGCGTGCGATTCCCGATAGGAAAATGGAAATTCTTCAAAGTAATTCTTTATGGTGCCACACAACTCGATGGTGGTGGTGTCACAAAACTTTATCGCCACACTACACTTTTATACTCGCATTTTTGACGAAAAGTTCCGGACACTCTGGAAAAAAAAGGATTTTTTTTGCTGTCCATGGAAGCCTTGCGTCAGTGGTGTACACATGCACAGAGTAAATTTACTGCTTCATGCTATGGCTGAGATGATAAGCAAACGACAAACTCTCAACCGCACCATCATCGGCACCGTAAAGGTGAAATTTGGGTCAGTAAAGGATTTGCATGTATTACGAGGACGATATCGTGGTCATGGCGGGTCTGGTCGGGTCTGGGTCTTGGTTGAGTTGTCCAAAATGCGGACAATAAAGCACGCGTCAGAGTTCTATAAAAGAACCGACAGTATCACATCACAGAGTTAAGGTATAAATGCATTCATCATCGTTACGGTATAGTCTTGTTGGGGCAGAAGGGGGTTAAATCCAGAAAAATGTTCCTTTGTTGCTGGAGCTTGGAAAATGCCAACAGCTAGCTATAAGGCAATACAAAATACAAAATGCAAAGAGGATTTTCTTTTGAGTTTTTTCCGTTTTTTTTTTTTTTATATATACAGATTAGGCAGTCACAGAGGTTTAAGTTTATTGATGGCGTGTAAGAAGGAGATGTGGTCACTTGCCACTTGCTAGGAGACCAGCTGGAAACCTTTTGTTTTCTAATTTGTAAGGCTTAACCAGGCTATATTTTTTGAGTTCTTAATTCAAAGAAAAGCGATTATTTATGGTGTTTCAGGTGGACATAAAAGTTGATTCTTTTAAAACGAACTAGGAAAGCTAGAAAAATAGGTAAGGCTATGATTTATGTGGTTATCCGCATGAGTTGCAGAGCTTTAACGGTCCTTGTTTTTTTTATTATTTTTTTATAGTAAACGTGGACTTTAGAGGACTTCACCAACTTAACGTGAAAAAACCCAGGCAACTAGCTGCCTGGAGAAGCTTGTTGTTTGAGGCCCAGGTTCACTACAGACTGTAGCATCATTAAAGTTAAGGTGTACAAAGGAACTTTGAGAATCTTAAAGAAGTTTTATGATAGTAAAATTTAAATTGGCTTTTTCTACGCTTTAAACAGATGAATATGAATTTACTTCACCTGAACCGCCAACGGTCCTTCAAGCCGGATTTGGGTGTACCTTACCTACTTAAGTGTTGGGTTGATTCATTGCTATCTTTAAGAAACAGTTTTCCCTTTAAGTATTCAATTCAGAAATTCCGATATTTATTCAAACCAACAAGCCTTTCAAAATTCCTAAAAGATTGGTTTCCCCTTTCACATGTAAGAAACTTGGAGGCTTCCAATGAATTTTTGTTGAAGCTTCGGTAAGCTTGTTGAAAACCTAAATAAACGAAAGCGAAGTAAAATGTTCAGTTTGACTTTTAAAACTAAATGATGCTTCTTCTATAACCCATTTTTTACGTACATTTTTTTTTGTGAAACATATTGTGATATTTCTCTGGTTTAAGTGCAAAAATTGCACTAAAGATAATACAAAATATTTGAAGTCTTTAAGAAGCTCCAACTTTTGAAAGCTTACTAAAATTCAATTTCAATTTTAGAGACTCAGTTAATCTTATTCCTGCTTTAAAGAAATTTAAACAAAATAATTGCTATAAAACTATAAGCAGTCTTACTTCCAGGTGAAGCCTTAAAGAAGTCTTACAGAAGTCGATAGTTGCTTTATAGCAATTTTAGTACCCAAATTGAAATCCAAAAGTTTGCTTACGATTTACGAAATAAGTCTTATAATCTGGTTATAATGATGTCCATGGGGATGAAAGAACATACAAATGAGGATCTAGTCTAGTCATATAAACTGTGTCTGAAGTTTCTTTAAGTTGTCTGAATTTTGAAACAGGGCAATGTTATGATATTTAATTCTTTAATTGAGCGTTTATCAAAATTGTTCGTCTCCAGGTTTTTATTGTTTGTTTTTTTCCAAATTCAACTTTATTTTAAGGAGTTGGAACTGTCATCTTCACTAGTGCGTTCTTCCTCCAGTCTTTCGACTCGGTTTATTGAGTATTAGGAAGTAATACTCAGTTTTTTTTTAAAGTGTTTTAAAAGGATATGCTTGAAAACCGAAATACTGGCTGACACGCTTCAACTTCATGTTTTTCACTTAAGTGATACATGTAATCCCAGCAATATATTTCCAAAATGTCGGTGTCAATATTTTCTAACTCATACCCCCCCCCCCCCCCCAATCACAAACTTTTCCACCATTAATCCGAATAGAAATCCTTCGTCAAATCATCAATTCCCTTCTTTTATTACACAATTTTCCACCTAATTCCACACAAATCTTTTCACAAACTATCCTATTGTATCTCAAGATGCCCCTAGGTCGTCCTGAATACCAAATTCGTCCAGCACAGCCAGATAAATCCTAAAATAGCAACAAGTGCGTCGACTGTGTTGTACATCCCCAAAAACTTCTCATGCGTGATAATCTCAGATTACTCACGTATCCCTGATGAATTCGGTATAAATTCAACTTTCTTTACATGCATCACAACGAATGTCCTTTTAAGTGTGTCTTCTTCGCTGCTCCATTGAACAAAATATTCTTGGAAAATTTATTATTTATGTTCATACCAACCGACCCCACAGTCCGCGTCTGTCTTATAATTTTTGGGGTGACCATTATAGATTTGTGTGTGTGTGTGTGTGTGTGTGTGTGTGTGTGTGTGTGGGAATTTGTATGTTGCGCCATTCTTTTGTGTGTCTAACAGGTACATTGTCCTTTTTTTCGACAAACAATGGCGAGCCACATAAAAAATAATAAAACATAACTCAAACTCAAAATACAAAACAAAAGCATATTGGAATCAAAAAACGTTGATACAAACACAAGTCAAGTGGAAACAATAACGGCATGGCTATGCCTACCGTAAAACAGGGGAGGACTGTATTGAGCAACAATGAGATCTATAAGAGTTGGTTTCCTCGGTGTGGGTCTGGAACAATAGGTCGCCCGATTCTATTGTTCCTATAAACATAAAAAAACAATCGTAAAAAATCGAATAAAACGATTGTTTGTTTCCAGGTTTTTGGAACAAAATGTCTGTATTTGATGACGACTAGTGTTTCACCTGTGAAATTGATGGTATATTAACCGATGTAAAGGGGGTATATAAACTGTTTGATAGTTTTCCCACGATGACAGCCCCCTTCCTGTGTCGCCCTCTATTGTTGCGAATTCTTTATTATTTAGTTTGTGGTTGTTTTGTTAATTGAATTGCAATTGTGTACGTTACTTGTGTTTGGATCTAAGAAGAGGAAAAGTCATGTGTGTTGCCGCACGGGTGGGCTTTGTAGAAGTTGAACACAATGCCAACAATTGTAGGTTCTGGCGCCAGGAGTCTGGGATCAATCGATTGATTGATTACAGCAAATTAGGTTTTCAATATATGGAGCTGGCACAATAAGTTTTTTGGGCAATTTCAGGATGTTTCTTAGTTTTATGTATATAATTTTAAGCCATATTCACACTAGTTTGTGGGAACGAATTGGTACGTACATTTTATATGTAAATGAGCAGTAAATTTAAGGGTTTAAAACTCAAAACTCAAACTATTTTAAACTCAAAGATGATTGTTATTGAGTTTCATTTTTTACAGTCTGATAAAAACGTAAACAGAAAACTTTTCAAAAATTTAAATTCAAAAAAAAGTATCTAAAAAAATATTGTATTTTGTAATTTAATGAAAAAATTAACCAGAAAAAAATATAATAATATATTTTCAATTTTACTGGCTGTACTTCACTCATAATTGCCTTAGAAATATAGAAATATTGAAAGCATTTTGAAGTATATTACAAGAGAAAAATAAATAAATTTTAAAACGGACTTTTATAAAGGCTATTTTTTTAGAGGTATAGAACTTTGAAATGGAATAAAACAAAGACGATTTTTTTTATTGACATGAAATTTACTTTATTTGAAAGATAATCTTCTGGCATTATATTTTAAATATGATTTCTGGCAGACGACTGCCTCGGCTGGCTCGCACGTAGTCTAATCTGGAGGTCTAATTTTCGATGACTTTTTTCAAGATTTGTGATGGCTATATATCGGCAATAACTTGGCGAATGTTGTCCTCCAAGTGATCAATCGTTTCGGGCTTATCGACGTAGACTAGCGACTTCACATATCCCCACATAAAGTAGTCAAGTGGCGTTAAATCGCTCGATCTTGGAGGCCAATTCACCAATTCCATTCAACCAAAAGTTAGCTTCATCGCTAAACAAAATTCGTTTATGAAAATCTCAAATTTGCACAAGTTGGAAGCCTTGTTCAGCCGTTAGTCTATTCCTTTATTTTATTTATTTATTTATTACATCTACTATACAATTATCAACAGATAATTTGGACTAATTAACATATAAACAGTATATAAATATTTTAACATGAACATTTACAAAAGGCTGAGAGCAATATTTAAATTAAATTTGAAATTTTCTCTTGACATAATTAAATCGATATCATTATGATAAATCAAGTTAAATAATTTAGAACAGCTAGAAATTGGATCACGAAAACCATAAGAAGTTCTATGAGGAGGACTCGATCTTAGCGATCTCTGAGGCACGTTAAGATTGAATTTACTTAATAAGTTCCCACCGTCAATGGTACAACACAAAACATCACGTTTCTAACGATTGTAAACCAAGCAATAAACATTTCGAGACATATGAGTGCCGATCATTTGTATTGCTTCCAAAAAAAACGACGAAGAGCGTACCGTAATTTTTTTTTGAATTTTTTCGATTCTGTCAATATTTTTTGCCGTAGTCGGGTTCCAAACACAAACAACGCAACAATATTCCAGCTTGGGTCGGACCAATGAACAAAAAAGAGACTTCAGTGTGTATGGGTCTCTAAATCCTGATGAGTTTCTTTTGAGTAAGCCAAGTGCTGAGTTAGCTTTCGAAACTAGAGAATTTTATATGAGAATCAAAAGACAACATGCTATCGAAAATGAATCCCAGATCATCAAATTCATTAACGACAACCAAAAGTTTGCATAATAAAGAATAAGATGCGGGACCATTGGAAACAATGTTCTATTAAAAAGCATGCAAGCACACTTTCCAACATTTAACTCTAAATCATTTAAAAGACGCCATTTTGAAAATGAGTTTAAATCATTTTGAAAATGAAAACATTCATAGACATTAGAAACTACAGCATACAACTTTACATCATCCGCAAACATAAGGCATTGACAAAAACGAAGAACTTTGGGCAAATCGTTAACCAGAAATAAAAATAGAATAGGTCCTAAATGACTTCCTTCTGGAACTGCAGATGTGGCCATTATAGGTTTAGAAAAGACATCTCCAATAGAAATGAATTGCATTCTCCCATATAAATATTCGTTAAACCACCAAAGAAACCGATATGTTTAAGTTTTCTCAACAAAATAATAATATTAACTCTGCTAAATGCTTTGACAAAATCAGTATATACGACATGAACTTGTTTAAGTTAGTACAAGTTGATCTACCCTTTAAAAAACCGTGTTGATAATCATTTAATCTAGATCTGACTAATTTTGTTACTTTAGTTTGAACTAATTTGTCTAAAATTTTTGGTATAAACGAAAGTTTAGAAATTGGTCTGTAGTTAGAAATAACATCCTTTTTTCCATTTTTAAAGATGGGATTTATGCACGAGATTTTCCATTCTTCAAGAAAAATACCTGTAGATAAGGATTTATTAATTTTTTTTTTTTTATAATTAACGCGCGCACAAAGGACTATTTGTTTCCCTTTTAATGTAACACACTGCGCGGGCATTAAGAAGATAGGGAGGGGAGAGATAGGAGGTGTTGATTAACATTGGTTTTGAATGCTTGCAAATTGAAATGGTTACGGAAAATCTCGCCGGGTAAACCATTCCAAAGTCGTGTTGTACGGCTAAAAAAAGAATCTCTATATTTCAAGGTACGTCCGAAATTGGGCTCAAGGGTGAACTGATGGGCATTCCAAGCAAGACGAGTATTACGGGCGAAACTTTTAAGGGGAGGAATGCAGCTAGCTACAGAAGCGGATAGGAAAGTAACGAAGCACAATATTTTAAAACATTAGAATAAAAACCTAAATAATCAGGAAAAATTGAAGGTACTGACTAGACAAAGAATGGAGAACTTTTTCCAACGAACACTGAATCAAACTACAATCGGTTAAAGAATCCAACGATGTAAAATAAACATATTCAGTTGGAATTGTTGGAACAGCTTGGTTTGATGAACTTTGGAAATAGTCTGCAAACATATCCACAATTTCCTTAGGCTCAGAAGACACCCGGTCACCAAGCTTCATTGTTGTTGGAAGACCAATACCATTACGCTTGGCATTTACAAATCTCCAAAAAAGCCTTGGATTATTTTTAAGATTTCTCTCTAAAGATTGAATATGCGAAGCGTACATAAATTTGGAAAAAAAATAAACTCTTTTCGCTATCTATTGAATGCAATATTGCTATCGGCAGACAGTGTTTTTTTTTTTAATTTTGATGAAAACTTTGAAAACATTTCAGAAACCGATAAATCCTGTAGTTCATTGGTCCAGTTTATTCCCTTAAAAATTAAATTTAGCTCATTTATATTATTACAACTGAATTTATATATAAAATTATTAACATTAATGAATGATTTGGAGTTATATAATACATAATTGAAACATTTAACATTAAAAAAAAATTTAAGAAAGGAATACATTTTTCAAAAGATAATCTATTCAAACAATTGAAATTATCGTAAATTTGAATTAAATTTAAAGAAAACAGGAAATCAATTACACAAGTTTCGATATCAGATAATAAATTCAATGGAAGCATCTTAATTTCATTTACATGAACCAAGTTTAATGCGCTTAGATTAAAGTTTTCGAGGAAACAAATATTACAATTTTTATTTTTATTATTGCTTAAAGCTATTTCAATATTATTTAAGTGTTTTTCATAAAGTGTGAGGGAGATACCAGGTGGAATATAGCTTAAAAAAATAAACAACTCATTACTTGAAGCGTCATTAAACTGAATTTTTACACAAAGTTGTTCAATATTCAATTTTGATTCTATTAATTTCAAATTCATGTTAAAATGCCAAACCAAACTAAAAATAAATCACTTGCGACTGACAAAATGGCTGCCACTTAAAAAAGTATTGCCAACTTAAAGTTCTCTAGTATAAAAAATATATTTCGAAAATTAAAAAAAAAATATTTTAATCAATTTCCCGGGGTTATTTGACTTGGTTACATTTTATACCTAGGAAGTCGTATCAAACAGTGCATCTTTTAATGAATGAATGTCCTCTATTTTTCATAGTTTTTGACATTTTTTTGGGATCAAATAATAAGATCATTAAAAAAAAAAAACGGACATTAGCTCAAAAAATACGCTGTCTCTAGAAATAAAATTTGACAGAATAAAAAAAAATATATATTTAATAATAATTTTCTTTTGGTTTTCGCAATCGTATTTCTAAATTTTATAAATTTTCTGTTGGCTTGCCGGTTTTGAGGCACAAAGAGTTTTTAATATTTTTTCACGCTAAACAATTATTTGACTCAATATATTCCAAATCGATAGCAATTTCTTTCATCAAATAAATTAAATTAAATTTATTGGCGCAACAGCTCCTCAAGAAGCCGAAGCCTAGTTACTTATACTGTCAACCATTCCTGTGTGTCTGTTGTTAAGCTGCAAGAATGGAAGGAACCTACAGTTTACCGCCGAGTCCGAACGGCTACATGAGATGCACTTTTTCGAGACAAATTTTACTCTTGGAGATTTTGTCAGTTCCTCGCAAGAGGTAGTACCCCGGAAAAGAATGTGGCTATGAGCGGGATTCAAACCCAGGCTCATTCGCTTAGCAGTCCTACACACTAACCACTAAGCCACGGGGCATTTTTTGTTTCATCAAGATCTTCGAACAATTTCGAATGCTACACTGTATAGCGCAATAGTTCATTTTACATGGACAGTCTTGTTAAGGTGTTGAAAAAATTCACCATTTTAAAGATTTTTTGAATAAATTAATGATAGGCAGATCTGATCCATTTAGTTTGTGCCTGTATCAACAAATTCTATACCTCTAAAACAACACACTATCCGGACTGCTTACGCCACCTGCTGTGTTAAATGAGTGTTATCCTGTCATAAATTATCCCAACAAAATCTACAAAATCTGTTAATAATCATTGAACTGTTTTGTCCTTTAAAAAAACCCATAAACAGTGATGGAAACAAATGAAACCTTTCAAAAACACAATGCACTTACTATATGCACTCCCTACTACTATATGACTCATTTATTCAAAACGAAGCCACACAAAGTATCCTTCACCTAAAAAAAAAATGTCGATATAATCACTGCATAAATACCCAGAAAGGACAAGGAACAACCAAATTATATGCCACACTCCAAAAACTACTCAAGCAAACTCCTAAGAAGCCATTTAAATATGACACTCTATACACACCTCCTTCGAGAACCAACCGGAATCTCATCAGCGCAACCGCCCTCATTAGCAACCGCAACTTTTGTTTAAGACTCTTCCATAGTTCCTAAGTGCTCAAGTTACACCATCGAACTGTAACAATATAATATCCTTAAAACCCATTGCATCCCAAAACAGGACACAAAGTGTACAATTCCAGATTTACAACAGATGCGGTATACATTATGTCCTTCGAATGTCCAGTTTTGGAACAAAGTAATTGGAATAGCAGAGCTGTGTGCACTTGATTAAGACTTTCCTCTGGGCTCGTGGGTGTGAAAGGATATGGGATTCAGTGATTTTAAAATAAATAAATATATCCATGGAACGCTTGGCCTTCTGAACATATTGCCAGAAAACGGATAAGCAAATATAGATCAAGGATTACTTACAACTTGCTATACTTTAAAGCAAAACAACCCTCTCCTTACTGGTTTTGCGTGAGTGTGTACTTTGACATTTCTTTTTGGCTTATACTGTATAAGCAATTAGTGTTAAGGATCAAGCAATTTACTAAGCTTCTATGTGCTGCGAGAGGGTGGATTATAGCATGACCTAGATTTAGACATTATACACAAGGCAGTAGTCTCCTCTTGAAAACGGTTCACCCGAAAAACTGCTAGTTAAGTTAATTGCTAATGTCGCTGTTTAAGGACATTCAGGAATTGTCAACATATCAAGAAGGATCACATAATAGCCCAGGAGCAGTGGGTGCGTGCCTACGAAAAATTATATTCTTGAAAACCAGGAAAATTCATAGCAGTTGTTCAAATTCAAGTGTACATACGTCAATTTTTCTTCAGCAAGGACATGCCATGAACATTATACACATACCCATATATGATGTATGTATGTATGTGCTCGGAGAAGGATTAAAAAACATGTAATTTACTTAACTTCAGAATAAATAATCAGAACTTTAATTTGCATAAATACCGCAGTGCACATCCCTGTTGAAAGGATTTATGTCAAAGGTTGATTTCATTAGATGTACATGTGTTGGTAATGAGACATAAAGTAAACCTAAACACTCTTCAAGGACTTGGCAAGTAAAATTTTCTGTCAACATGTTTACGATGAAAAGGAGTTCTATAATCATTTTTCTACGCCTTTTTTTTTTGGCACCAAAATGGACATTTTTTTCACTTTTTAAATATTTTGTGGCACAAATTCCAACTTTCTCTTTTGCTTGCTGAATTTTTGATGAGGAAAAGTTGAATATAATTCGGGAGTAAAAAACTTATGCCAACCAGTAAACAGGGACAATTAAGGAGGAAAACTGACAACATTGAGGTAAAGCGTAAAGGACATCGTGTTCACTGAATGTTCTTATGTAACTGGGTTTTAAGTTTTTTTTTTATATTTTTACTTTTGGCACAAAATAATGGGAAACGTATTTAATTCTTAAAAGCGCTTGTGGTTTTTTTGGGAGAAGTTCTTTTTGACACTAAAATTGTTAGGGAATTTTTCATTCAGAAGGTAATGGGTATATGAGGGCTATTGAAATATGTTTTGGTGGGAAATGAAAGCCATCCTTTAAAAAGAGAATGGCTTTCGAGACATTAAGAAAACGCCTGTTAAAGAACGAAAGCTATTGATAGCTTCTCATTTAAACCGTGAAAAGTTCTTAGAGATTAGGGTTTTTTACTACAACAAAACATTATAAAACAGAATACTAAGTAGTCGGGTTTTTTTCGGCAAAGCTATCCGCAGTACAGTAGGATTTTACATACGCTACAAATACAACATCCCACTACCGATAAAAGCAGAACTTGAATCCAGCTGCGGAAATATAACATATTTTACATTTTACATTTTATTTGTTCGCAGCATTAATTTCTGCACCTTCTCGATCTCGCTGTTTTTGTTCTTTGTTGTTTGATCAATTTTTTGACAGATATGTTGTCAAGAGTGTAACTTTTTTACTTGCGATTTATAAGGGACTATAATCTATACGGCAAGTTATGCATTCGTAAAAAAAAATTCTAAGAATCAAACATAACATTAAGATAATAGGGAAATCGAAAAAAAGTGTGTCAGAAAATTCTGTCTGTATGTCTGTCTGTTTGCCTGTCTGTCAGTATCGATTCCTACAGCCTAAACGGTTGGGCCGATTTGATTCAAACTTGGTGGTATATAGTATTTTTAGAGTGTACTCTACCCGACTGTTTTTCGAATTGGCATTCTAGCTGTAAAACTAACGGTATCTATCGGCCATATAACTTTTAGTGAAAAATTAATTTTTTCTCGAAAACGGCTCCTACGATTTTGATAAAACTTTCTAAACGGTATTTTCTATGCAAAATCTATCTTTCAATTTTAATGGATATTTCAGAAAAAGTTTTATAACGCTACCGACCATAAGACCGGTTTCTTACAATCAGAATTTTTCGTTAATTTATTGATGGATTTTGATGAAATTTTCAAAATATATAGTGTTTTATGATTTAAATAATATTGCTTATTAAAATTTTCAAAAACATTTTTTTTTAATTTTTAATAATTTTTTAAAAACTTATTTTGTTTTTTGAATATTTTGAAAACGAGTTTATAGATATTTTTTCCCCTAGTATAAACTATAGATTTCTTTAAATTGACATACTCAAACAAAATTTAAATATGTTTTCGAAAAGTTTTTAAAAAAAAAAACATTTTTTTTGAAAAAAATGGTCGAACGATTTTGAAATGAAAAATTCATAAAATAGAAAACAGGAAAAGAAATAAGATGGCTTACAACATTTTTTTCCAAAAAAACGTTATGAATAGTGTTTTTTTTATTTCACAAAAAATTTATTTGTTTTAATATTTTCCCCCAAAATTTTGTTTTATATTGCTCGGTTGAGCCCTAGCCACTAGTCTAATGAAAGCAAGCTTCGTAATTTTTTTAAACTTCAAAATTTGTTAAAAAAACCGTTTTATTTAAAAACCGTTTCTATGATTTTGAAAAAAAATACACATTTAACATTTTTTAAAGAAATAAAATGGCGTTTAAATTATTTCACTCAATACAATTTAACGTACTTTATTCAAACAATCAAAAGTCACAAAAATCGAAAAATGCTTTGATGTTAGCTTTAAATTTCTTAAATTTTATTCAACAATGTCCGCACATATGAGCAAGTACGTGCGATCCAGTCGTGCAATTTATTTTTTTAAGTTCAGAGCACAACCCGAGTCCGAGTTGTCAAGCAAAAAGTTGTGCTTCTAATTTACTTCAGAGCGTACAGAACACAATATTCTTATTCCAAGCTTGTTCAAAGCGCGCACGCGAAAGCTGAACACAATACAAATATTGGATGGCGTCTGCCAGCAATCGGCATAAATGCAAGAACCTGTTGGATGAGGCCCAGAACGGATTCCGGTTGTTACGTCGATGATGATGATAATGATGGTGAACTTCCAGTGAGTTGTGAAGCGTTAGGATTTCAATGAAGCTTGCCAAGTCTGAATTGTCCTTTTGTTTTGTTTTCTGAGTATTTCACTTGGTCTCTTAGACACTCAGCAATTTACGATTTTCCACAATCTGTCATTTTCTGCATCAATGAATTTCTAGTGGATTTTGCTCTTCTTTTCTGCAAGTATCTAGCTCGAAAGATGCTGCATACGTACTGATACCACCAGTACGTAAATCACACGTACAGTAAGTAAATTTGAATCCATGTACCGTGTACCGAAGCGATAGCTCAAAATCACGAACATTTACGTAAATTGCAGCGAGGAATTATTGTTGCACGTGAAATGTACACCAACGACATAAAAAGAACAAAGGAAAAGTTCTGTTTGTTTCTCGAAACAGAACTATAATTCGATTGTTTTTATTTGATAGTTCCCTTCATTGCGCTCAATTGACATTTGTGTAATGTTTTAATTGTGTTCGTTCATCGTGACGTCCCCTTCCATCCTTAGTTCTTAAGTTAGGTTAAGTTATTCGCACAATTATTTCGTACGTCCTCTCTTTGCAAGCACATCAAACCGTTGAACGCATATTTTCTTTGATCAACCAGATTTGGAGCGGTGAAAAATCACATTTGAAATTCGAAACCTTGTGAGATATTTAACATGTTCGGTACAACATTAAAATGACTTGTACGGAGTTTTTCGATTTTAAAAACTTATTTTTCTCGAAAAACAGCTCCAAGAATTTTTATGAAAAAAATCAGTGTACTATTTATTGTAGGTGTAGATTATGTTTTGGTGAAAAAAAAATTCAATATTGTTGGCTAAAAACGGTACCTCTCATAGAATCGTTTTTTTTTCTTCGACTTTCTCCAAAACTGGTCAAAGCCAACCCTACAGAGGAAAATCGGAAAAAGCACAAACAAGCAAGGAACTCATGCAACTCCGTTATTGAAAACACCAAATTTTTGCATGACCAAAAATTACGGTAAAAAATTCTGCAGTGTCCAAAAGCCAGTACAAATTTTTGGTCATTTGTAAAAAAAATATTAAAAACTCCTCAACATCTTCGGTTCCAACGCTCATCGACAATAACAAACCAATTGTTTACTCTGCAGAGAAGGCAAACTTGCTCGCCGCCCATTTCGCTGCCAGCTTCACGCTGCCTAACAGCAACGTCGCCCCTCCTGTACTTGAGAATGTAAATTTTTCCATGGGACAGATTTTTTTTCGCACTCGGACATTAGCAAGAGTTCTCAAAGATCTCGAAAATGGAAAACAGCATTTGTCCAGCCTGTCCCTAAGAAAGGTGACCCATCCTCCCCCTGCTCCTACCGACCCATAGCACTAACATCGCTTCATTTGTAAGGTCATGGAAACGCTGATTAATCGTCAGCTTAAGGAATATCTCGAAGATCGAAACAACCGTTCCACTGGTGATCTGATGGCATATCTCACCGAACAGTGGAACAAATCTTTACATCGCTTTGGTGAAAGTAAGATTATTGCTCTTGATATCTCCAAGGCATTTGATAGAGCTTGGCATGAAGCTCCCTTATCGAAAATGCGTTCTTTTGGGATCGATGATACTCTTGTTCGTTGGATTAGAAGCTATCTTCTGGACCGTTCAATACAAGTTGTATTGGACGGATTCAAGTCTAATTCCTACAAAATAAATGCTGGTGTGCCCCAGGGCTCTGTTCTGTCTCCGACTCTTTTCCTCATTTTTATAAATGATCTTCTGTCTGTTACTTCTAATCCACTTAACGGTTTTGCTGACGACTCTACCCTCAGCTTTTCATATTCGTTCGATAATTCACGTGCTTCGCCTTAGGACGTATAATTGCAACGGTACCGTATGTCAAGCTCATTATACTCCGATTTATACAGCATTGTCAAATGGGGTAATAGGAATGCTGTCTTCTGTCGTTAAAGCTAAACAAACAAACGACCATATATGTGAGGTCGCTAAGAATGCTGCTAAGTGCTTAAGTTTTCTGTATCGGTGTAAGAAGTATTTTTCCCCATCTGATCTGGCTACAATCTATAAAGCGTTTATACGCCCTAAACTCGAGTATAACTCCCACCTCTGGGCAGGTGCTTCACAAACATCGCTTCACCTGCTTGATAGAATACAAAATCGAGCGTTAAGATTGATAGGAAATAGAACTTTCCTTATTTTATCGTTTGTTTTATAAAAAATGTTCACTCGAAGTAGCCAGCTGCATCCCTCCCCTTAAAATTTACTCCCGTAATACTCGTCTCGCAAGGAATGCCCATCAGTTCACCCTTAAGCCCAATTTCGGACGTACCGTGAAATATAGAGATTCTTTTTTTAGCCGTACAACACGAATTTGAAATAGTTTACCCGGCGAGATTTTTCCTTGCCATTTTGATCTGCAAACATTCAAGACCAGTGTTAATCGACACCTCCTATCTCTCCCCTCCCTATCTTCCTAATGCCCCCGTAGTGTGTTCCACATTAAAAGAGAAACAAATAGTCCTATGTGCGCGCGTTAATTATAAAGAAAAATGAGCTTTTGGAAAAGTGGTCACAATATGCATACGTGCAGTAGCTTTTCTAATATTCAATAGGACAAGTGATATAAATGTCACTAGGGGTTCGGTCGGAGAGTAGTTTTCATGGCGCTGGATACATGCTTATCTGTCAATATTTTGTCAGGTAAAGAAGATAACTTATTTGTCTTCCAGTGAATAGTCTGTGGACTAGAAAAACACCTTTTCCGATGATGATGATTTTTCCTCTAAGGCTTATTTTCAATTATCAAGCCTACCATCGACGAAGATAGAAAGATGCGAAATGCCTGATAGTTGCTCTTTGACAATAACCATGTTAATCATTACCATCCAACATTAATACAAGCTTTTTCTAACAATTTTAGAAACGTCTATGATGAATTGGTGTATTTCTTTTATGCATAAGATGAAGAAGACTTAGTGTTCCATTAAATATTCAAGAGTTAACCTTGTTTCCGGCAATACCAACAAATTCCATTATACCGTTCAATCCACAAGACATAATTCAAAAGACGCATCTTTATTACCTTTTGCTACACGAATTTCCCATGTAGACTTTCTTAACATCACTTCAGCTAAAAGTTTGAACAAAACCCTCATCGCACAGAAGCCTTTTAAATTCGTCAAAAAATTGGTTCAATTTCAGCGCGCATCAGCTTCCGTTATATGATTTTTAAAACAAACTTATACTTCCGTCCGAAAGTTCTTGCAAACTCGCCTTCGCAGTTAAGTTAAGAGCATTTGTTCCATAAACATTCTTTCGCGTAAAAGTCGAAAATAATTTTTTTTTTTTTTAAAGTATGTCAGTAGAGACTTAGTGCGGGAGTTTAACAACAACTCAAAATTTTCCTAAAAAAAAAAAAATACTAAATTATCAAACCATAAGCATTTTTCGACTCTTTTTTCACCATCCGCACATCTTTTTCACCATCCTTTTCATCAGCTTTGGTAATTTAAATTAGGCTAAAAGTATGCACAAGGACTTAGGTTCTCCAGCAGAAGCTCGATGGAAGCATGAGTTTGCCAACAAAAAAAAAAAGAATAATTTAAAAACCGAAAAAGTATGGGAAGGAGGCAGAAAGAGTATCCTTTCCGGACGAGGTATCATAATTTCTTTCACCATCATCCCTCCTTATGGTGTGTCCTTCCATCGAGATCGAGGCAATTAACAAAAATGAAAAAAAAAAAAAAAAAAAAAAAGTAGGAGGAAACTCCTTTCACATTCCTCAAAGTAGGATTATAGTTTTCCATATTTTTTTTGGACCATTTTGGATTTTTTTTTTCTTCATGGTGGGTGGAGGGGGAGATAAAGTTTGGCGTTTTATTTGAAAAGAACCAACAATAACAAAGTATTTCATCTTTCAGTTTTCATTAGTGCAACATCACAGTGGCTGGACCGGTTGAAAGGGATGAGGGAGGACTCTCGCTGATGCTAATGATGGGGTGTTTGGTGAGTAAATTTGCATTTGCCCTGGAGTAGCGAGTTGGGGAATAAGCGTGCACAAGGCGGAAGCCAGCCAGTCTCACAGGGCTTATATGGGCAGGTTATCTGAGTGTAAGGAAGTCGGGCTATGGAATGGCACAAAATAGTTAAGTTACACGGTTTACAACTTGACTCCCGAGTAGAATAAGCCATCTTTTTTCATTCTTGGAATGGTGAGGGATGGAAGTGAAATGGGAGGTTTGGCGATGTTTTTTTTTCTGTGTCAACTACCGGAAACTGGTACGGCAGGCAACAGAGTGTAGTGTGGTGGTTGGGATGCGAACTGTGGATTCCACGTGCAGCAATCAAATATAAAAAAAAAAAAAAAAACAGATTACATGAGCATGTTATTTAATTACACACAGGACCTGACCTATATATTTCGCTGGGAAGTGGTGAAGCTACCTACATAAGCGTAATCCCAGTCGAGCAATGTTGATGATGATAGTCTCTTTGCAATGTTTTCAGTGATTTTCAGAGCAGAAGCTTTTAAATATTTTAGAAAAAAAGTGGATTAAATGTGATCACATCTTAAAAGATTTTCTTTTGTTTCCCAAGAGAGAAATAGGAAAGTTGGATAAGGACCTAAATTAAACCGGAAGTCGTTTTAAGTTTCTTAAAGTTTCAATTTAAGTTCTTGAGACGAATTCGTTGTATTATTTTAGTCAAAAATTCAAATAAAGTCATCGGTACCAGAATTTAAAAACGCGAAGAGGGTTGCCAAACCGATTATAAGAATCCTATTTTCGTCTATTTAATTGTAAAATTCCACAAAAACGTATTCAATAAAGGAATTTACTCCTTAAAGGTTTTGCCTGTAAGTTATCGTGTCAAAAACAAGTCTTTTTCAACATAATTTAATTAAGTTTAGGGTTAAAGCTTTGGCCTCTGGTTCTTTATATCATCTTTTTTAACCAACAAACCTTCCTCTATTCTGTGGCTTCAATAAATCTAAATCACTTCTTTGGTATTAGCAGAGATTTTTCACTTTAAATCTGTTATTTACCTTTTAAACCATTCAATTTAAGCCCATCCAATGTAACAATGTTCCACACATACCACACCCTCAACATAGACACACTTCAAATGGCATGACACATCCCTTTTTGGGAGCCGCAGGATATTTTGTCGGTTGGTTGGAAAATTCAATTGACTCTTCGATCGGAAATTCAATCAAATGTTCCGCAAACCGTAAATAATCATCACCGCCGGGCATATGCCTTGTTTTATGCGTTTTTGTGAGCATTCGTTTCCCTGATTTTGTGCATCCTTCCTCTTTTTTGCGATGGAAAACAAACAACGTATCATTCCATACAATATATCGGTATTATTATTATTTTGTTTAACCTCAAGCTAGGCATATACACATAAATAAATATATCAGTTTGTCAAATTAACCAAAAAGGATATATAAAGCGAATGGAATCATCTTCTTTTGTGGGTTCCCAAAAGGACTAAATCAAATAGAAGGATATAGGATCAAAAGAATAAGAAAAGAAATGAGTTATTCACACCCATACTATAAATCAAAACACAATCAGGTCATCATCTACTACATAATGAAGATTTGAAGGAATGATGAGACAGAAAGGAAAAAAACGGATATCTCATTATGGAAAGGGTGGATTTTGATTAAACAGCATTGTATGAAAAAGGGAATCAGTTTGGACTTATTCTTGTTTTTCTTGGATTTTGAAGAGCTGATGACTAATGAGAAAAGGGATTTTAATATTATTGGTTTCATTGACACTTCCCAGAAGCTGGTTCCATCAAACAAGGAAGCACTAAAGTCGAACAAACAAAAAAAAGGTTTTGAAAATGACATACTACGAAAAATACATTTTGATAATTCCATCAAAGACGAATGATTGATATTGCAAAAACTTTATTGTTTTTTATTTATGTAAATTTGGATCGTCATTCTTAAGCGGTGAGTTTTACAACTTAAATAGAATCATAATTCTTAACTCAAACATTTCTGATAAAATGTTTCCCATTTGTTTAAAAAAACATTTCAGAAGCATTTCAGAAATATCCAGAAACATTTCTGAAATGTTTCTTTGCTTCCCATTTTCTCTCTATCTTTGTAAATAGTTAAGTCGACCGTTGGTTTCAGATGAAAAATGGCTCGGAACTCAATGAAACTTTGGGATGTTGTTCAGAAGTAGTTAATAAACATTTTCTCAAGTTTTGGACCTCAAAGATCTTTGCAAAAAAGAAGAGGTAGAAAAACTTCAAAAATTTCGACCTTGGGTTAGGTTTTTCGTCAACAACTTTTACAACAACAACATTACGCCCTAGGGCAAAAATATCTGACAATATTTGGTACAACGTTAAATTTCATACATGTTTGTGTATCATTTCATTTCACTTCGAAAAAAGGTAATTTTTGAAATTTCTTTGAAAAATGACAACAATCCAGAATTTTACCTTATTTCTCTATAATACCGGATTGATGATCAAATGTAGCTGTAATTATGATTCTTAGTTAAAATTAGCAACTTTTGACACCCTTAAAATACATCCACTCCATCAACAACCAACATTTACAAAAGCTAATTTTATATACCCCATCCCCCATCCTGCCTGTGAAATAGACTCAAATGCTTGAGAAATGAAGAAAGTTTTTCGTTGGGAATGGGAAACAGAGAAACATTTAAAAAAAATTGAAAAATGTTCGCGAAGCTTCCAGACCAAAATAAACATTTCGGAAATGTTTCTTTGTTTCTGAAATGTTTAAAAAATGTTTAATTGTTTTAAATGTTTCGATGAGAGAATAAAATTCATCAAACATATATATGAATGTATATTTATAATATTAATATTACTACCTGAAAAAAACTTACACTAGCTTATAATTTCATATGGGATACAAGAGAAGTGCCTGCAAGTTTCAAAAGAAGTGTAATTCTGCCAATCTTTAAAAAAGGAAACCCAACTGAACCCAGTATCTACAGGCGGATATCTTTCCTCAATGCGATCACAAAAATATTTACAGTAATTCTACTGGAACGCCTTACAGATTGGATAAACGAAAATAACCTCTTAAGCGAATTCCAAGCTGGTTTTCGAAAAGAATAAAGCACAGTTGATAACATCTTTTCACTACCCAGTATCGCTAAGACATATTTCGAAAATCGGAAAAAACTGTATGCGTTCTTCGAAGATTTTAATGCAGATTTCGATTGTATCGACAGAAGACCGTTATTTAACAAACTAAGCAACCTGGGAGTCTCCACAAAAATGTTAGTCATACTGCATAAACTTTACCAAAACAATACAGCTGCGATCTGGGATGGTAACATTTTATCTAATTGGTTTTCAGCTACAACTGGTGATAAGCAAGGATGTCTCTTGAGCCCACTGCTCTTTTCAATCTACTTAGATGACCTGACTACATTTCTGCCTGTAGGAATGAACATTAATGGACTACCAATAAAACTATTACTCTATGCTGACGATACTGTCATTCTTGCCGAGACTCCAAATCATGATGCAAGGGTGAACAATGGTCATGGCAAGACGGTTAGAGAATACAAGTACCTGGGAGTTCTGATCACGCCAACAATGTCTTTTAAGAAGCACCTTCAAGAGAAACTAGGGGAGTCGAAACGTGCAATAAACTGCACCTGGAAAAACGTCATGGGGAAAAAAAATATTGCGCATAGTACAAAGTATAAAATCTTCCGAGCTGTCGGGGAATCAATTATGTGCTACGCAGCACAAGTTTGGAGTTATTTTGAGTTTGAAGAAGTAGAAAAACTTCTTAGATATTTTATCAAAAGAATCTTCAGATTACCGGAAAATACACCAACGTACATGCTGCACCTAGAAACTGGACTACCTCCATTCTATATACACACATTCCGACTACACTTTGCACATATCTTAAGAATCCTCATTATTGTTTAAAACTTATAAAATGTCTAACTTTTTTCGGCTGACGGCAAACGCCAAAGTACTTATGTAAAAATTGTAAACAAAATTATGTTACTATGTAATTATTTTAAATGCCAATAAAATCACATTACTACTACTACCTACTACCACTAATATTAATATTATAAAATTGAATAAATTAAAACTCATTATTTTTAAATCAGTTTGTGAAAGAAATTGTTCAAATGAGAAGTGAACATACAACGAGGAAGTTATTGAAGTTTTTGGAAGATAAATATCGGTAGAGATATATAGAAAAAAACTGCCAGTATAGATCGATTTACAGAAGTTATGTCACAGTTTAGACCCTTACAGCGTTTTTCAAGATGACTTCAGTGTGGATCAAATATCCAATATCTCAACTTCGTGGCATAAAGAGATGACCAGCCATTCATATGTAATCTTTGTAATCAGTTAGAAAGAAAGAATGTGCTACATTTAGTCATTTTGAGTATCGAAAAACTGCAGCCATGCGAAATACATTTCCCTGGCACCCTATTCCACCGGGTTGAACTGTGGGTTTCCCGCACTTCATGATCGTTCTTCGTAGAGTCGACCCGTTGATTAATATCCTGATGTGATCATCTTCTCTAGATGGAGTTCCCTGTTTGATAACAAGCATTAAATTACCAGACTTATTCAAATTCTTTATAATTTCTGGTCAGGATAATTATTTTCATTAATTCTTTCCATTTTCATCATCAGACCAGCAGAATCCATCACACTTTATGAGTGGCATGAATCCTCCATTTAGCCTGAACAATATGCTCCACTTTTCCTTAATGTTAGTCTTTCTTCCAAAACAACACCCTTTTCTTACTATTTCCAACACTCTGGTCCAACAATGATTTTAAATTTCTTTTCAAGTCCTTTACAGCTCCACCCAGGCATAAATCTACACAACTTAAGAGTTCCCATCAACCAATGCTAAGCTTTACCTACGATCGTTCTTTGTATACATTTGGTTGCAAGTTGCAACTCTCAATTTAGTATTCATTGGCGAAACTATCCGAAAACTCTTTGCTCTAATTTACAACATTCCCAAGGATTAAATTCTCGTTGGGGCATTTGTGTGCCAATTGGCAAAATGTTGATCCGGCTTTCCGTTGCAATCGCATGGACTTGTTTATGGCTTTGCATGCATACCCTAAACACACACAACGATTGTGTCCAAACTCCAAAATGCTATAAACTCAATTACACAATGCAGTGCGTGTTCTTGTTTCTCTTTGGTTGTTGTGTATGTGTGTGTGTGTATTTTATATCCTTCCTCAGCCACAATTTCAAATCGTTGTAGTGATTTACCTAAATTGCTATAAACACTTTGCCCACCCACCTTTTGGGTATATCGCACCGTTACCGTTACACAGGAAGAAACACCAAATTCATTTTCCCATTGATTTTATATACATACAAATGGGATAGACTTATTGATTGCATTTGATCACGTTAGCTTTAGAATACGGAAAAGGATTTTCCAGGATTTGTTAGCAATATATCCCGCTTTTCGAGAATGACCCAGTTACATGGAATTGGTCACGAAAATTTGGTGAAGAGACGACGACCGACGCAACGTTAAGAGTTTAACAATAACAACCATCGTAAACGTCCTGTGTCCAAATCCAAAATAAACAAAACAACAACAAATACAACAAAACCCCTAAAGCCCTCCGGAATCCGGATGCTTTTAAGGGTCACCACTCATCATTGCCACGCAAAAATGTTTATTTGTTTACAGAGGCCACCCTGGGGGTGGCCGGTCGCCCTATTTTCACATCATTCCTCCGTCTTTTGTTGTTTTTTTTTGCTCTGCATCGAAAAAGAGAGTAAAAAGGAACTTAATTTAACGGTAATAGAAAAAAGTATCCACGAAATGGCAATTTGGGGGATAATTCCCGAAGAGTGTTTGATTGGGGGTGAAATTGCTGTGTCGGGCTGTTTTACTGATGCCAGAGACCCACAATAATGGCTGATCAGAGATAAGTTCAAGATGGGAGCAGGGGGACTGTGTATAGGGAGTGTGATAAAAAAAAAACAGAAACACGCAAAAAGTCCTTGGAATATTCAATAAAGGATTTTTTCCCGCTATCACTTTGTATTGTGTTTGTTGTTCGTGGTGCGTCGCGTCGGTGGGGGGCTGGGAGTGTTAAGTGTAAATATGAAAATTTCGCGGTTATGCTGTGGAAATTGAGGAACTTGAGTACTTCTTAAGAACGATAAACGCTCCATTTATGTCGATTTAGCATATTTTCAGATGACACTGGGAATGGATGGCAGCTTGAGAGGCAATCGGGGGCTAAGAGCCTATAGAACCGGAAGAATCAGCAGGAATGTCACATTTATTTTCATAATTTGAGAGCGAATTATTATTATTATTATTGTAGGTTGGGGTTGATTGGGGGGGGGGGGGGGGGTAAGTATTAAAGATCGATGTAAATATTTTTAACGATTTTTCAAAAAAAAAAAAGAAAAGTTATTCAGCCTCAGTTTTGGTGTTTTTCATTGGAAACCATAAAAGATGTTAAGAAGCTTGAAAGAACTGTGTGTCGATACGTTAAATGAGATTTTAAAACATGGATGATGATATTGAATGCTTGAATCTTTATTGCTCTGAGATATTCAAAAAAAAATGCTATTTGAAATCAGAAGTGAATTTTAAGTAAGCAATCCTGACTCTCCATTTGTCAAGGACAATTCATTGAGTATAGTGTATGAAAAACGTCGTTTTAAGGTTTCAGTTGTCTGGGCAAGTATTCTACAAATAAAAAAAATATTTGTTATTTCAATTTTTCACCATTGATTGGACTAAAAATTGACGTTTGGATCTCAGAACAACTAGCATGATATATATCATCACTCTTCTTGCATCTCTTTTCTGATATCGCTTTAGCTACGGGAAATATGTTTCCTGTCATGTGATAACTTTTTGTCTTCCCTCAAAATGTTGCTCTACTTTGAGTCAACAATCACTTGAATTGGAATTGGAATTGAAATTTGTTGCGCAAATCCTTCATTCATTTAACTTCCCCCCAAATATTCATAAATCTATGCCATAAAAGTCAATTAATGTCGACACACATCATAAATATTTCCCTAAATTCCCTATCCGCCTGGCGGACTGAAAAACAACCCAAAAACAGTCTTCCAATCAGCCAAATTGATTACGATCTTTCCAAATTAAATATCAATAAACAATTTAAATTTGAAAAACAAATTTTTCCCGCCCTGTGTGCGTCTGGTCTGTCACTTAATGCGATCAAGCGACGGAAAGGGCAATTCGTCATGCATGATTAATTCCAACCCTCACTCTTTGTTTGACTGATTTAACAAATTTGTTTGAAAAAATCTGACCCACATAGGGCAATAAAATAAAAGCAAAAAAAAAAGAAAAAAAAAACTTTAAAATGGCCCACCCTGCGTCAGTGCATCAGCGATGCGGGCCTTACGTTTGACAGATAAACTTAATACTCAATGAATTTGTCCGAATAAAATTGAATTAAATATGAATTTCTAAAGAAAAAGTTAAAATTTCATCATTTAATTGGCTGAAATGGGCTGACAATAGACTGACAATTTTAAAATTTCAAAAGAATCTGACATTAAAATTTGACATTTGACATAGAGAGAGGGACGCGTTCAGAAAGTGTCAGAATAAGTCAACGAATTGAGAAGTTCAATTCTCGATGGAGAGGATGTTGATTTCAATTTGACAAACACCCTTCGTCATTTTCATAATAACTGTTATTATCCCCTCTTTGACGGGAATTTCAATTGCAATCAATGGTTGGCGATAATTAAAGAAAATCCTTCGACAGGATGGAAATACTTCTTTTCTCCCTTTTTATTCGTCTGAATAATGACCATTTAATCCTTTTTGACTTTCTTATTCTTATTCTAATATCACCCTTCATTGTGGAATATCTGTAGCACGGTACGGTATTCTGTGGCTTCATAATAAAAGTGTACACAAAGCCACTACCCTTACAAGATGCCGCCACCGTCGCGTCGTCGAATCGGTCGTCGTGGTTCGTTCTCGGTTCGGTTAGATTAATGTCCTTACAGTTGCAGCTCTTAATAGAATTTCTTATTATTCCTATAGCTCCAAAGCCCTCTCATACTTGGCCACAATATCGATTATCCTCTATCAGAAACCGAAGGCAGAAGGCATCCCCTTCCTCCATTTCAATTGGAAGAATGAAACATGATTGTCGTTTCGTCTTCGGGGTGAGTCCGATAATATGTTCCTCCATAGAGATTCTCTAGTAAAATCAATTTCACCCCAAAGTAGAGGAAGAATGAGAGTCTGGACTTCTTTTAAGGCGCGCGTCTATAAAGTGTAATTGATGGGTGCTCAAGCTTCCCTTTGACTTTTGTATAGAAAGAAATTTATTGCATTTGTATATAAAAATGTAGGAGGTTCCTTGGCCCCCACAAACTCATTCATCTATTCCCACTACAAACCTAGTTGGATCATATTTTATTGTCCTCTGGCATTTTGTCGCATATACACTTTTCTTTTGTGGCGTTTCCTTGGACAAATCGGTTTTTTTTCGAGGGGCATTGTTGATGTAGTTGGTGACCTCGATGAAGGCGATCGACAAATGTGACATTTAGTTAAAGAAGGCGCGACGAACCTTAAGGATTAATGGCGACCAATTTTTATCCAATTTGCGAAAATTGAATGTCGATTTGTAAACATGGTAAAAAGGTTGGTGGACAAGTTGCTATTCTGAAGGTGGGCATAGAAAAAGATGCAGATGCATCACCTAAAACGAAACAACTTATTACCTCGAAAACTGTTAGTTGTCTTCCAAACCGAAACATTATTAAGCTTATCACTATTACAAAATATTTCTAAAAAATCCTGTAAAGAATTAGGCTCAATGCACACGGAGCAACTAAAAAAAAACTAAACCATTTGGCAACTCGGGTTATAGACTTGTTACGTACTCAGTGGTGACTTGACTCCACATACTCATTACAAATCAAAATCTCTAGTTGCTTCAGTGTTTCAATGTTTCAGGATGTTGGTCTATTGTTTGCTCATCTTCGGCAAACTAGAAACTGAAATCACTAGGCAACCCGACATGCTAATCAACAGGCGACTGGTTACAAACTGGTATTTGTGAATTGCAAATGAGTTTTCAACCCATAGCGACGTGTGCATCGTTCAATTTGATTATGACTCAAACAAACTAGTTTCCAATTCGCATCGCCGATCAGTTTTTTTCCAGTTGCTCTGTGTTTTTTAGCTTTAATTAAAATCAATGGTACTACTAATGTCAAGGTTCTTTTTAACCAACGTTAATCAACTTTCCCTTTGATGCTGAAAAACTAACGATTCGCAAGTGACCTTTTTGCTGCAATTTAATTTCCCAATTGCTCAAAGTAACCCCCCTTGTCCGGTTCACATCACCATCATCCGCACTGTCCAATTGTGCCCTGACCCAGTGAAAAGTCAATCTCAGCTTGTCCTAGCTATGGGAATAGTCCTGCATACAGATGACTTGACATTTAAAACAAATCTGAACGTCAGACAACACTTTTGCTGTAAGCTGCATGACAAAGTCATACCTCACCCCCATTGCATTGCATTCCTTGTCCTGCTGCTGCTGTTTTGATTGCATGCATTCCGTGTATAACTGGTGACGTCAAAGAGTGACAGTAAATAGTTACCAGACATAACACACAAAACAGAGAAATAGATGAAAACTAAAAACTCAAATGGAGAAGTCCTTCATTCGATTTGGCCCATTCTACATACAAACGAAGTATGTGCGGCAAGTGTGGATGTGGAGCATGGAATGTCCTTCCATTTTTTATGCGCGTTTCCGAAACCCAGAAGAATGCTTCCTTCTCCATTTCCATTTCCTTTCGGGCTTTAGTTTGTGTTATGTGTTTTGTTTTTTGTTTATATTGTTAGGAATCCTTTGCTCCTGTTTTTCTATGTTTATTTATATTTTTTTTTTAGAATCGCTTATCCTGGCAAGGATCTCTCATCCACATTACACGAGAGAAGATGGATTGTATTACGCGAAATGTACAAATTCTTGTTTGACTGTAAGCATTGTTCAGAAAAAAAGAAAACGAAGTTGAAATGCTAGGTAGCGTGCTGCTGCATCACCATCACCACTGACATGAAGACGAAGGATATGAAACATAACATCCTGCCACAGTTAACCAAAAATAGAAGAAAAGTTCTGTGTTTTCTTTTTACATTGAATTATCCTGGAGAGGAGCAAAAGTACTGACTAGGACTGGGACTAGGACGGATGAAGATGATGTTTGGTATTCATTTTCATTTGCAAAAGCGGCAACAATGTTTCCTTTAAATAATGCAACAAGGGTAATGGTTGCATAGTGCAGTGGGATTTAAATTTTGGAAAACACAGCACTTTGGTTGTTGGCTTTTCCTTTGGACGACTGTGTATAGTGTGCTGTGTGCCTCCTAGATGTAAGTCCTCTTTATGGAAGGGAAAGTGTAATGCATGAAATTGGGGTTGATTATACAAATACAATATGCAACGCGGATACTTGCTGTGGCAATGGTTATGAATTGTTATTTTACTTGGGTTTGATTGAAATAGGTCCAATTTTCTGGAAGGGAATTTTTATTTTTTATGGATTTGGCAGAAGTCTTGGTTTGAAAGGTACATTTATAGTTTTTGTTGAGATGAGTTCACACCAACTCAACAATTGTAGAACAAGAATTAGCCAATACGTTGTCAAATAGAAATATTTATATGGGGGAGTGTTGAATGTTACTTTTCTAATTAAAGTTTGTAATGAAGTGAAGACGGTGATGTAATATTGTTGAGTATTTCAGACTATACCAGCACACTTTGTTTTCCCGGTCTTGGCAAAAAGTCCAGTTTCAATTTTTTTTCTAAGAAAAGGGTTTCAGGTGTCTCTCCTGTCCTATGAGGCTGAACGTAATTTTCCTGGTGATCACTTTACGCAGGCTGAAAATTTAATGTGATCACATGTATAAATGTTGTCCGGCTGCAAAGCAGCACTTCAACTCCTCCTGGAGCATAGGACAGCAACAAGATCCTTCCATCTGTCCCGATTCGCAACTGGCCTTAGCTGTGACCACGATTGAAAGCCTTGGAACCGAGCTTCCTTTAAAACAGATGACCTCCAAGTTGCTTTTGGTCTTCCCACGCGTCTATTACCCTGAATATTCCATTCGAAGGATTGTTTCGCTATATTGGTTTCCTCAGAGTATGGCCTATTCAATGCCACTTCCGTTGCATGATGTCGACATCCAATATTTTCTGTCCAGTCCTATTCCATAGTTTTTCGTTAGATATGGTTTGCGGTCACCGGAACTTCAGAATGTACCGCAGACAACGGTTAACGAAGGCTTGCAGCCTGCTCGAGATGTTTGCAGATCATTTCCATCTTTCTGAAGCATATAGCAGCACATATTTAACGTTAGATTCGAAGAGTCTCAGTTTTGTGCGTAGCCATATTTTGCTGGAGTTCCACACAAAAGAAAGGATTCCAAATGCACTACGGGCTTTGTTTATTCTATTGTTAACATCCAGGTCAGTTCCGCCATCGAGTGCTATGAGACTGCCCAGATAATTAAACTGCGTGACCTCCTCTATGGGTCGCTGCCTTAGAACAACTTGTTGTGTGTTTTGGCCCGTGGTCATTATTTTTATCTTATTTGCGTTGATCCTTTAGCCAGCCACTTCCCCCATTTAGTTGCAGCGAATGACATATTTGATTTAACCCAGCCGTATTGTTTGCCATGAGACATATATCGTCAGCCTAGTCTATGTGGCTAAGTTTATCAAACAGACTCCATTGGATACCATGTCTTGCAGTTGCATCCACCGTGGCAGTCAGCACATCGTCAATTGCCAGCAAAAACAGAATTGGTGACAAGACATCTCCTTGTCTCACTCCTTGACGAACATCGAAGGAGTCGGAAAGCTGTCCATTGTGCAAAACGAAACACCTTGCGTTGTTGTAAGACTCTTTAATAACAGCGAGAATTTTCTCAGGGATACCTCTCGCAAAAAGCGATCTCCAGGTGCATTCACCATTAACCCGGTCAAATGCCTTCTCAAAGTCTACAAACATGAGGTACAGCGGTGATTGGTACTCAGACGATTGTTCAAGTATGATTCGCAAGGTGTTGATGTGATCGACGCACAATCGGCCACTACGAAACCCCGCCTGGTGCCTCTTGAGGGTAGACTCGATCCTGGATTGTAACCTCTCGAGAACAATAGTTGCCATTAATTTCGGAAAAACAGACAGAATGGTGATACCGCGCCAGTTCTTGCAGTTTTTGAGATTTCCTTTCTTTGGTAACTTCACAATAACTCCATCTTTCCATTCCCGTGGGTAAGTTTCACTCTCCCCGACAGCCTGCATTAGTTTAAGCAAAATACGGGAAGCTGTTTCAGGATCTGCTTTTAGGAATTCTGCGAGAGTACCGTCGAGTCCAGCTGCTTTATTTGGATCGCGTTCTTAATCTCTGTACTTGTTGCTGATTCATTATTTGTGACGTCTCCATCATTATTTGTACATGAAATTTGCCGCACCCCCAAATCCGATGTGCGGTGTACTACAGCCGGGGCCGTAGAAGAATTCACCGAAATATGGTTACCCCTTGGGGAAATATTTCCGTTTGTTGTCATTTTTCAGGTAAAAATATATTCCCGTTCCGCCGTTTGGTGTTTTCTTGGATAAGGTTAATAACACACTTAAGCCAAGAGTTCGACGGGTACCACCAACTCTTTGGATGATCGAACACATGCAAAAAAAACAAGGCCGCCCACTGTGGGAAAACAGACGCCTTTTATAGCCGTCCAATATGGGTACAGACACTACATGCTGCTGTCGTTGGCCTTCTTTAAATAGGCTCTTCCGCCACCACACTTCCATGCCGCAACCTGCACTTCTTCCGCCTTTAGGGAGATTTTCTTCAACCCAAGGACAAGTCCGTGCCCTGACCAGCAATGCTGGTTTGTTTGCTTATACCGGCAGCCTTTCGGTCCCCTTGTGTGTTAGCGTTACCTGCTCTCTACCGCGAGGAGGTACACATAGGGATTTTTCTTTAAATTGAGCCTAGCACCACCGGAGTGGCATTTCCTAGAGCTCTCCAGTACTTTTAGAGAGCACATGAGCACATGTGACTATCAGAAATGTGACTGTCACATATCACCCTAGCCGATTCCCTGGACTTTTTTTGGAAGATTTTACAAAATCTATTTCTATAAAAATCTTTGCTGATGATGTTCAACAATAAAAAAGTTGTCCTGATTTAAGAAGCTGCTTTAGTTTTGTATTACCAAAAGCCTCGTCAAACCGTTGTGAAAATGAAAGTAGGTATAGGGTCTTTTTCACAAATTTTTGAAAATTCCACTTATTTCCGGCACCATTTTGTCTTCCACTTCTCACTTATGACGCTTAGATTTCTCTCTTAAACACTTTGAATTTACTTCCGCAAATTGACAGCTTTGCCGAAGACAGGATTTAAAAAATCGCCATCATATGTTTTCATTCTGCTCTCTGGCAACCAGGCTTGTGATGTAAACTTAAAGGACTTTTTTCGTAAATTCATTTTTAGACTTACTTTTAAGAGTCTACCACTTCTTTTTACTTGCGATTATAGGTACTATAATACAAGTTATGCATTCGTGCAGACTAAAAATGTTGAGATAAAAATCAAACATGACATTACGATGATAGAGAAACATATTTGAGTTACTGGCAAAATTCTGTCCGTCTGTCTGTCTGTACGGATGTATTTTGGACTGCAGCCTAAACGGTTGGTCCAATCGTCTTCAAATTTTGAACTTGAGGTTATTTTGACATTCTACAGAGGAGTTTTTTTTTCAATTTTTTTTTAGCTCAAAAATTAACGGTACATGTCATATAACCGTTATGTAAAAGCTTATTTTTCTCGAAAACAGCTCCAAGATTTTTTATAAAAAAAAAAAATTTTTCTGTACTACTGTAGGTATGTATTATATTTTGGTGAAAAAAAAATTAATATGGTGGGCTAAAAACGGTTCCTCACATAGGACCGTTTTTTTTTCTTCGACTTTTTCCAAAACTGGTGATCCGATTACAATCAAAATTGATATTCAAGAAGCTGTAGGTAGCCTGAGTAATTTTGCATAATTTTTTTAATTTTTTTTTTTGAAAAATCAATATTTTGAAAACGGGTAAGTGAATTTTTTTGAATATTTTGTTTGTAAATGTACGTTCTTTTTCTGCTTATGTTTGTATTCTTGAATTATTTTTTTATTTTTTTTATAAAAGTGGTTAAAAAAAACCGTCTTATTTAAAAACGGCTCTAACGACTTTGAAAAAAAAATCACACTTTTTCACATTTTTTAATACTTTTTTCAAACAATCAAAAGTCAGAAAAATCGAATATAATCTTTGAGTTCCCTTAATATTTTTCAAATTTTATTCCAAGCTGTGACCGCACATAAGAGCAAGTACCTGCGATCCAGTCGTGCAATTTATTTTAATTAGTTTAATAGTTTTCTCGGAAAAACTAAGTATGCAATAAAATTTGAAAACTAAATGTCTATCGAGAAATAAAATATATTGAAAATCGTTCGACCACTTTTTTTAAAAAGTGGTTTTTTTTTTAAAAAACTTTTCGAAAAAATATTTTAATTTTTTTTCTAGTATGTCCTTATAAGGAAATCTGTAGTTTTCATCTGGGAAAATTATTTTAAATTATTCAATCAACTCATTTTCAAAATATTTCGAAAACCAAATTTTTTTTTAGGAAATTTAAAAAAATCGAAAAAAAGTTTTTTGAAAATTTTGAAATACAATGTTAATTGAATTATAAATGAATTTCTGTGTGCGAAATTTGATTGAAATCGGGAAAATAGTTTACGATAAAACCGCATTTGAAAAAAACCGGTTACTGAAAGATGTACTGTTTTAAAAAAATAGCACTCGGAAATCCATAACTTGAATATTCTGAAAAAAAATATTTTTTTTATTTTAATAGGACTGAGATTGAGAACCATCTGGCAATACTTTTTTTCGGAGTTGGTCTTTTTGACAGCTGTCACTTTATTTATGCTCAGTTTGGCTTGCCATTTCATAATGAATAGACTTACTCCTGAACAAATTTGCAAATTGTGCAAATTTATTACCAAAATAATGATTCGTTTCGGTGGAGCAGAGTTTCGAAAAAGACCCGAATGAGTCCATCCGCCATCGCGCGCAACAATTGGAGATGTGCCCATTCACTTTATAGAAGATTTTGTGGAAGGATCTTGGTTTGCAGTCTTACAAAATCCAATTCGTGCAAGAATTAAAGCCGAACGACCATGAATGGACCCAAAACGAGATGGCCACCGATCCCGATTTTCACAAAATTGGGCCTCGGCTGGAATTTATTCGAGCCAGCCCGAAATCATTTTTAAAACATAATGCAAACCCTCTCTTTATAATCAAGCTAAATTCTTGGCCATAACATTAAACTATATGCGTTTTATTTCTTCTTGAAAACGACAAGTTTTAAAAAACACCCTTTATATACAAACATAATGCAGCCACTAAGCAATTATCTAACATATGAGCAAGTACGTGCGATCCAGTCGTGCAATTTATTTCTGTAGCTATTGGAAATTATTGCTCATGAAATTATCACCATTTGTGACTTTTGTCGCAAACCAGAGGAGTTGCCTTAGAGGCCTAAACCTCTTGGATCTTTTCCTTTTTCGATCGATCCAACAATTTGAAAACAGTTGGGCCCTGGTTCATATTGTCTTGGTGCAGTTCCTGAATAGCCTGGTTTGCATCAACAGTTGGTATAGATATTTCTTCAAGGCACTGATACAAGCTCTCTCTTCCTTTCTCTCTCTCTCTCTCTTCTCTGCCTGAAGTTGAGCTCATTTTGTCTGGTGCTATTGTCATTTTCCAATATTTTAATAACTTATTTGTCATATAAGAACATTCTCATAGAAATGACGTTTCTTCAACTGATTGAGACTATTGCGTAGGCAGGTGATCAAGACAAACCTTTGCTTTTTTTTCCCTTTCACATCACGTAGTTTTCTAATTTGTTACCATTACCATCTCAATCTTTTACAACACATCTTGACCCATCAATCAACTCAGAATACTTAGTAACTTTTCATCACATTTCAACCTTAACGACATGGGTATTCCATCTCCATCCCCAAACTACCTTGTTATGCAATGAAATAAATGTTCTTCTCCATAGTTGATGAAGCATGAAGTGACCTAACGATTTATTCCAAAAAAAAAAACCTAATCCTTTAAACAAAACTTCGATTCCCTCATAAATAATTTAACTCATCCGCATCCTTCTAATCTTACATGACCCCGACTCATGTTTATTCCTTATCGTTGCATACATCTCAAAAAAATCAGTGCCCATGGAAACCTCTCAAGAATCCTTGAATTATGGATCAACAAACATGCGTACTTTTCCCAAAATCGAACAAAAGGATTCCTCGCCACACAAATAATGTAAATTCATATCGATAGGCATCGTCTGTAGCTTACATCGGCATCGACAACGTCTCCTCTTCGGCCGGTCTCCTCCGATATCTCTCATCACCACATCACCAGGCAACAGGTGAATTGATTCCGTTGTCTTCTTTGGAAAAATATGATTTACATCACTTCCAGCATAAACAACCCCTTTCTGTTAAATAGTATTCTCTGTGAAGGAGCTTGGTGCTTCCTTGTTTACCTTCGAACGATGAAGATGGTTTTATGACTGCTGACTTCGTTGGGATCATTAAGAATGCTAAATAGGTTCCATGCATATGCGGACCAAGATTGTTTGTTTATTCGTCCAATTTTCCGAGAACTTTGCACCACCATACACCATCCTCCACGTGAGCTGCTATATAGGCCCATTGCCCACTACCGAACAGGGAGACACACAGAAGGAAATGGGTCGCCACTGGCCGTAGGCCGAACAGTAATTT
Organism: Platycheirus rosarum; assembly: GCA_963971375.1. Taxonomy (NCBI): domain Eukaryota; kingdom Metazoa; phylum Arthropoda; class Insecta; order Diptera; family Syrphidae; genus Platycheirus; species Platycheirus rosarum. The sequence continues at coordinate 154,576,008 of OZ020508.1, read as the reverse complement.
TCATCGGAAAATCATTTTTGAATATTTACATCTATATAGTTCCCGCCACACGTTCCAGGTGGCGCCAGGAATATAAGGCGAATATTATTTTTTGATGATATCTCCGGGATACCATTATCATATATTGATTATGATGGCTTTTGGGGGCTGAGCTGGAACTGGGTTCCTCTTGCAAAGGAAACCAAAGGAAACTTTGGGACTACTTGTGTGCCGTGTATATGTCATGTCGTCTCGCCTCCTTGTTCTGGCTGTTGAATACAAATTTTTTTGGGAGAACCTGTTGCACCATCATCTTCATCGTCGTTTCGGATCGAAATGATGAAATAATTTATGACATCGGTTCCACCTAATTGGCCAGATGAATGGGAATCTCAATGAATTGATATCGGAGTTATGACAGCTCTTACGATGTGACACAAGTTGTAGCATGAATATTTATATTTCTTGTGCTTGTAATATTGGAACGTGTAGGTTCTTTTGTCAAATATTACAAGAAAAATTCATTGTAATGGGATTTTGAATGTTGTGTCGACGGGATTCTTGGAAAAAAGGTTTTCCTGTGTAGCGCCATAGGCTTCGATCTGACTTGGATTGGGATATTTGGGGAACCGTTGGTGGTCCAAAATTCGGCTCCTAATTTAAATTTTCTTCTTGTATTGAGGTTCTGTTTTTATATTTTTAATGAGTTTCTAATGATTTTTAGTTTTTTTTTTTTTTGATGATGATCAGGGATTAAACGGGATGTAAGCGTGTTTTTTAATGGGAAAACAATTAATTTCGTTTTATTAAATGTTGATGTTAAGATATGGCGATGAGGTGGGCTTGAAATTCCCCAGAGGTTGTTGAGATGATGATAGCCCTTGATGATGCAGCATTTTTGTTACTGATGTCGATAAGATCTTGTAAAGAACATAAAAGATAATTAAAAGACTCTTAATAGATCCCGGAGATTATGAATAACATACATAAATAATCACCATTAGGACCAACACGCTTCTGGGATCAGTGATCAGTTTGTGGTCCCTTCTTTTGTTACGGGGATGGGGTATTCTTGAATTCTTTCTGAAGGATCGGTAAGTGAGTTTTGTAACTTGATGTTTAAGGACATTATTCTTCTTTCAAATTTCAGAACTTTACGGTGTTAACGTCTCAAATGGCTGGCTCATATAGATCAGATGGTAATTAATGTTTCGGCCCAGAAAATCTTCGATTCCATTCCAGAGGGACGGAGCAGTAGATAGCCATTAAGGCTGCGGGATGACAAGTATTTTCCTTCCAAAGACGCGATTTTGAATTTTGTTTTTTCCTCGGTTAGTAAGCAGGATTGGAAATCAGTTATTAAATGACTTACTTCGTTAAGAAAGACTTCAAATCGAGCGTGACAAGACGAAGAAGTGGGATTACTTGACCCATTTGATCACTTAAGAACATTGAGGCGATGGGAGCTTCAATCTTGTAATTTGTCCCTGCATCTTCCTTTTTCCATATTTAATTTCTAATTGAACAGTAAGACGAATTCCTAATTATGATCATTAATTTATACAAGTTGGTGATTGTGCAGGACCTCTTCGAACGATACTTCGATCCAAAATCCAAAGGTACTGCTCAAGTGATTCAACTAATGGGACATTCGGTTCCAACATGACCTTAAATCAGCTCTTACTCGAAAGGCTTCCAAGGCTGTTTTTCATGGAGAACTTCTCGGAGTGCCTCAACATAATAGGGTGGATAACCGTTACCTCCGTTTTGCGATTTTATAGTCCTCTTGCCACATCCGTTTATCGCACACACTTACATCGTCGTCTGCGGTGATAGCCGTTACAATATTGTAACCGAATTGTCTTGTGTTTTTATTAAGAGTTTTGTTCCTAAGATACTTTCCTTAGGAATCCCAGAATTAATTTAATTAATTTTCAAATATTTTTCTTCGTTAGTCATAACCAGAAAGAGATCTAGTGCTTTCTTCATATTCCGTCTCTTTGGTCATGCATCTATAAGTGATTAATGTATCTAATGATCCAACTTTCAAACACTAAAAGTATGAAGAAAGTAATAAATGTGTTAGAAGATATCATTTGGCAAAACAGCAATTTTACCCATGTTTTCTGTAAGCGAAAGACCTTGCAACTAATAACATAACCCTCATATAGCAAAACAAAACATTTAAGAAATTCGTACCTTGAGGGCTTCTGCAATTCTTTTAATGAATCCTTACCTACAATTTCTTTACCTCAAAGAACTACAAGCATTTCCTTTCTCAACCAAGGCCATACTATCGTCCATAAAGTCTAATTTCTTTACGGAAATATCCAACATCCAAATTACAACAAAACATCAAGTCGACCAGTAGTGCTGCACCTTCTGTCTATGGTAAAAAAAACTCAAACTAACCACCCACTCTTAAACCCCATCAAACAAAACGTCAACTTGACGTATGTATATCGTCTATCTTTCCATGACCCAAAAATACTTGAGTGTCCCACAAAATTCCCTCAATTTAACAAGCCAAGAAGAGTCCTTGCCTCTTTGGGGAATGCCACTACTATATATAGATAGTATCTGTGTGTAGCAAATAGTTGGTTGCATCAAGTATTCCAAACGGCAGGTGCATCAAGAGTCCGAAAACCGAAGAATCTCCAAAGTTTACGAAAAACATTCTTCATATTCAACTTAACCTGCTTGGTAACCACGAAAGGGAATATACATCCCAAATCCTTTAGCCTTTAATTCGAAAGTCCAATTCAAACCTATTTTTTTCAAGCCTCCTATCTTGCCTCCTTATAATGACGTCATAAATATTAATTGGACGGAGAAAACGAGAGAAAGGATTTTCGAAACAAAACAGCTGATTTTGACGTCTATTTCTCCTTCGAAATCCTCTCCTGGTTCTTAACACAAATACACACGAAAATTGTTCCGAATACGCTCGGAATCCCTGTAGTAGGCATGTGTTGTGACGTCATTCATCGAAGGAGAACCCACAAAAACAAACCTAAAAAGTGCACATCACTTGACTGGACTGGAACTAGGGCAAGTCCAAAGGGACTAAGCAGAGCACAGCACCAAAACCAAACAGAACCATTCGTTCTGTTCTGCTGCTGCTGCTGCTGCTTTGCTTGTCCAAAGAAAATACAACTCATTCTAAACAAAATCCATCTCTACGGGACGACTGGCTGTGGCTGTATGCGTGTGTATCTGACAAACAGGGTGATTTTCTCGGTTCTGTTTCATTCGAACCGGTGCAGTGCATTTTAGTGAACCCATCAGAATAATTCCATCGTTAGAATCAGTCGTGTTCTTGAAGTCGTCGTCATAAGTTCGCTAGTTGCGCCTCAAACCGAAAAAAAGTATCTTTTACGTTCCATGTGTATCTAAGACGTATCTGCGTTGAGTTTATCGTTAATTCTTGAGTTTATTTTTATTTTGATTCCAAATTAAATCCTGATCCTGACAATTATGGAAACTACCACGTCAATGCAAATCATGGATACAGATACAACAGTTTCCCTGCAATCAGCAGCAAATCTAATGTACGATGTTGTTGACGATGACCATCAGGGTGGCAATCAAATAACATTCGAAATTCCCTCCAACGTTGATTTGGAACGAATTAAAAATTTGGATAATTTTACAAATCTTCTTCATCGCATAAGCAATAGTGTTTTGACGGCTTCTGGCAGTGGACATAATAGTGTTAATGGCCATGAAATGCCATTAAGTATTGGTGGTGGTGGTCCGGTTGGCCATGAAGCTGTGGCAATCGGTTCCGATGGTCATGTGATTACAAAAGACCAAATTAGTGGAAGTGTTGTGTTGAATTTGGCCGATTTACAAAATTCCGGTTCATTTTTGGATCGATTTTTTGACGGAGCCGATATGCATTCGATTATTAATTATCTGTGGATTGGTGTTGTGACATCGTTGATTATATTGTCGGTGATATTCATCATATTCTCGTGCTATTTCTATCGGAAATTTAGAGAATGGAAGAAATGCAGTAAGTACCAAATTTTGTTTTGTATTAGTGGATAATGAGTTGGCAGGATATTGATGCTTGAATTGGACACTTTGGTCTTTAATTTTTTAGATATACCTACCTACCTTATTGGTTTTTTTTATTTTGTTAAAAATAATCTGCTGAGAGTTTTGGATCAAGTCAGAAAAGTTGTACGAAAATTATTTGATCAATATTTAGGAAAAGAATTCAATTTTTTTCGATAAATCAATTTAATTGTTAGTTTTCAGAATATTGATGCTTGAAGTGGCACTTGTCCTTGCTTTTTTGAGCAAAATTTTAGTTTTAATTCAGATTTTGTTCAAAAAAATTTTTGCCGGGAATTTTCGATCAAGTCAGAAACAGAGAAATAAATTAGTAAAAGTGTTCAAAAAAAGTTTAACAAAATGATTGATTGTTCGTTCAGTGAGAAAGAAAATTGTTCCAAAAATATATAAAAAATCTCAAAAACTATTTGATAAAGTCAGAAAAAGAAATCAAAGTTTTTGGAGAAATCATTTAATTGTTAGTTGCCAGAATTGTGATGCTTGACACGATTCAAATCAAATTTTGTTCAAAAAACTTCTGTTGGGAATTTTCGATCAATTCAGAAATAGTAGTCTAAGTTTTTGGAGAAATCAATTAGTAAAAGCTTTCAAAAATTAGAAGAAAAAGTTATAAGCAGAACGATTGCTTTTCGGTCAATCGAAGAGAAAATTTGTACTTAAATTGTAAAAAAAAAAACTCAAACTATTGGATCAAGTCAGAAAAAGGGATGAACATTTTTGGACAAATCAATTAAATTGTTAGTTGTCAGAATATTGATGCTTGAAGTGGACATTTTTTTCTTGAGTAATTAAGATTCAATTCATATTTTGTTCAAAGAATATCTGCTGGGAATTTTGGATCAAGTCAGAAATAGTAATTGGAGAAATCAATGAGTCAATGCCTTCACGTGAAGGAAAATTTATTAGCAGAATGATTGTATTTCGGTCAATTGAAGAGAAAAAATTGTACTAAAATTAGAAAAACCTAAAAACTATTTAATCAAGTCAGAAAATGAAGTCAAAGTTCTTGAATAAATCAATTTAATTGTTAGTTGTCAGAATATTGAGACTTGAAGTGGACACTTTGGTCCTTGATAAATTTAGATTCAATTTAGAATTTGGTTAAAAAAACTTCTGTTGGAATTTTTTTAACAAATCAGAAATAGTTTTGAAGAAATCAAAGAGAAACCTTCCAAAATGGGAAAGAAAGGTTATTAGCAGGATCATGGCTTTTCGGCCAATTGAAGAAAAAAATTGTACTGCAATTATAAAAAAACCTAAGTCAAACGTCAATCCTCACATTTCATGATTGTTACCCGAGCGTACAAAATTTAAACGACAAACTTCTTTTTCAGAATTATTACAAAAAATAAATCAAAGCCTCCACCAATTGTGTCACTTTTGAACTTTACTAATTTTTTTTGTTATTTTTTCCAAACTTTTTTGATCCTGGTATCCTTTTCCATAAAAAAGGTTAAAATCCAATTTCAACAACTCAATTGTTTCATTCTACAGCAATAAAAAACTCAAAATACACCAGAATCCATGAAACAACATAAAACTTATTAAAAAGTTATTAAAACTAATTGGGCCTTCGGCCCGAATAACAACCACTGAAAAACTTTTATTTTAATATTTTAAGTCATTCTCGTTCTCTCTGTGGGGACGACGACAAAATTATTCCAGAAATTCCTTCACAAGCAATAAAAATCATCAACAAATAAAAAAAAAACACAAACTTATAATCACCTCAAGAGAGTTTTTACTCAAAACAATTGGTCCCTCGAGCTGGATTTTCCGTTTTTTTTTTTTTTAGAAAGTTATTAGGTGAATGTAGGTTTTTCTTTGCGGTACCTATTAAGAAACCCCTTAAGGTATTTAATAATTTATTTTGTATAGGAAGCTGGAAGGGCCTATAATACACAAACACCTCATTAAAATTATGACCCCTCTGAGTCAAGTTTAACTGAAGGTGGAAAAGCTACTTCAACTTGCCTATCTCTATATCGTGTTGTTCATGAATTAATAATTCATTGAGCTAATGGTGCATAGAGGCAGGAGCAAGAGTCATCCTCACTAAGTTTTCTCATGAAAAAAAAACAGCACACAGCAACAGGACTAAAACAAAAACAAAAAATTACGAGGATCAACCATTGAAGAGGAAGCTACCAAAAAAAAAAAAAAAACTTCAAAATGATACAAAATATCATTAACATAGCTTGAATTCTTGGAATTTTTTCCTCCTTGTTTTAGTCCTGCAGGATACAACAAAAGCTCGAATTAATTACTTTCTATTCCAATTGTGTTTTCTTATTTTTTCGTCCTCTCTGGAATGTCAACATTGTTGACCTCAAAAGAGGATAGAAAGAGAGAACAAAATTATACAACTAAGGATATTTTCCTTGAATCTTTCATAGAAAATTTAATTTAGTAACTATCCTCAAATGTCCTTATAATTTATTTATGGGAAATGGGAATGTTAGAAAGATGGACCACCGACATTTACCTACACCAATTTGTTTGTGTTAGATTTGGTTCGTTCTGTCTATCTGTCTTGGTAATAAAGTAATTAGCAGGATTTCTCATTTAACAAAACTCAAAGAGTAGTGTTCTTTTTTTTTGTGTGTGTTATTTGGAAGAAGACAAGAAGAAAATTCATCTGGCACGTATATCCTGGCAAATTGATTATAAGGAACCCTGCTTGGAAAGTTATTTATTTCCACCTGAACATTGCCAGGATATTTGTGTGTGTGTGTGGGGTGAAAAACATTTATTTTTCATGCCGCAAACCAAGGATACAACCACAGTAAATAGCAACTCGATATGAAAGTCCTAGATTAACTATAAGTTCACCGACAAGATACACAAAACAAAATCTCTCGACCAACATATAAAACACACAACAAGGACCAACGACCGAGGACACCGACCAACCGACCAACCGACCATAGGGAGCATGAAAAAGGACCTGATTTTTCGGAAAAGCTGATGTGTGTCTGTATATTCCATTCCAGTGTGATGATGATAAAGTAAGGTTTTGTCAAGAAAAGTAAATAATATCCTATCCACCCACCGCCGCCACCCTCATCATGTGTGGAGAATGTGGATCCTATTTGTCTAAGGGACCTAATTTTTCCTCCTTCTATTTGTGTTTTTCCTTTTTGTTGTTCTTGAAAGTAAATAAAGCAAGAAAAGTAAGAGTAAACAATTGACAAAAGATCAATTAAAGGAATTCCATGTCCCGGTGCAAGTATGAGTCTTGTGCTTGACATGTTGAAGGATCCTCTTGTTGGGAGATATGGAGGAGACAGAATACCCAAGAATGATTTTTAAAGGGCTTTCTTCTGTTGTCGAGAGGGGAGGCAAGTATTTTTTATTTTCCTTTGTGCCAAACATAATTTGCACCTTTAATGGTGGAACGGAAATGGAAATTTATCCTTGGACACACATATCATCATATCCATGTGGTGGTTACATTTCGAGTGAGGTCAACAATTTTCTATGTAAATTTTTGCAAGTAAACGGATAATCTCTGTCCAGTCGGTGAAAATGTTGGGTCTTTTTGTTGGAAAACCAATTTTTTTTTTTTTTTTTTTGTTAAACTTAAGTTTAGTATGAAAGCTGTTGAAGGGAATGTCCTTTAGTCAGGACGACAATAAATTACCCTTCACGTGAAAGATTTATTTACAATTTACATATTTTTTTTTTTGGATTTGGAACCGATGACGATGTCCAAGGACGAAAAATCCTATATTCAGGACAAAAGCCTTAAAACAATTTATGCCTGTTGATAAAAGGATGAGTCAGAGGGAATAGGCTGGTGGTGGTGGTGGGTTAAATTGGATTTGCATAAGCCTTTCGATATTAATTATAATTCATAATCATTAATGTTTTGTTAGGATCACACGTTTGATGATGATGATGATGATGATGGTGTATAGATTGTATAAGTGTGTGTATCTGTTTGGTTATATTGATGTTTATTTATTTACGAACGAACGAATTATAATGGATTTCAAGTTTGAGGCATCATCGAGGATATGCGGCAATTGGTGATTTTATCGAGAGGTAATTTTTGATTTATCGTTGCCGATTATCGATATGATGTGGTCGTATGGTAATTTACGGGTTGCCAGCCACAACATTGAGGGGATATTATTAATTTTGATTTGGAAGTCGTGATTAGAATATATATGTTGCCCTATGGGTTAGTGGCGAGGTGGGAGCGATAATAAATAAAAGTCGGCATTTGGTATTAATGTGGTCCTTCTTGCCGGATTTTGGAAAGAAAATTAATGGTTGTATAGAAATAACAACAATTTACAGTCAAAAATTTAAAAATATATTTATTTTGATGCAGTTTATATTTGTGTCCATAAAGAATGAGTAATTTTTAGGAATTTAAACCGGTTTTAGCAGCAGTTCAACAGCAAAAATCCTCTTTTTTATATACAAAAAAATAAAGTTCTTGAATCAGTTTTTGACTTGAGTCAATAATAACAGCCAATAATAACTATTACTCTGAAAATCTCCTTAGACACGTTCTATTCTTGTGTCAAACTTTAAAGTAGTCATCTTCATTTTATTCGCTTATAAGCCGAAAGATGTCAGCCTCAACTGAATTGGTTTTCGATAAGAAATATATACAATCCAAAGGACATCATCCTAATTTACCACTCGATTCTCTTCAAAGATAACCTCGAAGGCCCCCTATTTAAAGTACCTATTCATGATTTTAAACTTCCTCCTTTAATCTTCAAGACCAAAAAAGAAAATTTTCCAACGTCCTCAATTCACTTGTAATATGAAAGGAACTCCCAAATCAACCTGTCTGCCAAAAATGTGCGAGTTTCTCCTTTTGTTTTGTATATTTTTTTTTCCAAACGATTTGAGCTTGTTGAATATTTCAACGTTTTATGTCATCTATATAGAGCCTGCCGAAATTTCTTTGCTTTCTTTGTTTACGTTAAAATGTTGACATTTTTTTGTGAGGAAGAAAAATGTCCTTTGGGACTTAAAACTCAATGAATATTCGAGTTAACTTAAAATAATTTATAAATGTCGTTTGTTACATGATTTAAATTCAATTTGTATTTACTGAATTCTGACAATGAAAAAGTCCTTAGAAATATAGAGATTTAATGGGAAAAGACGTGCTGAGAAATTTAAAGAGGATTTCCTAAGTTTTAGACATTTAATTTAATTATTTGTGTTAATATTTCATTTCTTCAGGGGGTCCTGTAAAGGCCCGTAACTGTGATACAAAGTTTTGAGCAATTGAATGTAAGGAACACAAATTATAACTGTCGTCTGTCAATAAAACCTTTGAAAATGGTCCTTTAAGCCGAATTCCAATCTAATTCTGATACACTGTTATTAGTTTGGATTTGAGTATTCTAAGTGAATAAAAATAATGTTGTTTTTATTAAACCTTCGAAGGTTATGATTGCGACTGGGGCCACAACTCTCTCATCGGGTTGACATTTTTAACTCCATTCCATCACTTACGAATTTCCCTTGACCTTTTATAGACATAGATATTATATTTTTTGATTTTAAAACATAATTATTTTCCTAAAATTTAATCCCCAAAAAAAATTTAACTTTCATAGGAGTCAAAAACGCTGTTTTTTTACTTTCACAAACAACTCAAAGAAATCTTATAGAAACCGCACTTTCTTCACAGGCTCTATAAAAGCTAAAAGTTCTTATTTAATTTACTTATCCAGAAGCTTTCTACGAAAAAAACCATTAGTTTCTTAAAAAAAATTGATTTTCTTTTATTTCCATAAAAAAATTCTTTACAAGCTTTATGGAAGCAATAACTAAATTCACAAGACTTTGAAAAAAACTTCATAAACGAAGCAATTCTATTCCTTCGTCAGTGAAATAATAGTTTCTTTAAGATGTTACGCTTAGGTCTTGCGGAAGTTATATTACAATCATAAACTAAATTAATGTAACTAGAAAACTTAACTGATATTAGAAAGTATTGTATGAAGGTTGCATTTGTTAAACTCCTCTTTGACATGTGTAAAGAAAGCATTTGATCAACTTAGTCACGAACTAATTTTGTTCTAGTTAAAAGCTTTTGGTTTTCTCCCATTTTGCTTACCTACCTTGGATCAAATCATTACTTGGGAATAGTCCTTTCCAGGTAAAATTTAGAAATTTATTTTCAGAACCTTTCGTGGCTCACCCTTGTGTTACTTTTTATTCTAATAATAATATTTGCTGCTGAAATGAAGAATTTTAAGACACTAAATTCCTCTGCAGGCAAATATTCCTAAACCCTATAAATTACCAGAAGATTTCACAAAAAAATTTATCGTAAGTGCACTAGTTTATTGTATTCCTCAACACAAACTTCGATTAACAAGTCCTATAGAGATTCTTGTTAATGACTTCGAATTATAGGCTTTATAGAAGCTTTAAGTGCTAAGCCTTTTTTTTCACTTAGAGCTTACAAAATTTGTTTCTAAAATGCTTTAAGGAAGATAATACTAAAAAGTTATCATAAAAAAGGATTAAAAAAAACCATTAATAAGACTTATGACAGCACTATAACAGCTATCGATTGTCAAATTCAAAGAATTGGACCTTATATAAGTTAAATCGTTTTTTGACATCGACAATTCAAGTTCAATTAACAGAATTTTATTTATAAAAACATACTTTTCATTTAAGCAATCCCAAATTAAGTAATAAAAAACACTTCGTGTAATTGTATACTATCCAATCGCTGAAATTTATCTAACTTAGTGCCAGATAGATCAATATTTTTCTATTTTGACGAAAATTTTATTTGCCAAAACACATTGCATTTACTAACATATTATCTGAACAAGTTCACTTAATGTTTTTTTATACATTTATTCAATGGTCCTTCGAGCCGGATGAAAAAAAAAATTCTGCCGTTGCCAAAAAATAAACCAAATATTAAACAATCACAATTAACACACCGTCACAGCTGGTCTTCCATACACAAAAAAATATTTACATACACAAAAAAGGACGAAGCCCAATCCACTCAAATCGGCTATCGCAAGCAATCAATTTTAAATATTAATTGAATAATTTAATCCGTCCAGTAACTCCTGCTTCCATACTCTGTCTCTGTTTATTTCGCTTCGGTCATTCCAGCCATATGTGTACAAGCAAAAAAAAAAAAAGTATATTTCCATAATATTTTTTTATTTGGAAACACAAAATTTATTGCTCTTTTGTTCGATTTACCAAAAAAAAAAAAAAAAAAAATCCTTCCTGTAAAAAAAAATTGTCAACATAAAGATGAGCAATTTTCATATTGCAATTCATTACGTTTTGAATGTCGCGGCTACATCACACAGTTATTGGAGAGTCTATCCCCAAGGATACTTATTATCACTTCGCAATTACACATGCAATTGCAGTGATGCAAAGTTGTGAAAGGACGAATTAATGACACCACTCGAACACAAAAAAATAAATAAAAATGTAAACACATCACCCACAAAGAGCGCTCAATGAATATATTAAAAAAAAAAAAAGATAAGCGGATCCGGATGTTGGCGATTTTTTTTTCTGTTCACCAACGATACGAGATTACAACAAAATGGTGGACTCTCTGGCAGGAAGAACAAAAAAATACGAGTAAATTTCATGTTAATAAAAAAGAGGAGCCACCTACACTAGTCCATGATAGTAGAAAAAAGGACTTTTATTGACCCAGTCACGAGGAGGCAATAACAAAAACTCCAGCAACAAAAAAAGATCCTTTACAACGCCAATGGTTCATGTGTAGGTCGGTCTGGTTTTATTTGTGGAAAAAAATCCTTTAATCCTTTTGTTATTTTTTGTATTATGTCTGGAGGTTGTTGTAATTTTTGTACACCTCATTTTGAGGATTACCATCAAGGAGCAATTGGGGACACAGCTGAGTGTAAAGAGTGCTGTTGTAAGAATAAAAAAAGAGCTTGGATTTATTCCTTTTTCCTTTATTGAGTGAAGATTGTTGTTTTTTGCCTCCTCGAAGGGGTCAAGTCATTCTATGGTTGAGTAAGGCGCTGTTCGAGTATATGAGGACATTAAGTATGACAGCAGAAAAAATAAGCTTCGGGTATAAAATGAAGTCCTTTTATCCGGTCGATGGTGTGTCTTTATGAGCAAAACAATTTCCAAAAAAGATTGGCAGGACTTGATGGTTATTGGAAAATTTGCTTTGTTTTCTCCCCTCCTCTTCGTCATCTTTGATGTTTAAAGCGTGCTGTAGAAGATAAATATTGAAGGACTTTGTCAAGGTTTTTTTGGGGATCTTAGGGCTACTCCTAACGGGAAGTTTATGATGGCATCGGTTGAACTTTGTGTGGATATTGTGTTAACATTGATATTAACTGCCCCAAGGCGGTAAAGTTTAATATTATTTTTTTTTTGTGAAAAGCGCTGTTGAAAGGAATTCGATTTGGGGCATACCTCTTGTTTATGTCTTTTTTTCATTAGAGAAGCAATAAAGTTTAGGAAACTTCGCAGATTTCAATTTAATATCTTACAATGACGCCCTAAAAGCTGTTGAACATCACAAAAATGGTCATTCGAGCTGGATCAATAATGCATTTTATACGATTTTAGTGTTGGTGTTGTTATCAATATCTTGAAGCAAGATTCTTTTGTCGTCAGTGCCTTTTTTTATATATCTCTAAATAAAAAAAGCTACTTGAAAGGTACTTTTCAGAGCTTTAAGCATGAGTAAAGAAAAATACTGAATTAAGGGAAAACTGGTCCTTCCAGCCGGATGATTCTCCTAAAAGTCCTAGTTCAATGTATACAATATACTTAGAAGCATTGCTAGGTCATTATTATTCAATATATGACTGAAAATCACTTAATAAATTTACCTTTCCTTTACCATTTTAAATTGAAATTTAATTCTTTTGTTCATCGTCTTACAAGGTTTGCCAAAGTGTCAAAATTCAATTCGAAAACAAACAGTTTATCCCAGCCAATTCAATCCCATAACTCTCTCAACCTTACTCAATGTCATTAACATCAAATAAATCTGAAAATCTCCATCAGATATTCCCATCTTTTCCAGAAATCCCCAAAAAACGAACAAAATAAATCCATTTTCGTGTCAAATTCACTCGCTAATACATAATACATATCCCATCCATGACATATTCCAGTTCTACGTACAAAATAAATAATATGTATATAAAATTCACTTGTTCCCTGCTCCTGTGCTCCTTTTCATCAAACACTATCCCCTTTCCAGAAAGAACAAAAAAAAAAAAAAAAATGCTGCACAACGTGCGACCCATCAAACCTCTGCTCTGACATCTTGTCGTACATCTTGTATCTTAGGGTTTCTTTAAGTCGGTCTCGTCGCCTTCCTGTTCTTCCTTATCATGAGAAAGGAATTTGAATTGAAGAAGCGAGAAAATAAAATCATAAAGGGGGGCTTTATAGTGTAGTCTATACGCAATGCATACCAGCAGCGATAAAGTTCAATTTTCAATTGAAGAAAGGATAACATGTTCTTTTCTTCTTTTTTTTTTTTTTTTGATTGACATATCTTTTTAAGGCGGATTTTCTACCCTAAACACTTTATTCTTTTGATTTTATTTTCGTGAGAGGAGTGTGAGTAGATTTAAAGTGTCCTTTCAAGTGATTGATTGAAATAACACAAAAAACGACTCATTTTTACATAATTTTCTAATTTTTCTCCATTTCGTTTTGCTCTTCTTTCCAGATAAGGACATCCGATCGCATTTAAATGGTGACCTGTATCCAAATGGAACCGCATGTGGAACGACAGGAGGTCAATCAGAAGCAAGTTACTATCAAATGGAATCTCCGCCTTGCTACACTATTGCCACTGGACTACCTAGCTATGATGAGGCATTGCATCATCAGACACATTTTGCATTCGGAATGAAATTTGTTTATCCTGTTTGTCCGGCACCAATGACGACAGTCGTTACATCATCGGCATGGGAGAAGGCGGAATCGGAAACGAAATCAGAACCACAATTGCAGCATTCTCAGAGATGGCAGAATGTTGATAGTGTAGCAGCGACAACACTACTTCCCACAAGCCATATTCGGAGTATTAAGGAGTCGAGTCAGATGGATGCAGCAGCGATTTCCAGAAATTTCTATCGGTCCAGCAATGTTGAGGAATGCAGTGAGGTTGTTATTGATGCGTGATCTTCGAATTAGGTTTTATCGTTTTAGTTGAATTTTTTTCTCGAAAGTCCTTAAAGTTAATTTATTTTTAAAAAAATTTCTAAACTGCTCTGCGAAATTGCATTAAATAATCTTCGTGTAACTTGACACTGTTTTCAATTTCTGTTATGTTTTTTTCTATACGCAACCTTAAAAATAAATTTTCCTTTTAATATCCCATTACGTCTCCAAGCAAAATTTTTTATTCTTTTTAAACTAAGTTATCCTCAATTTCCGGTATGAATTCGAAGTATTGGCATTAAAATACTTGTAAATTTCCCTTTTAAGGGAAATTAAAGAAAGCATTTTATGTTCCTTATTTCATTTATTTTTAAAGGAAATCTTACAACTTTCTTATAATTTCCCTAATCAAACATTAAAATATTAAACAAAAAAACATTATATTCCAATCTTTTTTAAACAAAATCCCAATATTTTTTGTAAAATAAAAAATTATTTTAATATTTATTATTTTTAATTATAATTTTCTCAAATACAAGACTGATTAGTTGTTTAATTTTAATATTATTTTTATTTAATTTTTTAAGAATTGATTTTTCAAAAAAAAAAAAATACATATAAGCAAGAAAATGTAACTCACCATTAATAGCTACAATTTTTTCGTGTAAATACCTAGTGCCCTTAAGAAAATAAAAAAAATAAAAATATATTTGAAAAAAAAATACTTCACTATATTTAGCTGCGCAAAACACCATAATTCCAATAAAGAAACCAAAATAATCTCTTTTGCACTCATTCACGCGCTTTTTTTGTAAATAGAAAAATAATATATAAATGTCAAAATAAAAACAAAAATAAAAAAATATATATTTAACGCAAATCGCTTGCAAATATTAAAAAAAAAATATAAATTTGAATAATAAAAAACAAGCATCTCCTTTTAAATTGTACAAAAACAAAAAAAATAAATTAAAATGCTAAATTTTAAATATTTTCTTATTTATTTTAATAATACTACGAATTAACACACAAGTGTTTATACGATAATTTTTTGTCTAAAAAATAAAAAGAAGAATTATTTAGTATATTTATTTTTAAGTAAAAAACTCTTTTAAAAAATTATATTTCAAAAAAATATGTTTAATTGAACTTGAGTTCGATTAAAGAAAAATATACGAAAGCAAATTTATTTTGATTGAAATTTTGAAGTGTTTTTATTTAAGTATGTATAACGAAAAAAATTTTTTTTTTTTTTAATTCTGATTTTCCGGTATCAGTTGTCCTCGAAGAAGGTAAGATTTGGTAATTCTCCGGTAGTAGAAATGGTGGACAAGTTATTGCGGATGCTTGACCTTTATGTCAAAATACCGAAAGCCATAGTTAGAAAACTTTTATGTCTGAAGCTTTTCAAGAGAATAAATGTATAAAAACCGCTTGGACCACAGACTCGATTCGATTCCCCCTCATAGTGATGCATTTAACTATAGTACCGACGAACTATAACACATTAGGCCAATTCTACAATGTGTATGAGTCCAGGTTTCCATTGTGTTGGATTACTTGTCACTCTATAGCTTTGTTGTCAGAGGAAGGGTCTCAACTTTTGGCGAAGTCAGCGAAAGAATGACCACGATCCGTATCTTAACCAAATTCCAAAGACGACGCTACCAAAGAAAGTTCCTAACGTGCTCCTTGCAAAAAATGGCATTTAAATACCACTTACCGAATTTTAACCTCAAATTTGCGAGTGAGGACATATTTGGAAAGCACAGCCCACACAACACCAAACCAAGCGGGAAAATCATTTTGTTAAACCGCTTGTTATTCTCTCGCTTTAACATCCTTAAGGACACAAGGCGATCTCCAGATCGTCAAACTAGCAACCATATCCATCATGTCGCGGTTTTTGGAAGACATTCCACCAGAATTCTGAAGACCCATACATTCTGAAGTAAAAATATCGGCTCGAATCACTATCTAGTTGTTACCAAACTTTATGTATTAATATCCATGAAAGCTACCTCGCGATCAACAACCACGCAGAGGAAATTCAATGTTGGACGACTTCAATTGGAAGCAAACGCCAAAGATTGGTATGGAAACACTGTAGGGTATACGCAGTTGATGCTAACTCTCTTAAAAGACTACTTCAACCTCTGTACAATGGCTATAATGGCCAATATGCCGCCAATGATCAACCTGCACCATTCAACCTAGATGTCAACCAAGAGCTAAATCTATCATACCAACATAAGATCAAAGTAGCTATCGCCAGACTAAAAAAATAACTAATCATCAACGAGCCGATTTCTACAGGTGGAATTTTTTATTCACGCTGGAGATGATTTTAACAGGTGCGTACATTAACATACCTGCAAAATATGGTCGTAAGAAAACATGTCCGATGATTGGAATCTCAGTACCATCTGTCCAATCCAAAAAAAAAAAAGAAGAAGATCGACTGCTCTTCATCAACTATATAGAGGGATTAGCATTTTAAACATCGCCTATTGCAATCCTGTCCGGCGTTTTAGGTGACTATCTTAAGCTGTTACGGATGTCATCAAGAATTCCGTGGCCAAGTACTCATCCTTGTTTTGGATCACTCTGTGATATTCATTTTGTCCATTGTCAATTTAGTATAATTCTTAGATTTATTCAATTAAATTGCCTACGTTTTCCCAGTGTATTGCTGATAAGAATCCTGACCCGCCAAAACCAAGAATACAAAATTAACAAAATGATTCTTGGTTACGTCACGACACGATACAAAATTTCAAAACGAAAACGGGGAGTACCGCGTACGATTGACAGAAAAGTTCGTCATCACACACCTTGACGTGAAAAACACCGTTACACACTACAAAAATTGGGCTATTTTTGTATTCACCACGACCGTTAGATTTTGACAAAGCAGTTCGATACATTTTCTGACAAACAGAGTGGAGCTCAGTTCGACAGCAGATCTTGAAGAGTTAACTTCTAGCCTAATTCGTCAACGGGCAATTGTCGTGAGTGAGTGGTGAGTGCGGGGCGTGGTAATCTTCGTAGTGAGCTTTAGTGGCTAGTGAAATGTGTGTGCGAGCATACAAAAACAATGGCAGTTGAGTTAGACTCCCGGGACCTCGAAAGCGATACAAGCTTCGTGGCAACGGAAATCCAGACGAAAACAAAAAGAATATATTTTTTAGTGCATTTTATTAGATAGAGAAAGAAAAAAAGAAAAATTTATTTAAAAAGTTATTTTGGAAATACGTATAAATGTGCAGGTGTGCGAAGTATCCCTAAATGCGGTACATTAGGTATCGGTAAAGAGGTCAAGAAAATTACATACGTAAAGTGTCCTTCATAACATCATCTTTAAACATTGTTGCGTCTAAAGGAGCGTTAACGGTGAGTTTTTTTTTTATAATTATTTTTTAATATTCCTATTCAAATCTAATCTTAAGCTGACAAAAAATAAATTGCGCGACTGGATTGCATGTACTTGCTCATATTGTAGAATAAAAGTAAAGAAAATTAAAGTGAACATCAAAGCATTTATTCGATTTTTGTGACTTTTCATTGTTGGATGAATTAATTAAAACGCCATTTTATTTCTTTAGGAAATGTAAAAAAGTGTGAATTTGTTTTTCAAAATCGTAGGAGCCGTTTTTAAATAAAACGGTTTTTTAACAACTTTTTTAAAAAAGTTAAAAAAATAATTCAAGAATGCAAACTTAAACACAAAAATAACGTATATTTAAAAACAACATTTAAAAAAATTCACTACCTGTTTTCAAAATATTGATTTTTCAAATTTTTTTTTTAAACTATTAAAAATACAAAAAAAAAGTTTCCGAAAAAATAGCAAAATTACTTAGGCTACTGTACTGTACTTCTTGAATATAAATTTTGATTCTAATCGGATCATCAGTTTTCGAGAAAGTCGAAGAAAAAAAACCGGTCCTATGGGAGGCACCGTTTTTAGCCTACCATATTAAATAATAATAATATAAATTTTTACTTTTAAATTTTGTTTAGCTCAAAAATTAATGGTACCTGTCATATAACCGTTATGTAAAAGCTTATTTTTCTGGAAAACGGCTGCAAGAATTTTTATGAAAAAAATCAGTGTACTTTTTGTAGAAAGCGTTATATTTTGGTGAAAAAAATATTTAAAATGGTGGGCTAAAAACGGGACCTTCCATAGGACCGTTTTTTCTTTATTCAACCCTTTCATGAACTGGTTAACTGATTACAAACCAAAATTAATATTCAGGAAGATGTAGGTAGCCAAAATAATTTCAATAAAAATATTTTCTAATTTTTTCTTTTGTATTTTTAATAATTTAATTTTTTTTTTTTTTTTTTTTTTGAATCGATATTTGTAAACGCATAAGTAATTTTTTTTTTAATTTTTATTATTAAATGAAGGTTATTTTTGTGCTAAAGTTTGCATTCTTAAATTATTTTTTTTTTAATTTTTAACAAATGTTAAATAAAAACCATTTCTACGATTTTGAAAAAAATCAAACTTCTCACATTTTTTTATAGAAATAAATTGCACGACTGGATCGCACGAACTTGTTCTTATGCTAGAAAATTGCTTAGTAGCTGCATGTGTACATATGTGTATACTAAAATAAAAAAAATATTTTTTTTTCGAAAATTCTTTAATTTTTTTAATAATAATAAAATTCGAAAACTGAATGTCTATCGAGGAAATAAAACATTGAAAATCGTTGGACCAGTTTTTTTGAAAAAATTTTCGAAAAAATATTTATATTTTTTTTTATTATGTTATTATAAGAAAATCTGTAGTTTTCATCTGGGAAAATTATTTAAAAAAAATTCAACCAACCCATTTGCAAAATATTTCGAACACCAATTTTTCTTTAGAATTTTTTTAAAAACCGAAAATAAAAGTTTTTGAAAACTTTGAAATGCAATGTTTATTTAAATTAAACATGACTTTCTGTGTGCTAAATTTTATTGAAATCGGGATAATGGTTTACAATAAAACCGCATTTGAAAAAAACTGTTCTGTGAGAGGTACCGTTATAGAAAACATTTCGAAAAAATCATTCTAACTGAAAGATGTATTGTACAAAATTAGCACTCTGAAAGTTTTACTAAAATTGTTAGAGCCGTTTTCGAGAAAATCAAACTTTTTGTTAAAAATTTTATGGCAGGTAGGTACCGTTATTTTTTGACCTAGAGAAAAATGAAAAACACCCACCGATATACTACCAAATAAATACTAAATACCAAGTTTAAAGCAAATCGGCCGATCCGTTTAGGCTGTAGAGGTGCGAACAGACAGACAGACGGATGGAATTTCCGGACCCACTTTTTTCGACTTCTCTATCATCGTAATGTCATGTTTGATTGTTAGAATTTTTTTTGCACGAATCCATAACTTGCATTATAGTACCTATAATCGCAAGTAAAAAATAGCGTTTAAATTTTTCTCATAAAAACTCTTCTACGTACTTTTTTCGATCACACAAAAGTCACAAAAATCCAATAAAACTTTGAAGTTCTTTTTTATATTTACCAAATTTTATTCGACGCTGTGACCGCACATAAGAGGAAGTATGTGCGTCGTGCAATTTATTTTTCTTTTCCAAAAGTTATTCTATTAAGTTCTAAGCAAAATATAATTTGGATATGCACAATACTGAACAATGGCCGTGTATATTTGAGAAAGCTATCCGCAGTGCAGTGGGATTTCCCAAAAAACCCATCCACAGTAGCCTGGTTTTTATATTTCAAATTTGACACTCTTTGACAACATAACTGTCAAATAACTGATCTACAAACAAAAATATAAACAGAGAGAGCAGAAAGCTTCAGAAATCAATTTCATGACTAGACAAATGGAAAATTTACAAGAAAATATGGTATCTATCTGCAGCTGGATTCAACTTTTACTCTTATCGATAGTGCGTTAAATCCTACTGGACTGCGGATAGCTTTGCCAAAAAAGCACGTCTTACGTTTACGTCTGGTTTAGTGAATGAAAATGTCCGTCCAATATATTTTAAATCAAAACCAAATTCTTTGTGAGCGTCTGGCCACTGCCACTTGCGGATCAAGAGTTGGAGCATCATTCAGATAGCTTAAACATAAAGACATCAAACAATTAAAAAAAAAAGTAAATTCTGCTAAATTTTAAATTCAAGTTTATGAAAACTACGTGTTTTTGAATTTTTTCGTATTAAAAGTATTGTTTAAATAAATAAACATACCTGTAAGTAGATGAATCCCACTAATGTATTCCATTCACATAATTGACATTAATCAATAACTCATTCTCCATGACAGCTAATGTCAACGCTCCTATATAGAAAGCACAGTCATAGTCATAGCCCCGTAATAATCAAACACGTCCTATCGACATTAAACTGTCCATTACTCTCTTGTCCTTCAATACCGTATTAAAAAAAAACTTACAACAGCCCAATAGTCAAGCTGAACAACAAAAAAAGCACGTTTCTGTGAACAATTTCTTGAGTTGGAGGAGGGAGAGATCCAATAAAATTAATTATATTTTTTCTATAGCTTTTTGCAATTAACTAATTCGAACTCAATCGAGCTCCAAACGACTACTTAACGTTTATAGTACAAACGATCACCTTTTTTGTGTGTCAAATGGCCAAAAGCCAGCTCCAGCTTTGTCGCGCGCACGCAATCACTTGAACTTCCAATCCAATTATGTAAATTTGAGTCGAAACTAACGTGTTTCGCTCATTAATTTCATCTGTGATGACGAAAGAGTCCAAACTTCACGAAAGAAGCGGAGTGTCTGGTTTCTGGTGTGACGTCTGTCTGAGACACAATGCCTTAGTTAGTCACCCACCATGCGGCAGTCAATGGAACTAGAAAGCAGTTTTAGTTGCGCACCCGTTTCTCTGCTCTAGTCCCACTTTCTTAAAGAAACTTGTCTCGTTGCACGCAAAGCCGGTATCTTTGTATCTCATGAATACCTCTACTTCGTCGAAGTTGGTCGACATGATTACTGGCAACGAAGTTTTCCCTTCTCGTGTGACTGATTTCACGTCTCACTGGGCTTAGCGATGTGATCGCATGAAGGTGTCTATTCTTCATCTTCAATCTTCTTTTTTTTGTTGTATCTTCGAAGCAAGCTGCTGTGTGTAATTAATTCTTCTCATGCATTGGGTGATCTTCTCTAAAAAAGATACTTTGATGATGAATGTAGGGCTTTGGGATAAATGGTGAGATGATTTTTCATGTCATCTTGACACGAAGTTGGGCAAATGGGGCTTGAAAATGATTTTCCGGTGATGGCGGACGGAGCAAAGTAATACCCACGAATCAGAGGGTGGAGGTGATTTAGGCCTATTAAGTAGGTAGCTTTAGAGAATCAATTTTTCATAATAATACGGGTGTACCCATAGAGTTATGGTCCTAATGATGGATTTAATGGCCGGAACTCCTGAAAAAATGTCTGGGAATGGGATTAAATTTGATTGGGTGTATTTTCTGAGCCTAATTTAAGGAAACGAGTTCTTTTAAGTCGTCCGGCTAGAAGATCGACTTACTATTTATTGATGTTGTTTTTTAATCTGGAATATGAGTTATCTTTAAAAAAAAGTGCTAAGATGGTAATATTAACTTTGAGAAGTGTAGTTTTGTATAATTAAGGTCAATGGACAAAAAATCTCAGTTTTCGTGGTAGAAAGTGTGTAACGATAAGTTGGACGGTTGGTCTTTCAAAGAAACAGTCTTTACTTACTTACTTACTTATGTTGGCTCAACTAGAGCTTGGTGCTCCTAGGCCTTGCTCAATACGCCCCTCCAGCTGGCTCGATCCCTTGCCTGCTGTCTCCAATTTCGCACTCCAAGTTGGCGGAGGTCTCCTTCTACCTGGTCGCTCCCTCGAAGATGAGGTCTACCTTGGCTTCTGACTCCCTCTGGTTTGGCTTTAAAGACTTTACTCGGTGGAGCGTTGGTGTCCATTCGCTCTACATGGCCCAGCCATCTTAGTCGTTGGACTCAAATTTTTCTGGCTAAGCTTATGTCGCTGTACAGCTCGTATAGTTCGTCGTTGTATCTTCGTCGCCAAATGTTGTCTTCTCTGTTTACGCAAATAGGACCATAGATCGTACGCAGAACTTTTCTCTCGAAGACTCCAAGTGACTTTTCATCCGATTGGGAGAGGGTCCATGCTTCTGCACCATATAGCAGGACCGGGATGATGAGTGTTTTATATAGTGTCTCCTTGGTTCTTCTCGATAGGGCTTTATTCCTAAATTGCTTATTCAGCCCAAAGAAACAGCGATTAGCAAGAGTTAGTCTGCGTTTGATTTCAGCGCTGATGTTGTTGACCGAGTTTACAGCAGTACCCAGGTAGACAAACTGACTGACTACCTCGAAGTTATACATATCAATGGTCTCATTTTGACCAAGCCGGTGGGTGGATTGGGCTTTTGTTGATGAAAGCATATACTTCGTCTTGTCCTCCTTTATTTTCAGCCCCATTCTGCTTGCTGCTGACTCCATAGTAGTGAAAGCACCGGTTACTGCTCGCTTTGTTCTTCCTATCACGTCTATGTCGTCTGCAAACCCAAGTAATTGTGTCGGTTTATTGAAAATGGTGCCCGATGTACTGGCATGGGTGCTCCGTATTACATTTTCAAGCACAATGTTAAAACAGCTGCATGACAGCGCGTCTCCTTGTCTAAGCCCTCTGGTGGTTTCGAAGGTTTCAGTAGAGTCTCTACCAACTTTGACGGAACAGCGAGCATTCTCCAACGTCATCCTGATAAGGCGTATCAATTTAGCAGAGATTCCAAAATTAGACATAGCACGATACAGTTCAGCTCTATTAACACTGTCGTAGGCTGCTTTAAAATCGACGAACAGGTGGTGGGTGTCGATGTTATATTCTTCGGTTTTCTCTAGGATCTGGCGTAATGTGAATATCTGGTCGGTGGTAGATTTTCCGGGTCTGAAGCCGCATTGATAAGGACCTATTAGATCATCAGCAAACGGCTTTAGACGCTCACATAAAACTCTGGAAAGGATCTAATAGGCGATGTTCAAAAGGCTTATGCCTCTATAGAGGCTAGCTACTACTAGCGAGATTAAAGTAAAAAGAATTTTTTTTTTAAACATTTCAATCATATAATCTTTTTCCTTTTTTACGACTTTGAGTTTAGCTAAAACAATCGAATTTGGACCTAAAAACTTTGATTTATTATATGTAGGCGATATGAAAAAGCATCGTTGCTATAAACCTCTTCTCCTTCAAGGGTGTTTTTCCGACTGAGTGGACTGTCCTGAATTCTTTATAAATTGTACATCTACCAAGGAAATGGACTATGTCTTCCCTCTTACGTATATTATACAGGCTGCAGTCGATACTTAAATCCGGTCTATGTGGACAAAGTTCAATTGCAAAAGCTCCTCTCTTAGTTTAAATAAAAAAACTGATATCTTTGTACGACACATTTGAGTGGAAATAATTCACTTCCTGAAGATTGTAGTTCAGCCTGTTGTAAGATGTCCCTTCCGTTGAAGCTCTAGCTCGTTCAATTAATGAATACCTTTCATTCTCAGCCGTGGTCTGAATTATTTCGTAAAGTAATTTGTTCGTTTGGTCTGCATCTTTTTCTGCTAAATCAAAGGGGAAACCACAATCTGCAGCCAGCTCGTGCCAATCTTCGAACCATATTTTTTTATACTGTATTGCATGCATCCATAGTTGTTTTAACAGCCTAGAGTTGGCCATACCTGTTATTTTTATAATGTAGTCTGCATTCATTTTCAAGGATGTTATGAAAAGAGTTGGTAAACCATTTTCCAGGTGAGGAAGAAGGACTTTCTCAGAAAGAAACGTAAAAGACTTTCTACTACATCATACTTTTTCAAACCCCAAACTTGTGCACCATATAAAAGAATTGATTTGGCAGTCGCATTAAAAACTGTATTTATTAATACATTTCGTTCCAATTTATGCATATCGCAGCTCTGGCAATGTCGGCTTTTTGCTTGAGATTGTTTTTCAAACTTAGATTGAAGGTTAACTCTACGCCCAGGTACTTATATGTTTCAACTACTTCGATGGTGTTATCTCCAAATTTCTAATTCTCATCCCTTAATAGTCTACCACTACCGTTTTCGAAAATCATTACTTTAGACTTTTCCAAGTTAACTTCCAGGTTCCATGTTTTACAGTAGCTTACCAGCCGGTTAATCATCAACTGTAGGGCGGTGGGTGATTTGGCTAATATCACAATATCATCCGCATACATAATGACTTTTATATGAATGGCGCCAATCCTTACACCACAAGGTAAACAGTCAACAAGATCATCGAGGAATAAGGCGAAGAGCAAGGGACTTAAATTGCATCCTTGTCTTATTCCCCGATTTATTTCTAGTTTCTTAGAAACAACTTTTCCATCAAACACAAATGCCGTCGTCTGTTGATCAAATTTTTCCAACGCTTTAACAAATTTTGAAGATATTCCCAGGTTGTACAGCTTATAAAAAAGGGCATTTCTGTCGATAGTGTCAAATGCTGCTTTGAAGTCCACAAAAAAAGCATAAATCTTTTTTATTTTGGATCAGCTTCAACCGTGCCAAACTCCATAAAACAAAAATATTATCTGCAATAGAATATCCACTTCTGAATCCAGCATGAAACTCACTCAACTTGTTATTTAATTCAACCAATCTTGTTAGTCTCCCTCTCCGAGAGAGAAGCGAAATGTAAATGTTTAAACCTACATTAAGGAATGAAATGCTTCTATAATTGCTTGCACATAGAATACCGTTAGATCCAGCTGCTTTTCCATCTTGGAGACCATTCAGAACGATTTCTACTTCTTCTTTTAATATTTCCGAGTCTAACAACTCATTTTGCAAATATGGTCTAGCATAGCTTAGGGACATTGGACCAGATATATCCTATTAATATTATAAACGTGAAAGTTTGTGAGCATGTATGTATCTTTGTTGCTCTTTCATGCAAAAACTACTGAATGGATTTTGACGAAACTTCACAATAATATAGCTTTCATATCAGAATAACACATATGCTACAATTCATAGAGATATATCGTATATTATCTAATGTATAACGATAAGTATCAAGAAAGTGGGAAAAAACAATTTCATCAAATTATCAGCGTGATTTGTTTGTGGTTAATAATAAGTTATAAGGAATTTTGTATGTCAATTGTGTAGACTAATTAATTTTAGCATTGACTACTGGAGAAAGTTTATACACTGCCGCTCATCTCAATAGGTTAAATTTTTTTGCACCCTACTGTTAGCCTTTCTTCAAATATTTTGCATTGATATACTTTTTTTATGTTTATATTGAAAGATCATCAGCATACGCTTAGTTATAGAGAAAAAAACTTAGTCTGAGAACTTACCGTTATTCTCTTATGAGAGCTAGACTAATTTGATTCATCAAAACAACCATTATTATGTGGCTCATCTGAATAGGTTCAAGAAAATTTATTGTCACTTAATGATTTATTTTGCACTTTTGTGTCGGTGGGAATATAATAACAATAATTAGTAATGAGTAATGAGTGTTCCCCCCTTTTTTCAAAATAGTTTCGTAAATTCGATTTGGAATAGAATTATAAAAATTTTCAATGTATTGAAACGAAATTTCTGACCAAGCTTTTTTAATTCCTTCTATTAATGACTTTTTGTCTTCGAATTGTCTCCCGGACTCGTATACCTTACGTGAAAGAAGTCCCCATACATTCTCTATAATATTAAGGTCAGGGGAGTATGGAGGCCACCCCAACAGCTTCACATTTTGGCACTGGATCCACTGTTTTACCGCCCTCGCTGTATGAATAGGGGCATTGTCGTGTTGGAATGTCCACTGTATTGGTCCAAACAAGTCGGAAATAAGCGGGAAAGCCTTTCCTAGCACACCTTTGTACGAATTTGCATTCATTCTTGATGTAAGAAATTGGAGCTCAAAGGTCCCGTAGAATGAAATAGCTCTACACACCATCACACTCCCTTCGCAGCTATGAAAACGGCTTAAATAATGCTCCTCCTTTCGTAGGTCGGTTAAATAATAGTTAAAGCCATCTGGCCCCTCTAAATTTAACTTTTTTTCCTCTGAGAAGACTACCTGGTGCCATTCACACTTCCACGACATGTACGTTTCGCAAAATTGCAGACGAATTTCTTTTCGGGAATCGTTTAGCGGCAGTTTGTTTTTAATTTTCTTTCTTTTTAAATGTTAAGCACTTTTAATAACACGTCTTACCGTAGCCAAACTGCAATTTACACCGGTTTTTGCCTTAATTTTTGAAACGAGTCATGCGAATTGGAAGCCGCTCGAATGATTGCACGTCTATCAGCTTTGGTAGTGGCTGTATAACTCCCCCTTTCATGTTTTTTCCATACGTTTCAATGTTTCGCAAATAATGGCTCACCACATTTTGACTTCTTTTAATGTTTTTCGCGATGCGCCTTTCATTTAAGCCCAACTCTCTTATTTTCCCCTTTTCTTCCTTTGTTAAAGGTTTTCCGCGACCTATAATCAACGTTAACTGTAAAATATATCGGCAGACAAAATTTGAAGGACCGATGAATCCCGATGTCCGATGCAACCAAACGCAAACTAAAGTTTTCGCTATTGAACCTATTCAGATGAGCCATATAATAATGGTTGTTTTTATGAGTGAAATTGGTCTAGCTTACATAAGAGAATAGCGGTAAGTTCTCAGTTTTTTCTCTATAACTAAGCGTATGCTGATGATCTTTCAATATAAACCCAAAAAAATTGTATATCAATGCAAAATATTTGAAGAAAGGCTAACAGTAGGGTGCAAAAAAAATTAACCTATTCAGATGAGCGGCAGTGTATATAAAACCAAAATTTGTGTGGGTGTACGCTATAGTCTCGAAAACTATGCACAAAACCCTCTTGAGTGCTAAAAGCAATTTATTCTACAAGTGATAAGGAAGTTTTATAGAGCGGTCCGACCCCTGCCGATAGATGGCGCTGGCAATCTCGAAATAAAATACTTCATTCATTCTTTCTTGGGCGTTACAACGTACGCCGGGTAAGGCGTCAAATTGAAAAAATGATCATACAAAACATCTAGATTGATACTGAGTCCGGACTTCGATCCTTCATCGCCATTTATCCTTTTTGTTAAAGTCCAAAGATTATTTTTTGCAGAGATTGAGAATAATTTTGGATTACTAATGACAGTTTATTTGATTGTTATAATTATTTTTCACTTAAAATTGCATTTCATTTCCCTAAGACTGTTCTATATTCGTCCTTCCGCAAATGTGCTAGCAATAACAAAAATGTCTCTACCAAACTATAAAGCATATAACAGTATCTTTATACATCTTTCTTCAAATTTAGCCAAAAAACAATAAAATTGAATATTTGCTGTCAAAATGATTTATTACTTTGTTTACATTCGAAGAATGGAAGTTTACCACCAAAATTCTAAGTGCTCTTTATACCGCCACAAGCTACGAGTGGTACGTGCCTCGAATATGTAAGTTTTTCTTAAACTATTTTTTCAAAGTCTGACTGATCTCCATTAAACAATTTGACAAACAACTTCAAACAAAACAAAATAAATAACAAATAAACGACATTACGCGAGGTGTCTCTAAGTTATTTAACGCCAGAGGCCCAGTTTAAGTGTTCAATTTCATCTATTTCAACATTGTAATAGTCCAATTATGTACATTTTTATGGATCAACCTGCTTAAACAACATCCAAATGTTTTTTTTTTTTTTTTTTTTTTTTGATACTTAAACATAGTTTAAACCTATGTCAACAAAAAACCCAAAAGCAGTTTGGTTTTAGAAAAGACTGGGAGCATCAAAAACTTCATTGTGATGTGATGACATAAACTGTGGTATGGTGAGTTATTCGATGTGTTTATTGTTTTTTTTTTTTTTTTTTATAATGTTCACCCTCACTTTTCTATCTACATAGATAATTTGGGTAAATTTATTTAATTTTCATGAATAATGCTTAGCTGAATTAATATCTAATAAAAAAAATTATTTCATTTTAATGAACATCGGTTGGTTACCGATGAGGATTGCGGAAGACTTCATTTGAAGTTGGACGTGCTGTTTGGAAAATGGGTGTTGCCCCACAAATGGAGTCAGTGGCGGTTATAAAATTACCGAAGTTGCTTATTTAGAATAACAAAACCGAAAGTACGCCAGTGGTTCTAATGTACGGAATAAAAAAAATTAAATTTGTTTCTACGTTTTGAACACAAACAAAATTTATTCCAATATATATGTGTCTGTAAGGCACATTGCCTTTTTTAAAAAGCATCATGATGCTGTACGATGAAAATAATAACAAGATTTATAAAGACATGATTTTTTTCGGCGCAGTAGATCGAGACTTAGGTGACTATTTTCTCAATTAAAACCCACGGACGGTATCTAGCTTGCACTGGAGGTATTGAAAAATTGCTTCCCAAGCAGAGTATCGAACTCACAATCTCTGATTTAGTAAGCGAACACCTTACCTACTATACATATTGGCCGCATAAGTTATCAAGGCGGTATATCTTGAAGTTCTATTGGCCTTAAGAGTGTTTAGCCTCCTAATACTCAGGCCCTGATAGCGCCGCGCCATTGGCAACTCCGTCTTATTTTATCTATTACATTACATAATTATTTATTTGTTTTTTCTTCTATTACAATAAATATCAGTGTGTTTAACATTATAAGGAAACACAAATCCCTTGTGCGCGTGCACAAATTAAAGTTCTTTCAGAAGCCATTTGCTCCTTTTAGTTCTGCAGTTTTATTCCGTACACATTGTACATCATCAACTAACTTAAATTAAATCAGAATTTTAGTTTAAATCTTTTGGTTTCTACACCACAAAGTAAGTTTATTGAAATTGTTATAATTAATTATTACAAAAAAAATATTCTTAAATAGAAAAAAAATCACAGGCCCGTTTACACTCGTTTAATTTTTTTTTATTATGGCACTGTTAAAAATGTTAAAAATAACCAAGTATTGAAATAATAATCGCAACAACGCCAGTAGGGCTCAGCTAGTATTTAATAAAAAAATATTTCATTACGTCCACGTTTAAAGACCTATATTAGCTATTAGATGAATTGACATGGCGATCACGAAAAATTGCTGCCCATGTAAACATAAGGAAACGCTCACATGCCCATTGACGTTTAACAATGTTGTGTGTAGCCACGCGAATCTTCTTGACAAGCACGCGTTACATTTGTTTGTGAGGTCGAATTATTTATTTAAAAACTGACAAGTGAAATTTATGTCAAATAAAAAATCATTTCATACATTTATTTTGAACTATTGCTCCAAAAAAGCGTTTACGAACGTATTTACAGGCTTATTCATTCTTAGCTGAAGCTGTTGGTATTCGTTTTGGGTATTCTAAAATGACTTCAAACGAATTTTTAGAATAAAGGAAAATCAGCCCTAGAATAAGAGTGCTTTGGCGGGATGAAACTGCTGGAAGGCGTGTTCTCAAAATATTCACCTAAAGGGTTGTAAGCCCCTTTTAAATGGCCATTAGTTGAGGTCATCGCCCTTACATAATGTCACCTCGATTCAGCTCGTTACAAAAGCTATCTATCCTGTTTATATAGGACCTCGTTGGGATATTATAGTGTTTCTAGTCCGACTTTGGGTGATTTGTGATCGACTTAATGAGGGCCGCACGTTTTACGTAGCGAATTAGCTTAAGGAATATCTCGAAGATCGAAAGCTTCTCCATGACCGTCAGTATGGCTTCCGCAGCAACCGTTGCACTGGTGATCTGATGGCATATCTCACCGAACAGTGGAACAAATCTTTACATCGCTTTGGTGAAAGAAAGATTATTGCTCTTGATATCTCCAAGGCATTTGATAGAGTTTGGCATAAACCTCTCTTATCGAAAATGCGTGCTTTTGGGATCGATGATACTCTTGTTCGTTGGATTAGAAGCTATCTTCTGGACCGTTCAATACAAGTTGTATTGGACGGATTCAAGTCTTATTCCTACAAAGTAAATGCTGGTGTGCCCCAGGGCTCTGTTCTGTCTCCGACTCTTTTCCTCATTTTTATAAATGATCTTCTGTCTATTACTTCTAATCCACTTAACTGTTTTACTGACGACTCTACCCTCAGCTTTTCATATTCGTTCGATAATTCACGTCTTTCGCCTTCGGACGTACAATTGCAACGGTGCCGTATGTCAAGCTCATTAAACTCCGATTTATACAGCATTGTCAAATGGGGTAATAGGAATCGTGTGGAGTTTAATGCTTCGAAAACTCAATGTTGTCTTCTGTCGTTAAAGCTAAACATACCCCTAATGCCATTGTCTATGAATGGCACTTACATCGAAGAAACCGAAAAGCTCTCAGTACTCGGTATGTGTGTCAACGACAACCTCCGTTGGAACGACCATATATTTGAGATCGCTAAGAATGCTGTGCTTAGGTTTTCTGTATCGGTGTAAGAAGTATTTTTCCCCATCTGATCTGGCTTTAAACGCCCTAAACTCGAGTATAACTCCCACCTCTGGGCAGGTGCTTCACAAACATCGCTTCACCTGCTTGAAAGAATACAAAATCGAGCGTTAAGATTGATAGGAAATAGAACAGCCGCTGAAACAATTGCCCCTCTCGAACAACGACGCAATGTTTCATGTCTTTCCTTATTTTATCATTTCTTTTACAAAAAATGTTCACTCGAAGTAGCCACTTTCATTCCTTCCGCTAAAAGTTTTTCCCGTAATACTCGTCTAGCAAGGAATGCTCATCAGTTCACCCTTGAGCCCAATTTCGGACGTACCGTGAAATATAGGGATTCTTTTTTTAGCCGAACAACACGAATTTGGAATAGTTTACCCGGCGAGATTTTCCCTTTCCAATTTGAATCGACACCTCCTATCTCTCCCCTCCCTATCTTCTTAATGCTTGCGCAGTGTGTTACATTAAAAGGGAAACAAATAGTTCCTTCTGCGCGCGTTAATTATAAAAAAAGTAAGATTATTGCACCTAATATTTCTGAAGAATTTGCCAGAGTTTGGCACTACATCCTTTTATCGAAAAATGCGTGCATTTGGTATCTAAGAAACTCTTGTATTTTTAATTAGTAATTCCCTCTCAAACCACTCAATACAATTGGTGTTGGATGGATACAAGTCTGATATTCGAAAAATAATTGATGGTGTGCCTCAGGGCTCTGTTTTGTATCCTATTCTTTTTCTTATATTTATCAGTGACCTGTTGTCTAAAACAACTAAGCTAAAAAATTGTTTTACTGACGATAATACTCTCAGCTTTTCATATTCGTATTCAGACTCACATTCATGTTCTTCGGATGTGGAACAGCAACAGCAGCGTTTGGTAAGTTCATTAAATTCTGATCTCGACAACATTGTCTAATGAGGAATAAGGAATCGCGTCGAATTTGATGAATCAATAACTCAATGTTGTCTTTTGTCTTAAAAGCCACATATCCGTTCTCGTATAGTGAATTACAGATCACCTTTTGTGAAATGCAAACAAATTTGACATTGTCAAGAATGCTGCAAGGTATGTCTAGGTTTTTCACCCCGCGTGATTAGACTACAGTCTATAAAGTGTATATTTTCTTCCAAAATCATATTTTGGGTAGGTGGTCCCTTAAGCCACTTGATTTCTTTGGAAACATTTAAAAAAAAAAAACTTTAAAAATGATAGGCAACCGTACAACACCAAAAACTTTTACATTTCTTAAGCGCTGTCTAGTCCATATTTCTATAAACAATGCTCTAGCGAAATAACCAGCTGCATTCCTTCCCTGAAACAATTCAACTGTAAAACTCGCACTGTTAGGATTGCCCATTACGCTTAAGCCCAACTTCGGATACAGGGATTCTTTCTTTAGTTGTACCAAGGTCGGTAGGTTTTTCATATCTTATTTTCCTTCGGCCATTTTCCTGGTCATACAATTTTCTTTCCTGAAAATTCCCAACGAAACCTTTTAACTTTTACATGATTCATTAAATTTAAATATTTACTCCTCTTTCACTCAATCGCAGTCTAATAAATTCTCAAATTACAAGTGACTCATGACCACACAAACCCTCTTTATAGCTCCCTAATCCAACCTACTTAGCATTTTATGGCACCCCATATCACCTTGAGTCATAGAACAAGTTCAAGAACCTCTTCAGAGGCCCACAGAGATACCAATTGGAATTCTACGACAACACAGAGGCCACACAAGGTCCACCGTAAGTAGCATTAAGAGTGATAAGACTTCCTGATTCCACTTACAGGTAGGTAAAGGAATATTGTCTATAATGTGTTACGCAGTCATCCCCTAGAACCTGACTCACTGCACCACACTTAATGCCTCCTTATCAGTCAACCAAAAATGCTCTACTTCCTGTGAAGACACAGAGCGATTAGTTTTGAGGTGATGAAATCGAATGGCCTGGCGCCACCAAAAGATACAAAACGTCAGACCCTAGACGACGACGATGACGACGTTATTGGTTATTGCATGGAGTGTTGAAGATTAACAAGTCGTACGCGATCAAAGTCACGCGTACTCTTTCAGATACAATTTTTCGGTTTGTTTAATTTTTTTCTTTCTTTCTTTTCAAAGGCGAAGGCGATGCGTGAGCTTGTGACACCTCACGTTTGACACTTTCATCAAGATAATAATGACAGTTCGCCTTGGCATCAAAACGATGATAGGTAATATCATTGACCTTTTGAAGTCGTCCAAAGGCACGACTACGAGTTGAAGTTTAATCAAAAAATGAGTTTTTTTATTGCGTCGTATCGTTGTTGTTGTTTTTTTGAGACCATTTATCTATCAACCTCAATCCACTTAATTATGGCAAATTTGTCTAAGAACCTTTCATCGCACCGGGGCTCTATCTTCTTTCGCGAATTTTCAATTTCGAAACGCATTTTCGCGAGAGCCATTAAAATAATGAGATAGTATCCGAATGAGGTGAAGTTTATAGAAGTGGGACGGAGTGGAGTGTATGTAAATAAAGTATCTTTTGGTGTTCTCTTTTTGAATGGAGGCGTTCATAATACATATTTGCAATTTACCTCATTAATTCTGTTTTTTATTTCGAAAATAAGGTTATGAGGATATGGATGTTAAATATCCATTAACCAGGCTGAACTTTGTTTTCTTTTTCTGTGTAAATTTGGGTTTAACTATCTTATGGATACAGTTCTTGACTTCGTGCGTGCTTCTTCGTTTTGTTCAACAGCCTATTGGCGCATACATCAAAGTATCTTTTTGGATGATAGGACTAAATGATGTAAGGGTATCACGGGCACGGAACTCACACGAACAGTGACGGAAGAACTAATTGCCAGCGGTAAACTTCTTAGAAGTTGCTGCCACCTAAGATGCGGGCGGGACTTCGTCACCTGTAGATGTTTGTACTTATTGATGTAGGAAATGGTTCTTTTTTTTTCGGGGGAAGATAAGATGAGATAATGATGAGTAGGTACCGCAAAAAGTTTTAAGGGGATCTTAGAAATAGTTCTAGAGGTGATTGTCGGTAAATACATTTTTTGGTGGAACGTGTAATTCAGTTCAAAGGGAATACCTTTTAAAGGATTCTTACATACTAACTAGAGGAATGAGGAACATTTGAATACTTAGATATCCCTGGGCGGTGCTTCGGCTATGGAAATTCTGCTGAGGATTTTGATTAGGGGCGATATGTGGTTCCATTACCTTTAAATTTAATTTCTCTTTTAAAGCAACATAAAGATGTTCTATACATATAGTAACAAAGATTGCCGTCAGCGATATGTCTCTTTAACTAATTATTGGACGCTTCTAACATGGTTTAATCGATTTTCCAAAATCAGTACTTAAATGAAAATTCTTTATAGATGCATGTCGGTAAAATATCAATATAGCGCGGGAGTTCTACCAATCTGTCAGAAACATGTCGTAATATACATCAAGATGCACATACTGTGTCAGGATCACCGATCCTCTGAAGGCATTCGGTCAGCTCACGGAAGAAATGGAGACTGTGTGATAGTGTTTTTTGCCTCTTTTGGTGGTCGTCTGGTTAATTGCTGCGCCAAAATAATCCTACCAGAAAATTGAATTCGAAATATGGGCCCTAATACCTCAACATACGTGTTCGTAAATTTTGGTTACCTCCAAACCAAAAATTTGCTGTCGGCTCTTAGACTATCATCAAGAGCCCTTGTGAAAGCTGGGAGGAGCTTTGATTAAAGAGGCACTCGACAAGGTGGTGTTCTCTCTCCCCTCCTCTGCGTACTTGTGGTCAACGAGATTCTTATAAGACTTAAAGTCAAGTATTAGCTTATGCAGATGATTTAGCTCTACTAGCGACTGGAAAATTTCTCTCAACTATTAGTGAACAGATAGAAGGAGCCTTATCCTTGGTAAATACCTGGCCAAGGAAATGTGGACTAGTGGTCAATCCGCAAAAGGCAGAACTGTTTCTCTTTACCAACAAAAGAAAAATACCAGTTTTTAATCTTCCTTCAATAGAAGAGGTTCCATTGATCCTGTCAAATCAGGCCAAATACCTTGGTCACTAGACAGAAAACTGAATTGGAATCTCAATATCAAAAGACGAGCCAAGAAGAACCAGAATATTTGCAAAGACCTGGGGACCTAGTCCCAAGATTACAATGTGGATGTATACGCCAAAAGTAAGACCAATACTGACATTTGGTAATCTGGTCTGGTGGCAGGCTACGAAAATTGCTCCCAACCTAAGAACCATTACAAGAATACAAATAATGGCTTGAATAGGCACCACCGGGGCTATGAGAACTACCCCTACCGCAGGGCTGGAAGCTATTCTCAATCTAAAACCTTTAGACCTCTTTGTGCAAACAGAATTGGCCGGATCAATTAGGCTCCCCGATTACAGCAGCGTCTCTCAGGCTGAAGTCCTGGCAGTGACGGCAGCTTCTAAAGAGACTACAATGAAGGCAATACCACATGCTGATATCAGATTTTTTACTGACGGCCAAGCAGCGATTAAAGCAATTTCTGCCATTGAAATAAAATCAAAGCTTGTAGCTAGCTGTCGCGAAGAGCTAAAAGTTCTTTGCGCGCAGCATAATATAAGACTCTGTTGGGTTCCTTGCCACAGTGCTGTGCAAGGAAACGAAAGAGCTTATGAGCTGGCAAGAAAGGGATCATCCCTGGAACTTAACCGAGCCGACACAACGGTAAAGATCCGAACCTGTAACATCAAACAGACGATAGGGAATAAGGTGCTTGCCGCACCTCCTCCTCCTGTGTGGTAACCAGGAAACTATGGCCCTTCTTTAATAAATAAAGAACAGAAAATATTCTACAGCTCAACAAGAAGTCGCTACGATCCCTTGTGAGCATACTGACCGGGCATAACATCCTGGTTTACCACAAAAAGGAATTGAAGCTCAGCACGGACGACTTGTGCAGAGGTTGTGCCGACATAGATGTGCATGAGGACACTTCTCATTTTCTCTGTCACTGCCCAGCACTATGCCGCTTAAGAAATGAAGTTCTAGGAAGTCATTTCTTCCAGGACTTAGAAGAACTATCTGAACAAACGGGTACAAACCTGCTCAGATTTATTAATAACTCAAAATGGCTTGAGAATGTATAGGTTTTTTATAGGTCCCATGCTTATTGGGCCCAAACCCCCAAGGGTATCACAATGGATCTACATTTATCTAAGTGTCCATCAGCCCA
Organism: Platycheirus rosarum; assembly: GCA_963971375.1. Taxonomy (NCBI): domain Eukaryota; kingdom Metazoa; phylum Arthropoda; class Insecta; order Diptera; family Syrphidae; genus Platycheirus; species Platycheirus rosarum. The sequence goes on along the minus strand of OZ020508.1, from coordinate 154,540,079 downwards.
CTAACCTAACCTAACCTAACCTGTTCTACTTATTTCAACGCCATGATTGAAGTGGGTGCAAGACCGACCTGTCGGAAGATGTTGATTGGTATCAACAGCAATCCAGCTCCCTAAACTTTACGATGCCAATTCTTTCATGACTTTATAAGTTTGTTGACCGGGGCAATAATCTTGTTTTTTCTCATATAAAACCACATTGACAGTTACCGATAATGGTATTCGCGGCTACCAAGGCCATGACAGGTTTGGAGACGGCCCCAAATAAACTTTGCCTCCACAGACTGTCAATTCGATTCGTACATTTTAGTCTTAAGCGAAATAACTAATTTTACGCAACAAGTAGTTAAAGTTGGAGATCCAACTATCAAAGATGACAGCTAAGTACGTAACTGTCTTCTTTTCGTTTGTGTGCCGTTAAAGAGCTTACACAATAGTTCTGCCACAATATTGTTGTTTCAATCCACATGGAAAAAATAGAACTTTTACTTGTAAATAACGACTTTGATTGACTTTGTACACCTTTCCGGAAACTCTGTGAACAATAAATCCGCCATTTCACATGACCAATAATGCAATTAAATGCTTATTTCATCCACTTTTGCCACTTTGTAATCACAAATAAACGCCTTGAAATGTACTGATTTATATCTTAATATCCTATTATCGATGAAACGCTGCGCCGCGCCGCGTCGGCCGTTGACCATACTGGCAACCTGCAATTAACTCAGATCAATAAAAAAAAACTTTTTCCTAGACACATTAAAGACACATTAGCATGACGCACCTGTATATAGAGACAAACGTTGATCCATTGCCTGAGCCTTTTAATTTCATATAATTTAATCTTCAGATACAACTAATCAAGTGAAAAAACAAGACTAATCGATAACCACAGAATATGCATCTATAACATGCAATTGTTGTATCTAACTACATATTTGGTTGCAGATGCAAGTGGAAACACTTAATGTTTGAAAAACTAGGCAATTTAGACATTGACATGGAAAGATAGGCAGTTGATGATTTAATATTTTCCAGGTTATCGGTTAGAAGTGTTGGTTAACAAAAAAATCGATAAGTATTTATATTCGATTTTTGTGACTTTTGATTGTTTGAAAAAAGTACGTAAAAGAATTTTTAGCGAACAAATTTAAACGCCATTTTATTTCTTTAAAAAATGTAGGGCAGTATGAATTTGTTTTGAAAATCGTAGGAACGGTTTTTAAATAAAACGATTTTTATGTAACAACTTTTGTTAAAAATTCAAAAAAAAAAAGAATGCAAACTTTAGCAGAAAAATAACCTTCATTTAAAAGCAAAATATAAAAAAAAATCATTACGTGTTTTCAAAATATCGATTTTTCAAAAAAAAATTTTTTTTTTTAATTATTAAAAATATTTAGAATTGATATTAATATATCAACTATTTTAAATTATATTATGTATAAATTTTAATATATATTTTAAATTGATATTACGTAGGCTACCTACATCTTCCTGAATATCAATTTCGGTTGTATTCGGTTAACCGGTTCGCGAGAAAGTCAAATAAAACGGTCCTGTGGGAGGTACAGTTTTTTGTCCACCTTCTTATTTTTACTTGCGATTTAGGTACTAAAATGCAAGTTATGGATTCGTGCAAACAAAATCTAACAATTAAAAATGACATTACGATAATAGAGAAGTTGAAAAAAGTGGGTCCGGAAATTCCGTCCGTCTGTCTGTCTGTCTGTCTGTTTGGGCCGATTTGCTTCAAACTTGGTATTTAGTATTTATTAGGTAGTGTTTCGGAGATGTTTTTCATGTTTGCTCTAGGTCGAAAAATAACGGTACCTGACATACAATTTTTAACAAAAAGTTTGATTTTATCAAAAACGGCTCTAACGATTTTGATAAAACTTTCAGGGTGCTATTTTTCTTACAACAGTACATATTTCAGTTAAAACGAATTTTTTGAAATTTTCTCTATAACGGTACCTCTCATATAACCTGTTTTTTTCACATGCGGTTTTATCGTAAACTATTATCCCGATTTTAATAAAATTTTGCACACAGGAAGTCATTTATAATTAAATTTTTTCAAAAACTTTTTTTTCGATTTTTTTAAATTTTCTAAAAAAAAATTGGTTTTCGAAATATTTTGAAAATGGGTTTATTGATTTTTTTTAAATAATTTTCCTAGATGAAAACTACAGATTTCCTTATAATGACATACTAGAAAAAAAATTGAAATATCTTTTCGAAAAGTTTTTAAAAAAAAAACGACTTTTTAAAAAAACTGGTCGAACGATTTTCAATATTTTTTTTCTCGATAGACATTTAGTTTTCAAATTTTATTGCATACTTAGTTTTTCCGAAAAAAAAACTTTTAAGCTTATTAAAAAAATGAAAGAATTTTCACAAGATGGCCACCCATCCGGATTTTTACAAAATTGGGCTTCGGCTGGAAGTTATTCGAGCCAGCCGCGGCGGCCACTTCCCCGAAATCATTTTTTAAACATAATCTTTATAATCAAGCTAAATTCTTGGCCATAACATTAAACTATATGCGTTTTATTTCTGCAGCCAATAAGCAATTATCTAACATAAGTACTAGTTCGTGCGACCCAGTCGTGCATTTTTTTAAATTTATTCGACGATGTGACCGCACATATGAGCAAGTACGTGCGATCCAGTCGTGCAATTTATTTTTCACCAAAACAATGCTTACCAACAATAGCACACTGATTTTTTCCATGCTGTAACCCAAAATACATACCTACAGGCAGACAGACGGAAAAACAGTTAGTTGACTTTAAAGTTGGAACCAAAACGTTCTCTGAACACATGCCACTAAAAATTTATTACTTTAAGCAGTAGCCTACAAGCTACTTTTAACGAGAATGAGTTAAAGCTGCCCCAAAGCAGAAATGGAGTTCAAAATTAATTCAAAAATTCCAGGAAAACTTTAAGACCGAACTAGCTTCAATAAATGATGCTTCTCTAGCTCCTCGTATGGAAGAACTGCTAGATATGATTAAAAAAGCTAATCCACTTCAATCAAATTCTGCAAAAGGCAAGAAGCTTAATGAAAAATGGTTTGACGATGAATGTGAAATTGCTAGAGTTCTTTCGTTTTCGTTTCTCAGGCAGATGTATCTATTGCAGAAAACTATCTTTTTTATATTCATCCATGAAATTGTTTTCCGGTATGTTGTTTCAAAGACTAACATCCTGGATAAATCATAACTCAAAGCTCAGTGAGTTTCAAGCTGGGTTACGTTCTGGGTACTCGACGTCGGACCAAGTTTTTTTGCTGTTAAACATACCTTCATCGGGGAAAAAAACTATATTCTTTCTTTGTGGACTTTAAAGCAGCATTCAACAGTATCGCCAGACAAACTTTGTTTTTTAAGCTTTCCAATTGCGGAGTCTTTTCTAAAATTATTTTTGTTTTGAAAGCTCTTTACGCTAAAAACTCTATATGTGTTTGGGATGGTGAAAATCTATCTAAAGATTTCAGGTCTTCAATGGGCCTAAGGCAAGGATGTGCTCTCAGTATCCTTTTATTCACTCTTTTTATTGATGATCTAGTGCAGTTATTAGGAACAGGTGTGTTCTGCTGATGAATATATTCCAGGATTATTATATGCAGATGATATCGTCCTTTTGGCAGAGTCTCCTGATCAACTCCAAGAAACGATTTTAAGGTTAGAAGAATACTGCAATATCTGGAATTTAACAGTAAACCTCAACAAATCAAACATTATGATTTTTAGAAAAGGAACGGGAAGATATGCTGGCAACGAAAAATGGATCTTTCTGGGACAAGAAATCAACGTAGTTAAAGAATTCAAATATCTTGGCATGATTATTTCGAGGAGTCCAAAGCTGCCATTTGTGTATCATGGAAGAAATATATTGCAAACAAATCGATTCCCCACTCTGCAAAATAAAAATTATTTCAAGCCGTTTATAAGTCTGTAATGCTGTACTGTGCGCAAAGTTGCCATAAAGTAGATGATGATGTTGAAAAATTACTTCGTTTCTTCTTAAAACGAGTTTTCCTTCTTCCTACAACGACACCTAATTACATGCTTCATATCGAAACTGGAGTTCCACCGATGTTTATCGACACACTTAAGCTCCACTTTGATTATGTACTAAAAATACTTCAAATGGATTCGGAAAGGCTAGTCAAAAAAGTTTTAAGATATCTTATTGCAAGTAAACTGAATTTTGTACGTTCATGAATAAGCTTGTCTGATTCTTTGGAAGAATCGTTGGATCTTGACATGGATGACGCCCAGAACCTTAAACTCGCTTGGGAGAACTTCATCAAACAGGCCAAGGATTCTCAGTATAGGGAATATTATAGTCGCCTCGAGTTAACCTTAGCCAGGTCAAATTATTTCCTCGATATATATTCCACAGATAAGATATCAGAGGGGAAATTTTAAACCTAAATTTTGTTCCTCATAGACCGGATTTACCTCTTGAATGTGAGCTATGTAATACCCACGAAAGAGAAATTATTGCACACTTTCTAGGATCATGCCCAGTACTACGGGAAGTTCGACGTGATGTGTTCGATAAAAGCCAACTCGATGCTGAAGAAGTTATAAGCATTCTCAATGGCAGGATGGGCTGGGAAAAGCTTTATAGATTTTTCCGAAATGCGATGGCGTATAGAAATAGAATACTAACTGAATGCTTTTGATTTAAGTACCTGTATATAAAAAAAAGTAGATTCACTGTTTCTTTATTTAATCTGGCTTAAGTGTAAATTATGTGTACATTATTAATTATTTTATTTTATTTTCTGTCAATCTGACTGATTTTTTAAAAATATTAATTAATTATTAACTTTTTAGTAATCGATAAAAATATTAAATCATTAGCCTAAAAACATAGTCGGGAAGATTTTGAAAAGCCGCTGGGAACCAAAATCTTGAATTTCCAAAAATTCCAAAATCTAAACAAAGAGAATTTCAATATTCCAAAAATTGTGTTCATAATTGCAAGAACTAAAAAACCTGAGCTGTACTATTAGATTTGACACAAATTAATATAGTCCACCATTTTGTTGTTTTCATAGGTAAACCCTAACCTAAATCTCACATATCCTTATTCAAAAAAAAAATTACACACAAATTCCTTTAAACAAAAACTCATCCAATGAGTGAATCCTTAAGTTTCTTCCCTGTTGGCATTGTTGCATACTTGGCTCGTCTATGTTCGTCTGAAAAGGACACTTCAAATGTCCTCAATCAGTTGGTATTTTTTTCTTTGTCTTTTTTATTATCTTAAGTGTGACCTCTTTACAGAGGCGTAGAGTTTCCTTTTATGGTGCAACGTATAGTGTAATTTCCGTTTTTATTTGTCTTATCCTGAAATACATTCAAAGTCCTTGAGGTTTCCAGAAAATTTGATGAAAGGTGACACTCAAAGTCCTTCATTGACGAAACTCCTGGAGGGATTTTTCTTACTCAAAAATGGAAAAGTATTTAAAGGACTCTCAATGAAAATTGAAACTGTTTTTCAATGAATGAGTCGAAGGGACTAAATAAATATTGGTAAATAGTTTTAAAGTCTAAAGAATGATTGTTGTTTGGATTGTGTGGGATAGGGACATGTTTTTTGTTTTGGTTGAGTAAGTTTAAGGTTCTGAAGACACAGATGAAAAAATCATTGAGACATTAGATGATGAACTACATTTCAAGAAGTCTGTGAAATTATTTAAACACAGGGAGGGTTTGAAAAATACTGTTTTTTGCTTTAAGAGTTGTGGAATCTAATTATTAGATAAGAGGATAAAGATTCGAAGAAAGTCTTCAAGCTTTAATTATTGACTAGGTGCGTCACAACGATGTGACTTCTCGAAAAAGTAAAAAGCCTCCCCTAGATCTTATAATCTTCAGAACCTTCCCATTAACCGCGTACAGCTTACCCGCGATTTAGGCGTCCTCTGTGATTGCGAATTAAATTTTCTCTCTCATATTGACAATGCTATATCTAGAGCTAACCCCGCTCTTGGTTTTATCAAAAGATGGTCCAAAGAATTTCAGAACAAATTTGTAACCAAATCCCTTTACATTTCCTATGTTCGTCCTCTCCTTGAGTATGCATCACAAGTATGGGCTCCCTATCACGTGGTTATCTCCAGAATTGAAAGCATTCAACGTCGTTTCCTGCTCTTTGCTCTCCGTGGACTTTATGGCCCTAAAAACTTCTCATCTCTGCCATCCTACCTTGAACGACTCAAAGTTGTAAATCTTCACCCCCTTGAAGTCCGTTGGAATGTTTTTGACATCATTTTCATTCATCGGCTTCTTACTGGATCCACTGATTGTTCCCCTCTTTTTGATCGCATTTCTTTCAACACTTCTTTCAACTTAAGATCATCGTGTGTTTTTTTCCTTCCTCCCTATCATACTACCTATGGTCTTAATGAACCTTTAACCTGCATGTTGAGCAAAATCAATTCAATCTCTCCTCTTTTCGATTTAAACCTTCCAAGTCCTTGTCTGAAAGCCCAACTCCTACATCATTTTTCCTCCCCCTAAATTAGTTTAATTTATTTAGTTTTTAAATAGTTTTTAAGTGTAGTTAAGTTTAATTTAAGCTTGCATTAAGCTAATAAATGGGGCGTTAGCCCCACCAAAATTAAATTAAATTATCGTATCATCATCAATCATAATTCTCAAAAACGCAACAACCGGGAACCGGTCAGGTCCGGGTCTCATGCAACAAATTTAATTGCTGGCCGATTTTTTCTGACTTTGGATTGTTTGAAAAAGTACGCAAAATAGTTTTCAGTGGAACAAATTTAAACGCCATTTAATTCTTGAGAAAATGTGAAAAAAGTGTAATTAAAAAAAATCGTTTTTTAAATAAAACGGTTTTTATTTAACAACTTTTTTTAAAAATTAAAAAAAAATCGATAATGCAAACTTAAACACAAAAATTGCATACATTTTAGAACAAACCTAAAAAAATCAAATATCGGTTTTCAAAATATCGATTTTTCAAAAAAAAAATATTTAAAAAATTATTAAAAATACAAAAAAAAAAAGTTATTCGAAAAGATTTGTATGCCGAATTGGTTTGGCTATCTACATCTTTCTAAACATCAAATTTGATTCTAATCGGTTAAGCAGTTTTTGAAAAAGTCGAAGAAAAAAACCGGTCCTATAGGAGATACCGTTATAGAACAAATTTAGGAAAACTTCATTCTAACTGGAAGATGTATTGTTGTAAAAAAATAGCCTGAAAGTTTAATCCAAATCGTTAGAGCAGCTTTCGAGAAAATCAAACTTTTTGTTAAGGATTGTATGGCATGTACCGTTATTTTTCGACCTAGAGCAAAAATGAAAAAAACACCCCCCAATATACTACCAAATAAACACTAAATACCAAATTTGAAGCAAATCGGCCCATCCGTTTATGTGTGTATAATCGCAAGTAAAAAAATGGGCACGACTGGGTCGCACGTACTTGCTCTTGTGTGCCTAATTACATTATGGAAGGCAAGATCTTGGACAAAACCAAATAACATTTACGTTGAAAGTAACACAGTTTGACCTTATAAAACCTTTCAAAACACAATACTTAACGGTTTTTAGTAAAAATGAAGTACGCCACCATACGTCTTAAATAACAAAGAATTTATGAAAAAAGTATTTCGAAAATTATAGGACGGATTTTGATAAAATCCTGTTTTGTATTTTTAGTTTTTTGAAAAAAAAAATTACTTTTAAATTTTGGTATGCAGTTTTTTGGAGTTTGTTAATATACATGTGACTATAAAATTTAAAATATTTTTTTTTGATTAGTTTTAAAAATATTGATTTCTCAAAAAAAAACATTTCAAAAATTAATTTTAATTGGTAAAAACAGTTATTCAAAATGTTGATATGCAGAATTGATTTGGCTATCTAAATCTTTTCAAATATAAAATTTGACAGTAATCCAAAGAGTACTTACCGAGAAAGTCGAAAATTAAAAAAACCGTTATATGAAAGGTCCCGTTAATAGACTTTTTCTGTATATGTGGCTCTGATGAAATGATAGTCAATACCAACAACAAAATTCTCAAATTCCTTTATTAAAATCGTTGGAGCCGTTTTCGAGAAAAATAAGCTTTTCCTAAACGGTCGTATGGCAAGTACCGTTATTTTTAGCGCTAAAAATGCCAAGAGATACACGCATTCCAAATTTGAACGTAATCGCTTAACCCGTTTAGGCTGCAGATCGATATACACCCGGATAGACAGACAGACAGACAGACGGTAATTTTTTGTCAATGACTTTTTTAGACTTATCCATGATCGTAATGTCATGTTTGATTGTTATCTCAATTCACGAATCCTAAATTTGCCTTATAGTCCCTATAATCGCAAGTAAAAACTGGAAAAGACTTTCAGAACTAGTTCTTCGCTCGCACGAATTGTACAAAATCTACTTCGAAGGTGAGGTGGAAATAATAAATCTTGGTTGCCTTCGATGGACTGATCAACCTAGAACCTAGATAATATGAGGAAAGAGAAACCAGCTTAAAAAGTCTTTTGCAGTCAATAGAATGCAGCGTGGCAAACCTCGCTTCCCCTGGAAGGATGGCATAGACAAGGATATTCAAAGCTTTGGGGTGTAAAACTGAATGGCGTCGGCCAATAATCGGAATGATTGTTCTTCCAATTATTATATGAGACCATGATCGGATTACTTTTTAACGCTGATGATGATGAGTTTCCAACCGAAATTAATGACAACCCCTAAACCATTAGTTGTGGTCACCTATTGCTATTGAGAAATCTTCTATACTCAATGACCTCCGTCTGCTATGAAATGTAAAATCAAACACCTTCATTCACATGAATATGCACTTCCGGTTCAATATGCTTTTATATACTCAATCAGTTCTAATATGATCCTTACCATGACGCAACTAAGCCATAAATAAATTAACTACCAGTTTTATGAACACAAATATTTTATATACAACAACAACAATAGACACTTAACGAAAACAATGCTTTATACTCTTTATTATTGAAAAATATTGATCCTATCAGCGGTTCCTTCCATTCAAATTACCCTTTTAAACAAATAATCCCAGGAATTCCAAAAACAAAAAGTACCAAGAAAAATATTGTCTATCTTTTTATAACCCCCTCGTAAAAAAAACCCTTACTCCACTCATCATTCCATATCATAACCTGCCACAATAAAAAAAAATGTTTTTTTTTCCCCTAAAACATCCTTGAAATCATCAAAACGTGACAGAAGTTATAAACAAAATTTATGAAAAACTCCTTTTTTTCTCGGGAATATTAACAAGAAAAAAAGAAATAAAAATCAATTTTCAACTCAGTTGGAATTTAATTTTCATCATCATTTTTCTCCTCACAGGGAAAAGGACCTGGAAACAAAAATGAGGAAAAACGGATACAAAAAAGTGTTTCCAGTAAGAAACTCATTGGTATAGTCATTATCCTCTTTTGCATTTTATATAAGAAAATTATTTCAAAAAGGCACAAACCGAGGACTCGGAAATCCATTGAAAATTAATATGTTCACCAGAAGTCAAGGAGGTATATTTACTCCGTTCAATTCCCCCGGAGATCGAATCAATTCAATGAAAAGGAACAAAAAAATTGCAATCGGCTTGATTGTATCCTGCTGTCTGGAATGCAGGTCTCTCAGAGTCCCTGCCTTTGCGTGAATTTTTGGGATGAAAGCTAACAAGATTCTTTACAAAATGAGAAAAAAGGACTCTTGGAACTTTATTTTACAGCTCAATACATATCCCGGCGTGCCATTCAATGCCATCTCAGTCCAGGACTGGGCGTTCTATTTTATTTTTTGGAAAATATCCTTGATGCACAGCACGAGCTGTTAGCACAACTATGATCCCTGAATGAAGCCATAAAGGAAAATACAGGATAATAATAACACAAATAAATACTTGCTCTCGTTTGGACCGTTTTGTATTGAAAAAAAAAAAACAGTTCACAGGATATGCCTGTTTGCAACTATTATCCTGTTTAGCTCACCACGGAGCATGGGAAAATTAAGGCGGCAATATGAAACCTCCTGCTGCGTCCTGTTCCTTTTTAAGTATTTTTTTTTTCTCACCTTGTTCACAGCTCTAAGGACGATGAGAGTCAAATAATTATCTCTCAACTCCAAGGACAAACTTTACATTGCGCGTGGAAGCGACTATATTGTCTGTGGCAGGTTTTACAGGAATATTTTCAACGATGATTTGTATTGACTGTAAAATACTTAGCAGGTTAATTAGTACCAAAGGATGTTTCATAATGTCCTTCGCCTGTTTGTAATTATTTTCCATGAATGTAGATTGAAATTAGCTGGCTGCCTCTTTAGATGTTGAAGAAGGATAGTCATAGTGGCTCAGCGAAATTATCCTTGTCCTTGGATATTTATTGTTTGTTATGATTGAAGCAAAAGGACTCTCTGTTGTAAGTTCGTATTTCGTATTACTGAGGCACGATCCGGTGATTTGCAAAATGAAACCATGAATGATGAATGATGAACTTCTCAAGGTTGAGAGTGTATCTACTTAATTTGGAAGTTTGGGCAGGATTAGGACAAAATTTAGCGAGGAATTTGTGAGAACAATATACACGAGGCAGGATAATATATGGCTTCTTGTAGAATAAAGGTCATTGGCAATTTGAAGTTGAAATTAATAGGTTTGCCTACACTTTTCTGTAGTTTATTGAAAGCCATTCGTATTTTCATAGATATTGTTTTAAAATTCATTTGGGAAGATTAAGTAACTTTAAAAAGGTCCTCTGTATTCAAATGGATAAATGACGCAGTGGAAGTTGAACCTTTTCTGGAAAAAAATACGATCTTGAAGGTGAGAATTGATATTGATGGAGTATAACATTTGATGGCTTTGTACACTGCGATACACATGATTGAAGACACCCCAAGTCTACTTGTTGGAAAAATAATTTGCCAACTTAGGTTAGGCTATAGGTAGATTGATTGGATTACGGTTGGTCTAATCCAGTTATAACACATGTCCATTGTGATGCCCCGGGATGTATTAATCCCATATTAAAGGAATTCAATAAGAAAAGAGGCAGAGCAAAGAAAGTTAGCAGCCAGACTAAAACGAACAGAGCAGCTGGTGCCAATGGGCCACAAGCGGAATTTTTTAGACACACTGGAGATGTACTGGTCAGGTGCATACACCGAATCATAAGTAAGACAGTATGCCCGATGGTTGGAACCTCAGTACCATCTGCCCGATCCACAAAAAGTAGATCGACTTCTCTTCACCAACTTACTTCCTTCCTTAGGTGGCGCTACAGTCCGGGGTGGACCTGAGCCTCAACCAACAAGCTTCTCCAGCCAGCTCGGTCCCTAGCTAGCTGTCTCCAGTTACGCACGTGGAATTGGTTGAGGTCCTCTTGTGAGCGCCACCTGAGTCTCGGTCTTCCTTTACTTCGCCGTCCCTCTGGGGTGGATTCGAAGATTTTCCGGGCCGGAACATTGATGTCCATCCGCTCTATATGACCCAGACATCTGAGACGTTGAATTTTTACTCTTTTGGCTAGGTATGTGTCGCTGTATAGCCGGTAAATTTCTTCATTGTATCTTCTTCTCCACTCTCCGTTTAATCATACGGAACCAAAAATCACCCGGAGAATCTTTCTCTCGAAACAGCCTAAAGTGTCCTCATCCGCTTTTGACAGCGTCCATGCGTCTGCACTATAGAGCAGGACTGGGATGATGAGGGTCGTATAAAGGGACAATTTAGTTGCCCGAGAGAGGGCTTTGCTACTAAATTGCCTTCTAAGCCCGAAGAAGCAACGATTGTCAAGAGTTATTCTTCGTTTGATTTCAGCGCTGGTGTTGTTGTCTGAGTTAATCGCGGAGCCCAGGTAGACAAAGTCCCTAACTACCTCCAAGTTATAGCTGTCTATGGTGATGTCTTCACCAACTATAGAGCCTTTTAAACATCGCCTATAAGATCCTGTCTAGCTTTGAACATGGACGCTTCAGCACTCAAAGTCTTCGAAGTCATACCCGAGTGAGTCACAATCCAAGGTAGACCTTATTTCCGATAGAGCGATCAGGTAGAGGAAGACCTTTTTCTAACCCTACAATATTGTGTCCGGTGGTGCGGCTTAGGAGCTCAGAGATAGTTCAGAGTTCTTTATTGGTATTATCTTATCCTTTTTCTGATTGTCGAAGGTGGTGCAAATTTCATGGAATCTTTTATTTCTTATTTTAAGTTACAAGGTGAAATTTTTACCGTTAAATCTGTTTGGTAACGATCCATCGAGGATCCAACTCTTTATAATTCCTTAGCTTACCGGCATACACTTACTTTTTTTACTGATCCAACAGAGTTTAATTTTGTTCTGAGCTCTTACAACCGTTAGCTTTTTGCAACAACAGTTTGCAAGCTGTCAATAAAATAGGTGATATAAGAGTGTGGTATATACCCATACTTTTAGCAGTTTAACGTGGCCTCAAGCAAGTGACTCGTAGTGTATATTCTCTATCTCAACATTCCCCCTTTAATAGTTTCCCAAATTGCAGTTTGACCACTTAACATCGACAACTTTTTTACATTCTTCCTTTCAAATCGATCGATTACAACAACTAACCCTTTGCAATAAATTAGCATGTTCACCTGTTCTTTCCTCCAAAACCCACCTCCCAAGAACCAAACTACACATAACAGCATCCAAAACTGCACACTCCGTCCACACTTTCCAACCAAAAGACACGTTCATCTTTTAATTTAAAGCTCAGACTCAAGACACATTTTATTCACTAATCGCCTGAATGCTTCCATAATGCAACACTCTCAACCTTTTAATTTCCACTTTTAATCCCATCAAACTAGTTTTTCTGGCCCAAACCAACCACAAGCACTTCAACGGCCAAATTCCCCAAAACATTTAGCAACTTAGCCATTCCCCCGAGCCTATTTTGGTAACACCAAAGCTTCATTGTTATTATTGCTCTGTATCCCCTTCACTGCTAATAAATCGCCGATTTGAGCCAACTTACCACAGAGTCACTAGGTAATTGGGTCAATGGGCGCATTCACCTATGCGAGCCAACGACGATGACGATGGCGGCGACCAGACCATACCATTCAGGGGTGCATTCAGCGAAGAAAAAAGCAAAAATAGAAGACAAAAAAAAAACTGCACACTTTTACCGGTCTAGTGATGGTGGCTTTTGTGGCTTGGTAAGCTACACGACTTACCGGTTCGGTCGGGACAACATTCTACGTGATACGTGCGATGTTGAGCATATTGCAACAGAATTTTTGCCGGAACGTGTGCTGATGTGGTATTGTAGTTGAAGGTATGAATTGCCAGCCTTCTGGGCTTATATGGTGTAACTCTGGGTGACTTATAACGGTCCGTATGGTGATTTTATACTTTCGCTTTTTTGTCTAACTTTTTGCCTTCCGGCGGCGAGTTTTGGTTAAATGGACAACTTTAATATTTAATCATCAATCCATGTGTGTGTGTGTTTTTGTTTAAAGAATTAACACATAGAATTCTCTCTTTTTTGATGACATACCAAGTAAGCTGTCACCTGTCAGATTGGATTATGTCATCCCATGTGAGGCACTTATCACTGGGACTCTCTAATTCTGCCTGATCTCGAATAAAAGCCATTTCACCAGTGACAGCAACTCTGACAGAAGCCATCAAATGCTTTTAATTGTTTCAGGACCGACGATGGTGGATTATTTGCATTTTCAACTGAAGTGTTGGGGTACAACAATTATTTTACATTGTTGTGTCAGCTGACGAATGAATGCAAAGGTGAAAGAAATTATTATTACAATTGACTGATATAACAACAAAAAAATCAACTCTTTTTCTATCCAACACCTGAACCGATGACTGTTGATGCTAAATGACTTTCCTCCATTTTGAGCGGAAATCAATTTATTACATGAAGGTGGTTTTATTGAGAGTAGAGGCTTTGATTATAACTCCTTCTGACAGGTTAATCGTGGGAGATGACATTTAATATGCAGCGTTCATTTTAAAAAACCGAGGTCTCCAGAGAAAAGGCTTTAGAACGAAAAATTTTCATAAGTGTTTGTTTGAGAGTTATGGATGATTAATTAACGATACTGAATTAATTGTAAGTAAACAAAATGGATGGCCGGATTACCCAAAGAAATGAAATAGGAGTTGATTTTTTTGTTGTAGGTTTACGTTTGAATACCTAGAAATATGTAAAATAAGCCTCAGACTGTTGAAGCCCTTAAAGAGAATATATTCGACCGGAATGCGTGATACAAGTGATATAAAATGATATAAAACGAGACCTAATATGGCATCAAAGCTGATGGCTGCCACTTGACCAATATCATTTTCTCAACTTGATGGAAAAAAATTAATCCATTTAAAAAAAAAAAAAAAAAATTACAAAACATAATCGGGTGATTACTTTGCCCCACCCTGTATATAGACACCAGAGACACGATATTTCAAAAGTCCGTCCAATCACACACGCCGACGATATTAACATAATTGGAAGGAAGAACACAGAGTGATGTCAGTATTCAGTAGCGCTTTTGTGAGTGTTGAGACGGAAGCAGCGAAGATGGGTTTAGCAGTCAATGACGGCAAAACCAAGTACATATATGCTGTCAACATCGACGGCTTGGACAAAACATCACGAAAGACAGCTATAGCTTTGAGATAGTAAGGGACTTTGTCTACCTGGGCTCCGCTAATAACTCAGACAAGAACACCAGCGCTTACACCAAGCGAAGAATAACGCTTGCCAATCGCTGCTTTTTTGGGCTTCGAAGGTAATTGAGTACCAAAGCCCTCTCTCGGACAACTCAATTGTCCCTTTATAAGACCCTCATTATCCCAGTCCTGCTCTATGGTGCAGACGCATGGAGTATGGACTTTGTCAAAAGCGGATGAGGACGCTATAGGCTGGTTCCGGGTAATTTTTAGTCCCAAATGGGTCATATAGACCGGATGGATATCAATGCTCGGGACCGGAAAATCTTCGATTCCACACCAGAGGGTTGCCAAAGTAGAGGAAGACCGAGACTCAGGTGGCACGCACAAGTGGAAGAGTACCTTGACCGACTTTACGTGCGAACTGGAGGCAGCTAGCTAAGGACCCAGGTCTGTAACGCCACCTAAGGTAAGGTAAGGCATATAGACAAATAATCAAAATTCCAAGTTTACTCATTCAACTGTCCAACTGGCCTGCAGAATTCTGCCCAAAAGCAACTTTTTGGACTGAAATCGGTAGTTTAACAGTCTCGTGATCACTCTTTTCCACCAAAAATTACGTTAGTTCTTAGTCGTAGTTAAAAGCAAAATCGTAGGTTTTTAAAATGGAAATATTCAAAAGCAGCACTTGCTTAGAAGCACCTACATATGTATGTAACTCCCGAAGCTCAAGCGATAGCGAAAAAATACAAATTGGTACAACTTATCGAGTTATCGAGCATAACAAGCATTTGCTCAATATTTTAGCAATTGCTCAAGTTTCTTAAAACAATTGTTCTTATTGCTATTAGAAATACATTCAGGTTAAAGGTATGACCTTTTTTCCCTATAATTTATTAATTTCTGAATTTTTTAAGAATATTGAAATTCAAAGCTAATAAGTTTTGGACATTCTTTTCCTGTCTGTGTTGTTGAACTTCCAATAAAAAAACACACAAAAAAGGATAACCTTACACTAAATCACCTAAAAGGTAGTTATCACTCAGTATTCATGTTCCTGCCTTCAAATAGTCACTCGAATTCCATAACATCCACGTGCTAATTGTACACATTCCCTCGTTAATCACTTTAACAATCCCTTGTGTTGCCTTAGAATATACAAACGAAAAAAAAACGAATAATAATATTCATATAAAACCGACGAGACATCCATTAACAAACCCTCTAAGTAAAATAATGTGTAAAAGCTTATTTATCCATTCATCAAAAGGTGGAAAAAGAAAAGAAAAATAGCTTCTAAAACGCGACATTTTTCTGCCGGTAACTTTTTTATGACCAATTAAGTAATAATAACCCCTGAGCTTACCTTTCCAACAAAAAAAAATAGAAAAATAAAAAAAGATTATAATTTCTGTCAAGAGTGTATAATTTATTTAATATATCCGCAGATAAAGTTAAAATAATTAAAACAAAAGGTTCACAGACCAACTAGATGATACTGAAACCTTTGAATCCATTTGAAATAGGGCCTGAGCATTGAATACTATATGATTAGCTTATTATTTTTAGATTATAATAACTTTAATGTGAGTCAGTGGATAGTCACTGGTGATACACTGGATTACGTAGGTTAGCTTGACATCTGACACTGGACATTCCCAGAATAATGGCAATGATGAGTTTGGCAAAGTAAAGGAAAGAATCACTTATCACGAGCGTTTAATCGACGTCATTGCATTATAGCGTGTGTTAAAGCCTCAAGTTGAGTGATAATGACGCACTTCCATGTTTTAAGTCCAAATCACACACATAATGCAAGCAAGCCTAAATCAACTTAGGATACTGCACAAATAAGCAGAATTATTTTCTGATAGCTTTATTAGGTGTCCTGCCCAATTTCAATAATCTTCTAAACACTAAGGTCAAACTTTTGGAAAAACGCTTGTCACTTTTTATATTCCGTATCTAAAACATAACCTTTTTTCTTTCTTTATTGTAGCTGAATTATTAAACATTTTTTTTTTTCATTAAACCTATATTGCACAATTTACAGAGACTTGGTATAAAGCTACCTTACTACTGAAAAGTGTATAACGATGATTTTAAATCTATAAATTAAATAATAATTAATAGGTAAAAGGAAAAGCTACACAAAAAAACCTTCTTTAAACAGATGATATGGAGAGAAAGGGAGGGTAAAATATCTCAATCAAATATCAAATATCGGGTTTTTCGACAGGGACGCTACAAAAGTAGAGCGACAGGGACAGCAAACGACGCCATATTTCTTGCCGCTCTTTTGACATTTCTCTTCAGTGTTCATTAAGGTTTGCCATTTCATGATGGAAAGATAAACGAGCTAACAACGAGTCGAAATTATTAAAATTTACTACCGAAACTCGGAGTCAGTGGCCTCAACGTTAAGAGCGCTACGTCCAATATATGGTCGTCTAAATCGTCCTAGCAGAGCAACAATTGAGCGTCTAGTGGAAAAATTTGAATCCACTGGCACAGAACAAAATGTTCCCGTGCCAGTGAGACAAAGAAGTGCCCGTAGTGTCGAGAATATTGCTGCCGGTGAGGCTTCAGTTGCAGAAAGCCCAATTGTGTCTCTCACACGTCGTTCTCAAGCGTTGGGCATCTCTGTGACGTCGTTGTGGCGAATTTTGCGAAAAGATCTTGGCCTACATCCTTACAAGATTAAATTGACGCAAGAACTAAAGCCGCTTCACCAACAGAAGCGTCGTATGTTCGTGAATTGGGCTGAGCAACAACTTGAAAATGATTCGGATTTTCATCGAAAAATCATCTTCAGCGATGAGGCTCATATCTGGCTGAATGGCTTCGTCAATAAAAAAATATGCGGTATTGGTCAGGCAGCAATCCACACGTACTCCATGAGTCATCATTGCATCCGAAAAAATTACGGTTTGGTGTGGTTTATGGGCCGGCGGCGTCATTGAGCCGTACTTCTTCCGTGATGATCAAGACCGGCACGTTACTATGAATGGGGATCGCTACCGTTCAATGATAACCGATTATTTTTGGCCCCAATTGGATGATATGGACTTGGAGGACATGTGGTTCCAACAGGACGGCGCCACAAGCCACACAGCCAATGTCACAATCAATTTATTGGAAACCAAGTTTGGAGAACGTGTTATCTCACGAAATGGTCCAGTCGCTTGGCCGCCTCGGTCGTGCGATTTGACGCTGTTAGACTATTTCCTGTGGGGCTAGGTCAAGTCAATAGTCTATGCCGATAAGCCAGCGACGATTGATGAACTTCGTACGAATATCGAACGTGAAATTGCAGCATTATCGGCCGATTTGTGCTTGAAAACCGTCGAAAATTGGGTTCAGCGTCTGGACTTCTGCAAGCGTGCCCGTGGTGGCCATGCAAAAGAAATCGAGTTCCATACATAATGGCATCGAACGTACTTTCACAGGAATAAAGAATTTTATTGATATCCAAAACCGTTTTGGTTTTATTTAAAAAAAAACTTTTGTAGCGCTCTTATTGAAAAACCCTTTATAAAAATCTCTATGACAAAAATAAATAAATTAATAAATAATTAAATAAACAAAAAATAAAAATGAACAAATAAATATATACGAAAATAATTTAATAAATAAATAATAAATATATCACAAAAAAAATATATGTACATTTTTTAGGAATGATTTATAAAGCCAAATTTGATATGAGGTCATTTTCAGATAATCTACACTATAAGTTGTAATGATCAAACAGATTTCGGACTCTATCTGAAATTCTTTAAATATTTGTTATGTTATGCAATTCTTCTGTAGAATAATGCCAAGGCAAATTGAGCATCATTTTCAAAATTTTGTTTTGTATTCTCTGCAACCTAATTAAATGACTTTTTGCACATTTTATCCACACAAGCGACCCGTACAGTAGTGACAGTTCTTCAATGAATCCACCAGCGCACAGGGGACATGTGTAATCATTGTTGAATATGTTGATTTCTAGATTACACATAAGAAAGTAGAACCTGATGCTTTGAAAAATTACTTTATATATAATTAATTTATTTTCATCACTTAGCTTTGAATTTCTATTTATAAAAGGATAGAGAATTTTTATTGTTAAATTGACTTTGTTGAGTATTTGTTGAATATGCAATCCAAAATTTAAAGTTTTGTCTAGATTCACGCCTAAATATTTTGCACTGGATTTCCATTCTGTCGGAGTTCCATTAATTATTAACCCTCGGTTGGGTAGAAAACAAGATTTTCTCTTCCTGGTGAAAAAGACGGCTTGGGTCTTTCCAGCATTTAATTTTATTTTCCATTTATTGAGATACATTTGAACATCATTCAAGGCAGATTGCAAATTAGTTTCAATAACAAAACTATTCGAATCCGCTGAATAAATACAAGTATTATCTGCAAATATAGCGATTTTACAGCCACTGAACTTAGGAAAACCACATGTGTATATGTTATACAAAAATGGCCCCAAAACAGATCCTTGAGGAACACCTGCCAAGATTTCTTTTGATTCTGAACATACAGCATTGACAAAAACTTTAAAAGTTCGTCCAGTTAAAAAGGAATAAATTATTTTAATAATGTACAAGGGAAAATTCAAAATGTTTAATTTATGAATCAGAGCTTTATGCCACACCGTATCAAAAGCCTTCTCGACATCAAGTAAAACTAATCCTGTGCTTCTTCTTGTTTGTTAATTATTTTTAATGTCCCTAGTTATTCGATGAATCTGGTGAGCAGTACTGTGATGGCATCTAAATCCAAATTGCTCTGATGGCAAGATGTTATTTTGGTTAAGATGGTTCACGATATTATTCTTTATAATTTTTTCAAAATATTTCCTAATTGAACTTAATAAGCTGATTGGCTTATAGCTAGACGGAGTAGATGAAATCTTTCCTGGCTTCAAAATTGCTAAAGCTTTAGCACTTTTCCATTCTTTAGGAAAATAACCTAAGTTTCATCCGTTAAAGATATCTAAAAGATACCCAAAGTTGGGAGTTTTTTAAGGTACACATTTTTTATACCATCAAAACCTGAAGCTTTTGATATTTTTAAGACTAGAAGAATATATCTTAGATCATCTAGAGTTACAAAATTTTCTTGAAGGTCAGTTATCGATGAATTTATTGAATCACAAGTTTGTTGCACAGTATGTTCAAGATCTTATATTTTCCCCAAAAACAGATGACAAAACTTTTGCATTTATATTTGCTGAAGTACTGGAAAAAGTTTGTCTAGAAACTATGTGTAGGAAGCTTTTTGATAACAGACTTCTTGGAATTTGTATCCATGTGAAAAGATTTTGTGTTCGAAATTCGAAACATATAAGTGATGATGTGCCGCAGGAGTCTGTATTATCCCCAGTTCTTTTTACAAATTTAATTTTTGCTAAAACGATAGTAATCTCCAGCTTTTTAAATATTCTGGTTTCCAGATTCAATCAGATAACAATTGTTCATCAATGAAAACTGCTTAACACGTCAATGCTGTCTAAGAGAAAGTGTGGAGAAGAACACAAGGCAAACAGAGCACTTGAGCTTATCCTCGGAGAACACTTCTTCGACGAACTGGGTGCGTTTCAAATAAATTGCACGACTGGATCGCACGTACTTGCTCATATGTGCGGTCACATCGTCGAATCTATAAAAAAAAAATGCACAACTGGGTCGCACGAACTTGTTCTTATGTTATATAATTTCTTAGTGGCTTCATATATATGTATATAAAGGGTGTTTTTTTAGACGTTTTGGGACCATTCACAATTTGCAAACTTGTTCGGGAGTATGTTCATTATGAAATGGAAAACCAAACTGAACATAAATCAAGTGACACCTGTCAAAGGGACCAACTCCGAAAAAAGTATTGCCAGATTGAAAACCATACGTCTATTAAAATAAAAAAAAAAATTTTTAGAAAATTCTTTTATTTTTTTTAATTAGCCTAAGAGTTTTCTCGGAAAAACTAAGCATGCAATAAAATTTGAAAACTAAATGTCTATTGAGGAACAAAAATTATTGAAAATCGTTCGACCAGTTTTTTATGAAAAACTTTTCGAAAAAATATTTTAAATTTTTTTCTAGTATGTCGTTATAAGGAAATCTGTAGTTTTCATCTGGGAAAATTATTTAAAAAAAATTCAATCGACTCATTTTCAAAATATTTCGAAAACCAATTTTTTTTTAGAAAATTTTAAAAAATCGAAAAAAAAAAAGTTTTTGAAAATTTTGAAATGCAATATTAATTGAATTGTAAATAACTTCCTATGTGCACAAATTTTATTGAAATCGGAATAATAGTTTACGATAAAACCCCATTTGAAAAAAACCGGTTATATGAGAGGTACCGTTATAGATAGAACAAATTTCAAAAAATTCGTTCTAACTGAAATATGTATTGTTGTAAAAAAAATAGCACCCTGAAAGTTTTATCAAAATCTTTAGAGCCGTTTTCGAGAAAATTTAACTTTTTGTTAAAAATTGTATGACAGGTACCGTTATTTTTCGACCTAGAGCAAAAATGAAAAACATCCCCCGAGATACTACCAAATTAATACTAAATATCAAGTTTGAAGCAAATCGGCCCATCTGTTTAGGCTGTAGAGGCGCGAACAGTCAGACAGACAAACGGACGGAATTTCCGGGCCCACTTTTTTCAACTACTCTATTATCCTAATGTCATGTTCGATTGTTAGATTTTTGTTTGCACGAATCCATAACTTGCATTTTACCTAAATCGCAAGTAAAAAGAATAACATATTTCGACTGTTGAAGAGCACATGTACTTCTGCGCACAGCACTAATATTTAATGCTTTACTCGATAAATATGCTTTTTTTCTCCATATTCAATGTTTAACATTTTTCAGGTTTTGTCCACCATGCTTGCCATGTTAAATAATTGAAAGGGTATTTCTTAACCAATAAGCGTGTTAAATTAATCTTAAAAAATCAAACAAACAAACATCCACCTGTTGGCCAAAGATTGAAGCCATGTCAAAAACTTATTGACTATTTGTTCGGTCGGTATCACAACTCTCCCCCAAAATGCATTATCTTTGACAAGCATGTCAAAACACCTTACTCTTTATCAGGTCCACTACAAGACCACCAATTAAAACCCAAAAGAAAAAAGTCTTCCATCATAACCGCCAAGAAGTATTTAAAAATACTTTCTTATCGCTTGACAATGTTTAATCCCAACAAACATTTAAACTTCAAAAAAACGATCTTTTATTTGTTTTTCCAAAACTCATATCACGAAGCACAGGGTTCTTTAAAACCAGATCTGATCCACTCTGACTTTTGCCCATTAAAAGATAAATTTGTTTGGCTAAAATTTCAAATTCACCCTCATTTCAATAAATTGTTAAATATTTACTCAGGCAATCACAAAAAAAATAACAGGGCACGCAATGAGGGATTTTGTCGAGATCATAAGTTCCGGATCTGTGCCCCATAATTTGTTCGTCGGTTTCCTTGGAATCATTTAAGGTCCGATTGATCGATGAAGAGCAATCACGCAAGTTAATGAAAAAAAAGTTAAAGAAATCTCAATCTAATGTCTGATAAGCCTGAGCCCCAATAATATGATGATTGCCAAAGGAAGGGAGAAGGAACCCTTCCAGGAAACTTATATGGAAGATCATTATTTTTTTGTTATAATGGTGGAACTAAAGAACATTATAATCGGTTCAATGACTTTGGCGGGCAAAGCAGATAAGGAGACTGAAAAAGACGACAGAGACACAAGAGGGAATCCCAGGTTGTTGTGCATGTTGGTTTGAGTGGAAATTTAAATAGAATCAGGTCGGACACGAAGCGGAATGAGAGTTTTCCGTGATGCTGTGATGCACGATCATATGGAATGGAAGCAGCAGGTAGTTGGAATTTTTTTTTCCTAATAGAATGACCTACAGAAGAAACCTCATTGTTCATGGAATTATGGTTCTTTCATTTCTATTCAATTGTTTTCTTGTGTTCGTAGAATTCTTTTTATTTTGAGGGGCCATTTAAGTCATTTCGTATATTTCCAGTGATCGCTGAGAAAAGACACTCAATGGTGAGTGGATTATGCCACCTTTTTTCAGAAAAACTTTGGTTTTTAATGAGTTTTCAGGCAGGGATGTTTAGTTTCCTCTTTTTTTTTCTTGAAATCGACGATTGTTGTGTTGGGACCAAAACTTCAGGCTATCAGGCTCAAAGAAGTAAGTTTCCGATCCTACAAAGCCAACCCTACAAAGGAAAATCGGAAAGAGCACAAACAAGCAAGGAACTTATGCAACTCTGTTATTGAAAGAACCAAATTTTTGCATGACCAAAAATTACGGCAACAAATTCTGCAGTGTCCCAAAGGCAGTAAAAAATGTTGGTCATTTGTAAACAATATTAAAAAGTATTCAACATTTTCGGTTCCAACGCTCATCGACAATAACAAACCAATTGTTTACTCTTCAAAGAAGGCAAACTTGCTCGCCGTCAATTTCACTGCCAGCTCCACGCTGCCGCATAGCAACGTTGCCCCTCCTGTACTTGAAAATGTAAATTTTTCCATGGGACAGATTTTTTTCCGCACTCGTACAGTAGCAAGAGTTCTCAAAGATCTCGATATGTGTTCTTCCATACTGGGAAAGCCACTGCGTAAGCTTTTCCATCGCTCCTACTCTTCTGGAATCTTTCCTAGAAGATGGAAAACAGCATTTGTCCAGTCTCACCCTAAGAAAGGTGACCCTACCTCCCCCTCCTCCTACCGACCCATAGCAATAACATCTCTTCTTTCTAAGGTCATGGAAACGCTGATTAACCGTCAGCTTAAGGAATATCTCGAAGATCAAAAGCTTCTCCATGACCGTCAGTATGGCTTCCGCAGCAAATGTTCCACTGGTAATCTGATGGCATATCTCACCGAACAGTGGAACAAATCTTTACATCGCTTTGGTGAAAGTAAGATTATTGCTCTTGATATCTCCAAGGCATTTGATAGAGTTTGGCATGAAGTTGTATTGGACAGTATTAAGTCTGATTCCCACAAAATAAATGCTGGTGTGCCCCAGGGCTCTGTTCTGTCTCCGACTCTTCCTCATTTTTATAAATGATCTTCTGTCTGTTACTTCTAATCCACTTAACTGTTTTGCTGACGACTCTACCCTCAGCTTTTCATATTCGTTCGATAATTCACGTCCTTCAAATGGGGTAACAGGAATCGTGTGGAGTTTAATGCTTCGAAAACTTATTGCTGTCTTCTGTCGTTAAAGCTAAACATACCCCCAATGCCATTGTCTAATGAATGGCACTTACATCGAAGAAACCGAAAAGCTCTCAGTAATGAGTATGTGTGTGAACGACGACCCCGTTGGAACGACCATATATTTGAGATCGCTAAGAATGCTGCTAAGTGCAAATGTTTACTCGAAGTAGACAGTTGCATTCCTCCCTTAAAAGTTGTTCCCATTTCGACAGGTGCAATCTCCGATTTTTTGTGTTTGATATTTCTTACACAATGATGAAGCTGAAGCTTAAGTATGAAGCGCAAAAATGAAGCACGTCAAAATTGAAGCTAAGCGATGCAGCTGACTCAAACACAATGGTGAAGTACGGAATGTCAATTTGCTGCCAAGAATATAAAATATTATATATCTTAAATGCTATCGAAATATTACTCCACTTTTGCGCCTTCTTTCCAATATTTTTTATAGTTGGGGCTGGTTAAATTCCATAAAATATCTCTTTTTTAAGCAGTTCTATAAATAATTCCATGTTTCCCTCACACATTTTGTTTTCGTTTGATTAAGCTAGTTCAAGTTACTTGAGATTTCGGTGTTTTCTCAGTCATATTCAATGGATCTGAGAGAAAAGAGATCTCGGAGAGTTCAGATTTATTGAACTAGTCTATTTTTTTCCTGTAATTTGTCAAAGATGAAGCTGAAGCGTAAATCGAAAGTTGAAGTTGAGTGAACTTGCGCTTCAGCTAAATTTTAAACTTCAGCTTCAGCTTCTCATTGTGTTTGCCCTATAGAGTTCCCTTATATTTAACTTTGACAGCGCTTCATACTTCAGCGTCAGCTTCACCATTATACTCAGCCAGTTAAAGTCGCACTCCAGCGGCCGATCTCTGTATTATTATAATATAAATATAAAATATAATTTGAATATTTGGAATAACGTTCCCTTCCAGATTCTTAATATTTCATATAATATTGTGATTTGTGAGGAAACCCCAAGAATATGCTAAATTTCTCGATTTCTCACCATTTTAATTATAAAAATTATCTTCTAACTGCATCTCACCGTTAGAATGAGCTCATAAATATTCACAGTTGATCATCTTTAAAATTAATACATTTCCTGAAAGTTGCACATCGATTTATTTAAATAACTTACGGTGTCTGAATGCATTGATTAATTGACACCGCTTAACAATAAAGATATATCTGAATTACAACAAAGATATTTGCATTTTTTCCTAACCGCACATCACGATCGTATTTAAATTGATTACTATCTTACAAATTAGTCAATATTTAATTGCTTGTTGATGGAGACAACTCTGTCAAAACACCGTTTGGATTTATTCGTCTGCATTCTGTGATTTTTTTTTATAATCAATCAGATATTAAGTAATAATGTTCCGATAAAGCGATCATTGGTGTGTAGTTATTGAATCTGCAGGAATGACCTGAACCTAGAAATTTCTCGTGAATCCATGAGATACAGATAAAATTTGATTTTAGTGATTTTCCACAAAAGATGCAAAATTGGTATCCATTAAAGATTCAGATACATTTCACATTTTTTTTAACAATTTATAAAAAAAAGCTTAAAAGTTTTTAATTTTGTATAGACAAATACATTAGGGTTACCTCAATCTAAAAGTTGCTAAGCAATCACCCTACTTCAGAGGCACTAGTGTGTTAGCAATTTCATCATTTTTGTGCAAACAATCTCTAAGTTCAAGTGTTTTTTCTATCTTCATTTGGTATTTATTTTTCTCTAAATTGCTTAATTCATATTTCATTAAATTGCGAAGATATAGTCTTCCCTTAAACTGCTTTTTTTTTCTTTTTTTTTTTTTATACAGTTTTGACTGACATATGCCCTGAGGTGATTTTGAATGACCGTTTATTGATGTTGGGCAAGGTTTTCATTGGAATGGATTTTTTGTGTTTACATCTCACAAATGGCCTTGAATTTTAAGTGGTTTACATAACCTTTCTGAATCCTATCTCACAACAATAACTAAGTTTAATGAACCCTTTTGAATGTTAAGTGTTACGAACAATTACTAGCAATTTTACTTAAATAAATAAAAGATCTATATTCTCAACTGAGATTAAGCTGCAAGCTAGGTATGATTGAGGATGTGGCTGATAAGCTAAATCGTGACTCAATAGACATACTTACTTGGTCCAACACAAATAACTTGAACCTTAACCCAAGTAAATCCAAATGTTTAGTTATTTACACAAATAAACTTGACTATAGCTACTTTCCTACACTGTATCTTGTGCCAAAAATTGTATACCGATCAAGGAGTTGACAAAAATTTCTTAATTGAAGATATAAATTAAACGGATGTTGAGTTAAGTTGGGAACATTTTGATAAATATTTCAAGCCTTAAATATATTGTGGACTTTTTCCACAGAACTAATTTCAGCAGAACTAATTTTTGGAACTTATTCTGAAATTTGTCGAATAAAAATAATATCCGTATTAAGCAATTTTAGTTATGAATTACATAATATCAACATCAAGTATCAACTTGCCAATATCCAATCATATCTTTCACCTTCATATTGTTTTCTAAATACTTAAACAACTATCGAAGTCATAAACGAATTCCTTTGATAATGTTCTTAATTTAAAAAAACAAAACGATCTTTTATTATGCTTTTTTTATAACTGATATTCGGATATCGTTCTAACTAATTCACTTGTCTGACCATTTTTTGTGAAATTGTCGTCGAACTAAATATACAAAAGTCTTTTTCATAAGATACATATCTACCGATCAATTCTCACGATCCAAAAACCCTTCTTCTAGCATTGGATTTCCATTTCAAGTGATCTTGTCATTTCACTGATCTACATCTTGAAAAACAGAATTCAATTCTTTTACCAGACAACACTCATTTCAAGTGATCTTCAGTGATCTATCTATCTGATCATGATCGTGTATCTCAAGCATTTCAATTATGCCTATTTGCATTTAAATACAATTCCTCATTCCATTTCTATTGTAATCTAAACATTTTTGAATAAATAATTTGTTTTGTTTAAAAACGAAAAAAGAGAGCAAAAGCAAGATCACTCAAAACATCTCACACAGGTAGTTGGAGTCAAAAACTTTTCTACTACTTTGAGTAGAAATTTATGCTCGAATTAAGAATAAAGATCACTCCACTGCGATGCAAAGATCATTTATTTTTTCCTCAACCAAGAAAGACAGAGAAAGCAAAACAATATCACAATCACAATATTCATTATCACTGCCGGCAGTATTGTTGAATGTTTACAAAAAAAAGTGCACCTTAAAAACCACTCCATACCTAAACCGAGATACTCAGATACTTTTTTTTGAGCTAACCTACCTCTCTATACCTTTCCTCCTATAAGAAACCGATTACAGGCTTGCTTATACCCAGCTCGATAGGTTACCTCTGAAAAGATCTCAAGTCTCAATACAAAGCCTTTAGTGAGATACTCTCTCAACGGCAATTTGAAATTCCATTTAGTTAACAATCAGACCTCGTACGCTACGGACGAAGTAATCTTTTTATAATCAAGCATTCCATAAATTTTGTATCTATCGCGTTCCAAATTCAAGTTCGCTTCCCCACTTCATTGTGTGTCAATAGTATGGATAGACTTGATCGTGAATTAACACTCGAGATACCGCAAAACATGAATTTAGATACATTCGCTGCACATTTCTTTAACAATCCATCCGATTCGAGCCGAACTGTCGCAGCAGTTCAATTACTAAACGGAACAGCAAAGGCTACCATCACCTCCACTGATCTGCATCATCAGACCAATCGATCGTTGATAGTTGGTAATCAATTTTTTCAAAAACTTGGTGAAACTCTGTTTGGTTTTGGGGGCAACAGTGCTGCACCCGGTAATAGTATCCGTGTATCTAATAGTGAAATTTCCTCCGGTCTTGGTGGCAGTGGACACAACATGGATCTACTTAGAAATCACATTGTAATCGATTCAGCTGATTTTGGATCATCGGCAACTAGTAGTGCTGCTAATGAGTTGCAACAGCAACTGGAATACGACAAATTCATGAATGAAATATGGATTGGCATCGTTTTGACACTGATCATCATATCGATGGTGTTTTGCATTTGTTCGTGCTTTTTGTATCATCAATTCAGACAATGGAAGAGAAATTGTGAGTAGTTTTTTTTTTTTTGTATTCTGTTTGACTTTATTTGTGATTATTTCATTAAGTCGCATGTGAGATAGATAGTACACTTGAGACAATGGACACAGAAATAGGATTGTTATTCGGTGACCTCGAGATTAAATTGAATGTGAGATACTTTTGAAAAAAAATAAATAAATGTGTGATATAGATACAAGTTCAAGTGTAAACTTATAATTTTTCGTTTGTTGTTTCGATCGATAATGATCGGTTGTTGAACTATGTCTAGAGCACATCGTCAATTCCTTATCAGACTATCTAGGTATTCGAACGATTTAGGAATAAACAGTTAAAACAACTTTACAACCTTGTGGGTAGGAAACTGATTGCACTCGATAATGTGAGTTTTGTAAGAGAAACTAGGTCAGTAAACAAACCAATAATTGTCTTTTTTTTATAATTTACACGCGCGAAAACGGTTTGTGTGTACCCTTAAAATGTTTAAACACCACAGGAGCATTAGGGAAATGAGGAGGGATAAAAGAGGATATACCGATGCACATTAGTTTTAAAGTTCAAAATGGGAGGGAAAAACAGAGCCTGGCAAAGATTCCCACATTCGCGCGGTGCGACTAAAGAAAGAATCTCTATACTTAACAGTACGTCCGAAATTAGGCTCAAGGGTAAACTGATGGGAATTCCTAGCAGTTCGAGTTGATTCGTTTCAGGGAGGAATGGAGCTGGCTATTTCGCTAGAGAATTGTTTGTAAAAATAACGATAAAATAACGAAAGGCACGAAACATTACGGCGCTGCTCAAGAGATGTAAATGTTTCTGTTATTGTTCGGTCGCCTATCATTTTCAAAGTTCTTTTTTGAATTCTATCTATAGAAAACTCAAGTGGGTCATAGGAGCACCTGCCCAAATATGGGAATTTTACTCGAGTTTCGGTCGAATATATGCTTTATATACTGTAGCCAGATGAGACGGGGTGAAGAACTTCTTGCATCTTCAAAGGAAACCTAAACACCTCGCAGCATTCTTGGCGATACCAAATACCTATGTGACATACCGAGAACTGAGAGGTGATCAGTTTCTTCGATGTTTCGATCAGTTTCTTCTACTTCACACAAAAATAAAACAAAGTTAGATAGGTTTTTCTGATGACAGATACGAAGTGGGTGAACGTGGATATAAACAAATGAATTTTTTGTATGTAACTCAAATTTGTTTACTTAAAACCAACGAAGTGATCTCTTTCCTTCTAGATATCTCTGATTTTTTTCTTGGAATATTATGTATATATATATGTGTACACACAGGGAAACACAATAATTGATATATAGTATGATATTTGTATCACATATTTGGTTTGTACTCTGTGATATTTAATAATCTCTTGTGATATTGGTTAGTAACTATTATAATAGTTACGCACGAGTTACGAAGAATGTTAGAGAAAAGGTATCCTTCGACAAATATCAATATTTTGTGATATACTTTTTGATTGTTATAATCGTTTAGGTACACATTTTAGCCTCTGGAGGTATTTTTTTTCTTCCAAGTCCATCTAAGACATTATAAACTGATGATAGATTCTATTGGATTTAAGTAAAGATGCATTTTAAGAAATTTAGTAATGAAGCTCGCATTTTTCAATTGTTTTTCATTCACTGCTATTCAGACATTGTAAAAAATGTTTAACAACAAATTGAGCCCCAACCGCCATTTTATCGCAAGCGACGTTTTTACAAAATCAAGTTAATAATGCAGTTCGATATCTTACGCTTTTACACATGTATCCTTATCATTATAGTTTTTCAATATGACTTTTTAACAAAGAGTTACAGAAAAAACAAAATTTATCGTAACCGACATTCATGTATTAGGCTCGGTCGGTTTTGAAGCTCAAGAAAAAATAAAAAAATGTGTTTCCTGTAAAATTAACAATTTGTCGCTTGCGATGAAAATGCGGTTAGGGCTCGCAATTAAAGATTTGTAAGTTCTTCTTTATTTCTTGACTTCGTATTTTATATAAAACATAAATCTAGTTGTCGAAATACTCTCATTCAATATTTCATTTTTTTTTTCAAACTACACGCTTGTCTCCATTCATCCTTTATTCACTTTTCCTAAACCTATTGGAAATAAAAAGAAATCTTAATTATCATGTTAATTATTTTAAGAACCTCATCTTAATTTATTACAAGACAAGAAACCGGCTAATAATGATCTGTTTTCTGCTATACATGGCACGCTTATCCACAACGCAATATGCATACTCATAGATACATGTTTTCCAAAGCCTTTAGTCAAAATCCAATTAAACCGTTTATTTATAGATCACACACTAACTCCAATCATATCTGGATTGTTTTTTTGACCTGAATAACACTGGTTTTGTTAATGACCGATTTAAATTATATCAATAAATTTGAAAGACTTGCGAGATATTTAAATAAATTTGACGATTCCAAAAATAATTTTTTTTTCTTAAAAAAAAAAACATAAGGAAACTGGTTTGATAAATCATCCGTTGCTGCAAACGATACAATCAACCAGTTTTTTGTTTAGTGTTTTTGTTTTGATAAAGTTTGTATCTAAAGCTGATTATTGATATTGATTGAGTAAGACAAAAAAATCTTGTTGTCTTTGAAAATGAGAAATTCTTAAACACACACACGTTTATTGAAACAATATTTTTAAGTTATCTGATTTGTCTGACAAAACTTTACGTTATATAAATATAATGTTTAAGAAACTTTTCAAAAATACTGATTATAGGCTATAGAATCTAATCAATATAATAATCAACAGAAACATTTCAAAAACGTTTTGAAAGTATTTGAAGGTATTTGCAGAATAAAACCAATATTTTTGCAAACATACAGAAATTATTGAAAAAATTTAGAAAAAAACGTTTTTTCAGTAAATTTTCTGTAAAACTACTTTCGATCTAGAAACATTTCAAGGAATATAAATTGTTTTTTAAGAAAAGAATAAGAATTTCAAAAACACTTCAGCAATGTTTCATTGGGATATATTGTTTTCAAATACGAATTAAAGAGAAACATATCAACAATAATTGTTGAACAATATGTTCAACAATTTCAGAAGCCATTTGAAAGTTATTCTGTTACCGATTGCAAAAAGTAATAACTTGAAAAAGTTTCTAAAGCGACAAATCATCGTTCAAGACTTACTATTCTCAATCCATTTTAACTACCTCCGGGTCCCCCAAGGTGGGCACTAAGGTCCTCTCCTTTTTACCCGATTTTTAAAAAAACTTGGTATCATCAGCGGAAGTAAGATGTGGCAATGACCATTTCATTATCGTTAATAATAGCTCAACTTCTTGGCAAATATCGATAATATCATCTTTAAGACTAATTCGGAAACGCTGGTCCAAAAAATTCTCCGATCCCACTACTATACACGCCAGGTATGGTCCCCATGAGAGCATTCAACATCGTTTCCCTAGATTTGCCCTTCGCGGTCTGTCCTGGAATGAAATGAAATCACATTCAGCTTATAAGCATGGATACCCTAAAGATGTTTGGGGATGATTCGGTTCCGCTATGGATAAGATACAAAAACCAAATCGAATGTGTGTTTCTCAAATATGACTGTGCGGGTGTGTTTCTTCCCTATTTCCTTATACAAAACGATAAACTCCTCATAGCAAAACAGTAACGGCCTTAAAATGTATCCTTGTCATTATTGTAAGCGAATAATGAAATATTTTTAACCGATGTTGTTTATTTAAAACATAATTATTGATTCAGAGTTGCGTGTTCTTTATTAAGGTTTAGCCAATTAAAGTCATCAAAAAAAATCTTAAAAAAATCTGCAAAAATCAGAAAAAAAAATAATAATTTTCTCCCGAAACTTCAGATACTAATTCATATAAATTTTTATAATCAAAAATCCACCAGCTTTGGACTCTACTTAGCACTTATTGTTTGCTGATTTTTTTTTTATTTTTTTTCTGTATTTAAATTTTTGTTCAATAATTTTGTTAATAACCAAAACAAAATTCCAAAATGGTGTACGTGCAAAAAATATTGCCATAACTAAGTTAATCTCCCGCCCAAAAAAAATATCTGCGTTTAATTTTTTTTTCCTGATAATTAATATTTTTTTTTAATACCGACACAGTAGAGTCGGTAAATATTGATAAATCACAATGACGTCACACCGGCACCGGCGCGACGCTGATTGTCAATAAAACTTCTAAAATGATACCTAATATGTCACAATGACAAACCGCCATCAGTCAAAAAACGAAAAATATTTTAATTGCTCCAATAATCAGTTGTGCGACTCTGAAATACAAAAGTATCTTTGTATCTTTTGCGCTTGTTGGTTTTAAGGTTAGAGTTTTGGGTGAAAGTGGTAAGATTAACGACGATGAACGACGAACGAATGAAAGAACGCATTTAAAATCGAAAGTGAAATTTTTGTCGATGAACTGCTTGAGAAGATATGAAGGTTTAATATGGTTCGTTTACCTTTTAACTTATTTTTTTGTTGGCCTAAAGTCATGTGGTTGTTTGGATAAAGACTAATATCTTATCTGAGACGTTTTTTAGGGGGCTTGATATTGTTTGCTGATATCAATCCTAATTTGAAACTTTTTGTTTTATTGGATAATTGCACTGTTTTGTTTTTTAAGTTGATTGAGGGTTTGACAAATTGCTTGTGCAGCGAAGCTGGACTTTGTTGTTGTATCTCATTCAATAAAGTGGAGTTTTATTATGATTTGTTTATTTCTTTTTTTATTGCAAACACGAATTTTGACCCAAAGTTTTTTTATTTCTTTGACCTAGTTTTTTGTTTATTGATTATAGTTAATAAATGGGTATTGATTGGAGGTGTTTTAACTTTAAAGCGACAGTACGTGACTTTTAGCCATTTCGGTATGCCTTAGTACATAAGGTTGAGAGCTTTTTTGTATTTTAGGTATGAAGGTTGAATATTAATGTGAGACGCGTGTAAAACTACATCATTTTTAGGTCATAAACATAATAAATACAACATTTTTTCAAGGGAGCAGGAGAATTTCTAACTGCTTAGATGGAAATCAAGATTTCCATTTTTAAGTCGCTATCTACCTTAAAATTTCAAACGCCTCATTTGTTTCATTTCGTTGGGCACTCTATTTAGACTTATCCCAAGGGCATAACAAATTTCACGATCAACCTAATGCCCCTAGAAACTCAATAGCTAGCTCTCGAATTCTTATCTTCTCGAGAAGTCATAAAAATATAGAAAAGACTGTTATCATCACGTCATCCCAACGTACGCTGACTAATTTTCCGGGTCTAGGTCAGACATAAAAAAACCAGCAACAAACACAATCCCATGCATTATCTCTTTTCCAGAGGCACTGAGGCACTTGACTTTGAAAATATTTGAACAAATTTTTGTTTAGAAAAAATTACGTATATCTCGACCTTTAATTAGAAGGTACCGACCTATTCAGGGTACTTGCCAACTAATGCATGTCGGGACATCAATTAGGACTTGTTTTCCCCCTAAATTTGTGCGTACAAGTGCCTCAGATAGCTACCTGTTGTATTTACTTTTTTTAATGTACATAATCCAAAGATACAAGTTCAACCCACACACATCGTTCCATTGAGGCCACTTTAAAAGTGAGTATCTTTCTGTTTCCAAATCCTTCCATTCTTATTCAGGTTCATAGTAATTAGATTTGAATAGACCACTGCCACTGAATTTCCTATCTAGATACACAAATCACCTGTAGATTAAACAAAAGATACAAAAGTATCTTTTATTCAATTTCTGGAAAATAAATAGAACGAAGAAACTTGAACCTATGGGAACAGGAAGGGTCATTTGAAGTTACAAACCCACCTGAATTCATTAGCTTTCAGATACAGATACACACTGTCCAGTGTCCACCTCTCATTTCCATATTAACCAAGTATTTAAGGATTTCTCCCAGAATCAAGCCCAAAATTTTATGTAAATTTTTCAATTTTAATCCAAATTATCTACCTGCTGTGTCAGACTCAGAATGCAAAGAACGCCAGTCTGTGTAGTAATTAGTATTCGAATGTGAAAAACTAACCACTTTCGTTAAATCAATAAACACGATTTCGTGTATTTGTCCGAATCAAACATTCCAAAATGTGGTAATCAATTGATTTATGCCCCAAAGTTGGCAATTCTTTCGGAATAGCTAGCCGATGCAATACGTCGCAAATACGGCATTTTAATGTGTTTCATCAACATTTATTATGGCACGATTGTGCGAAATGATGAATACAAGTAGGTAGGTGGGTACCGCGACGCCCATTCCCACCTTGACAAAGGCTCATTTGAATTCTGTCAATATTTGTGTTAATTTTATAAATTCAACTCACAAGTGGAAATGTGTGCTGCGCGTTCTCTAGAGTGGCAGTTAAACAAAAACAAACAATGAATCCGAATGAAATGACTGACACCTGAAGATCGATTTACTATATATAAAATCTAACAGATTGAAGAGAGAATATTACACACATTACACAACCATATAGTTTTAAAAGATTCAAAGTATCTTTAGATGGAAAAACGCGGAAGTTTTACAACCAGAAACAAACAACATTCGTATATCAAACAAAACAATCCGAGGGAGTGCTTTAAGATGACGAAAAACAAGAAAACACACTCATAGATTGTTTTGTAGATACTTTATCTGCATAAACACATTCATAAATTAAATGCATTCACCTTGATTTGAGATAATTTTCATACTTTTATTTGCAAATATCGTCTGTTTATCAATCAGATAGTTAGTAAGATTAACGAACCCCTTTGTTCGTTCTAGTATTTGCATGGGGTTCCACATGGGTGCTTACTTTCACCTGGTTTGTTTATGATAATGAGCTTAGGAGCTATGCATGCATATCGTTCGCTGTATTTATTCGGGGGAAAGTCTATATGGGAAGATAGAATTGCGTTTTAAATGTCTCAATTTGTGACTAACTAGGCTATGAATATTTTTTTCAATTTAATTGAATGAAATTGGAGCTGTTTTTTAATCTCTTGTATGGTTTCTTCTCTATACAATATTCGAGTTGCAACAAACTGAATACATTTACATTGAATTCAAATTTATCTCAACAAATCATTTTGGATTTCACTAGAAATTGCAATTAATATTGGATTTGCATTCAAACCATTCCTCCTTCAATGTGAATCACAGCTTTTCAAACAAGCCATAGAGTGTGTAGTATCTGCAATCATCTTATAGCTTAGCCTTTCAAAAACCCAAAGTTTTGCTCATTCAACCCTAAACTAACCAAAACACCCATCTCTTCTCCTTCCAGATCGCCATAACCTCCAACAGACACAGGATATCGAATCGGTTAAACTAAATCCCGATGCCGATGACCCAGTTCCAGAATATACTTTGGTATCTGGTCTGCCATCGTATGAAGCTGCCCTGGAATTAATGCAAAAAACAACTGTCCACAACAATGGCAATGGCAGCAGCAGTGGCTCCTGCTTAATTGTCTATCCATCTTCATTGTTCGGTGCGTTCATGCTGAACGAAAAGGAGTCACTATTGATGTCCCAGTCACAGGGACCATCAACTGAAATAACAACAACATCAGCAACAGAAACAACAATACCACAATCACCATCAATTGGTGGTGCCGTAACAGCAATGACATTGTTGACAACGACCATGTCGACGACAACAACGACACCACTGACAGAAAATGTCAAGTGTCAAAATGGGTCTGATGGCTTGGCTATGCAACAGTATTCGATACCAAGCTATGAGCAAGCGATAGCAAGTCACCAGCCCCAGCCCCAGCAACAGGAACAACAACGAAGTGATACATCCACTCCAATGACATGTGGGATGAAAGTATCATCCCAAAATCGGGCCGAAGATAGCACGCAAGTGTTGTTTATCGAGAAAAAGGACGAAAAATGAGGAATTTTCGCTGCAAGGAGAACTAATAAAATCGACTGACGTTTGCCTATCCATTTCTTCAAAAAAAAAAAAAAAAAAAATATATATATAGTTATATATAAAAAACAGGATAGGAAGACACTTTTTGTGATCCTTATAGAAGTTTTTGTTGTTGTTTAAAAAAATATTTGTTGTTCTATTGTTGTTTTGTTAAAAAAGCTGTGATTGTAATGAAATATTTATTTATTTTTGTTATTTAGATATAAGAAATTTTAAATAAAACATATAAGCGTAGATTAAGTGATAATATAAGTTAGAAATTGTATGTTAACTAATTATAAATATCAACGAAAATAAGAACTGAAAAGTATTCCAGTGTCAACCCAGACTGAACCAAAAGTATCATCTGTGGGATGCAGCTGATTTTGTTTTAATAAAGTTTTGATAAACAAATAATTTTTAGTAGATTTTTTTTATTACAAGAAAAAATTAAGGAACATCACATTTAGTTTTAAAGGTGAGTCATAAAAAAGTGTTTCGAGAAGACAATTAAGACAGAGTTTATTGAAACAGCGACTAGAATTAGTTGACGCCTGAAATATTTGGGCATCAATGGAGGAAGTGAGCATTGAGGACTAATCCAATCGTTCTTAGATATTTCAAAGGGACCAATGGCTACAGAGACACTCAGTTCCTAGAAATCTTCCAGGTGATAGGTAGAGCTAGCGGACAGGGGGTTATTCCCAAATGCGCGGCGGATCGCTTTGAAATTTGCATTGTTGTTTTCGTATTCCCAAATTCATTCGACCAAAAGTAATCATTTTTCTATTGAAATTGAAAGCGATAGGATTTAGGTGACGGATTGCTGGCGGATTACTTGTGGATCTTTAAAAAATTGTAAATGATTAATAAAACTGAAACTGAGAATACTGAAGTTGTGTAAACTTTTAATTTTGTATTTAAAATGCCTTTTTAATAGAATTTATAATTTTTTGGGTGAATTTTTGTAGTGTTTTGTTTTACTAAGAGCCATATCAATGCATATCCTGGCCAGCACTCTTTATATGAACCCTCTGCTAGGAATATAAGGGAAGCGGCCTGTTTCTATATGGAACTTAACGAGCTACTGTGACTTCCTGTGACAATAGAGTCGAAATAATTTAAAAAACCTAGGTAGGTAAACAAACGTTTAAATTCTGATCAAAATATTCACTCAGCACTCACTCTTTGTTAGAGATATCGAGCGGAGAAGATCACTTCTCAAAAAATTTCTCTGCGTATTTAAACTGTTAGATTTTCTTCCCTTTCTACTTCATGTTCGGCATTAAAAACACACTTGTTGAATCCAATTTAATTTCTTTTTATTAATAAAAATGAACAAAATTCAAACATAAACATTTAACTCTCTACAAACGATACAAAAAATTGTAAACGACCGACGGGAAACAGCTGTCAAATGTTTGGAAAAATATTAATGGAATTTTGGAAAATTGGAAATGACAATGGAAAAATTGAGGGCCATAGTGGAAAAATTGAGAGGAAGAGTGGAAGAAGTTCAAATAGATATGGGGAAATTGTAATGATCATTTTCGCCCCATTCGAATTTGAAAATACCCAAAATCGAAGACGGTCGAAATTCGCTTCGCTCTCTGGAATAACCCTACAGGGTTACCTTTGGGACTCCTTTGCGGTCTTTTGACTCGTTTTTAAGGCCTGGACTCCAGGAAACCACTTTTATAAAATAGTCGAAAATGGACTCATTTTAAAAATCCATGACTCTTGTTAACAATTTAAATAATTTTTTATAATACGCAATTTTTCGTCTAATACTTTTCTTCGTATTTGCTTGCATTTTTCCCAGAATTAAGCCGGTTTTTGGTAATTTGAAAAACAATTTGCAAGAGTTTTTGTTTCAACTTTTATATGAAAAAATATATTGTTTTATGTTTATAACATATTTAAACCAAAATATAATTGTTGTTAATATAGATATTTTTTCCTAATAGTTTATATGGGACACTTTTTCACCCAAGACTGTTTTTTTTTGACTCATTCAAACATTTTTTAGAGGTAACCCTGGGTTGCACTGTTTTCTGCTTACTTTAAGACTATTACCAAGGTACTGATAATGGCTTGCATTGACATCAGTAGAGGACCAACAACCACTTTTAACTGTTAAGTTTGACGAATTTCCCAAATAAAGTCATAATTTTCGTCAATGAGAACAGTAGCGTCATCGAAAACTAGTCCTCGCTTAGTAAACGCCGACGACGCGTTATTGTTTTTTCAATTTCGTTACACTCGAGGAGAAAATAGACCTTTGACGTTTCTGCAGTCGACGTAAAGCCAGCATCACGCGGTGAAGTGGCTTGTTGTTTTTTTTTTGCGGTATTTTGTAATAGATCGTAGTGCGGTGTTTTTGCCATCAGGTGTCATAAATTTGATGAATCAGGTGAAGTCGGGTTTTTTGATCGGGTACGAAAAATGTTATCCAGTGTCGGCGTGGCGGGCGTCATTAGCAATAAGTCGGTGTCCAAAATCTTCGTATTTTGCTCCATTTGTTAAATGCATCTCAAAGTGCGGGTAAATCATCAAAGCAACTGTTTATTTTAGAGTTGCATGCAGAAAGTTATCATTATCAAGCAACATGTTTCCTCAGTCCGAACTGGCTTGAAAAGATTCTATTTTGGATAAACGTGCTTTTAGTTGAGTGATTTCAGTTTAAAATTGTGATAAAAGTGCATTTACCTATATTAATAGATATTCGTACCTCTAGTTCACCCGATTTTGTAATTACATATGAGTGTTTAAATGTCGGTTGCTATAATATCCTTTTGTGCAATTAACTTTTCGTCCATCGCTGTCATCCTTCAGGCTTTGTTTGCTTTTATTTTCGAGAGAAGAAAAGTTAATATTAAGCGGTGAGTTCAACTTTCGATAACTAAAAGCGTTTTTCTTTATTCACTCAGAAAAGGGATCTGTAGAGAGTCTGAACATTCTGAACATACTCTGATAATTCTCTGAAGCGAGCATGATCTGAGCGCTCAGATATAATTTTTTAAATACGTTCTAGTTCTTGGCTGTCACAAGTCGACACTTCTAATGTGGCTTGTTCACAGGCGGCAATATTATGTATATAATACTATTGTCTCTTTCGTTTTGGCATCTATTTTTCGAAGAGTGGTGTAGGCAATATGCATGGTATAGAGTGAAATAGCCTACAACTCTAAATTGACGTTAATTTCGTTTAGTATTTTCTCAGAATGCTCAGTCAATTTATTCTGAGCGCATATAGCCTTGTCAAAGCACGCTCTGATCATTCTCTGAACGAAAAAAGAAATACAATTTTAAAGATCTGAACGCTCTGAGCGAAAAAAGAAACACAAAATCTTTTTTGACAACTCAGACTCTGCTCTGAACGAAAAAAGAAAAACGCCTAATGCCAAGGCAAGTAGCTGACATTAGTTCTTACATAATAGCCTTGATTTTTTGGCAAAACTATTCGCAGTGCAGTAGGATTTCACTCACACTACAAATAAAACATCCCACTACCGATAAAAATAGAAGATACATTCAGCTGCGGATAAATACCATATTTTCTTGTACATTTTCCAATTTATTTGTCACAAAATTAATTTCTGTACCTTCTTTGGTTTTTTTTTGTTTTTTTTTTTTGTAGACTAATTTATTTGACAGATAGATTTTCAAGAGTATCAATTGTCAAATTATAAATATAAGAACCAGGCTGTTGCGGATGCGTTTTTTTTTTTTTTTTGGAAAATCCCACTACACTACTGATAGCTTTCACAAAAAACAAGGCGAATAAACTGAGTACTTATAAAGCTGTTTATAAACAGAAAGAAAACTTGCTCATCCTCTCACCCACATGGGGCAAATAGTTCATCGTAAAACTATTCTTTTAACCGTGCCTTAGCGATGAGAAGAGTGTTTTTTTTTAGTAAACAGCACACTTGTAAGAAAATAATCCAGTAGAGCAGCAGCATAGTTTTTTACTTGCGATTATACCTAGGTACTAACTATAATGCAAGTTATGCATTCGTAGAAAAAAAAATTGAGATAACAATCATACGACATTACGATGATAGAGAAACATATTTGAGTTACTGCCAAAATTCTGTCCGTCTGTCTGTCTGTCTGTTTGTCTATAAGAATGTATTATGAACTGTAGTCTAAACAGTTGGGCCAATCGTCTTCAAATTTAGAACTTAAGGTTATTTTAACATTCTACAGAGGTGTTTTTTCAATTTTTTTTTTAGCTCAAAAATTAACGGTACCTGTCATATAACCGTTATGTAAAAGCTTATTTTTCTCGAAAACGGCTCCAAGAATTTTTATGAAAAAAAATCAGTGTGCTACTATATGATTTGGTGAAAAAAAAAAGTTTAATATGGTGGGCTAAAAACGGTACCTCCCATGGGACCGGTTTTTTTTCTTCGACTTTCTCGAAAACTGTTATTCCGATTACTATGAAAATTGATATTCAAGAAGATGTAGGTAGCCTAAGTAATTTCGCATTAATTTTTTTTTTTGTATTTTTAATAATTTTTTTTTATTTTTTTTTTTGAAAAATCAATATTTTGAAAACGGGTAGGTGAATTTGTTTTTTAATTCTGTTTTTAAATGTAGGTTATTTTTGTGCTTAAAATTGTATTCTTGAATTATTTTTTTTGATTTAAAAAAAAAGTTGTTTAAAATAACCGTTTTATCTAAAAAAAACCGTTCCTACGATTTTGAAAAAAAAATCACACTTTTTTAAATTTCTTTAAGAAATAAAATGGCGTTTAAATTATTTCACCCAATACAATTTAGCGTAATTTATTCGAACAATCAAAAGTCAAAAAAATCGAATAAATGCTTTGATGTTCACTTTAATTTTCTTAAATTTTACTGTACAATGTGACCGCACATATGAGCAAGTACGTGCGATCTAGTCGTGCATTTTATTTTAATTTCTTTTAGTTTCTTTCTGGATTTGCAGAAGAACCCTGACAGTTTGATTTTAGCAACCGCCGGCATATTTCTTCCTCCATAATATTATCGACTTCAACTTATAACCCAAAGGTTGTTAAAGCAGCATTACCTCATATTCTTTCCCCACAGTCCTAATTGTTGAACCAACAATTCTTGCAGGCAAAATGAACTTGATTTTTCCCTTCATTAATTCGCATTCTCAGGTGTTTTGAGGCCTACTCTAGATGAAGGAATCCTGTACAGGTTGTACATGCTGGCTCCAGGGACCTTGTTATTTTTCATGTTTAATTTTTCTGAAAACCAAATTTACTAATACAGAAACAAAATTCGGCAAATCTGGACGTGCTAACTAACACTAACATTAAGTGACAGAAAAAGATTACCTGTTCGTATAAGAGAAGTTTCACTGTAGGTATTCTGTTCTCATGATAGTATATGCTTTTAGACCACCCGGTTAAAATCCAATTCGGAGTCTCATATATCCTTTTCCTTCAAAGAAACTTCATCCACAAAGACTTCACATAAATTGCCGAAAATCCTGAAAATTTGCCAAAACCAGTATTCGTACAATTTCCATGTTCCATTTGGCCACACACCGTAGCGGCGCGGGGCCCGCTCCCTTAACGGTATATTCATATAATTTCACATCCTTTCTCACCAAAATTAAAACACAATTAACAAACTCGTTGTTCATTATCTTCGCTCAGTTATGAAGTTGCATCCTTAAATGTGTCATAATCGTGTGAACAAATTCACTTCCGTTCTGCTGTTCTGGGAATAAATTCCCATAAATCACGGTTCCGCAGCCGAATACCCTTTCACAAAAAAAGTATAAAAGAAAATCCTCAGCTCTAGCTCCTCGGATCATGTTTTTTTTTTTTTAATTGAAGCCACAAAAACTGTCACAAAATTTTAAGAACTTCCGCTCGGATGATGGCAAGACCATGATTCAAGACCACCAAAATGTAGGAGTAGAGGAGAAGTCGCAGAGCTCTCAAAAGTCTAAGCATGCGAATAAAAGGCTCCGTTTTATGGATAATTCTTTTTTTATCCGTCTCCGCACTCTGGATTTGGTTTCATTTTTTTCATGCGAAATTGACACCGACTGCATACACTTGGCACATCCTCCTCTAGGCCCATTCATGAATTTCTGGAAGGTAGAATCAACTTTAGTCCGCACATGTGCTGCTCTGATGTGTTCTCAGCTCTTCATTGAGGCAACAACGTTTTGTAAAGTGAATTAAATTTTTTTTCGTTCCATATCCTCAATCAAAAGGCCCCTTTCTGCCTGGAGAAATTCAGGACCAGGAGGAGGAGTATGGTATGTGAAGTTTTTGTTTGGTGAATGGTGACACAATATACCGGTGCGTAGTCATGGAACGATTATCTCAGAAATCTGATATCCTTCTAACCAGTTTATATAGTTTGTGTTGTTGCATGGCATTCCTTTCATAAGTTGTATCTATGCTGGGGCAGATACAGTGGCAAGGTGAAGCGTGCAATGTGGAATGGGGTTAAGTGAATTTGCTTTGGAAAGTTCTTCTCTGTTTACATTGCGGATGACACAGTGATAGCTTGCAGATATAGGATATGACGATGACGACAATGAGGAAGGAGTTTTTATAGTACCTACACAGGAGCTCCTGGGAATGTAATTACTCAATCTATTAACCAGGTTTTCAGAAAGGATATCATATTCATCCTTGACAATGACGATCGATGGTGGCGCAGCATAAAGGCGGATTATCCTTCTATCAAAGGTTTAACTAGGTATGGGCTTTGTTTTATTTCGATGACAAGTTATGAACAGTGGGGTTAAGAAACAAAGAAACACTAATGAATTTTATCAACGCGGATTATTTTAAGAAATGAGACTTAACAATAAAGATTTGTTTTAAAAAATTTAAATTGTAATATAAGAACATATTTTTTTAAAAATTATTTAATTTAATTTAATTATTTTAACTGCGAAAATCATCAAGTTTATGGTTTTAAGATTAGGACAAATTAATAATTACACGACATTGAAAAAAGTCATTTTTTACTTCTTTTTGGGTAACGTAGAAGCTCGCTAACCCGATGACATGAAAACTATTTATTATTTCTTAAAAACATAAATAGATTTCTTTGATTAAATCAATTAATTAAAAATAAACCTGCCTTTTTAAAAACAACATAGATCTAAAATGTACGTTAAGCGATGAAAGGATGAGTAAGGCTTACTCAGAAAAGAGCAACGAAATATTCAGCACGGTCCACAAAGGAAATCGATCACTCTGCTGCATCTCTGGCGGGAAAATTAACTTATTAAAGCTGAAAAATCTATGATCGACAAAATCTTAACATTATTCCAGATCCTGGAGAGAAACAAAGAAATTAACATCGAGGCCCACCACCTGTTCATCGTTTTTTTAAACCAGCCTACGACAGTATTAACAGGGATGAACTGTATCGGGACATGCCTAGCTTTGGAATCCTGCTAAACCATTACGTTTTATCAGACTGACTTTGAAGAATGCTGGTAAGTATTCTGCTGAGATTTTCGACACCACCAGAGGGTTAGGATAAGGTAACGTACTGTCATGCACCTGTTTCAACATTGTGCTTGAAAATGTTGTACGGTAATTTCTAAAGATGAATTATATTTATTATGGAAACATTTTTTTCTTCTTCAAAATCAGGAGTAAAAACCGATTAACATTATAGCTTCACTTTACTGTGCGTTCGTCGATATTTATCTGAAGAATATAACGTGAATATTCAGAACATGCCCGCTAGCAACTGTAGCTTTTCCAATTCACATCTGTTCTTTTGCCGTAAATATTTGATACCCAAGTCTCTTTTTTACGGTCAATATCGTCCGATGGAGTGGTAGTACCGAATATCAGGACCAGATGAAAGCAGAAGTAAACAAAATAGTGTTCTAATGTTCTTAAAAATATATTAGATTAGATACTTGTTTGATTGATGTAAAAATAAATAAATAAAAAGAATTGTGTGTAAATTTCAAATTGTTGTACTATATCGATAAGATTTTTTTTTAACTATTTACCGATAAACACCTCTTTAACTACAAAATATTTAAATACATAGGTACCATTAAGATATAGAAGACTTTCTTTAACGAAACAATTTTTTTTTTAATTTCTTAGTAACAATATGCTTTGAAATACCAATTCAATATGTTATCGATAATTTTCTGTTCTCTAATTACTCACATTACCTCTGATATCTGTTATCCAACATATATATCCTACAGTCAATCGATATATACGACCTATACTACATATATCAAAACCCAATGACACAACCCATTTTCTAAACATCGATGTTTCTCTAAATATCGATACTACGAATATACGGGATTTGCCCATCCCTTGTTACTAACAAACCTCTATAATTCAAAATTTT
Source organism: Platycheirus rosarum (assembly GCA_963971375.1). Taxonomy (NCBI): domain Eukaryota; kingdom Metazoa; phylum Arthropoda; class Insecta; order Diptera; family Syrphidae; genus Platycheirus; species Platycheirus rosarum. Next base: position 154,495,656 of record OZ020508.1, on the reverse strand, counting down.
CTTACACATGCCATTCCACTTACATCCACAGTGCACGTTTCATCATAAATTTTTTAATCTCCTTTCTTCTTATTCTTAACAGCAGTGGGTGTGTGCATAAACTGAATTCTTTTAAATTTGCATTTTCCTGCTATTTTTCATGTTCACCTGGTGCGTAGGGTGGGTTTGAGATTCGTTTCTTAAAATTTCCATAGAAGAATATAAGCGATCGTGATCCGTCATCGTTTTTATTTAATCTCGTTCCCAAGATGATAGAGGAACATGGAACTGAGAAAGATCACTTTCGATTTCGCTTCAAAAAAGAAGAAGAAGAAAAATACTTACTTGAAGTGTGTCTAAGGAAGATCGATATAATCCACTGAAAATTACCAGGCGTTCATGGTCGCCTTCATGGGGAAGAGAAACAAACGATCTTCTTACTTGTCTTTGGAGATCGATATAGTCTCTGGAAAATACCAAGCGAGAATGACTATGAGGAAGAGGAACAAAGTCAGATTTGTGGCGAATTACTTTTGGTGGTTGGAGAATTTGTGTTTTCTTGTTAAGGAAGATCGATATAATCCCTTGAAAATTACCAGGCGACCATGAACATGGGGAAGAGAAAAAAACATACACATAGGTGAGGTGACACAGGCTTTATTTCAAAGTCGAGCTTGCAGCGAATCGCTTTTGGTGGCGAATTTGTGTTTTCATTATTCAGATTCGCTTCGTCATAGAAAGCGATAGTATTTTTTTTTTTATAAAAATAGCGGCCATCCTTGTCATAATTTATTGATGGGAACATATCTATAAAAAGTCGTGTTCTCTTGTAAAATTAAAACAACAAAAAACTGTAAATAGTTTTTGCATAAGAAATAATTTATTTCCATATTTCTTTTACGAAACATTTTTTTATGCCAATTACTTCTTACAGATAATTATCTTTGGAAAACATTAATTTTATATAATTTTTTGTGTTGATAAAAATTAAATTGATAATCAAGCACCTACTGTTTTAGGTTATTTTTTAGTTAACCTGTAAAGTTATTAAATAATTTATTATAAGGATCTGAATTTTTTATGTTTTATTACAAAATATTACAAAAAGTATTTTTTCTCTTTAATAGTTTCTTAATGCTTATTTGTTAACAATCATTTTAAAATTAATAATCTTATATTTTCAGGTTGCTGGGGATTTCTATTGCATGATAATAGATGTCGTTGATGATTCAGCCTACACCATCTGCATTTGATGTGAATTATTTTAGATATTCGCTGATCGCTGATGCTGTTGTTGCTGCTACTTTTGGTGTGCTGGAGATGGCAATTCGATTTGTTCACAACATTGTTCATGTTCTTAATCTATTTCGCTAATAGTTACACAAATAGAGAGATTAGTTCTAGAAGATCAGTCAGTGATGTCATCAAACCACGATTTTTCGGGAACCTATAAGAAAGAAACGAAAATTAACATTATTTTGTATTCAAAATTGTTTTGAAAAAAAAAAACAAAAAAGACTTCAAATTTAAGCCAATTATATAGAAAAAGCGTTTTTCTTATTTTGTTTTGTCCAAATTACAAGAGATGATAAATTTTACTGCCCGCTTTGCTCGAGTTGCATACCCCAGAAGGAGTGAAAGTCGAGGTTTATTTTTACTTTAAGACGTTCGAACTTAGTGTTGGTTGATACCTGCCCTTAGGAGTATAAATCTACTACGAAACCTAAATTTTTCTTTGAACAAAACAAAAATCCTTTTGTGTAAATGGAAAAATGGATGTCAATCAATGTCGAGACTAAATTTCTTTCCTTCGACTAAGCTACTTACTGATCGATATTGAGAGATTTTCTTTTCTTTTTTGGGATTTTGACTACCCTTATAATGTTACACAGCGAGGGCTTTAGGAAACATTTGTTTTAAAGTTCTGCACTTCAAAGTGGGAGGGAAAAACAGAGTCTGGCATGGCATTCCACATTCGCGTGGTACGACTAAAAAAAGAATCCCTGTACATAACAGTACGTCCGAAGTTGGGCTCAAGGGTATACTGATGGGCATTTCTTGCAGTGCGAGTATTACGGTTGAAGCGTTTCAGGGGCGGAATGCAACTGGCTATTTCGCTAGAGCATTGTTTATGGAAGTAGCGATAAAATAATGAAAGGCAGGAGACATTACGTCTGTGCTCCAGAGATGTAATTGTTTCTGTTATTGTTCGATCGCCTATCGTTTTTAAAGCTTTTTTTTTGTATTCTATCTAGAAAACCCAAGTGGGTTACAGGAGCACCTGCCCAAATGTGGGAGTTGTACTCAAGTTTAGGGCGAAAATATGCTTTATATACTGTAGCCAGATCAGACGAAGTGAAGAACTTTTTGAAACCTAAACATCTCGCAGCATTTTTGGCAACGTCAAATATGTGGTCATTCCACAGAAGGTGGTCTGTAATGCACATACCGAGAACTGAGAGGTGGTTGGTTTTCTCTATGCAAGTGCACTCATGGATAGTGGCATTAGGGGTATATTTCGCTTCAACGACAAAAGACAACATTGTGTTTTCGAAGCATTAAATTCTACGCGGTTTCTTATTCACCCCCATTGTACAATGCTGTCAATTTAATGAACTTATCATACGCTTCCGTTGCAGTTCCACATCCGAAGAACGAGAATGTGAATCTGGAAACGAATACAAGAAGCTGAGAGTACTGTCGTTAGCGAAACAATTGATAGGATTAGTTTTTTCAGATAATAAATCGTTGATAAATATAAGGAGAGTCGGAGACAAAACAGAGCCCTGGGGCACGCCAGCGTTTATTTTGTGAGAATCAGACTTGAATCCGTCCAATACAACTTGTATTGACCGTTTCGAAAGGTAATTACTAATCCAACGAAGAAGAAATTCGTCGAGTCCAAATGCACATGCAAAACAATGGAGAGATTGGTTTCACTTTTCGGTGAGATATACCATCAAATCACCCGTGGACCTGTTGCTACGAAAGCCGTACTGCCGGTCATTAAGAAGCTTTCGGTCCTCAAGATATTTCTTTAGCTGAAAATTAATCAACGTTTCCATGACCTTGAAAAGAATGGACGTAAGTGTAATTGGTCGATAGTTTCAGGGAGAAGAAGATTCGCCTTTTTCAGGGATTGGCTGGACAAATGCCGTTTTCCATCCACTCGAAAAGTGTGGAGAAGAGGGTAAGTCCAGAAACAAAAAAGTTTTTTAATTCAGAAATCAAATGCTAACATAAAAAAAATGAGGAAATAGTGGTTAAAACATGCAAAATAAATTAACGAACTTAAAAAGAATTCGGAGTACAACTTTTAAACTCCACTGTTCAGAATTATTTTTCCATCTTAAAGAGCGCACTCGCACTTCGGTTCATATTTCGTCCACCAAAATATGCGTATCATGTCACGTCACCTCTTAATCATCTTTAAGACATCTTAAGCAGGCTATGTCGATGTTGCTGCTTCCTTTATTATGATTGTTGTGACGCCCCCTCCCAGAGATTTCAGTTCCAGACTCAGCGAGACTCAAAATATTCTGTTACACGAAATCAATTTGTGTTGTCAGGTACACACCATTCCAAACTGCAAAGTCTCAAGAAATCTGTCAGAATATTTCTGTTAATAAAAATATGTAACCTGATCGATATACATTTATGTACCTGATTACTACCTAAGACTGACGGAAACTTAAAAAAAAAAAAACGACGAAAAAATCCCAACTAAAAGGTCTGAAATACGAGATTGTCATCTGGTTCTTCTTTTGTGTTATGCTTTTTGTCTGTTTTTGTTTTGGAAGAATGCCTTCTACACCAATTCATTTCTTAAGATTTTTTTATATCTTTTTTTGGTTTTTCGAACATAAAAAAGGATCTCTCTATAGAGATACATACCTACTCGACAAACTGCATTATGTCATCTGGAATACCACTTTCGATTTTTTTGTTTGTTTCCAAAATTGCATATTTTTTTCCATTAAAATATTAAAATTGGGTCAAACAGCACCATTCACTCACCTGTTCCTCAGATGTGTGTATCTTTAATGGTTAAACATCGATTTACCAGCCCCAGATACAAGTTTTCGACCCAATACAGGTATTGATAAGTTTGACTTTTTACATAACCAAATTTTATTGGCCATTTTGTGTGAATGAGAGTCTGTAATTTGTTGGTTGACAGTCCTTGACTTATGCTAATTTTGTTTGTACACAAATTCACTCGAAATGAGTTGCGCAGAGTTGAAAGAGTTTTCTTATTGAAATTCAGATTCGGAGTCGATTTTTGTGTAGATGGATCATTAGCATGCGCCACAGAGTCTGCGGTCTTTTTAGACCGGTTCATGGGTATCCGGGCAGGAGCATGAGATGTGATTCACTTTGATTTATCTCAATGGCCAACAGGTTGGTTGTATTATTTCACAACTTTTTTTTATTAAAACAAAGAGACTTTTGTTTATTTTTAAATTAATTTTTTTTATAGACCAATGGAATGCAAGGCCTGTAATGTAATTTTGGGTAAACTTTTGAAATGAAAAAGATGTCGCAATACAAAAACAAATAAACATAAATTAAAAATCATCACTCAGTTGAAAGTCCTTGATAGCATCTTTAGTTGGTAGATTAGCCTTTAAAAAAAAATATCTAGATATTCTGGAACTATAATTTCAAGATCAGCAAAAAATTCAAAACGAGTGATCTTGGATTAAGCTTGAGTTTAATATTAGCAGAATAAGTTAAAGTTAGTAGTGGTTCGTTTTTAAGAAACCGGTCAAGATTTTGTTCCGTTTAGAAGATATCTAAACCCTTACACATAATTTATTTGGAAAGAAGTTTTGATGAACATAACGTTTCAACATTTTTACTTGCGATTATAGGTAGGTACTAAAATGCAAATTATGCATTCGTGCAGATTAAAAAAAATTGAGACAACAATCAAACATGACATTACGATAATAGACAAACATATTTGAGTTACTGGCAAAATTCTATTTGTCTGTCTTTCTGTCTGCTGTGAGTATGTATATTAGGCTTCAGCCTAAACCGTTGGGCCAATCATCTTCAAATTTAGTATATAGGGTTATTTTGACATTCTACAAAGGATTTTTTTTTTAATTTTTATTTTGTTGCTCAAATATTAACGGTACCTGTCATATAACAGTTAAATAAACGTTTATTTTTTTCTCAAAAACGGTTCTAAGAATATTTATGAAAAAAAAAACAGTGTACCTACTTTTAAATGTGTAGTGTATGTTTGGTGGAAAAAATTGTATTTTTTTTTTTAAAAGTTGTTAAATAAATAAATTAAAAAACCGTTCCTACGAAAAAAAAAATCACACTTTTTCACATTTTTTTTAAACAAATAAACTGGCGTTTAAATTTGTCAGCTAAAACCTATTTTACGTACTTTTTCAAACAATCAAAAGTCAGGAAAATCGAATAAAAACTGAAGTTCCCTTAATATTTTTCAAATTTATTTGACGCTGTGACTGCACATAATAGCAAGTTCGTGCGATCCAGTCATGCAATTTATTTTTAAAAGACTCATCTAGCATTGTTAAATTTATTAGCAAACATTATTTTGTATTTTTTTTATTACTAGCTTACCCACCCGTGGCTTAGTGGTTAGTGTGTCGGACTGCTAAGCGAAAGAACCTGGGTTCAAATCCAGCTCATAGCCAGCTTTTTTTCTGGGGTACTGCCTCTTGCGAGGAACTGACAAAACCTCCAAGAGTAAAATTTGTCTCGAAAAAGTGCATCTCATGTAGCCGTTCGGACTCGGCGGTAAACTGTAGGTCCCTTCCATTCTTGCAGAGTAACAACACACACACAGGAATGGTTGAGAGTATAAGTCACTAGGCCTTGGCTCCTTAAGGAGCTGTCGCGCCAATAAATTTATTTTATTTATTTTACCCACCCGGCGTTGTTTGGGTATACAATAGAAAAACGAACCTGGCGGTAATTAAAATAGCCTTAGTTAATTCTTACAAAATAAGCTACCTGCTTGTGAAACGAACCCAGCGGCACCAACGGGTGATTAAAATAGCCTTAGTTACACACACACAACAACAGCTATCTGCTTGTGAAAGTCTCGTCAAAATCGGGGCATAAATAAGAGGGGTAATTAAAATAGCCCTACTTAATTCTTACAATATTAGCTTTCTGTCTGTGAAAATCCCGTTAAAATCGGTGCAGCCGTTCCCGAGATTACATGGAACAAACAGACACAAATACAGACAGACAAATCTTTTAAAAAGTGTGTTCTTGCAAAATGCAAAATTTCAATGTTTATTTATGTATCATAACTAGCTGACCCGGCAATCGTTGTATTGCCATATAAATTATTCCTATTTCAAGCTAATGTGATACAATTTTTTATCACTTGATTCCGAATAGGAAGATGAGCGAGGTCCATCTATTAATTCACTTAAAACAGCTTCCACGTTTATATTAATTGATTATTTTTTTTTAAATTTAATTTTTTTTTTCACAATCTAACTAAATTACACAGCAGAAATACACTTGTCAAACTGACTACTCCACAGGTATTATTGGAAAGAAAAATCGATATCTTAAAATTGTACTCAGATCAATGTAACTCAAAAACTCTAAAAATCTGGGTTTTGACAGATAAAATAAATTGATTTTTTTCCAATTAAAAGCCCTCTTATTCCGTTCTTTCTGCTTTACTATATATTTCATATGTTTGTTGCTTTATTCTTTCAATGGCCCATTGCGTCCTTCTGGCATTATTTACTGCATCAGAAACAGATGAGAAACGGGATGCCGACAATGAATTGTTTTTGAGTATTTTACCAGCCTTCCGTATAACGGATAACTTTCTTGTCAATAAAATAAATCGTGCAAATTTTTTTTAGGAAATTTTAAGTCATATATAACAAATTCAGAGAAATGTCAAATTGATGCGACATCTGTCAATCAACAACATAAATAATTTTGCTCTGTTTACAAAAAAACTTCTGTAAAAAATTATTTTTGTGTTGTTTATACTAAAATAATAAAATCGCGATTAAGAAATAGGTGTTGGTGGTAGGAGTTTGAAAATTTGGCGTTGTCAATATTTCTTGATACCAAATCTAAAAAAAAAAAATATCTGCATATAGACACCATAACCACCTATCGGTATAAAATATATTTTACGACCTATTCTCATACCTACCAAACATACATACAAAATTTTATAAAAAAATTGGTCGAGCTGTTTCTGAGGAGTACGACCACAAACACCGACACGAGATTTTTATGTATTAGATTTAGTTTTCTCATTTTCGTTGAAGTACCCAAAATTGTTTCGGTAAGTCCTAACATCTTAAAGAAACTCATATATATGCTGATGAAGCAATAGCAATCTTTATTATGCTATTGCTTCGTTAGTAAAGCTCCGGAAAAGCCTAATCCAAGTTATTGCTTTCATAAAACTTGTGAGAAAAGGCTTATAGTGAGCCTGGAAAAAAGGAAAGTTTTGAGGAAAGTCAATAGTTTCTTGGTGGTGCCCCGTGGCTTAGTGGTTACTGTGTCGGACTGCTAAGCGAATGAGCCTGGGTTCGAATCCAGCATATAGCCATCTTCTTTTCCGGGGTACTGCCTCTTGCGAGGAACAGACAAAACCTCCAAGAGTAAAATTTGTCTCGAAAAAGTGCATCTCATGTAGCCGTTCGGACTCGGCGGTAAACTGTAGGTCCCTTCCATTCTTGCAGATTAACAACACACACACACAGGAATGGTTGAGAGTATAAGTCACTAGACCTTAGCTCCTTAAGGAGCTGTCGCGCCAATTAATTTATTTTAAAATAGTTTCTTGCAGTGCACCAAATACGTTTCCGTAAGATTTGTTTAAGTTGTTATGGAAATAAGAAAAAAGCCTCTTTGACGCTATGAAAATTAAATTGTTACCTGGGTAGCTTAATAATTTAATTTCTTTTTAAAACAATTACTTCATCCAGTAGTCTTGAATTTAATAACTTTAACTTAGATATAAAGATATCAATGCCTTATTTAATCACGACTCCGAAAGTGAAACGGAGTAATTAAAAAACACAATATTATTGGGTAACAACAATGATGAAGCTCAGTTCGGATAAAAGAAAGATGATACGAGGAAACAAAATTGATCACACTAGTTGAACATATTGTGCAGCTCACCTCTGGGAAACCATAAGGAACCTGAAACTATCTGTAAATTTGAAGATACATCAACTACAGTAACAAGCCTAGTTATAGATATCTGTATGCTTAAGTCTTGACAAACAACCAGTTTGACGACATCATTTAAAAAGAACAAGAAACTTTTTACAAGAAGACCAACAATCGACTTTACAACTTGGATGAATTTCCTAATCCAAACCCGATTAAGTTCTACAAAACAAGTGGAAAACAACTGACGAAAAACAAACAAATGTTCAAGGAAATGACAAAGAAAAAGAATAAAAGCACCAAAGCCTACAGTACAATAGCACCGACGCAAACTTGACAGAATAAAACTAAGCGAATACGAAAAATATACTTAAAAGACAAATTACCTATTCCTTAAGCAATTTTTAATGCACGAGGAAATTCTTATCCGATTCAGCACTATAAGAACCTCTTTTGTGGCTGAGAGCTTCCGCCAAACTTACGTCGAGAGTCGTGACCTCTGTTACAAAAAAGGCGCACATGATTGTCTTCTTATTCGCCTCCCATAAACTCTTCTTGGCATTGCATATAATTTTTGTGTTTATTGCTCTAATCCTTCCCATAGAGGCTTATGTGATGAAGCCAACCTTATGTTACCTGCTTAACAGCGCACCGCAAGGGCAACCAACTCTACGTCTCCTAATACCCATCTGCAGTGTTTCAACACGTATTTCTTCACTCCGCATACCGTAATATCAAGGTGAAACCATAAGCATTATTGATTGGATTAAGGACACATAATCCAGAATTTTTGTTTTTGTTGCATGTGGCATGCATGTTGTATCTATACATCTTAATTTATAATCTGATTGAGGAAATAATTAAATCATTAATCAACAAATCATCAGTTGGTTTGACAAATGACAATTGACATACACATGGCGGCCATTCAAGTGTCAAAAATGGTGACAGTTCTCATACAATATCTACGATTCCTGGCAACTTTCACTTTGTTGTAGATTTTTTAAGGATTTCTGGAAAATTCCTGCCAGGAATCCGGTCTTCTGATCGGTAAGGGATTTTCTAGACTTATTCGAATTTTCAATGCCTTTTGTGACCGAACAATACAATCATTAGGATGTGAGCAGCAGGATCCTTTTTCTTTAGATAAATTTTCTTTAAAAATTCTTTTGCGGGTCCGTAAGGGAGATCTTTCGGACAAAGGACCAAATTGACGGAAAGAAGATGTTAAAGGTGCCTAATGTTGGGCAAATGCAGCATCTTTTCTATTGAAATTGCTCATAACCTGTAAGTGCAGCAGATAATTGTTCACTTTTTTCAATTTTACAAATTTTGAGCAGGACAATGGACAAATTTCAGAAAATGGAAAAACTGCATTTGTGGCTCAATTACGTACTTAATTGTTTGAAATTACAATGGAGTTCGGACATGAAGTAGGTTATGCAGTAGCATATGAAAGAATATTAAAAAAAAAGAGGCCATCGCAGGACCTTTTTCCCTGACACAATTTTATTTCCGGGATTGGAAATGGAAGTTATTTATTCTTTTATTTCCTTTTTTCTTAATTAAGAGATACACACATAGTACATCCTGCTGCGGTTGCTGGTATAGATTTGACATTTTTTTTTTCAATTAGGAGATCTATGGGAATAAAATTGAGCAATTGACATACTGTTTTTGGTTCCTGTGGTTTAAGGTCGTGAGAAAGTGTATGGTTTTACCAGGGTTGCACATTTCCGCTGGTCTGAGAGGTTTACCTGTATAACTTACTTTGGGAATGAAATATATATTGAAAGATTATGCTGAAGCTATATTAAACGAAATTGAAAGAGTTTAATTGAATCAATCAAATTCAATTTTTTTCTTAATTTTAATTTAGCTGGATTAAAGTGACATCAATTGAACGTTTATTATTTTCCTAATGATAAATTCTATGAGATTTATTAAAAAAAAAATTGGATTGACCGAAAATAAATTGAACTCGATTGAATTAATTAACTTTAGTATAATTTTTTGAAGGTAAATTGATAAAGGAGGAAAACCTTTGGTTCATACTTTCACTCAATAGAATTAAATTGAAATATGATATGTAGTACTGTACAAAGATTGTCAAATTGACTGAAGTTGAAATATTTTGAATCACCAAAAATAAATTAATTGAATTTTTCAGAAGAATTGAACAAATAAAGAATTGATTAACACTAAATCAATCAAATTCAAATTTGACTAAAGTTAAATATTCAAAAGTAGATGTTACGAAACATAAATTGAAGATAATATACTTTAGTGACTGTTTTAAGATTAGTAAAAAAAGTTATAACTAATTGAAATAAGTTGAAGAAACCTGTAGTGTAGTTATCAGATATTGAATAAGCAAAAGCCGATTGAATATAAATTGCCGATTTTTTTTTCATAATCGTTTGTATTGCTCAAGCTTATCCGAACAATAACCACATGAATGAACGATCAATTGAAGTTAATTGAACAATCTGAGTGGTAAATTATGTAAAACCAAAATATAGCTATTAAATATCAAACTGACAAGAGAAAAAAGTGCTTCTTTAGTGTGATTGAACTTTCATTTTAAGAAATTGAATCTAAGCTCCAATATGATGACAAACACCAAATTGACCAAGACCAAGTTATATTGAACGAAGTTGACTTAATAGAAATTAAACTTTTTGAACAAATCGAAGTTGAATTGTAAATAGCTGAAATGAAACTTAAGTGAAACTAAATTTGCCTATCGAATTAAGTAAATTATTGAACGAAGTTGATGTGATTGAAATGGCACAGTTGAAAGTTAAACTTACTACAGAAAACTTGAAAGAACCAAATATAATAATTAAATTTAACCTGAATAAATAAATTAAAATGTTTATTAGTTATTCGATAACATATTTTCAAGACCGATCACTCAAAGTTGAAACAGTGGAAATTTAGTTGAAAAAGATTATACAAGCAACAGCTTATATTTTGAATAAATTGCAAATTGAATGTACTTGTTTTTTTTTATCATAAGATGAATTGACTCGAACCAAGTCCAGCTTTTTGATGTAAATTGAACGAAATTGAAATGAAAAATAATAAAGTGATTGATATTGAATCAAAATTGAATCGCTTAGAATTAAACGTAGAATTGAATTAGTTTAGTTTAGTTTATTTAATTTCAGAAAAGCTAACACTGTAAGATAAATCTTATAAGCTAGTGCTAGATTATATGGATACATAGGAATAATAGATTTACAATGTTAAAGAATAAACCAAAAAAAAAAAAATTAAGTGAAATGTTGAGACTAAACAAAAAGTAATTTAAATTAAAGTAAGAAAAAACTAAATATAAAAAACCTACTCTGAAAATGTTGCATGTTGGTAAAGCTCTCGGAGAGAGAGAGTGAATTCCAAAGGCGGATTGCAGCTATAAAAAACTGCCTCTCAGATGTGAGGCATAAAAAACGAGGAAGTATTAAGCAGCTTGATCTGGTTGATGCTGGAAAGTGAAGTTTTTCGAAAAGATAAGTTGGTTGATGTGTGCTTAAAACATTAAAAAGTACTAACAGAGTACGATATTGGATGAAACTTTCGAAAGACATTTTAAGCAGATTTTTAGATAGATGCGATGCATGGTCATATTTACGAAGGCCGTAAATATATCGATTGGTGCTGTTAATATTTCACATCCATATGTTAGAACAGGTATTACCAAGGTCTTGGCAAGAATGATTCTTAATTTTAATGGGGTAAATTGATGGGCGGTCCATAAAGTTCTAAGAATTCTATAGGTTTTCCCTTTTATGTGGTTACTCCACGTCAGAGTTCTATTTAATTCCATACCTAGATTTTTCGACGTATTTAGAAATTCTAATGGGAAACTATTTAGCATAATTGATGGAGAGCAAGATATGTCAAGTATTTTTTTTTGCAATAACCAAACATTTACACTTATTTGGGTTTAGAGTCAGACTATTACTTGCTGCCCAATTAAAAATCCGCCCGAGGCACAATTTTCAACAAGCCCCAAGGAGCAGCTTTTGTAAATTTGTATATCGTCAGCATAGAACTGCTTCGAGGTTTCAAATATTATTGAGGATATATCGTTAAGATACAGCGAAAACAGAAGTGGGGCCAAAATAGACCCTTGGGGAACTCCTTATGATATTGGAAGGAACTCAGAGAAACCATTTTGAAGAAATACAGCTTGCTTCCTATTGCTTAAGTCAGATGAAAATAATTTTACCGCTTCTGGAGAAACATTAAATCTATGGCGCAGCTTATGTACAAGCAGAAAGTGGTTAACCATGTCAAATGCTTTAGAAAAATCAAGTTCAGTCCTTATATCTTCAATAACTCTCAGTACTCAGTAGAGCAATTGAACAGCTATGTTTAGGGCGAAACCCGGATTGTATATTTAGTAAAAAATTGTTATTTATTATATACTCATAAAATTGTTTCTGGATAATGCGCTCACACACTTTAGATAGAAAAGGCCAAACTGAAATTGGTCGGAAATCATCACATTACGAATTCTTGGGTATTGGGATGATTTTTGCCAATTTCCATTGCTGCGGAAAAATGCCAATTGTTAGAATAGTGTTGTAAATGTGTGCGTAAGGTATGGTAGTAAAAATGGCAATATAGCTTTTAGAAAAATGGGATTTATTTCATCAACGCTGTGGAGCATTTGATTTGATAGAAAGTATAGATTCTAAGACTAAATGAAGAAGCCGAAAAAGCCTCTAGGAGGACACAAGAATTTCTCATTCAATTCGTTTGCATCTATATTGTTTTGTAAAAGAGGTTGTTGCTTGCCTATTTCCAACTCCCGAAGATTTCTCCACGTCTTACGACCATCAGAATTAACATTAAGCCGGTTAGCGTAAAATTGTGTCTTTGCAACTCTCACATTTTCGACCATTTTATTTAGCAATGTTTTATAAGCCATATGAAATTCTACCACCAGAGTTCTTGTCCAGCGCCTATAGACTTCATCACGTTTGTTTATGAGCTTCCTTATGTCATATGAATTAAAACAAATTAATTGACTAAAGCTGACTTGAATTGGCTGGCGGTAAGTACAGCTGCTTATTGGAGTTAAATTGAATGAAATTGAAATGAAAATTAATAAGCTGGTCGATATTATTAATCGAAACAGATAGATTGTGAAAAATTAAATTTTAAAGTTGAATTTACCTGAATTAATTGATAAAAGCTGAAGCTAAGAACAGCTTATTGGAGTTTATTTGAATGAACCTAAATTGAAACACAATACATTGATTGACATTGAATTGAAATCGAACCGAAAAAAGTTATATATCAATGCAGAGTTTCTGAAGTTTGTTTGAAAAAATTTGAATAATCTGGGCAAATTTACAATTAGTTTGATCAAAGTTGAAATACGCACTTTATAAAAAATCCCGGCAATCATACCATCTTCGGTATCATAATCCCTAGAATTTTAACACATTCTCATGACCTATGGGGATTATTTCAACACTGCTAACTGTTGATTACATGTGGGATACAGTTCTTTCGTATATTTCATCCCCACAACTAACAAAATGATGTCAAATCTCTCGAGAAAATGTGCTCCCTAGGGTGTAATCTACTAGCACCCCCAGTACAATGTGGAAAGCAACACAAAAAAAAAATCTTTTAAACCTTCAGGGTAGTTTCTTCTCATCCTGTGTAAATTGGATTCCCTAATTATCTGCCCAAGGAATCTCTCATTGTGATGAATCATCTAAATGTCCTTTCACTGACAGTGGCAAGACACCTGATTCAATCGCCCTATCCACACTCAACTGTGATGTGGTACTTGGGAGCATCCTCTTTCAATTCAGTTCATTTAAATTGCAAATTCATTTTTGAAGACGTTGTTCGTCTTTGGCTCGCAGCTTACACCACTTACACATGTTCTTATCCCAATTGATGTTTAAGAAAGACGAATCACTTAAATCGTCCTTCCATCAGAAATCTCAACTTATTTCGCATAAAAAAACATACAAACCCAGTATATTCTGTCTTAACACAGAGATTCCTTTCTGCTCGGATCGATTTGATTCGCAATTTGATTCATTTGCGATTCCAGGCGCTTTAATTGAATTTCTCCATTTTATTTCGACTTTGGATGGATGCTCTTCGATGTGGGGATTCGAAAATGACGACGACGACGCAAGGACTCCGATTTTACCAATCGTTCATTCGGTCGTCCGTTGAGAATCTTCTCATAGGAGGTAATGGTAATGGTTTTTAGATAGTAGGTGTACCAGCGAGATATCCTTTGTATATGAGATGTTCCTTGATTTTAGTATCAAAGCGATGTAATTTAATGGATTGAATTTGAAACTTTCTAAATTTCTCGTTGCGCTAGGATCTATAAAAGGGAAGAATCAGGTTGGTAGTGAGATGAGTCCTTGGTTTTTGTGCCGATGATGATGGCTGAGCTGAACGCTGCTGAGGAGGAGTGTGTGCTGTGCGAATAAAAGTCTGAAGAATATTTCCTTTGTGCGCAAAGATTGAACAAAATGAATGCAGGGGTTTTCATTAATTTATTTTAGAGAATTTCATTTCGAGAGCTAGCTAAGTCATTTGAGAGTTTTTCGTTTGCTAAAAAAAAACAAAATTGGAAAAAGAACTTACAAGAAGGAATTTTCGGGATTTCCTCTTTGCTTGCTGCTTGCTTGCTTTGTGGATTTGTATGTGCTTAACAGCTGTGCAAACTTTGTTCTTAGAAAGAAGTTATTGAATTTAAATAAAAACAACTCACCAGTTTATGGCGTTACAAATTGAATACAAACTGAAGTTGAATGCTGAAATTCTATAATATTTATTGATATTGGATTTTATGAAACTGAGGGGATTGATGAGAGTCCCTTCTTGGAGCAGAAAGCTTTTTTAAAGAATTAAAAGAAAAGATATTTTGTGTTAATATAAACAAACCTCTCCAAACGTTCTGCATGGCAAGGGGCTATGGAACAGCCGTAATGTCACAAATATGACATTGTGAAAATCTTGAATGAAAAAAGTCTGGGTTCGATCCTGACAATACCTAGAATTTCGTGATGTTCGAAATGTTTGTAGAGCGTCTAACGATAGCGACTATCGCTCAGTTTTAGCATTCCTGCAGTTTCGAACCGCGTCAAATCCAGAGTTCTTTAGAGGTCAGAGATGAGAACTATGATGCCAAGACTTGTGACTGATATAAGGTGTAAGTATTCCATTAAACTTATGGAAACAGCGTTGGCATCATGGTTGTAGGCGTATGTCTCTTGACCACCAATGGGACCATGCGGAACATGCTGTGTTTCAAGGAAATTATTGGGCAACTTAGCACCACAACCCAACAATCGTAGTAGAGTCACAGTCGGTGTTGAGTACATGGAAGGACCATTTCTGCAGACTGTTAAACGGCGATGAAGGCCAATATCTCGCTGTCAGGCAGAATGAACCATTCCATTCAACATGGATGATGACAGACAAAACTTCCGTCCACCTGACCAAAATGAAGTAAGGATAGCAATATCTAAACTCAAAAACAACAAAGCTGCTGGACCCGACGGACTACCCGCCGAACTTTTTAAAGCGGCCGGAGATGACCTGGTAGAGCGCATACACCAACTCATCTCTAAAGTTTGGTCAGAAGAAAGTATGCCTGATGAATGGAACCTCAGCATCGTTTGCCCGATCCACAAGAAAGGAGACCCTCTAAACTGCGCCAACTATAGAGGAATAAGTCTCCTGAATATCGCCTACAAGATCCTCTCTGCCGTACTATGTGAACGCCTGAAACCTTTCGTCAGCAACCTGATTGGCCCCTATCAGTGTGGTTTCAGACCAGGAAAGTCCACAATCGATCAAATGTTCACTCTACGGCAGATCCTGGAAACCACCCCAGAATTCCAAATCGATACCCACCACCTCTTTATCGATTTTAAGGCCGCGTACGATAGCATTTATAGAGACGAGCTATACAGAGCCATGTCAGGTTTTGGCATTCCCACAAAACTCGTCCGACTGTGCAGGATGACGATGGAGAACTCTCGCTGCTCCGTCAAGGTTGGTTATAAGAAACTCGCAAGTCAATTGTAGTGGGACAATTTTTTTCAAGTCTGTGCAATTGCTAGCATACGCTGACGACATAGACATCATTGGCAGAACTCGGCGAGCTGTCAGTGGAACGTTTGCTAGCATTGAAGCTGAAGCGGCTAAGATGGGACTAGCAGTCAATGAGGCCAAAACGAAGTACCTGCTGTCCACAAAAAGGGACACACAACACCGGCGGATTGGACAAAACATCACAATAGACAGGTACAACTTTGAGGTAGTTAGGGACTTTGTGTACCTCGAATCCGCTATAACATCTGACAACAACATCTCGTCAGAAATAAAGCGAAGAATTACTATTGCCAATCGCTGTTTCTATGGGTTAGGAAGGCAATTGAGTAGCAAAGCCCTCTCTCGAAAGACAAAGGAGACTCTGTATCAGACCCTAATCATCCCAGTCCTGCTCCATGGCGCCGAGGCATGGACTCTATCTAAAGCGGATGAAGATATCCTTAGTCGTTTCGAGCGTAAGATTCTTCGGAAGATTTTTGGCCCTATCTGCGTTAACGGGCTTTGGAGGAGAAGGTTCAACCAAGAACTATACGAGCTGTACAGCGACATTGACCTGGTCAAAAAAAATACGCATATCACGTTTAAGATTGCTAGGTCATGTAGAGCGAATGGACAACAATGCTCCGGCTCGCAGGATCTTCGATTCCATCCCAGAGGGTAGACGCAGTCAAGGAAGACCTCGCCTTAGGTGGCGCGCTCAAGTGGAGGACGACCTGAACCAACTTGGAGTGCAAAACTGGAGGCAGCTAGCCAAAGACCGAGTTGGCTGGAGAGGCATGTTGGTTGAGGCCCAGGTTCGTCCCGAACTGTAGCACCACCTAAATAAGTAAGTAAGCACCACAACCCATCATGTTTCAGACATGTTTTATGACAATGAAAGATCAGTCCAGAAAATAAATGGTCCAGTTCTGTACACTACCCAACGCTCAAGAGAATGCGAATGAAAATTCTAAAAAGTTAAAAACGCGCAGATCTCCTAGTCAGTCCAGTCAAATGGTGTTCAAAAACGACTTGAAGTGGAAAGTTCTGGTGTAATTATTTTTTGTTGCTACCTTTATGTTTTTGGGGTCGCTGAACACGAATCTGAAGGTGTCCAACAAATAAGGCAATATAATAACCTACATTTTATGCCTTCATCATTTTTTGTACGTCTTATAGTTTCCTCGAAAACGGGCGTTGAAAAATAGTAGCTGGACAAGGAATTAGTTCCCTTCAAAATATTTGCGAAGAAATCAAGAAGATGCGTGGGGTACTATATACGAGTTCAGAACAACATGCGGAGATGAGAAAAGCAAATATAAGAAGACATCGAAGTGATTCAATAAAGCTCATGGACTGGTATATGGAACACTACCCTTTTCTTTTTGCCCAAGAAATTTTGTCTCTAAGCACTGGAATTATAGGTGATACCAGCATCAACTGTCACATGGCCAAGGAGATTGGTCTCCTTGCAATTGATAGAATTGTGGGTAATGACTTCCAAAATGTTAAATTGTACAGGAGAGGCAGGGTCATGCCACTTGCTACGATGAACAATGCCATAAAAATTCATGATGAAACTATCCCAATCAATCCTACGACTATTTTTCACGATTGCTAAAAAATCTGATGAAGAACTTGAAGAGTTTTTTTAATACGAATTGTGTCAATTTCCATTGCCTCTTTTTGAAGAATATCGTATGCGAAAAGGAACAAAATCCACTTTACACAAAGCATTTAAACCAACAGAACAGGTAGATCTCCAAGAGTGTGTGCATGTCATAGATGGAGGATAGGTCAATCATTTTCATCAATTTGAGAAAGTTATAAAGCATTTATTAGGACCAAGTTCAAGACCAGTGCCGTTATCCTACAGAAATAAGAACAGAGGAACTAAATATGCTGAGCGAACAAGAAGATCACGCAAACAATCCTCAGTTGACGTAATTTTCGATGCAACAATGCCCAGAGCGTCACAAGAAAAAACTTTAGGCAATATGAAAAACAAAGAACTTTTGATTTCAATTTTGAAGGACAATTTCACAGCAGCTGATGTTCACACCAAGCAAGCATAATAAGATGCGGATACTCTTATTGTCATAACAGCAATGGACCATGCACAACATCAAAGCTCTGTAGTTATCGTTGGTGAAGACATAGATTTGCTGTTGATCATGATTGGTCGCTGTAGGAATATACATTCAAATTTATATTTTCCTAAGCCAGGCAAAGGCACAGTTTCATCACTAATTTTTTCTCATGATTGTGAACTTCATAAATCGATTGCCAACAACATATTGTTCTTGTATGCTATGGAAGGCTGTGATACGACATCGGCCTCTTCCAAAGTAGGAAAGATGAGGTTTCTTCAGACTCTCGAGAAAAACCCGGCATTAGCTAAGAAAGTTGATATTTTTAAGAACTCTTTGGCAGATGCTGATGCAATAACTGATGCTGGACATAGTTTTTTTTTGTCTTATTGTATAATTTAACTGGCAAGGAAGCCATTTCATTGAACAAACAGGTATAAATACTACATAAGATTGGCACTAAAAACATCAGCTTATTTGTCGTCCTTACCTCCTACTGAGGCAGCAGCAACATTCCTTTAAGGGTGTATTTTCAAGTTCAACAATGGCTTGGAAACGAAAAATATTCCAAAGAATGACGTTGGAAGACATCTACAGATGGCCTGTAGGCAATAACTAAGATACAACCGCCAATACCACCAAAAAAACTGTCAGAAAAACTGTGGAAAAAAAACAGGTCTTAAGTGCTCCATAATGTGTATTAATTGCGGAAGCAGTTGTGATAACATGCCTCAAACTGAAATAGAAGAAGACGAACCTTTAAAGATGACCCGGCATTTCCTGAATTACTTGAAGGTAAATTTGCATAATAAGTTGAATTTTACTTTTATTTTTAACTCTATTTTAAATTCATAGTAATAGAGCTTTCAAAACTAATAAATCTTTAACTAGACTTAATCGGTTATTATTTTTGTTTTATGTTTTAGTACATATATAGATTATCTATCTGTACAAATTGAGATATTTTCAATAAATATATTAATAACTCTCAATTAAAGGCTTCGTCAAACAGAACGCGTTTTTAACGCGGCGTTGACATTATTTTACGCGGCGTTGAAATTATTTTGACGCGGCGTTATAAATGCAGTGTTAGAGAACGTCAAACAGAGAGCTATCCGCAGCGCGTTTCATATTTGAATCTTGATTTTCATTTTTTCACCAAATGCCAATCAGGTTATTTTTGTCCATTTAAAACTATATTAAATGACACAAAATAAGTCAAAAAATATCTGCAACAAATTCAGAATAACTAATTTACCAAGCACAAAATAATTTTAAAAAAATCTTTCTAACGCGGCGTCAAAAAAAATAATTTGTAATCAATCACAACGCGGCATTTTAACGCCGCGTTTTGAAGCGGTGTAGAACTTGACGCGGGGTTGAAAACGCTTTCTTTGTGACATGGGATATGTAGTACTGTATATTAAAACGCGGAGTTTAAACGCGGCCTCAAAACGCGTTCTGTTTGACAAGAATTTAAGTCACCTAAATTATAGTTTTGAAATTTTTGTGTGTGTCATTATCATTTTTAATATTGCTTATCATGGAAAACTGATAGAATGTGTTAGAAAATAGGGAAAAATCTAAGAATATATGTAGTTCTGAAGAACGAGATATGGCAAAAATCGGAAATGGACTATTTCTCCAACGTTGCGTTAAAACGCCGCGTCAAAATAATCTCAACGTCGCGTTAAATAATCTCAACACCGCGTAAGAAACGCGCTCTGTTTAACAAAGCCTTTAATTCTCAAAACAATTCAAAAAATAATCTGTTCTAACGCGGCGTAAAAATAATAATTTGTAATTTATTTCAACGATGCGTATTGCCGCCGCGTTAAACTCGACTGAACGCGCTCTGTTTGACGAGGTCCTTAAACTTTGAGGTAACACGTTTGTCGTTGTTTGAGAATAAACAACAATTGAAAACAATTCAAAAACATGTTTTTTTTAGTGGTAATGCAAATTTTTTTCTTGATTTTGTTAAAATTTTGCAAATTTATTTGAAATAAAATGTTTTTTTTCATCATCTCGCCGTCAACTCGTATTTTGGGTATACGAAACTGCAAATCTGATAGCACCATCAAAGCTATGGAATAAAAGTGTGTTCAACCAGCTTTTGACCTTGCAGAAATTCCTGCCAGGTCACTATTGGGACACAGTCCCTGCAGGGACAGGCTACGTGTCACTGTGTCCCACCACCAGTGACAGGGCTATTACACGGTCCTTGTAATTTGTCACTGCAGGGACATAAAAGTGACGTGTCACTGTGCCTGTTACTGTTTTTGTCAATGCAAGGACATGCAAAACAATGACGATCACACGACGTGACACTTTTAGGACAGAAAACTACGTCATAGTGACGTCAGAATGTCACTGCAGTGACTAATTACAAGGACCGTCTAATACTAGCTTAAGGAGTATAGATCTTGATACCACTGAATTGGACATATTCCGAAAAAGCATACAAAAAAATAGTATAGTACCTTGTGTGGAATTTTCAAGGAGTAAGATGTGTGGAGAGACCTAGAACAATATAGTGTCAACTGTACTTATAGCTAAGCTCATCGTAAGAATCCTGCAGCGAACTGGTATAACTGAATGGAATTATTTTGCTGCATCATGCTCCAAAATGGGTTCAAGTATTGCTTTGAAGAAACAATGGGTCTATGGCAATAAGTCGCAATAGAAAAATTCTATCAAAATCAGCATTACTTACGCCATAATACTAAAAGTCAGCCGTACAGAATTACTATGCAGAGAAGTTATATTTTTATAGTTTATATTCAATATCTTACAAATCCGATAATAAAAATAATGTGAATCGAATTCAAATAAGCGTTTTTCTTAAGTCTACCTCACAGATAATTCATCTCATCTTCCGTTAAGTTCAATGAACATTCAGCCTTAGCTTGAATAAATTTTACATTCATATTAAAAATACATTACATGACATTGTCTTCCGAATTTATGAATATTTTTAAATGTTTCATTACTACAATGTTACACCCAACTGGTTGAGTTGACAAGTGTGTCAACCCATTAAATTAATTTTATCATAACCAGTTTGATGGTCCAAGAAATAAAGAACCATATGGTGTGATTTAACTTAATTTATACCAACGAATTAATTACACGACACATATAGAGGAAAAATATTGTTGTAAGACCTTCAACTTTTCTTATCGCCCATGGGCTGTTATTGCAACGAAGTTAAGATTCAAAAAAAAATGTTGCAACTCACGTGTTTCAACAAAAACTACAAGTTCACAGTTACATATCTTCGATCGTGTTTTCCCAATCTAATAGCTGAAAGCTATGAAGTTTTCTTAAAATTTGTTAATAGAAGTGGATGAATTCTTGCAACTTCAATAATATTTTGTTGACCTTTTGCTGATCTCAAGTTGTTAATTGGAAAAAATATATTGTAAAAACACTTCTCAATTAGATTTGAAAAAAAAAACATCACGTTTGTGCTACTGATGCCAACAATATTATGGATCAGCACTTATTTACCAGAGGTTGTTGTTAAGATAATACATATTTGCAGGGTGATCCATAAACACAATATAAAGGGGGTTTCGAGTTGAAGATTTATGCAAATTAGTTGCGAGTTAACCTTTGAGGTGAGGAGAAAATAATTGTCTAAAATTAACTGTTACTTATATAAATAAAATTAATTAAATAAAAACAGTGATAATGGATTTGTAATAAGATTTGCAGTGCGCGTTGCAATTATTGGCTAAAAATAAATATTTGTATCTTTGTTTTTATAAATTCTACAGATATTCTTATCAATTTGCATTTAAATATTTTATTATCAGTGGTTATGTAAAATGATTTCTATTTTAGGAGCAGTTTTTTTTTTATAAAATAAATAAAAACATCTCGAAATTAGCTCAAGGAAAATGTTATAAAATAATAAATCGCTAATGATAAGACAAACAATGATTTATTAATAATAATGATAAAGTCGTGGAGATTATTCGGCAAAGGTTGTTTAAGAAGTAAATGCGTTGTAATACACGCCCTTTTTATTTATTACTAGCTTACCCACCCGACGTTGCTCGGGTGTACTATAGATTTTCGGAAAAACGCCCCGGCGTAATCATAATAGCCTTATAGCTTTTTCACACCAGCTCTTGTTTGGTATTCTTTTAATAAAACGAGTAGAGTGTCAACACCGAACGTAAGCTAGTTTTTGTTTGACATTTATGGTATTCGTTTTGAGGAAAACGATTAAAATCTCGTTATCTCAGTTATCTGCCTGTGAAAGTCCCGTCAAAATCGATCCATACATAAGAATTATCGAACAAAGACGACTACAGCGCCACCTAGTGTTTAATTTAAATAGCCTGAGTTACTTCCTAGAACATCAAAAAATCTGCCAGTGAAAGTAACGTCAAAATCGGTGCAGCCGTTCTCGAGAATAGCCGGAATAAGCAGACAGACATACAGACGAACAAATTTTTAAAAAAATGTGTTCTTGCTAAGCAGTACTTAATAAATACTTACTGTCATATGAATCTTGTAAAAAGCTGTTATTTTGATATTAAAAACAGAATCTTCATTTTTACTTGCCATTTAGGTACTAAATGCAAGTTATGGATTCGTGCAAAAAAAAAATCTAACAATCAAACATGACATTACGATAATAGAGGAGTTGAAAAAAGTGGGTCCGGAAATTCCGTCTGTCTGTCTGTCTGTTTGGGCCGATTTGCTCCCAACTTGGTATTTAGTATTTGTTTGGTAGTATCTCGGGGGGTGTTTTTCATTTTTGCTCTAGGTCGAAAAATAGCGGTACCTGCCATAAATAAATAAATAAATTTATTGGCGCGACAGCTCCTTAAGGAGCCAAGGCCTAGTGACTTAAACTCTCAACCATTCCTGTGTGTGTGTTGTTAATCTGCAAGAATGGAAGGGACCTACAGTTTACCGCCTAGTCCGAACGGCTACATGAGATGCACTTTTTCGAGAAAAATTTTACTCTTGGAGGTTTTGTCAGTTCCTCGCAAGAGGCAGTACTCCAGAAAAAAAGGTGGTTATGAGCTGGATTTGAACCCAGGTTCTTTCGCTTAGCAGTCCGACACACTAACCACTAAGCCACGGGGCACTACCTGCCAACAATTTTTAACAAAAACTTTGATTTTCTCAAAAACGGCTTTAATGATTTTGATAAAACTTTCAGGGTGCTATTTTTTACAACTATACATATTTCAGTTAGAATGAATTTTTTGAAATTTGTTCTATAACGGTACCTCTCCTATAACCGGTTTTTTCAATTGCGGTTTTATCGTAAACTATTATCCCGATTTCAATAAAATTTTGCACACAGGAAGTTATTTAGAATTCAATTAATATTGAATTTCAAAATTTTCAAAAACTTTTTTTTTCGATTTTTAAAATTTCCTAAAAAAAATGTTTGTTTTCGAAATATTTTGAAAATGGGTTGATTGAATTTTTTTAAATAATTTTCCCAGATGAAAACTACAGATTTCCTTATAATGACATACTAGAAAAAAATTTAAAATATTTTTTCGAAAAGTTTTTCATAAAAAAACGACTTTTTAAAAAAACTGGTCGAACGATTTTCAATATTTTTTTCCTCCGAGAAAACTTTTAAGTTAATTAAAAAATGAAAGAATTTTCTAAAATGAAATATTTTTTTTTATTTTAATAGACGTGTGGTTTTCAATCTGGCAATACTTCTTTCGGAGTTGGTCTTTTTGACAGCTGTGACTTGATTTATGCCCAGTTTGGTTTGCCATTTCATAATGAATAGACTTCCTCCAACAAGTTTGCAAATTGTGCAAATTTATTACCAAAATAATGGTTCATTTCGGTGGAGCAGAGCATCGAAGACCATCCATCCGCCATCGCGCGCAACAATTGGACATGTGCCCATCGACTTTATGGAAGATTTTGCGGAAGGATCTTGGTTTGCAGGCTTACAAAATCCAACTCGTGCAAGAATTGAAGCCAAACGACCATCAAGCACGTCACACGTTCGGTGAATGGGCCCAAAACGAGATGGCCACTCAATCCCGATTTTCACAAAATTGGGCCTCTGCTGGAATTTATTCGAGCCAGCCGCGCCAGCCACTTCCCCGAAATCATTTTTACAACATATTGCATACCCTTATCTTTATAATCAAGCTAAATTCTTGGCCATAAGATTAAACTATATGCGTTTTATTTCTTTTTGAAAACCACACGTCTAAAAAAACACCCTTTACATACATACATATGCAGCCACTAAGCAATTATCTAACATAAGAACAAGCTCGTGCGATCCAGTCAAAAACTCTATATGTTCTTTTTTTTATATTTTTTTCAAGGACTAGCTGACCCGCCCGGACTTGCTGGGGTATACCATACAAGCTTAAGCCTTGTCTTTGATAAGTGGTTATCTAACTTTGAAATGTTCACAATACAAATAATAGATTGAACGATTCTTGACTAACTATCATATCTGCCTATCGCTTATATGTTACGAACAACCTAACAGACAATCCCGCAACGATCAAAGTCGGACGACATCAAAGAAATAGCAAGCGCCTTCTTTTAATATAAGATAAAAATAGAAGACGCACACAGCGCACACAACACAACGGGGTTTCTCAAACGCTTCCTTGAAAAAGGACATCACAGGCGCTTAAAACAGAAATATGATATTGCTTGTCCGAAAAGCCGATCGATCTTGAAGATAGTTTTGTCGATAAAAGAAAATAGGCGACTATGTCCAATCGAGCAGAAACTATCACAGGATCAGTTTCAGTTACAAAAAAAACAAAAAAAAAATGGCGCCCAACATCGGAACAATATGTATTCTTCGCAACTCCCTCATCATTGACTAATCAGCACCCTTCTTCCTTGTCAGACCACAGATTATCCGGGATTAATTACGCCTCATATATCATTGAATGAAGGATTCTTTTCTGTTTTATTTCGACGAAATTGCACAGAGAACAGGAGCAGATTTTATTATTACACTCTTCATTGAATCCCCTTTTAAGCTTTGTGGATAATTATTGTGAGTCAACCCTCTTTCGTTCCAAAAAAAAAAAACGCACTTGTTCTGCAGGCAATTCTATTCATTGTGCACTGGAGCATTATGAGATGGTCTCCCCCAACTCCATCGATTCCTTGGCCACAATCTGAAAATTACTTTTATGATGACATTATATTGAATCGCATAATGTAGAAGAGGGTTGGCGAGAAATAAATTAGAATCCGAATTAAAGGGGCGACTGATTGTGGGTTGGCTGCTGGCCTTTGAAGGAGGCCCAAAATGCAATCATAAGCAATATAATTATGTGTGGGTGTTTGGAGAGGGGGGGGGGACTTGAATTGTATATTAGCTTGGTGAATTGCTTTGGATGAGAGAGGCGGATGTGGTGCTGATTCACTATTTTGTGTCAAAAACATTCGACTTGCCTCCATTGTTGGTGCATTTTATCCAGTATTTACCTAGGAACTCTCTTCTAAGATGTAACATAGGAAATTTTCAAAAACTGTTAAAAACGGTCATCATCGAACAGATAACCATCCTTCTGATGACAGCCATCATCAGCATCGCACATATGGGATTCTTGATTCAAGAAAAGAAGTGCTACAGATGAATGCGGGTTGTGCAGACCTAATTGAGATAAGATTTTCAAATTGTATGTTTCCTCGAGTTCCACTTGAATGCATCACTCTTCAAGTTGTAAGGCATCCAGACTTTACAGGGTGTTTTCTTAGTTCTTTATATTTTACGAAGTCTGGCCAAAAATTTTTGTAATCTTGTGAGTGCAATAATGATTTCAGAACAATAAGAATATCCTCCTTCTTAATGTTCCCTCGCAGGCCAATTAGCGTGTATATGAAGGACAAATCAAGTGGTAGTCGGGACTTTTGAACTGGGTTCTCAGGTCATGATGTATTTTGTCCAAAATGATATTCTTTATGTAAAGGCTTCCTCGGATTTTTTTGCTTCTTATTGCTTGTCATGCGAAGCTTCTTCATTTTACCTGCTGTCAATTTACTCTCATACGTTACATACACATTGTGAACCGTATGTAAGCGCTGGATGAACAACTCTCGTGGCATCGAGAGCTTCCTTCGATGACATCTTTTATTTGTTCCTATCCTTGTCTGGACTTCTGCAACAGCCGCTGATGGCAAGCGGGCTAATTGTCATTCAGTTTACGAAAAACGCGTATGCTTGGTTTGGTGGCCAATTTCAGTCACTATAATCAATCTCAAAACCATAACTAAAATTCTACATCTGGCTTCTAGTTTGTATTGGTTTCGAAAAGTGCCATAAAAACTAGACCAACCACTCTGGAAACATTCGTTTTACTAACCCTAGTTGACCTTATTTTCGAAGGATTTAACTGCAACTTAAAGGCATTCGAACAAGAGAAGCCTGAAAGGAAAGGTCGAAAATGAAAATCATTTCTGGTTCTAAACGTAAGGTTTCACGACGGAAGCGGAGGTAAGGTCAGGTTTCTTCCCAGTTACTTACTTACTTAGGAGGCGCTACAGTTCGGGACGAACCTGGTCCTCAACCAACATGCCTCTCCAGCCAGCTCGGTCTTTGGCTAGCTGCCTCCAGTTTCGCACTCCAAGTTGATTGAGCTCGTCCTCCACTTGAGCGCGCCACTTAAGGCGAGGTCTTCCTTGACTGCGTCTACCCTCTGGGATGGAATCGAAGATCCTGCGAGCCGGAGCATTGTTGTCCATTCGCTCTACATGACCTAGCCATCTTAAACGTGATATGCGTATATTTTTGACCAGGTCAATGTCGCCAAAAGCCCGTTAACGCAGATAGGGCCAAAAATTCTCCGAAGAATCTTACGCTCGAAACGACTAAGAATATCTTTATCCGCTTTAGATAGAGTTCATGCCTCGGCGCCATAGAGCAGAACTGGGATGATTAGGGTTTTATACAGAGTCTCCCTTTTCTTCCGAGAGAGGGCTTTGCTACTCAATTGCCTTCCTAGTCCATAGAAACAGCGATTGGGAAGAGTATTTCTTCGCTTTATTTCTGACGAGATATTGTTGTCAGATGTTATAGTGGATCCGAGGTACACAAAGTTGTACCTGTCTATTGCGATGTTTTGTCCAATCCGTTGGTGTTGTGTGTCCCTTTTAGTGGACAGCAGTTACTTCGTTTTGGCCTCATTGACTGCTAGTCCTATCTTAGCCGCTTCAACTTCAATGCTAGCAAACGTTAAAGTGACAGCTCGCCGAGTTCTGCCAATGATGTCTATGTCGTCAGCGTATGCTAGCAATTGCACAGACTTGAACAAAATTGTCTCACTACAATTGACTTGCGAGTTTCTTATAATTTTTTCAAGTATTAAGTTGAAGAAATCGCACGATAGCGCATCACCTTGTCGGAATCCTTTTTTGACGTCAAAAGCTTCTGTGAAGTCATTACCAACTTTGACGGAGCAGCGAGAGTTCTCCATCGTCATCCTGCTCAGTCGAACGAGTTTTGTGGGGATGCCAAAACCTGACAATGCTATCGTACGCGGTCGATAAAGAGGTGGTGGGTATCGATTTGAAATTCTTGGGTGGTTTCCAGGATCTGCCGTAGCGTGAACATTTGATCGATTGTGGACTTTCCTGGTCTGAAACCACTCTGACAGGGGCCAATCAGGTTGCTGACGAAAGGTTTCAGACGTTCACAGCTAACTCACCAATAAATAAAGCATTAAGACACCCAACTACAAGTGATTTCAGTTAGACATTTTTGCAGCTTTCGACAGCCAGGCGGGAGCCAAGGCCATGTTTCAATCAACAACAATGACAATCAAAATGAAAGTCAAAACTATTTTTGATCTCAGTCGCAGCGACCAGAGATTGATCAGCGAATTAAGCTTAGTAACCCTACGCTGGGTCTGCCAGGTAAACTGGCCAAACTGTATTTTGGATTTCACTGGAAGAAGAAAAGGACAGACTTCACAAAAGATTCTCCAAAGACGCAAAGGATAGACTGCACAACAGTTTGTACTTTTTGAATCTCGAGAAATGTTTAGACGACCGTATCTCTGAGCAACTAAGAGGCCTTTATTGTATCTCAAAGTTGGAATCCTAACAGGACACAACTCAATGGGAACCCACATAAACAGAATGGACAATAGAACACTAGACTTACACGAAGTCAAGTCGTAGATGCAGAATAAGGCTCAGAGAGTACTTTTTCGAAGAATTGATCGATGTCTCGAAAAAGCCCCTTAAAAGCATCTTAAAATTTATTGTGAGTTCAAGTTGGTTCAAGCCAGTGCCCCGTATTATTCACTATTATTTCCTATCCCTGGATCATTTAAGATTTGTTTGAATGAATGCTACCTAACCAATTTTTTTAAGAAGATTGGTAATAGAAAGTACCCCTGTGGAACTCCAAATGGCGCATCGCCAATGCAAAACTAATACTTTAACTTATGAAACTATTCCTCAAAGGTGAAAACAGGATTCCACAGAAATGTTGTCCTTAATGAATAGGTTTCCCGAAAGAGCTGTAATGGAAGAATATATAAGTTCAGGAGCTAAATAAGTATGCCATCAGAATCAGACGCACGACTTTTTTGAAAAAGATCAATCAATTTGCACTAGAACAATCATACTCCAATTTTAAAATGAGTCATGTTTATGATTTTTTTATTGAACACCCTGTATTTCATTCCAATAAAAGATGAAAGCATATAAAGAGACAAGAGTATGTGTTCCCAAGTGAGTGCACGGATAAAGATCTATTTGACTTAAACTCCAAAAGAAGTCTCGGTCCCTGTCAATTGTCCACCCCAAAGAATCCTATAGTATCCAGAGATTTCACTTCGCGAAGGAATTTTTATCGATAAAAGCCTTTAATGGAGTTTTATTAACGACATTAAATGCTGTAATTTCAGTTTGTTTTAAAATTATTTAAAACAATAAAAATTAAATTCTTTTCAAATCCTTTGTGAAAGGAGTCGAAGCTACACATATAGGAATACATATGTACATATGTTACCTGAAATCAACAACATTTTGGAGATGGAAACATAAATGTTTTATACGTTTGGGGAAACCCTTAATGTCTCGTTTGAAAAAACGAATCATTAATCAAAGGAAGGTCATTAACATAGTAAGAGGGCCAGCACAGCTGAATGCCTCTTAATGATGGGCATCAAATTTGACTTAAATGATTCGCTTGAATGGAAGTTGGATACTTCTGGAACTTCAAACGCCATCCGTTGTGTATTTTATGATTGATTAGGTGACGAGTAAGTAACAAATAGATTGTTTTCTTACCTAACTCATGTCTTACTTAATGAATATATGAGTTGTTACGACTGACGAGCTTTGAAGCAAGCTTGAAATGAAAGTGGAAATTCTGGTTGACGTGTGATAGATTTGAATCTCACAAGAAGTTGAACTCGAAGTTCATTCAACAATTTCTTGAAAGCTAAGATCCTGAGTAATTATACCTTAAGATTCTTATTTATTGCCTTCCTTCTCTATTAAGGCATAAATCCATATCAGCCACGTGGCACTTCTCCCAAAATTTTAAAAGTTTCCCACCTACCCCAGCAACGCCCCTCCTAAATCATGGTCTCGGCGCTATTGCAGGACCTCCTAATTAATTCAAGAGGCCCCAAATTTACCCGCGTTTGCATTCCGCAGCTACTTAACGTGTAATGTATATGTAAATGAATACCTTCCTAAGTTGGTCCCTGGAAAACTATAGCTTCACCTTCAAAGTCGAATAAATAAATAATACTCCGAAACTGAGTGAATGTAAAAAAAAAAAACATTCAAAAAACGAACTCTATTCCTGCAGGTGTACATTTTATCTGGTTGTTCCTAACACCACCACCTTAAATCCGAACTATTGCCGCAATGCAGGAAGCAAACAACATGAAACATGAGATCATAAATTACCAACCTAATGAGACCGTCCCATAAATAAATATGTCCGTTTGCCAGGAAAATGGAACCTAAATAAAATTCCAAATCTCCTTAAACCGAAAAATTAAAAAGAAAAAAAGAAAACGTGCCCCATGATGTTTTTAATTACTGATTGACATTCCGAGAGGCCCGACCAAGTTCGTGTAATTAAGGACATCAATCTAAATCGCGTGATCCGGATGAGTATGTGTATAAACGCACATAATTACAAGCCAATTATACCTTCGGCGCAAGAAAGACACTTGAATGAGATGGGGAAAAAGGGAACCCTCACATAAATCAGGACACAGATAGGATGTCCCCTAATGTGAAGGACTATGTTGGAATGGGACACAGGCTAGAAAGTCAGGAAATTAAAACTCTGAACGAATCTCATTAAGTAACCCGGGCTACTTGTATAGTTGCTGCAGCTGCAATCTAACAGACCGACACTGATTAACGTGTCAGAAACAGGGATTCCATTTCTATGTTGAAACAACCCCAAGAATGCCACTGTGCCGGGTCTGAAAGAAAGACAAGAAAACTTTCTCGAAGGAGGAACCATCGCATCGCATCATCTTTTCTATGTGTAATTTGAATCCTGAAACATGCTTCCTCTGGTTTGGAGGCGTTCAACTGTAGATACCTCGTCCATCCTGTTGTGTGGCATTCAGAAATCAGAAGGGATGTTTCGGATAGCATATGCGAGTCGATGAATGACCACCCTCATCATCATCCATAAAACACCCTTATTCTCTGATCAATTTTAGATATTTCTTCGAAGACGAAAAAAAAAGTAAATTGCCAAGGAAAACTATTCCAGATTCCCATTCCAAACGTGCCACGTAGGTCATTAGACGCCTTATAGTTCCAGCGAAATACGTGATGCGAGTCTACAAGCACTCGTTTCAGCCCTCGCAGCAATTCATTTCGGTCTGATTTGCAGGCACACACATAAGGATGTGTACCGCGCTGCCCATTTTATGAATTGTTCCATCATGCATCCTTGATTCGGAATTTATTCCCCACCACCACCACAAGTGTTCGGGTAATATTTAACGTTTAATCCTTAAAGGCCATTTGATGCATCATTTAACTAAAGCACGACCAAGAGTGAATAAAGGCTATATATGGGAGACGCAGCAGGCAGGATGTGCTGTGCTGTGTGTGCGTGTGGTTTAGCAACACCGGAACGCAGATCTTGCATAATGTCCCTTGAGCCAGGGAACAGCGCATCAGGTTCTACAAGAACTAAAGGCAATTTATCAAAAATTAGATATGGAGCTTCTATTAGGATGATGCATTGGCTGGATGTGGAATTCAATGGGGTTATGGTGATAAACGGTTCAATAAGCTTAGCTAAGGGGCTTGCAATCGAGAAATTATAGCGGTGGACTATATCTAAGAGAATCACAATGTTTTAAGGACTATTATTAGGACTCCTCAGGCAAAACATTAAAATAAAAAAAAAGAATGTCTACAATATGGAGTCTTGAGTAATACCACGTCAAAGCTTATTAAGGCTCACATAAACCAAGCTAAAGTATGGTTTCAAGATGATAGCCACTATCTCATCTTCCCAAGCCAAAATCTTTCAAATTCAGACGAATTCACCTGTTTCCTACAGTCGGCTTCATCTAAAGTCTTATCTAGACAGCCCATGTCTGCAATAAGTTCATTAATTAGTCCGACTTCACCTCGGAATATCCATAGTTTATGACTTGAAGAACCTTTATCAGTTACCACACTAAATTTTATGCAATTGAAGTAACACGAAAGAAAAATTCCCATAAAATATCCTTATCCATCTAACACATGTTTCCCATCTGACCGAACGACCATAAGTCTGATTGACTGGCCAACCGCCCTCAAACATAAGACCCGACCCGTCAAAGGAACAAAACCCCGAAAAAAAGAATCCTTGCAGTACCTTCCTACATAATAAAGTATAAACCCAGTTTTTTTTTTACCGAAATCGATATCTTTCGTATGTTTTATTGTTTTGTGTTAGAAGCGGCACTGCGATACATTATGCAACATCATGCACTCCGCATGTCCTTTTTCACTACCTTTGGAGCGCAGATAGCCTCGGTTATAGGTATCCTTGTAATATATGTAAGTTTCCAACTGGAGTTGGAATTTTATTACCAAGCAACCTGTCGCAATCGGACTGAAGAAAAAAGAACGCAAATTATCGATCGAAGGCAGGTGCCACTGAGGCTCACGAAAGACATTGACGTGGGTCAAGTGGAAAAGGATTCCTGCGAGGATTTTATCGCAGGAGGCACGTATCAGAAATAAAAAATAGCAAACCAGCAGGTATAGGCAGGTGAGACGCAGTTCAGTGGTCATTGTTTTTTTTGTGATTCGTTTTTGTTTTTCGTCACTTATTCGATGACCAACTGTCTGACCAAAACGATCGATTATCGATAACAACCGCCCTTCTTCAATGAGACTCAATGCCAGCATGGAAGGTGAGGAGCACCACGAATACCACAGCAACAGCACATCCAAAAAAAGGTAATTGAAGATGAAAAATGATATTTGGGAGGACGACTGATGATACCTACGCATACGCATACCTTGACCGACAGATGCTTCCCAGAGCTGGCGTAGGTTTCTCCACTATATAATGATCTTTGTAATTTAATACGAATAATTATATGATCATCAGGAGATTGATTCTTTAGTTCGTAGTTGGTATTTTGTTTTTATTGGTGGAAGGTGCTGACCACAATGATGACCTTTTTTGTTCGCTTGAAGGTGAATAATTTTATAGTTAAATGGAAAATCTTTGAATGCGTTTTAGTCATCGGCACGGCGTATTTATCAATTTATTTGTGGAATTTCCGAAGAACTCACAGTAGGTTTCGAAGGAAATGTATTTCTTAAGTGGAAAAAGGTTGTGTGTTTATTTCCACTAAGGACTAAGGGATTACTTGAGGCAGTATTTTCTATAAGAAAATCAGTGATTTAATAGTTTAATCGTTTTGGAATAAGTTGTTTCCAAGAATGGTTATTGACGACATAATGAACCTAATTATTTTGAAGAAATGAGTTCTACTACTTTGTGGGGAAGAGTCATGTAATATTGCTGGATTTTAAGAACAAGTTACATTTATTTTCAAATTTATTTTCGAAAACGTGTTATGAAAAATGTTTCACAAATTAAAATTTATTTTTTCACTACAGTAAATTGCAAAAGAAATTTTGTCTGCAAAACTTTTTTTTTTTACTTGTGATTACTTGTGCGACTACAAGACAAGTTTAGGTTTCGTGAACATATAAAATTGAGATAACAATCAAATATGACATTATAGTTTAAAAATGTTAGTCTGTCTGTATGTCTGTCAGTATGTATAACAAGCTGCAGCCTAAACGGCTTAAGAGATTATCTTCAAATTTGGTGTGTGCGATTATTTTGGCATTTGAAATTTTATTTTTAGGCCTAATAATAACGGTGCCTGCCATATGACCGTTAGGGAAAAGCTTATTTTTCTCGAAAACGCCTCCAATGATTTTGTTGAAATTTTTTTTGTTGGCTATCATTTGAGCAAAACCAAATTTACGGGAAAAGTCTATTAACGGTAGCTTTCATATAACGTTTTTTTTATGTTTGACTTTTTCGGCAACGGCTCTTTGGATTTCTGTCAAATTTTATATTTGAGAAGATCTATGTAGCCAAATTAATTCTGCATATCAAAATTGTTAATACCTTTTAATTAAAATTAATTTTTAATTTTTTTAATTTTTTTGAAAAATTAATATTTTTAAAACTAATACATTTTTTTTCAAAAAAACTAAAAATAAAAAACAGGATTTTATCAAAATCCGTCCTACAATTTTTGAAATACTTTTTTCATAAATTCGTTATACAAGAGGTGTAAGGGCGTACTCCATTTTTACTAAAAACCGTTAAGTGTGTTGGTTTTACACTTTTTACTTGCGATTATAGGTAATATAAGTTATGCATTCGTGCAGATTAAAAATTTTGAGATAATAATCAAACATGACATTACGATGATAGAGAAACATATTTGAGTTACTGGCACAATTCTGTCCGTCTGTCTGTCTGTCTGTACGGATGTATTTTGGACTGCAGCCTAAACGGTTGGGCAAATCGTCTTTAAATTTTGAACTTAAGGTTATTTTTTTTTCAATTTTTGTTTAGCTCAAAAATTAACGGTACCTGTCATATAACCGTTATGTAAAAGCTTATTTTTCTCGAAAACGGCTCCAAGAATTTTTATAAAAAAAAATCAGTGTACTACTGTAGGTATGCATTAAATTTTGGGTAAAAAAAAAAAAATTAATATGGTGGGCTAAAAATGGTACCTCCCATAGGACCGGTTTTTTTTACTTCGACTTTTCCGAAAACTGGTGATCCGATTACAATCAAGAAGATGTAAGTAGCTTGAGTAATTTTGAATAAATTTTTTTTTGTATTTTTAATCATTTAAAATTTTTTTTTTTTTTTAATTAATAATTTGAAAACGGATAAGTGAATTTTTTTTTAAATTTTGTTTTTAAATGTAAGTTATTTTTGTGCTTAAGTTTGAATTCTTGATTTATTTTTTTTAATTTTTTAAAAAAAGTTGTTAAATAAAAACCGTTTTATTTAAAAAACGACTCTAACGATTTTGAAAATAAAATCATACTTTTTCACATTTTTTAA
The DNA here is from genome assembly GCA_963971375.1 of Platycheirus rosarum. NCBI lineage: Eukaryota > Metazoa > Arthropoda > Insecta > Diptera > Syrphidae > Platycheirus > Platycheirus rosarum. Next base: position 154,460,751 of record OZ020508.1, on the reverse strand, counting down.
AGAAATAAAATGGCGTTTAAATTTTTCCGCTGAATACTATTTTACGTACTTTTTTCAAACAATCAAAAGTCAGAAAAATCGAATATAATCTTTGAAGTTCCCTTAATATTGTTAAATTTTTATTCCAAGCTGTGACCGCACATAAGAGCAAGTACGTGCGATCCAGTCGTGCAATTTTTCTTATAAAATATGCCACATAACATCTTTTTTTTATATATTTGCAGGCGCACAAGGGATTTGTGTTTCCCTTGTAATGTTGAATACACTGCGCGAGCATAGGAAGGTTATATTACTAAATCTCTATATCTAAAGGGTGTTTTTTAGGCGTATGGTTTTCAAGAAGAAAGAAGATTTAATGTTAATGCCAAGAATTTAGCTTTATTATAAAGATAAGGATTTGCCATTATGTTTAAAAAATTATTTCGGGCAAGTGACCGCCACGGCTGGTTCGAATAAATTCCAGCCGAGAGGCCCAATTTTCCCAATTTTGTGAAAATCGAGATCGGTGGCCATCTCGTTTTGGGCCCAATCGCCGAACGTGTAACGCGCTTGATGGTCGTTCGGCTTCAATTCTTGCACGAGTTGAATATTGTAAGCCCGCAAACCAAGATCCTTCCGCAAAATCTTCCATAAAGTGGATGGGCACAGCTCCAATTGTTGCGCGCGATGGCAAATGGAATCATTCAGGTCTTCTTCGATACTCTGCTTCACCGAACCGAACCATTATTTTGGTAATAAATGTGCATGATTTGCAAACGTTGTTCAGGAGTAAGTCTTTTTATTATGAAATAGCAAACCAAACTGAGCATAAATCAAGTGACAGCTGTCAAAAAAATCAACTCCGAAAAAATATTGCCAGATTGAAAATCAAACGTCTAAAAAACACTTTTTATAGATTTATATGTCTCTATATCTCTATATCTTTTATTTTCTATTTTCTATATTTCTATATCTCTATACCTCTACATCTCTATATGATCTCTATCTCTATATTTCTATACTTATTTCTGTATCTCAATATTTCTATATCTGTATCTCTATATCTCTATAGGTATCTCTATGTCTCTATATCACTATATTTCTATATCTCGATATCTTGATAACTCTATATCCCTATATCTCTATATCAACATATCTCTATATTTCTGTATATCTATATCTCTATATCACTATATCTCTGTATCTGTATATCTCGATATCTTTAAATATCTGGATCGCTATATCCCTTTATTAAATCTCTGTATACTTTAATCAACTTCACACGTACTGTTAAGTATAGAGATTCTTTTTTTTAGTCCCACCACACGAATGTCTGGCTCGGTTTTTCCCTCCCCTTTTGATATGCAGAATTTCAAAACTATTGCATATCGACATCTTCTTTTATGTACATCCATCCCTATTTCACTAATGCCCGCATGGTGTTTTAACATTTATATTTTATTTTATAAAAAAAAAATTATAATTTGGAAATCTAATACTTTCTTATGTATTAAAAGATTTTGAAGACGATTCTTTTAAAAAAATATTTTAGTGGACTCAGAAGAGGTTTTTAACGACTTCAAAGTATAAAACCCAAATATAGGTTTATTTGAAAATCCTTTAGATGAGCAATGACTGTAAAAAATAAACAGCTCATTTTATTAAAAAAAAAAACAATGAAAATCTTCTTTCTAAAAACTTTTGAATAAAGTTCCGCCTTAAATTATTGGATTAATTTTTATTAAGAAAAAAACACCAAGGGTCATTAAATATCTAATTTTCTTATTAATGCATATATACGCCATATAACTTCCTCTTACAAGCCTAACCATATACAAATATTTAACCCTTTAATCTTACAAAAAAACAAGCAAGTTACTCCAAATTGCCTCCACCGCACCGCACACAAAAGAACCTAGTCAATAATTCAATCCTTTTAGGGTTCATTGTAATGAACCTCACGATTTGTATTTAGGAGGGGGTAACTTTCGCTCGAATGACAGCGAAATTGTCACACTAAACCACATGCTGGCTATGGCTTTTAGTAATACTTCAACCCCCAGATCCGAGGCTAATTGCATTAAAAGGCCAACGAGCTTCACATAAGCTCCACAAAAACCTAAGCTCAAACCGCTCGGGTGGGTCTAACTCCGCAAAACATACACAAACACACACACACTAACACATCATCATCATCATCACAAAACTGACAGCCAGCTAATCAGGCTGTTTACATTCAACGAGGCACACACTCCCTCTAGCGGTGTGTCTTCATTTAAATAGAAACACACATATAGCTCCTTTGCGTGACATCTCATCAAGGAAAATGTTCCTCATTTTCACTTGGAAGGCTTCCCAAAACAACTCGGCTCAGCTCCGGTTCTTTGGTACTTGCTTTTCCAAATTCGTTAGTCGACAATGTCAATATGGAGCACACAATCCCCAACCCCAACTTCGCCCCCTATTATATGATTATTTCAATGTTCACTGGAAATTATCCTCTCCACTATGCAGGAGCAAGCAGGGAGGAACAGCAAAAAAAAACAACCAAATCCTTCTGACACATGACATAGCGACGTGTATATCCTTTTAGATTTACATTCCTATGCACAGAGACAGGCATCACATCTATATACACCAACACACACTTGCCGTTCAAATAAATGTCAAAAGGAAATCCCGTGATTTCAGAGAAAACATTACGACACTTGATTTACCTTTTGCCATACCCCGGGACAACATATCCATATGTAGAATGTAGAAGGACTCTCGCAAAAAAAAAAGATGAGGATGAGGATACAGAGTGCGAAGCTGTTCTCCAAAAGGCTTCATTGATTTGCTTCTGTTTCCCCATGATGTGGGTAGACATTACCATTTGCAGCCAAAATGTAATGCCTTCCCGAAAGGAAATCTAGGTTTTCTTCGGGAGGATGCTTTCACACAAATTATACATATCCTTTTGCTGATTTCCTAGAGAAGCCAGGTCTAAGACATAGGATCAATCCTCTGCAAATCGTGTGAAATGAATGTCGCGCATATATAGGATACCTTAGTTGCTTTAAAAAGAACATTTCCTGCTACACATGCTGATTGATTAGGATTTGGGGAAAAGACCCATGTAGTAGAAGCATGATGAAGATTCTATTCCAGGATAATGGAAGGAATAAATGCTCCCTTTGAGAGAGGTTATTTGGATTTAATGAACCGCGCTGGGGAATTTCCTTGCAATGACGATTGATATACCGTCTGTGCCATGGGAGAGATGGTGATGAGCTGGCTCTAGCTCTATCGATGGAGATGATATCTTTGGAGAACGACACGTGTGCGACAGGATTATTAGGTGGGAAATGACTTGATTAAGCAAAGAGGGTTATAAAAGTGAGGCAACTACTGAGAGGATTATCCTGGCACTTTGGAAGGAACTATTTTAATTAAATTGTATAATATAGGGGAGTTGGATGGCAGAAGGGTTCCTATAAATGAGTTGACAGGTCACAGATTTGAGGTGAGAAAAGGCATTTGTATGGACTGTCAGATTTGACAAACTCTATATTCCAAGTATGTAACTCAGGCTGAAATGAAGTTGTAATAAATCCTTTAAATTTTGTGGTTATTGAAAGAAATTCTTTTGAAAGGGGCAAATTGTTATAAATTTAACTCCAGAATTGCGGTTTTACAAAGATAATTTTACTTAAAACAAAATAAAAGGTTTGGTCATCTGTTAAATTATTTCTTAATTATATTTTGGGTCATCCTAACTTATATTATAATGTTTGTTTGTAACGCTTTGTTCACGCCTTAACTCTTTAACAGATCTTCATGAAACACACATACAAACAGAGACGCAGAAAATGCAATCTCAAAAAAATAAATGTGGGATTAAGAAGTGACGACGGACAGCACTGTTTAGTATTGACGATCAAAGGAATAACGGAGGAGGGAAAATAGCGTCCCATCCAAAAACCAGTTTAGCGCTGGTTTTTGCATTATAGAATTAGTCTTCGAGCTGAACTCAAGTAGGTCGGTCGTTTGCAACATAATATTGTACCTAAATTAATTTGCTTAGAAATAAACCGCTAAGAATTATTTATCTGAAATCATAGACTGTTAGACTTTCATTTTAAAATTCTCCCGAGGAAAAAGCCTTAGCAACGCACTATATGTTATGCGAACGTAGAGTTATACTCCTGAACGTATGCAACTCTCTCTTAACTTGGTCTGAACGTCTAAAGGTCGGGCCTAATTTGTTTTCCCAGTTGAGTTGTAATTTGAAATCCCAGATACTATTCAATGTTTTTCTCAAAACACGCACGTATTTCAGTTCAGTTGACAACTCTTTTCATATTCTAATTCTAATTGATACATCATATTTCTCCGTAAGATGCAGCACGTCTCCACATCTTGACTAGAATGTCTCTTCCATAAAATCCCATCTTCTCGCCAAGAGCACGAATGAAAAAAACAAACTATTTCCATTATTTCCGTGAAAACCTCCTTAACAACTGTCATAACTTACATGTCACTTGATCATTTCATGTTTCACCTCCTCCAAAAAAAAAAAAAAAAACCATCTCACAAGATAACCATCATTCACACATCGTAAGCCAAGTCGAGGCATCCATCCAACTCCAGATAGAAAAATAAGAATTCCTCATCCCAAACTCATTTTTTTCGCTTCAAAATTTCCATAGGAAAAAAGGAAAAACTATTTAGATGTGCAGCACGAACAGGACAAAAAAAGCAAAAAAAGAAAAGGAATAAGAAAATATTCAATCAATTTACACGGTCCATTGATCCCGGTCACGTAATGCATCTATTCCCATAATTCACAGACTAACACACAGAGCACATCCTCGTCCTGACAACCTCATCTTCATCGTCGGCGTCGTGTCGTTGTTGTCATTTCGACGAATTGGGATGGCATCCAAAAGTCATTGGGGAAAAATTGTTTTCCTGAACTCTATTCCTCCTCCCCATCCCCATCGGGCTTATCTGTGTATCCGTCACACCAAAAGAGATGCACCAACAATGCAAAAGATTCCGAGACAAGTCCAACCAAACCGAGACGTCCTGTCCCGGCGACAGTTTTCGCAGCATCCGACACACAAGCCGAATCATATTTTAAATTCATCCCCAGTGCCCCAGTAGAGTGTGCTCTGCCTCTGCTCCGTGTGTCTCGTCTTGGAAATTATTATTTATCCCCCAAGGAGCATGTGGAGCTACGAAAAACATGTTTGGGTAGGCCTAGGATTTGGGATGACTACGATGATGTGGTATTCAGTATCCGACCAGTTTTGGGGTTAAATTTTTTGGAAGAAAATTGGAAAAGGTTTTTCTTTCTTTTGTTGCTTCTTTCATTTTCCAATCGACAATGGGTGTAGGAGCAGCAGGGATTTTTGATGATCTCGGGCAAATCCGATAGACTCTATTGAACGTCACGTATGGCGAGTGCATTGATTTTGCAAGGAATAGAAGAACTTTTGGATTGGAAACAGTCTGGCTGGAGAGGAGTAGTGAATGGATTATTTTTTGGGAGTCCAGATGGTTCATAAAAATGCATCTTTTGTTTGGGGATGTGTGGATGGCAATGACGAGTTTGTTTTTTTTTTGTGTTCTGGCATGAGTCAAGCAACCAAAGGGATTTGATGGAAAACTGGGGACTGATAAGTAATGGTTGCCAATAAAGATTTTGATAACCGTTCCTCCTTGTTCCTGAAACCTATTGCTGTGCACTGTGCTATCCAGTCTGTATAGAGATTCCCGCCCTATATAGAATTTTACAGTTCCTTGATACCTATGCCTGGACAGTGGACACACATTGAATAGGCAGATTGCTTGTGAATACGAATATTCTAACCAGATGATCCGGTTACTCACATCATTTTAGCTAATAGATATCTTAACAAATCAGTTTCAATTATGAAGTGTTTAAAAAAGGCATTTTTGCAATGCAGTTTTCCCCTCAAGTAGTTCTGCTGTATCAAGCTGTGATCTAAATCATCCAATCTTTGCATTTTGATAGTAAGAATGTAAATATCCCAAGCAAGAAACACTAGCCATAAATTTGACCGCCTCATTACCAGAGCGATCTGGGGGAAATTCTCATTATCCGAAACCAATTTATCTTCTGGTCTTATCTAGATGCAATTACAAACTCATCCTCAGCCATCATCATTGCCGTCATCATCTCATTTGCAATCAGATTATTTCATAAATATATTTGTCACTCAAAGATACATTAGGGGTGACTTATACCCCTGTTGGTATGAGCAAACACATTATCTCCATGAGTCATGTCCTCGTATCTTTCTTGAAATATCAACTAAAAACAAACAAAGACGCACCAAGTGTATTGTTTGGAAATTCAAAAAACCACCCGGAAAAAAGGGGGTGAAATTTCATTACATTAATTCGATGGAATTTTTGAAAAATCGACTTACTCTCCTCTCCCACCCCACGTGCAGTGCTGGCATCTCTGTGTAGTGTAAAATCTAAAATCAACAAATATGAAATTTCAAGGATGGCAAAGGAGCAATTTTAAAATTCGTTACGAATTTTCACGCTACCGTCTGTTGCTAAACCTATAGCAACTTCTAACCACTTCCACTACCATTAAACTGGAAGGTCTGGGGGTGGAAGGTCGGCTTGGTTTATTGTTCGACTTCCACCCACTGTTCGTATGCAAACATTGGGCAACCAAAAAATATTAAACGCATCATTCATTCGATTCGAAATAAAATTCCAAAACATTTATTGCTGTTGTCTTGTTGGGTGACACGAGAAATGGTAAAATTTCAAACCCACGCGTTCCCAATCCATTCCAGATCTCTGGTCTCTGAACAAAACACTTTGCTACTCTGGCAAGTGCTTTTTTTCTTGTCAGGGGGTGGTTACACTGAGGGTGTCTTCTCGTTATTGCTGCTGCATTATTTAAGGTAATCCAAAACTTTTCTATTGTTAAATTTGATGGCTATATGATTGGAAGGGGTAGTTTCTGGGCTTTCTTTGGCGAAAGTTACCCTCTGTGCACACTGCACAGCTTCACTTTGGGGTGACAGAATTTTTGTTTCTAGTCTCGGGGTTTTCTTTTCGTGCCAGGATGAAAATTATGCTCATTCCGAAACGTAATCAAACGAATCTATGAAGCATGTGGTGTTATGATCGTAGTTTTACAACCCTCGTAGCATTATGGCGGCAGCACACTTTCGGAATTGCATTGCAATGATGCGGGGTGTTTGGGTGTTGTGAGCGCGGTGCATAGTTATACATTTAGTTTGAGGGTGCAAGGGAATTCCCTCACACCATAAAATGCGAACAGGTCTGATGTTACGGGTACAGTGAGGTTGAAAAAATTGTTACACCTTAGTAATATTAAAATTGTGAATGGGATGTTTTTTTCCGTAATCACGCCTCAATGGCTTAACTGATTTGTATAAAATTTAGTGCGCATTTGAATGAAGTGCTGGATTTAAAATAGGCTACTTATTATGCCAAAAATGCACGATTCCGTAGTAGAGGCTTATATTTGAAATGATGTATGGAGGTATTTTTTTTTTTTTTCCATGCCTCGATGACTGCACGAATTTTTGAAGTTTGATAGATTTGGAGGATTTACTTACTACTTACTACACAGTCTACTTTTATTCCGAAAAAAAGCACGGTTCATGCGAGAGAAATCTGAATATTTTCTTACCAATAATCATATACATAATCTGAATTCTGTAGTAAAAGCTAGTATATTTAAAATGCGAAAATAAGTTTGTTTATTTGTTCTTGTTACGCTTTCATGCTGTAACTAGTTACTCAACCGATCATGATAAAATGTTTTATTCAAAAAAATACTTTTTCCAAACCATTGAAAAGCCATAGCAAATTACTTTGTAATATGCGAAAGTTGGTTTACACTCCTGAAGGTATGCAACACCATTAACCCTGTATGTATGCATCGATTAATGAAAATCGGCAGATGTTGAATTTTCTGGGGTTCTTAAGCTACATGAGTGAAGCTACAATTAAAATTAATTGAAAACAATTATCCGAAATAAAAAAAAAAATATTTAAAAAAATGCTAAAAGCGCCAATTTTTTTAAATTTTTATTAAAAGCACTTAAGCTGTTCCCAAGAATTAAAGAAAAATCGTATTTCAAAAAGACACGTTTTTAAATTTGCAAGGCTAGAAAGCATAAAAAATTGTTTAGACTTTTACAGTGTGTTTAACATTTGAATGGCCACATTAACGAAGCGAGCTTTTCTGTTTCGCATTCGTTTTTTTTTTTTGTTTCTATGTATTTATGATGTGTTGCACTTCAAGCATTGTATTGTATTTAATTTTATTCATTCAATCCAAAATTTATAGAAATATACAATTCATTAATAAAATAAGAATAACAGTGTACTATCTTTAACTAGGTAGTTAGCGATGAATGACACATCTAATTTAAAAATTCATTAATAACTGATGTGGGGTGACCATCAGTAATTTAAGTAACAAGAATAAAATAATAATAACATTATAGAAAAGAAGAGCTTGCTAGCAACTTTATAGAAAAAATATAGTAGAAACTAATTATTTTTGAACATTACAAAACAATATTTACAAAAAATTTTATTGTTTTTTGATTATATTATTTTAAAACTAAATTAATGATTCAATATCATCAAAATTTAATGCGAATAACCAGACTTTAATCTTTTTGATAAAGGTTGAAAATCAAAGAGTTTTTCTAATGGATAAGGGCAATTTATTAAAAATATTTGGAGCTGAGTATGTGAAAAAAATGGTTGAAATGTGTTCTGTAAGCAAAAGGTACATTGACTAAGGTCATATTGTTTACACGTAGGTTGTACATTTGATAACTCCTACTAGGAATATTTCCGCTTTGTTTAAAAAAATCTTTTAATACTTTGAAAACATATAAATGTCTCATTGGCAGAATTTGAAATCTTTTAAATAAAACAAAACTTTCGGCCATCCTATTTTTATTTAAAACAATTCTAACTAAATGTTTCTGAGCTGTTAATAGAGATGTAAAAGTATTTGCATAAGATCCACCCCAACTACTAACACCGTATTGTAATTTCGAGTTTGCGAAAGTAAAATATATCATTTTTAAAACTTTTTCGGAGTAAAAGGGTTTTATTAATTAAGTTTTTCGTATGACCGATAGTAAATAATTTTTTACCATTTGAATATGATCTTTCCAATTCAGGTTGTAATCAATTATAACTCCCAAGTACTTGAACTGATAAACTACTTCCTCTTTAAAGCAATTTTTTGAACATTGATAATTGGCTTCAAAATTACTTACTCCACGCTCATGAATAGGAAATGAATACTGTTTACAATCGTGATCATGGGACCGTAAATTGAAGTCATAAAGACTATTCCCAGACACCTCAAAACACATCAACTTAGTTTTTTTCACTCATAACTAATATGTGATAAGTAAACCACTGCCTTAAGATTTCAAGATCATTTTCAATATTGGCAATGCTTCCAAAGACAGTGTTTGATGAATATGTGAATACGATATCGTCAGCAAAAGTAGTTGCAATATCTTTTAATTTTAGTTTGAAAATGGAGTTTATATAAATTAAGAAAAACAAAGGGCCAAGCACTGATCCCTGAGGAACACCATTTTTAAGCAGTCTTGGTTCACTAAACATTGCATTGATGTTGCGACTCTTTGTTTTTCATTTTTTAAATAAGAGTTTAGCAAATTGAAAAAAAACTACTTGCTTAGTAAAAGTTCATGGTTGACTAGATCGAAAGGCTTAGTCATATCAATAAACAGGCCCATAGCTTTCTTCTTGCCATTCAAACTTCCATACAGTTGACTACAAACTCTTAGAATAGCGTTTTCTGTTGATAAACTGATTATTACAGAAAAATTTAAACTTTTCCAAGAAGGACAAAATTCGCACTTATTAGTTTTTCAAATTTTTTTGGAAAAGTTAAAAGTAGTGAAATGGTTCTTTAATTAGATATAAGTTTTCTCTTTCCTTTTTAAGAGAGCGGTATGACTTCAGCCATTTAAGATGATCTGGAAAACAACCAGTTTCAAACACATTTATTAAATACAAACGCTAGAACGTCCATAACATACAAAGCAACATTTTTCAACAAATGGCGAATTTTTATTTTTTTAAAGACATTATAACGTTGAAAACTTCTCTTGATGTTATCGTATCAAAAACGAAACTATTTGATTGCATATCGTCTACGCAAATTTCTGAAGAAATGGAACAATTACAACTAAAACAAGTATTTAAATTAGGTTTTAATTTGTTTGAAATTTCAATAAAATATTCGTTAAATTTATTTGAAATATTTCGAGAATCAGATTCAATAACTCCTTCAATTTCAATAAAATCTATTTTATTCGATTCTTTATTTTTTACCTAAAATGTTATCTACAACTTTCCACTCTTCCCGAATATTCCCTTAGCATAATATTTTTTACGAGTTTCTTCAATTTCTTTATTAATTGTTTTGCATAGATTTTCATAGTGTTTTTTTAAGTTTATTATTGTTTTGATGTTTTTTTTAAATTTTAAATTCATTGTATTCTTTATTTTGTTATTTTATTAAGAAGATGATTGTTCATCTAAGGTTTAAGGTGTTTCATTTTGCCCGATTGCTTTTTTTGGAAAGTACTTGAACTAATATGATTTTTAAGATATTTAAAAACAAATCAAATGCAAAAGAAGGATTGTTTTCTGAATAAACTTGGTTCCAGCCTCCGAAAGTTAAAAATTCTTTAATTTCATAATTTAAAAAAAATGTTTTGAAACATATTTTGAAACATATTTGTAATTTTTTTTTTTTTTGCAACAGCTCCTTATGTAGCTAAGACCTAGTGACTTATACTCTAAACCATTCCTGTGTGTGTGTTGTTAATCTGCCAGAAATGGAAGGGACCTACATTTTACAGCCGACTCCAAACGACTCCATGAGATGCACTTTTCAGTCCGACACACTAACCTTTAAGACACGAGGTACTTGCAATCTGCTGTATTTGGGGTTTGATATTTTCGACAAACATAAGGAATATACGGAAGCTTCAATAACTGCAACAGACTGTTTTCAAACATATTTGTTGTAGTTGGCTTTAGTTTTTTATTTTGCGTTTCGTTTTCGCTTGTTTTTTTTTTGTGTTGGATCAAAACTATCAATGGTAGTGTGGTTCAATAAGTCACAAAATATGTTTTGACCTTCATAGTGTTTTTAACATTTTAAAACTACGTCAACGAATTATACTTTTCTGTTTCTTCTTTGTTTTGTAACAACAAAGAAACATGTTTTTTGTTTTGTATGTTTTCCTGAAATCTGTTTTGACTTTTACAGTATTTTTAAGATTTTGTTGGGCTTTTCTGTCACACAATATCTTTATTTTCAAAATTTCCTAAATGTCTAACTATTAGACTAGTTTATTTTAGTTAATAAACTTATTAGCGAAAATTTTACTTAAATCCGTCCAACAGTTCTTGAAAGTAGGGTTTTTATTTATTTTATTTCATGCCATAACTATTAATTAAACGATTTTCTTGAAATTGTGTACACACACTGTCAAGGATAAAGAAAAGGACATAAGTAAATTTTATTGGTGGGGAATCGAACTCCGATCTTTTGGCATAACAGTCCGACACACTAACCACTAAACAACGGGGGCTACAGAGAAAAGGACATAAGGTACTTTCTGTATACTGGAAAGTACGGTTTCCGAAGTGTAAAAAAACCGTAGAGAGAAACGGACTTTATCATGTGCGATGTGCGAACATTCATTTACGTTCCTGAAGGTATGCAACATTATTTACTCGACTAGAATGACTATAAGTTTACGAATAATATCTACTAATCGGCTTTTGTTGCATTTCCTGTGGCATAGAAACAACGCTAGCGAAGCCGTAGTTAAAATATAGCATTTACGTATATATATATTTAATTGTTCTATATAGACTAAGGTTTTTTTTGCAAATTTAAAAATTTAGATCTTCAAAGTTTATAAAATTAAATTCCCAAAATCATGAAGCAGAAACTACCTAAAACATATTTGTTCAAAGCAAATGTACATACATATTTATTTTTTTACTTGCGATTTATAGGGACTATAACGCATGCTATGCATTAGTAGAAAAAAATATCTAAAAATCAGACACGACATTACCATGATAGAGAAACATATTTGAGTTACTGGCAAAATTTTGTCTGTCTGTCTGTATGTCCGTCTGTACGGATGTATATTGAACTACAGCCTTAACGGTTTGGCCAATCGTCTTCAAATTTGGAAAGTAAGGTTATTTTAAAATTCTACAGAATTATTTTTTTTTAGCTAAAATATTAACGGTACCTGTCATATAGACGTTAAGTAAAAGCTCACTTTTCTCGGAATCCGCTATTGTAAGTGTAGTTTATGTTTTGGTGAATAAAAAAAATTCAAGATGGTGGCCTAAAAACGGGACCTCCTATGTAACCGTTTTTTTTTCTTCGACTTTCTCGAGAACTGGTCATTCGATTTCAATCACAATTGATATTCAGGAAGATGGTAGTAGCCTAAGTAATTTCATTTTAAAATATATTCGAAAACTTTTTTTTTTTGTATTTTTATTAATTTTCTTATTTTTTTTTCTTCAAAATCAATGTTTTGAAAACGGGTAGATGGATTTGTTTTTAAATGTAGATTATTTTTTGCATGCTCAAATTATTTTTTTTTTATTTTTGAAAAAAGTTATTAAAGTAAAATCGTTTTATTTAAAAACCGCTCCAACGATTTTGAAAAAAAAAATCACACTTCTTCACATTTTTGAAAGAAATAAAATGGCAATTAAATTTTTCTGCTGAAAACTATTTGACGTACTTTTTTCAAACAATCAAAAGTCAGAGAAATCGAATAAAAACTTTGAAGTAACCTAAATATTTTTCAAATTTTATTCCAAGCAGTGACAGCACATAAGAGCAGATACGTGCGATCCAGTCGTGCAATTTTTTTTTTCGATTTGGGTTTCACTTTCACATACAGATAAGCAATTACTTGCGAGTTGCGATCCATTTCTTAACAACCCCACTGTTTGAAACCTCCTTATTGTTCCTCTACTCGTAAAAGTTCAAAATTAGATTTTTCCGTTTCGTTATGCTCCTAGGCGAGGGTGACTTTTTTTCTTTTCTCTTTTCGTCTATTCCTCGACTACAATCATAGTCTCGTCTCCCATTGGGATAATGACAATCTGACAAACGCACACCCTTCGCTTTTATACCCAAAATAAAAGTGAAGTAAAACTTTAACTTAAGTCAAAGAATAAAGCCAGGAAGGGGATTCCCGTCCCCTCCTTCAAAACCCAGATTCAAGGTTAAGCGATGGGTGAACTTGGGGTGGCACTTTGGTCGCAATTGCAAGCTACTATAAACTGCCGCCCCCCACCTACTCACCTGAGATTACATGCGATCAGAATGAGTAATGACGGGGATGAAGTATGAATTCCTGTCAGGGGGTCGTTCCCCCTTTTTATGGCGGAAAATCATTTTGTAAAAAGCGATAGCCATCAAAATAAAGTGTTTAGTAGTCGAAAAACACAATCGAGCAAGGAATGGGGGAAAGGTCTTATCCAACATATTCGAGATTTCGGGGGATGGAAGTGGTGATAATGTGGAAGGATTTTGAATACATTGCAGCTGCACTCCTAGGCAATTGTGAACAAGTCCCTTCACGAGCCCCTTGGGGCTCTGGTTCTGTGCTTTTGCATTCCCCTATTTTCATTGTCTTCTTTCCATAAATCCCCGGGTTTGATTAAATATAACATTTCCAGACCTTCGTTTTTTGTGGAGACCTAGACGAGGATGTTTCCTTCGTCATCGTCTCGTCCAGAGGGGAGATGGATAATGTGTTTGCATTTGAGATTAGAGAAGAAGAAAAGAACTTCAATCCTGGCACAAGTTTCAATTTTATTTGTTGTCATCTGCTAAAGTGGCTGCTTAATGTCCTCAAAGTGCGTATTTTGTGATATACATATCTAGACATAGAGAGCTCCTTGTGTGTTTGTTCATTTGGGATGAATTTGAAAACGATTTAATTTAACAAAGTGTACGGACAAGGAGAATGTTGAGGCTGACACGGAGTGGGAGTGTGGTGACAGAAGCTTCTCTGTTTGTCTATGATGTGAACTCTGTTTGTCTATTGTGGAGAATCTAGAAGATCCTTGAGATATGCGATTGTTGTTATGGAAGAAGATCCATAAGACGAGCTGTTCTGTTTGTTTTCTACTTGAGTGGGTATGGCTTATGGTATTTTGTAAAATTGAGTGATGATTTTGTTAATAGTGTTTGCTTTTGGAATTTTGTATTTTAATTCGGCCAAATGTTTTGAGGATAACGAGTTGAGTGCATTGAAAAGATTTTTTTATCAAAAGGCACGTCCATTGTAAGCCTTCTTGCGTAATATGTTGGTATGTTTTGTATGGTAGTAGTACCCAAATCCTAGGTTTGGTTTTTAGTGGTTGAATGACGAATTCCTTCATCATTTTAGCAGTTTGACAGCGTTTTTAAACGTTGTAAAGAGTACTGAAATATCGGCACCTACTTTGTATAGTAATCTATTGTTATTATTATTGTATTAGTAAGTAAAAACGTATAAGTAAGCTCTACGAAGTGGGTAGCTTTAGTCATAGACAAATTGATTTTGTTCCTTTTTCGATAAAACCTTTTAAAACTAGAAATTCCATTTTATCAAAAAGGTTCACAAAAAACATTTTTTAGAAGTTATATTTCGATTCCATCAGAAACTCTGTCCACTTTCTGAAAAAAAAAAAATTGATTTAGCCTCTCCATCGTTCCATGTAAATTATTCGTCCAAACACTCAGTCAAGCCATCCTTCCATTGATTTGGCCAATCCTAACCCATCCACCAGCTGTACAAATGCCGCCACAAGGGCTACTCAATTCATCAAACTGCATTATGTTCTCCTGCCAAACTGAAATGATGAATCCACAATCCTCCGCGCGCTGGTTCTCGAAAAAAATATACATAACATGGCGGGTACAAAAAAAAATTTAAAAAAAAATGATACAGGACTAGCGAGTGCAGCTACAGTCTTCGTTTCTCAAACACAGGTCCATCTATATGGAACCAGGACCCACAAGCAGTGATTTATTATTCCAATTTCCCTCCAGCACAGCGAGTATGTTGTGTATCTACTCTCCCCCTCTCCGCAGTATCACATGATATTTGAATGCCGATGGCGACGCGACATGGACTCCATCGTATAGTCATTCATATTCAACAGATGTCCAACTTTTCAAACGAAGGACATTCCAACCATTTGCCATTGGATACAACAAAAAAAAAACTCCAAACGAAAAGAAACACAGAATTTATACCCCTTTTGCAAATATTTACCTAATATATTCACACTCTCTCTGGAGCGCTTATAGGTGACGAGACTGTCTGTCAATATTAAACTGAAGATTGAAGACCGAAGGCTGGAGTCCCCACCTATCTAACTGCGTTCTAAGCATTTTTTTCAGAAATTAATTTTTTTAAATTTGTCCATCCATACGGACGATAGATGGAACATGTGAAAGTGCCTGGGCTTGTGTCAATATTATTTTTTTTGCTTCCTATCTATTGACATATTTGTTCAAAGGATTTCTAGGGAAATTCTGGAAAAAATTGGTTCTACCTTTGGACTAGATTGGTTTTCCTTTTTTTTACTGCCAAAGGTGATGGTACCTAGACTACGAATATGGTGCTAAGAAGATGGTGTGTTTGGATTTGGATTTATGTATTTAAATGGAATCCATGTTTGCCTTGAGATTTGAATGACCAGGAGCAGTTGCTGGTCGAGGATGTGTTTAAGTGGAAAATTATGTTTGCATTACGGTTTAGCTGATTTTATAGGTTGGCATTCTTGGGACAGATGGCATTTTGATGTGATTGGATATGCAAAGTAAGGGTTTTACGAACCGGAAATAGGGATTTTAAAGGTTTTGAAGGTATAAGTAGATCCGTTAGATTTTCTGCCTTAGCTCTTTTCCGACACATTGGCTCCTGCTAATCTGCTCTGCAAGAAATTGCAGCTTAAATACACAGTAAAACCACAGAATTGCAAACAAAAAATGCACGACTGGATCGCACGTACTTGCTCTTATGTGCGTTCACAGGGTCGAATAAAATCTAAAATACCTACATAGCAACTTTTTTTCGATTTTTTGAGTTTTGATTGTTGGAAAAAAGGAAGTACCAAAGTTTATGCGGAAAAATTTAAACGCTATTTTATTTCTTTAAGAAATGTCAATAGGTAAGATTTTTTTTTTAATCTGGCACAGTTATTAAAAAACGTTTTTTTTTTAAGCAACTGTGAATTACAAAAAAAAATCAAAAATGTAAACTTTATGACAATTCATTTAAAAACATTTTTTTTATACACCAAGCCATTCTCGAAACATTTGATTTTTCCCAAAAAAAATTTTTAATTATAAAAAAAACAAAAGAATTGCTCGAAAAATTAAATGCGAAATAACTTTGGCTACCTACATCTTCGTGAATATCAATTTTGATTGTAATCGGTGAATCAGTTACTTACGTACTTAGGGTGCGCTACAGTTCGGGACGAACCTGGGCCTCTACCAATATGCCTCTCCAGCCAGCTCGGTCTTTTGCTAGCTGCCTCCAGTTGTGCACTCCAAGTTGGTTGAGGTTGTCCTCCACTTGAACGCGCCACCTAAGGCGAGGTCTTCCTTGACTGCGTCTACCCTTTGGGATGGAATCGAAGATCCTGCGAGCCGGAGCATTGTTGTCCATTCGCTCTATATGACCTAGCCATCATAAACGTGATATGCGTATTTTTTGACCAGGTCAATTTCGCTGTGCAGCTCGTATAGTTCTTGGTTGAACCTTCTCCTCCAAAGCCCGTTAACGCAGATAGGGACAAAAATCCTCCGAAGAATCTTATGCTCGAAACGACTAAGGATATCTTCACCCGCTTTAGATAGAGTCCATGCCTCGGCGCCATAGAGCAGGACTCGGATGATTAGGGTCTTTTACAGAGTCTCCTTTGTCTTTCGAGAGAGGGCTTGCTACTCAATTGCCTTCCTAGCCCGAGAGGCGAGAGTTCTCCATCGGACGAGTTTTGAGGGGACGCCAAAACCTGACATGGCTCTGTATAGCTCGTCTCTATAAATGCTATCGTACGCGGCCTTAAAATCGATAAACTTGGGTAGTTTCCAGGATCTGCCGTAGCGTGAATATTTGATCGATTTTGGACTTTTCTGGTCTGAAACCACACTGGTAGGGGCCTATCAGGTTGCTGACGAAAGGTTTCAGGCGTTCAAATAGTATAATTCAATAGGATCTTGTAGGCGATATTCAGGAGACTTATTCCTCTATAGTTGGCGCAGTTTAGAGGGTCTCCTTTCTTGTGGATCGGGCAAACGATGCTGAAGTTCCATTCATCAGGCATACTTTCTTCTGACCAAACTTTAGAGATGAGTTGGTGTATGCACTCCACCAGGTCATCTCCGGCCGCTTTAAAAAGTTCGGCGGGTAGTCCCTCAGGTCCAGCAGCTTTGTTGTTTTTTAGTTTAGATATTGCTATCCTCACTTCATTTTGGTCAGGTGGACGGAAGTTTTGTCTGTCATTGTCCATGTTGAATGGTTCATTCTGCCTGACAGCGGGATTTTAGTCTTCGTCGCCGTTTAATAGTCTGCAGAAATGGTCCTTCCATGTACTCTATTACGAGGTTTCCATTCCTATCTCTACAGGCTTCTGTGCGGGTTTTTTTTCCTTGG
The DNA here is from genome assembly GCA_963971375.1 of Platycheirus rosarum. Classification (NCBI taxonomy): domain Eukaryota; kingdom Metazoa; phylum Arthropoda; class Insecta; order Diptera; family Syrphidae; genus Platycheirus; species Platycheirus rosarum. The sequence goes on along the minus strand of OZ020508.1, from coordinate 154,442,992 downwards.
CACGTTCTGTTTACCTTGGTAACACTTCCGCACGTTATTCCTGGAGTAGGATCTCTCAATATCTTCGATCGTGCGCTTCTCCTGCTCTCTCTTTTCTTTTGGAGAAGCCGGTGTTCTTCCCGTCTTTTCTGCTCGTAGAGCTCGCGAGCAGCTCTCGTCTTTTTTTGCGCCGCTTTATATGCCTCTTGTTTGGCTGGGCATGGGCCTGCCTGCATTCTTCATCGAACCAGAGGTTTCGTGGTGGTGGTCTGGTGAAACCTAGCACATCAGTTGCGGCATTTCTGATGGCTTGTTGGCAGTGTTGCCACTAGTCTTCGGCACTTGATGCTGGCGGTACTGGATTTCTTGGATATTCGATCGGCATAGGTTCTGGCGGTTTCTTGTGATTGCAGCTTTCCGACATCATACTTTCTCACAGTATTACTCCGTTGTTGTGGTGTTCGCGTTATTCGCATTCTTACCTTTGCTGCAAAAAGGTAGTGATCCGAGTCGATGTTAGCTGCTCGGAAGGTGCGAACATCTAAGATACTGGAGGCGTGTCTTGCATCGATCGCAACGTGATCAATCTGATTGACGGTTCTTTGATCTGGGTGTCGCCAAGTCCCTTTGTGTATATCGTCCGTTTTCAGACGTTGTGTCTTGTAGGCTATGTTTTTCGACACTCCTACCAAAGATTTCCTCTTTACCTATTTTGGCGTTAAAATCGCCTAGTACGATCTTTACGTCGTATTTAGGGCATTGCTCCTAGGTTTTGTCGAGGAGCTCGTAGAAGTCATCCTTGGTGGCGTCATCTTTGTCCTCTGTGGGGGCATGAGCGCATTTTAGGCTAATGTTAGCGAATTTAGCCTTGATACGGATTGTCACAAGTCGCTCACTTACGTGTCGAAAGCCCAAGACTTCTTGCCTAAGTCTACCGCTTATGACGGATCCGCACCCAAGTAAACGCAGTGGTCTTCTAGCACAATCACCGTAGAACACGTCCCAGTTTTTCATTCTCCTTTTGCCCGGCCCATCCCATCGCACTTCCTGGGTGGTAATAATTCCTGTTCTGTAGCAGTCTAGGGCCTCCGCTAGTTGTTTGACCTGTTAAGAGTTCTATCATTCCACGTGCAGATCCGAAGGTCGTTGTCCTTAATTCGTTTTTCCGGGTCGTCAACAGTTAATCCGTCCTTTTCCGAGGCTATTGGTCGCTTCGCAACTTTTTCTTTTTTCCATGGCAAGGTTATTAACCCCACGCACAACCCCCAACCTGGAGGTCCAGGTCCTTTGTTGGAGTCCTTGGACAAAAGGAACTGCAGAATCCGGAGTCAGTAACCCACTTCGGGGATATGAGCGCTGCCGTTGGCCCATTAAGGGTTCATCCGCCACCATCTCTATTTCAATGCCCTGCCTTGCATTGAATTGTCCCAATGACCTTATCTCCAAATACGTCGAAGTAGCTCATTAGGGCGTCTCCTTCGTTGACTGTTGACGCGCTTATAAGTTTAGCAGGAATGTCCGGATGGACAGACCAGTACCCGGTGGTTACCGCGGGGAGTTAAAATAAGCACAATTAATGTGTACGAGATAGTTGCAGCAACAGCAACTGTGCATCACCTATTTAATGCTTTTCAGTGCCTACCCTATTCACTATTCATACAGCACCCAACCACTATTTTAAATCTACCGTAAGACGTAACTACAACTTACTAATAAAATCCTTATTCCTTGTGAGTTGAAATAAATACAAAATACACCAGTTTTTACTCAAAACTCACTCTCTACTTACGCTCTTACGGTAATCTGACAATCTACTCAACTCAACTTGTGGAAGTTAAATTCTGGGGTGTTTGTCTCCTCCAGAACTTTTTCAGTTGTGTATTGTCTTTTCCATTAACGGGTTCGGGTTTCAAATTTTCAAAACACGAACACAATGACTCCTAGGCCATGGACGAAACTCGAGACCTTAAAGCTTATTGAATTGTATGAAGAAGAGACTTGTTTGTGGGATAACCATTGTTCTGATTATAGAAACAGGAACAGGAAAAGGTATGCATTAAGTGTGATAGCACCATTGTTTAACACCACTCCAGGAGAAATACATAGAAAGCTGCACAATTTGAAGGGTCAATTCTTTCAAGAGGTGAAAAAAATTACAGCAAAGAATCTTGAAAGTAGAGGTTCATTGGATGATAATGTATCTTCTTGGTGCTATTATGATGCCTTACGATTTTTGAATACTAATAATAATAATGGAAAAGAAAGTGAAACTACAGACACCATGGTAAGTCATTTTGCATTATTGATTTTTTCATGACAATGTCATCAATCGAATATCGTGTGTCATTTATGCATGTCTGGTTCTCCATGTTGGTTTGGTAAATGCTTAGTAAAGTGTTGCCACTTTATAACAATAATTAAATAGAAGTCAAATGATAGTGTTAGATTAAGAGAAATAAAATTGATTTTAAAATTTAACTTAAATGGAGGTTTTAAAATTTAAAGTTTGGCTCAATTTTCCTTTAAGGGAGCACGTATTTTAATACACGGATACTTTTATTCGATAGATTAGCACTTTTTAATAACAAATATCACTATCAATTTTAGAGGGAGGAAACACTTCTAACTATTTTTAATTAATTTTTGAAATTCTTAAATTCCCATATAAAATGCATACGAAAATGGCTTCTCTTTATTTAAGTGTTACCAGTAGTATGTGCGAGATTGGCTTTATGCAAAAGTTCTTTAATTCAAAAAGAAACTTTGCACATACCCAACCTTGCACTTTCTCCAAATCCTATAGTGAGCCCAAGCAGGGGGTATGCAGGGGGCAGCATGCCTCCCATACCTTCTTCATACTTTGTAACAAAAAAAAATATGTTAAAACCGAAAAATCATTTTTTTAATGATTTAACAGTGTTTCCTAACTCTAATATTTTAACCCTGTTCTATTGAGAAGAATTATACGCGTGCTCCCTTAAAGGAAAGTCACCCTTAAAGTTTTTATGATATTTTAATTTAAAAACAAAATTTATTTCTGTGTTTGGAATTTTATGAATTCTTAGTTTTAACTCGAATTGGTGAAATAATTTTCTTAAATGTCATTTGATAAAACTCTTTGCTGTGAAAGAAAATGAAATTACAAATTAAGTAGATCGACTGTAGAAGTCAGTACCTAATCCCTACAATATTGTTTAAATGTGTGGTAGTTCTGGTTCTAATTAAAACAAAAAGGCAACACTGTATACCTAATGTTTGCTTATTTTATGAAAATAAAAAAGCCTGACTAAAAGGTTAATTACAATGGGCAGAAGGCATAGAAGTGTGTGTCAAATTTTCTCAATTACAAACACAATCAGAAGCCGAATATTAAATGTGGTCGTATCGAGCAGAAGTATTTGCCGACTATTTCTTTATTTTGATCTAAAAGATGAGAAATATAGAAAAAAAATTTTAAGTAAAGTTAAAAAAAAAACAGCAGATCTACTGCAAACATAGCAAAGTGGCAACACTAATGTTTGTATATATTTTCCCCAAAAAACATAAATTATTTTATAAACAGCAGGCATGAAACCGGTTTGTCTGTCTGATAAAACTCATCTTTTGACCCTGAGGCCAACTAAAAAACCTATTTTGAGTGAATGCTAACAACAATAGTCGTTCTGCTCAATTTTTTTCACTCTTGCAATTTAAACAAATCAAAATTTGTTGCTATCGGAGAGATAGAAGAAAAAAATTGTATTGGCTACCGGAAGCAATTTTTGGTGCTGTTTGTTTTGACAGCGTTTCTGATAACCTCTTAAAAATGTTGTCGGCATTTCTTTTAACGTTTTATTAAAAGAGTGATTTTTAGTGAGATTTACACACACTATTTGACAATTTTAATATCAGTTTTTAGATTGGATTTCCAAGCCTTGTTTCCTTTTTGTAAGATTTTTGTACTAAAAAAAAATATGTAATTTTTGCATTAAAATTTGAAATCTGAGGCCAAAAATGTAAAAGTGAAAAATGAATTTGACATTTACTAACTTCGAACGTCAATGCGCCACCATTTTTCACAAATGGGAAACTAATTTACAAAAACTGCTGATTAATTAGTTAAAAATATAATGAAAGAAGGTAAGCTTAAGAAAAAAATGGGTACGACTGGGTCGCACGTACTTGGACGGCTCTTTGGTTGTCGTGTCTTAACCAAAACCAACATTCCCTAGAACTCCATCTCATTTGGATTTCTTTCTGGTTTCGTTGGAATTCATCAACATCCTACCTGAACTACGGAACTACAATTGCGTAGCAGACGATAGTGATTCCGACTATCTGGCAGTAGAAGTAAGGGTAAGACCTAATCAAAGGATATACACAGGTTGTTCAACAGAGAGAACGACGAGTATAGATGCATATACTCCGAACTCCAATGCACCAACACCATGTTCAACCAGGCAGTGAAACACCACCAGGAGAATGAATTTAGGAAAAGACTTGCGAACATCAAACCGGGACCCGATGCCTTCAAGAAAATTAACCAGCTCGTTGGAAAAAAGAGCTCGATTCCAGATACAATAATGCACGGGCAACATTCTGCATTAACACCAACCGAAAAAGCAGAAGCTCTCGCTAAGCATTTTGAAGAGACCTTCAAGGATCGCCCGCCCAATCACCTTCCTGAATTCATCGAAGAAGTTGAAAACAAGTTTGAAGAAGTTTCAGCCTCTAATACTTTAGTCACCAACTTTAATGAGGACAATCCTGCACTCGGACTAACTGGAGATGCTTTTACTTCTATCGAGGAAGTAACTGACATAATATACGGAGGAAATTCTAAGAAGGAAATGATGGGATTTCTAACTTTCTGCTTAAAAAGCTACCAAATCTCGCCATCCTACTGCTGACGATCATCTTTAACAACTGCCTTAATAACAGCTACTTCCCCGAAACAAGGAAAACGGCAAAAGTGATGCCCGTTCCGAAGAAAACCAACAGGACTAGCGTCGAGGGATATCGGCCGATTTCGCTTCTATGATGTGTCAGCAAAATCCTGGAGGGACTTATTCTGAGAAAGCTTCATCATTTCTTCAGGGAAAGGGAATTCATACCTGAATGTCAGTATGATTTCCGAGCACGACACTCCACCATCCATCCGCTTCTTGGACTGCACTCCGATGTGACACACGAACTGAACAAGAAAGAGAAGACAGTCGCTTGTTTACTGGACATCGAAAAGGCCTTCAACACAGTTTGGATAAAAGGACTAATATTCAAACTGTCAAGTCTAGGGCTACCTGAACACTTGGTAAGATTAATCAAAAATTTTCTAACCCATAGATCCTTTTATGTACAGGTAAACAAAGAATATTCACAAAGAAAGACGATCAGCGCTGGAGTTCCACAAGGTTCCAAGTTGGGCCCCATACTTTTCAACCTTTATACAGCTGACCAGCCTACCAACATCCCAGGGACAAAAACGAAGCTATTTGCCGATGACTCCTTAACATATGCAACATCCATTTCACCAGAAATCGCAGCCAGGAGAGTTGAAGGTCACATAAGAAACTTGTGGGACTACTGCCTAAAATGGGGACTAAAGATAAATAGCGATAAGAGGGAGCTTATCTGCTTCAGAACTCCAACAACAGCAACACGAGGTCGAAGACGTTTCGCATCACGCTGTGATAATATCAGTATCAAGCTACCAGACATCACAGTGATAAGGACAAAGACAACAGCAAAATACCTTGGAGTGAATTTCACTAACCGCTTCCAATTCAACAAGCACGCTTTTAACGATGTAATAAAAATAATCTAATCTAAAAAAAATTACATTGGACGGCAAGATCTTTGAAAAAAACAAATAACATTTACGTTGAAAATAACACAGTTTGAACTTATAAAAACTATCAAAACCACAAAACTTGACAGTTTTTTTTAGTAAAAATGAAGTACGCAATCACACGTCTTAAATAACAAAGAATTTATGAAAAAAGTATTTCGAAAATTGTAGGACGGATTTTGATAAAATCCTGTTTTTTATTTTTAGTTTTTTTTTTAGTTTTGGTATGCAGTTTTTTAGAGTTTATTAATATACATGTAATTATAAAATTAAAAAATATTTTTTTTGATTAGTTTTAAAAATATTAATTTTTTCAAAAAAAAAAATAAATTTTTATTAGAAAAAAAGTTATTCAAAATTTTGATATGCAGAATTGATAAAACTACTTAGATCTACTCAAATATAAAATTTGACAGAAATCCAAAGAGCAGTTACCGAGAAAGCCCAAAATTAAAAAAACCGTTATATGAAAGGTACCGTTAATAGACTTTTCCCGTATATTTGGTTCTAATCAAGTGATAGCCAATAGCCAAAAAACAATTCTCAAAATTATCAAAATCGTTGGAGCCGTTTTGGAGAAAAAAAAATTTTCCTAAACGGTCGTATGGCAAGTACCGTTATTTTTAGCCCTAAAAATAAAATTTCAATTTCCCCTCTGAGGAATGCCAAAAGATAAACACATACCAAATTTGAAAGCAGTCGCTTAACCCTTTTAGGCTGCAGCTCGATATACACCCGGACAGACAGACAGACAGACAGAAGGACATTTTTTGCCAATGACTTTTTTAGGCTTCTCTATGATCGTAATGTCATGTTTAATTGTTATCTCAATTTTTTTTATATTCACGAATCCTAAACTTGCCTTATAGTACCTATAATCGCAAGTAAAAAGTGTGACCAGTGATGTCAAAAGGGTTTACACATAAAATCGTCATTTCAGTTTGCTTATAATCCTTTAATCCATCTCGAATTATTTATTTTCCTCGTTAATATTTTTTTTCTTCATTTTTTAAGAAACGAATATCAGTCGAAGACGATATTGCCGACGCTGATAGCGTGCAGGAAAATACAAACTCAACTGGACCGATTTTTTTACCAGAGAAAACTACTTATCAGTCGTCAAAAAGGATGTTTACGAGTCAGGATAGTACAAACGATATGTGTGCTGAATCGATGAAAATGTATGAACATATTACAAACACTATCAGAGATGATGACCAAATCTTTGGAGATTTTGTTGCTTCGGTTTTGAGAAATTTAAAACGCAAAAGAAGTCATAAGCGTTTACGACTTATGATACAAAGGAATATTTTAGATGTTCAAGAAGCCGAAGAAGACAGCTCTGAAGAAACACATACTTCAATGCCTTCAACGCCTGCATTGACTGCGAGATCAACTACACGGACAATGTTCGCAAAAGGAACATATTCAAATGCATACCTTCCGGTAAAAACCGAGTATGAACCGGAAGAGTAGTTTCTGATTAAAAAAAAACATTGATATCTAAAAAAAAAAAAAAAAAACTGTTCACCTTTTTGTATAAGTTTTGTGTAAATTTTTTATTTCTAATAAAATTAATTTAACTATTATAATGCATATTAACCACAATCTCTTAGAAAATGAGGTAATTATTAATAATATACACTAATTTTACTAATTCTGGTTTTTCCGTGATCCCGTAAATGTTTAGTGAGTTTATTGTTATGAGTTTATTTTAATTTGTTTATTTATTAGTTTTTTAGTAATTTTTGTGAAAAAATATATAAAGGCAGAAGAAGTCGCCAGGGCGCTGGCTTTGGTTGAGGATGGACGAAGTGTACGGTATGCCGCTATTATGCTTAGAAAACCGGAGGCAACGCTATGAAGAGCTATTAAAAGGTACAGGGACACCAATTCTTACACCCGACGTCAAGGCTCAGGTCGACCGAGAACAACATCTGCAAGAGATGATCGATTTTTGGTGCTTCAAAGCCTTCGAGGTCGTCACCAAACCGCGGTTGAGCTGTCTCACAGACACAGATTTCGATCAGTGAGGGGGACAGCTGTAAATGCACAAACGGTGAGGCGGCGATTAGTAGAGAGTGGCATGAGAGCAAGATGACCCGCTCGCGTGCCGAGACTCACGGTGCAGCACAAGCACCGTCGGATGGAATTTGCTCGCCTTCACCAAAATTGGACCGAGGCCGACTGGAGTAGAGTTCTTTTCACTGATGAGTCAAGGTTTTGTCTGCGCTCACCAGATGGACGTAGCAGAGTGTGGAGACGAACAGGTGAAAGATTATCTTCGGCAACAGTTGCTCAGCGGGAAAATTTCTGGGGAGAATCAGTCATGGTGTGGGCAGGAATTTCCATGCGCAGGAAAACCGAGCTATGCATCGTGAAAGGATCCATGAACTCAAGTTATTACCTGAACAACATTCTGAAGGAATATGTTTTTCCATTTGAACCATTAATTGGCAATAACTGTTTGCTGATGCATGACAATGCTAGACCCAACGTTGCTAGGTGCGTTATCGACTACGTGCAAGAAGCGGAAATCGAGGTTATGGCTTGGCCTGCGATGAGCCCGGACATGAATCCCATCAAACACGTCTGAGAAACGCTGGTAAAAATTATAAGGAGGCGACCTGCCCTCCCAGAGACACTCAGTGGGCTGAGATCTGCTCTGATCAAGGAATGGCACAATTTGGACGACACCATTGTAGCAAACTTTATCCAAGATATGCCCAGGCGAATTAAGGCTTTGCTAGATGTTCGGGGAGGTAATACTCAATATTAAAAGAACGAGAAGTCTTTGAAAAAAAAAAATAAAAATAAGTATTTAATTTTAATTTATGAAGTTTTGTACATTTTCATTAATTTGTTTTATTTCTAAATTCTTGCAATTTTTTTTTTTAGATGAATTACTTTTATTTTATGTTAATAAACATAACTGTGTTAAAAAAATCGTTTTTTTTAATTACTTCAAAATATTGCAAAATTTTAAGGTGCGCCACTTTTTTTGTTACTAAGTGTATTTAAACAAGTAAGCGTAAGGTAAGTATAGAACTTTCGAAATAATTTTTACAGTAAACTCTACTTTAGTGTAACTATTAAGAAATTCAGAGTTCAAGGAAGAACTTCCAAAAGAAATAAAATTTTCTCTTAAATAACTTCGAAAGAAGGAATTTTCAGTCAAGTTTCAATCTAAAATCCTTTTTAAAGACTTTCATAAGTCTTAAGTAACTTACAAAAGTGTAACCCTAGCCTAAAGCAATTTTCCAATTTGTATTCTAAAAATCCCTTCCACTGCCTCCGATAACAATCAACAACTGTTGGCTCCATTGTGTTCGCAATTCCGTTCACCCTTTTCAGCATCTTTTGTGGTTTTCGTGTCAATATTTCAATTATGACGATGAAAAGGTCGAACAGGATTCCAATCATACCTGTTGTTACATTCATTGTTTAAATACAGTAGCTGTAGTCGCATAAACAAACAAAACCTACAACACTGGCTTAGGGTATCTGGTATCAACGGGAACGTATTCAAAACTTTCGGAAATCCCTTTTTCCTTTGAAGGATTTGTAAAATTCAATTCGGCAGATGAGAAACATGTACACACTATAAACCAACCATTCCAAAAGGCGAAGCCTATCAAAAGGTTGCGGATTTGCAAGAGCTCAGTCTAGTCTAATCCCAACGATGTAGTACGATAAGGGGGACATAACGTCCGTCGCGTCGGTTGGGTTGATAGAAAGACAGCCTTAGTAGGGAACGGGTATTTATTCTTCACCAATCTGTCGACGTTATGAAGGTTTTTCAGTGTATGGGTGCAAGGCAAATTGCCGTTGTCGAAAAGAAAAGCAAAGACCTTTTTGCCTTCTGCGGGATATCCAATTTGTGACAGCTCACACAGTCTCTGCCTCCTTGGGTTTTGGCTAATGTAAACATCCTAAGGATGTTTGATTTTGGAATTTGACGAAGTTTATTTTATTTTTGAAGTGTCAAAGAGGTGGAGCGTGAAAGTTCAGATAATTAACTTTGTGATTGAGTTAAGGTTTGTGGCGTTAAAGTTGGAACATTTCAATCTACTTGTTGTTGGCTTTTATGACTTTAAATTGAAATTAAAAAAAAATAGGAGAACTGTGACTTAAAAACAAACAAATTTTGTGAAACTATGAAAAATTAATTTTATTAAGACGTAGAGACATACAACATTGGTAATTTTCCTTGTAAAATTAACGCAAGTTTTTGAGTTTTAATTAGTATTTTATGTTTACTCGCTTTTCCTTAATTTATATTAATGGAATGGACAAGCTGGATTTGTTACTCTTCTCTATTGAAATCCAAAAATTCAAGAAATAGATCTAATTTGTATCAAGTGATCCTCAGGGAAGGCGCTTTGGCCCTATGCTTTTATATTATTCTTTTAGATAGATGATTTCAAGTTCTTTTTGAAGTTTCAGAAATATGTTGCGCATGGTTATGATCCTGAATCGATAAGGAATGAGAGGAATTAAAGAATCTATAGGTGAAAAATTAGAAGCATGAATGGCTTGCAAGCAAGGAGCTTGCAGAGATAATGAAAATGAGGTGAGCAGATAATTAATGATTGCACTATGCAAAATGGAGAAACCGCGAAAACATGGCCAATTCTTTTTTTTAATGCGGGGAGAGGAGTCAGGACACACATTTTATTTTGCCAGCAGATTTAAGAAATTGCTTAGAAAAAATTAAATTTCCAAGGAGGCTAAGAAACTTGTTAGCAGAATGACGAAACTAAGTTAGCGATAAATAAGAAAAAAGCTTAAACTAAAATATACAAATTACAAGAAAAACCCGAAAACTCGCGCCTGACTTTTGACAAAAAGTAAAGAGAGACCTACCTATATCTGTAGCTAGAAGAAACGTCTATATACCAGATGGTGATGCAGATTAACCTTTTCAAAAGATGTACGGAACAAACATCAATAAATTGACGAGTAAAAGTGTGGAAAAGTATCGGTATCTGGCTAGAATATTGTAGACCCTGCTTTGGCCATACAGAGCTAGGAGAGCTTTTGACCTGACAGGAGGTGATTTGCTGCATGGCTCTCATTAGGCCGATGCTTGCCTATGGACACCTTGGGTGGTTCAACGTTGCTCCATCGCTAACTGCACAGAACACCGAGGTCGGATTACAAAACGCTGCTATCCCAACGAGGTTATATACAAAGAGGTCAATATAAAAAGGATAGATAACTAATTAATAAAGCTGATTCGAGGTCACATTGCAAGGGTGATGATCTCGACATATGGACAAACCCTTGAGGATTACCACGTCTAAGATCAATATTTTTAGAGCTGTATTATCCCGGCGCGGCGGTGTCTTTCCTTTATTTAGAAAGTCGATAGCTGATACAGGATAAATAGGCAATTCCGATGATCTACAACGTCGGCCGTAAAATAGTGGATAAATGCCTTCTACACGACCGAGAAATTGTGGCAGGGAGCGAAGCAGAGCGGTTTCGGTCTAGGACCGTAAGGAGATTTTTTGATATGGTCCATCAGTTTTAGTGGATATATGTATGTATATATACATACAAACCGACATTTGAAGCCAACCTTGTTATTGCCTATGGTCGGCTTCCATAGTTTAAAGGTGTAGCTTGGAAGTAAAGGGCAGTTACAGCGGCACTAAAAAAATTGATTCATGCGGCTGTGAGTTATTAGTTTAGTTAGTTTATTTCAAGTGGTTTAATGTATGTACATACATATGTAGGTCTAAGAAAGATTTAGGGATAAAACATACAGTCAAATAGTCAATGATCTAAATTTGCCTGGGTGAAAAATAAAGCCCGTTAGTTTTAATAAATATACAAACATATGTACATAGATTTTAAATATTTTAACGCTATGAATAATAATGTTAATAATACATGAATTAAAGGATTAAACATCAACAAGTGTGCGCTTACCTTAAAAATTATAGACAGCCAGCTTCTTGAGAATAAAATCGTAATTCTTCACAGTTGACACATCATAATTATGATGAACTTTTAAATGAACAGTTTTTCCCAGTGAACTTTTCAATTAGCTGCAAAAAAAAATATTAACTGTCTTTCTTCTGTCACAAAACATTATTCTATATTTTTTATTTGGTTTGTTCGCTTAAATTTATTTTGTTACAGTTTTTTAAAGGTGTTTTTGGCTATGCCTCACAAAGTTAATTAAAGACAGTTGGAGCATAAGAAGAATGTGCATTTCAAAATGGGATAAAAAACTGATTGTTCCATCGTTCTACATTCGGTTGGTACGGTTATAGAAACAATCCCTGTATTTGACTGTTTGCCTTAAATTATTATTATGATTGAATACAGGGAAGCAATGGAGCTGCATATCTCGCAAGTACCATTCTTGAATAGTTGCATATGCGGTACGTTTCCTTTAACAACACAACAAAATACAACATTCTGTTTTTTAAGGATTCCCCATTCGACATTGCTGTCAAGATCAATTTCAATTTCAATTTTATTGTTAAGTAATGTAAGACTGAGTCTTTTATGATTTTATTTAAAGAATGGTTACAATGTTAATTAATGTATACAAAATTTTAAAAGTAAAATAAAAAGGAAAAATAAATTAATTTTGATTACAAAATCATATTTTTTTTATATAAATTTTAAATAACAATAAATGAAATATTAAAAAAAAAACTAAACTACTCTTCCCTTCATTTTCCAGATAACTTCAAGAATTCGAAAAGTGTCTCTCACTTGCTTTATGCTATTTGATAAGGAATTCCAAAGACGAATACCATATACAAAGAAACACCTATAAGAGTTAAATAATTATGTGAAGGAGCTATTAGATTTCCAGTTCTAGAAGATTGACAGTAATGGATTTTTTTCATAGAGATACTGAGGAATTTTTGTGTGAATGATCTTATGCAAAAAGATACAGGTTCTGAAATTATTATATTCAAGGAGGGTGCAACTTAGTATTTTAGTTTTATAAGGCGGGATGTGATCGTGACTACGCAGGCCATATATATATCTTGTCATGTCGTTTAACGCAACACGGAGCTTGTTTTCAGACAAAGAATCCAGTTTAAAAATCCATAGTTTCCGAAGAGTTCCGTATATACGTCCCACAACTGAATTTATATGCTCTCTGCAAGAAAAGTCATATGTGATTTTGAATCCAAGACTTGTCACGGTTTTTACATAAGGGACGTTTGAGTTGCTTAAGGATATAGAGGGGAAAAATTCGGTTTCAAATTTACACTTTGATATTACCAAAGCCTTTGTTTTTCCAGGATTCAATGGCAGGCCATTCTCATCAGACCACTTTTTGCCAAAAGATCCTCGTTAATACGAAAAATGATGTCATTAATGAGGCCAATTCTTCGTGAAAGGTAAATCTGTATATCATTAGCGTAAAGGTGATAAGAGACATCTGTATTTAATGAGCTTACCATACGCTACGTCGCCGCCGTTGCAATTCTGCATTTTTTTCTTTAAATATATGACCAAATATTTTGACTGTCTTTGGGTTTTTGCCGATTTTTTAGTACATACAATTTTTTTTTTTTAACAACGGAAACTTATACATCTCTTAGCCTGATAACTTCTCTATACATCTGGAATTGAACCATGAATTATCTTTAGGTTTGATACTTTTTGGCATATTCGGGACGAAATTCGTCATTACTTAACGAATAATATTTATTAACATGGAGTCTAAAGTACGTCACTATCGAGGAAGCATAGTGAATAGTAAAAGTTCCTGAAGAAATTATTGAGGCCGTTTCAGTTAGCTTTTTTATATTGCTAACCAGTTTTCCTAGGAGTTTTTTTTAACTGGATTTTGTTGGTACGAGAAATTTTAATAAATGACACAACCGTCAGATATGCTCAAAAGGGGTTGGGTCGAAATGGTGTATGGTCAAAATTCTGTTTACAAAATACTGTATTTCAAAATTCTGGTTACACAAAATTCTGTATGTAGAAAATTCTTTAATTGAAAAATTCAGTTTTTCAAAATTCTGTATTTAAACAAAAATTGTTTGGATAATGTAAAAAAGTTCGCACTTTCTATAGGAGAAAATATGAAAATAGAACAAAATTAATATGAACAACAAAAACAAAAACAACAGCCACAGATACATGTTCACAAACCAAGTTAGCTTACAAATACGTCTCTTTCTCTCATAAATATTTTTTTTGCTTCTTCTTTACATATCCATATCAGTAATCATTCTTAAATGAGCCATTGTATTGTTATTAGGGAATTCAATATGAACATCTCAGTTGCCATGTCCAATAAAGGAAAACAAAAATGAATTGTCGACGGTTATTCATTTTGTTTGGAGCGAGCGGGCATAAGCAGAATTTTTACATATTTTTTACACAGAATTTTTACATACAGCATTTTGGATAACCAGATATTTGGTCATACAGAATTTTGTACGTACAGTATTTTCCAAAAAAAAAAAACAGAATTCTGGTCATACAGAATTTTTACAACCAGAATTATGACCCGCTCCCGCTCAAAAGCGATAAAAAAATCCATGTTGTACTCAGTGTTGCCATAATCTAAAATTTCATAATGCTAGATTTCAAAATCCGTTTATGATAAAGTTTCTTTTCGTAAAAACGTTCAAAATTATAACAAAAAAATTATACAGCAAATAAATAATATTTATGTATATATATTATATTTATATTCATATCTTCATTCGCTGTTGTTTTTTCTCAGTTTTTAAAATAGTCATTTCCGTTTAGAACTCGTAGCTGAGATCAGGATATGCAATGGCGAATTGCTCTAAAAGATCAGCTTTGGGTGTTTGTTGAATTAGGAATTTTCTGTTCTTTTGAAATTTTTTTTGTGTTCAATGAGGGTGTCTGGAACAGCTAAGAACAACATTTTCTTCACCTCCTTTTGTAGAAAAGCAGATTAATCAGCTGATGCGTTTTGTACGTGTTTTTCCAACGAACTGTGATATTAATTTGGGAGGAAAATTGTGTTTTTTTTATTTGTATAATTATTATTGAAATAAATAAATAAATTATTCAAAAAGAATTTTCTTTACGCACGTGCTTACAACTTCTTGCATTTCGGTTATTGTAAACAACATCGACTGACATATGTAATCATCATTAGCATCCTGTTCTGACGTTTCTAACTTATTCCTACTTCTGTGCTTTACTGTTTTTTTCTGATCTTAAAAACGCCCTTTAAACAAAGCTACCATTGATCACAGACAGATTCTGCGGACCGCTATATCAATGAAATATAAATGAAACTTTGTGAATTGCGATTGTTTGTGATTATAAATTAATTCCAAAATCTAAAAGAGAACGAAAACTCAGCAGAAGCCAATTGACTTTGAAATATAAATTCCAAAATGAAACGAAAATACATCCCATTTCTGATCTGTTTTAGACGCGAAGAACGGCAAAACGACTATACAGGTTATGATTAAATTTAATATTTGTGATTTTTGTAACTTTAGGCATGATTAATTCTATTCAAAAGGGTTTGCTTTTTTTGAAAAAGCTTATGCGTCCGTTCTGAGCAGATATCAATCTGCGCTTCGAGCCTAAGACTCAGAATACAAAAAATAACATTTTTTTTAGTTTTCGTAGTGTTTCATTAATTTATTACCATCAAAACTACCTAGACTATTAGTATTCCTTTTTTAACCTTAATGTCCAAATCGAACAATCTAACATAAAAACACAAAAACTGAACAACAACAAAAAAACTACAAAACTTGTCCCATAAAACCATTAAACTATAAACCAAAACTTTTGCCAATCGTGACTTTTTTATGAGTTGCTGGGATTTTGCCTGTTTCGCTGAATAGAACGCTGAATGCAATTACAATTTTAATGAACCATTTGCCGGTTCGGTTTTATTTTATTTTTAACGGTCCAACAAATTTTTATCCGATTGCAATGATGTGTTTATATCATCATATTCCAGGACGAACGTTGCCCTGGATCAGTCTGTTTGGCAAGTCATCATTAATGAATGTGGACGAAAAACAAACAAGGAAATAATAAACATCGGTGTCGTAAGGATTTGCCCTGTTCTAACTTAAACAACGGGGTTTTTATTAGAAAACAATTCGGAAATAAAGAAACAAATTTTGTTTATATTATTTAAGAACAAAATAAAAACAATATGCAAATAAAGTATCAAAAAAATAAATAAAAATATATAACAAAAAATAAAAAAACTAAATTAAAAAAATTGATAATTTAAAGAGTTAAATATAAATTTTTTGTTGGTTTTTTTTAATGAATTTTGTTTTAGTAATTTTAAGTCTTGACCAACAAAATGTATTTGTGAAATAAATTTAATGTCCATCGTGCTAATGTCCTGTTTGATTGTTTTTGCGAACACAAGACTAACCCTTACAGAATCCATAATACGCAATTCTCGTGGCCTTTGGAAGGTCGGCTGTGTCCATTAAACTACATAACATGTTCCGTCAATATTTTATATCGTAGGTTCACAGAACACTAAGGGATGCGTTCAGTAAGTTCAGTAACAGCCATTTTATGTATATAATTCACTGAAAGGGGAGTCTTACGAGAATGTCGGTGGGGTGTTCAAATACGACTCGTGAGTTGGTAAAAAAAAGAACATAAAATATTGAAGCCTCAGTTTGACGTAAATGTAATATTTTTACTGTCACAGTCCCCCCGGTATTTAGGGTGTACATTCGAAATGAGGAGGATAGTTTGGCGGCATTAAAAAGTGTGTTTACACTAGGCAGATGTTTGGAATTTACGACCATATTTGGCTATAGTTTTTATTCTTTCTATAATAACTCTCCCGGAGGGCTATTCAATGGTTTATACATTATATAGTCGAGTGAAAATGTGATGAAATAGTTTTTCCCAAATGTCTGTCTCTATACATATTCGGAATTGAAGGGGAGCCATGAATAGAATTGCTGTAGGTTTTTTGATTGATTCGAATCATTAAGGTGTTTTATTATTTAGCTGAGTTAATGGATTTTCGAACAATTTTATTGAGGCCGATGGACATTCATTTGAATCGGTTTATTCAATTTGTTTTGAAATTGATTGGGTTTAGAGGCTGAATGATCCTAAAAATGAGAGCTGTTTTTTTTTATTCTCGTTGAAGGTTTTGACCTAAATTTTTTGTTTAGTTTTTTTTTTTTTTAATTGGCGCCCGGGAGATGCGCATCATAAAAAATTGTTTTATTACATTTTCAATTTAAGAATATCATTTAAACTAGGGAAACTGTATAGGTATGAAGTGTAAACTTTTAAACCAATTAGTTTATTTTTTCTAAGGAGGCACGTTTTAAGGCATTCAAACATTCTAATCTATTAATCCTAGTTTAATTGAATATCGAAAGCTACAATTTAAACACAAAATTAGTTTGTATTGTACCAATCAATCGATAGCAGTCAAACTTTAGAAAGATGCTATAACAGCCCCAAAACAGTTTAAGTTTTGCCACAATCTTGCAACAGATGGCGCAAAAGTAGTTCTCCCAGGAAACTCTGCAGTGAGAATTCAACATTGTATATTAGATACATATCGTTATAGAACTTCCCAAGCTTAAAATATACGTTTTGAATAATTTGTTTTGATTGATAGACAAAATGAAGATGGCCTGTCAAATAAAATTCATTCAACCTCAGTGACTAAGCGTCTTACACTGCTGTCAATACGCAAGTATTAATCCAAAGATTCCTTAAAATTATGTCTAGTCATCCTTTTTAGACAAAAAAAAACAAACCCCCTTCGCAAAGTGTCTTTCTAAAAAAAACCACATACTTCATCACCTCCATATCCCATCCCAAGGTACACAGATGCATTGTATAGTCTGTCGAAAAACTCATCTCGACAGAATGACTCATCGGAAAATTTAACCCTCGGTCCATATAGACAGATCTCCATCGAGATTCATCCCATCTATCCATTAATCTCACCTCATAAAATTCATCTTTCAAAAGCCCCATCCCTTTATTAGAAACTAAGTTATGACACCAAACTGGACATAACCAGGACAACACCGAACCAACCCGGTATCAATGGACATTGTGATGGCAAGACAACAGACGCTTTTCGAAATTAGATGCTCTACCCTAACGCTTAAAAAAGCCCAACTCATGTATATAAATATTTCGAAAGTAATATCGGCCCCGGAGGGCACGTGGTGGGTATGGGGATGATGACGCTGCAGGGTAAAAGTCACCCGCTTTGCCTGTGCTGCCGGTTGTTAGCATTTTCTAAACATAAAAGGCAAATCGAGCGAAAAATTAATTATGAGTGGATCCTTGTCATTTCGCCCTCGCGCAGCGCTGCTACTTCTCTGAAGCTCATCGCCTTCGACAAAGGAACGTGATTCGCATCAACAAAAAGGTTTTACCCCCTTTTGTATGATGGCGTGTGGATAAATGGAGTCTCAAACTCTGGGTGCGTCCTAAACTTGCAAATCCACACACCATACCATCGTCGAACGTCATCATCCTCGCATTCTCCAGACACAAAAGAAACCTTAAAATTGCTCCCTTCCTCTCTTTTGGCAAGGACGATGTTGTTTGCCGGAGCGGTGGTGGTGGTATCCCAATCTTGCCAGTACACAATAAGGTTGATGGTGGCGCAGTGTGGCAATAAACTTGCAATGTTGAGTGTGTACCTACAATAGGACACGAGTCAGATCTTGGATCAGCTCTGGGTGGTGGCTGGTATGGGCTATTTGTTTCTTTTTTTTTTGTATCTATGTTTGTTGCGGTGTGGAACTTGGAAGTCATTTATTTGCTTCTGGTGGTTGTTGCACGTCACGTAGTTTGAATTGGGTTCCTTTTTTGAACTTTCTTTTGTGTGGAAGTGAGGAGTTTGACAGTAGCAAGATGGAAGGAAAATTACATTTTCGTATGCGTGAGTCATCTACATCCTAAGCGCACGAAGAAAAATGGTTTGGCTTGCATTGGGAAGAGGGTGGGTTCCACCTCGGATTGCATTCGAGGGGTTTCCTGTTTTTAGAGAAGAAAAAAATGTTGAGTGGTAAAAGTTGATGTAAATTAGATTCAAATGAATGAAACGAAGTGGTGTGCCAAAAGGCTACCAATTTAGCTCACAACTTTTTGTTGCCACCAATGGAGTTTTGTGTTGGGGTATTTCAAGAGTGCAAATGTGTGAACGGAGTTTGTAGAAGAAGAATTTAATTAGGATTTTCATTCTTGAGTTCACTGCATTTATTTTTCATTTCAACTTATTATTTGTCCTAGCGAGAGTAGTTTTTGAAATAAATATCTGGTTTATCATTAAACTTTGATGTGAAGTTACTGCTTCAAAAAATTAAATTCAGATTTAAGGTCCTGTGAAATAAAACATTTTAGAAATCTTGATTTTACATAAGTCTTTTGGAAAACGTGGTACAACATTCCTGGATGTCTTAGGTAGATAGTATTAAATTTATGGAACCAAACTTTCGCACCTCGAAAAAGATTAAAAATAGGTCGTCTACCAGAGAGAAAAATTAGAAGTCTTAAAACAGTCAGTAAATGTAGTAAATTCCTTAAATCTTTACCAATCTCAAATATTTGAGAATTTCAGAATGCTTATTTCACTCCGGACAAGAGTACGAAATTTTTCAGAGAACAATTGAAAATTCGGTAAAGAGAACTCAAATAGTCATCAAAAATGAAGTTCTTCTGCGTGAACGAGTTTTACGTAAGGCATTGGCCACATTTTCCTTATGGCAAACGATTTAATTTACATTTATGATATGAATTCTTTATATTGTTGCACTTATTTCCAGGAAGCTCAAGTATTATAAAACCTGACTGACACTCTAAGCCCTTGCCAGTATACTTACTCGTCGAAAACCTTCGTTTCACCACGTTAATCTCATTAATAAGAGCATCCCAGGGACCAAGAACCTTCTAAAAAGGGTTTTGTCTCAATTTGACAGGCGAAGTATCGAACTTGTGAATGGCCAAGAGAGTTAATGTTAGGGTGTCCATAATGTAACTAGAAAAAAGAGAACATTTTCAGAATTCAAATAATAGATGATTCGGTAACCAAAGTGGTGGCACGCGCTGTACCATTCTTCCTCTAAATGATTTGCAATGATATGAGCAATACATAAATAAGGAATCATTTGCCTGTAGCGTTCGCCATTCACGGTAATGTTTGCAACGGTTACGGATTTAAAAACAAATGGGCCCTGATGGCGCCTTATGCATGTAAACAGCACCAAACAGTGATTTTTTGGTATGTAATGGAGTCTCATGAGAATCTCACTCCAAGAACGTCAATTCTGCTTGTTTATATACCCGCTAAGCCAGAAATGAGCCTCATCATGATTTGACGACAAAAATCTGGTTCAACTGCTAGTTGATTCTCAGCCCATTTACCGAACACAAGACGCAATTAATGGTCAGCTGGCTTTAGTTCTATATCACCATATGGATGCAGGCCAAGATTTTTCTCAAACTTTTCCAAGTAGTGTACTGGCAGAGACCAAGTTGCTGACCACGGTATCGGATCGATAAATTCTGGTCCTCTGTCATACTCACGTCTACAGCAGCGATGGCTTCTTTTGTACGCACGGTACGTAGCGTAGCTTCTCAGACGGATGATTATGCGCACTGTAAGCTTGACGAAGCACTCTATAAGTTTTTCGAACAAAGCCCGAATTTTGGAAATAAATATTCACGTTTTTATGGTGTAAGTCTTTGCATGGTGATTTGCCATATTCAAACACACTTCATTTGTATGACATCTAGTTTGAAAGTTATCCCTATCGGGATAAAACATCCTTTTATTTTAAAAAATAGGCTTAGTTCTCGGCTTTTAAAACTCTTTTTAAACGTGTTATTGTAGTTTTATATATAAAAAAATATTGGTTTTGATGTTAAAATTTCAAAATTTAAGGAAGGAAGGAAAAAAATGTGTTTGATTCTAGAAATTCTGTATACGAAGATAGAAAAAGAGACTAAAAAGAGGACAAAAAAAGAATTTTATATAAAAAGAGAGTGTAAAATAGATCTGAGTTAAAAAAGAGAACATGTTCTCCCTTAAAAGAGATGTTCTGGAAACCCTAGTTAAGGTCCACTACCAAACTAACTCCACTCGGTGGTTTATCAGCCTTTACTGCATATGCACCCAAACTTTCAGCCTATTCTAGCCACGACTCAGAGGTGGCCATAAAGCGATAAATGAAAACGATATTCTGGTAAAGAATTTTTCTCAGTTTCAGAACCTTTGTGGGCAGAAAGTAGAATCACCTTAAAAGACGCTTAGAACATCCTAATCACATAAGCTAACCAAATGGGCCAAAAATTCTCTAGTCAAATCTGTTCTAAGCTCTAAATGCAAAAATATTCTTTAACAAACATCATTAATCAGCCATGGGTCATTAAAAGAGCATTTTCTTAAGAGAAGCCGGTAGAAGCTTCTGTTGTCAGACTAAATCTCAAAAGAGAAATAAACAAATCTGTATATAATGCAAGAATGTTCAGCATTATGTCGCCTTACAAAGCTTAATGAAAAAGAGTTATTAACCTGGAAAGACTCGAAATCATATAACCACCCAAAACTATATATAATACAACTCAATATTTCTCGTCTCTTTTTTCTGCCGTTATTTTTATGATCAATTTACTACAGAAACAGCCAGTTTCATTTCTCCCCATAAACAATTTCACCGTAAAACTCCCGCCTCCAGTAATGCCCACCAATTTACCCTCGAGTTGAATTTTGGTCTTACGGTTAAGTAAAGAGGTCCGTTCTTCAGCCGTACAACTCGAATTTCGAATGTTTTGGCAAGTTCTATTTTCCTTTCATATTATGATGTTCAGAATTTTAAAACAAATGTGCATCGTCAAACTCAAAGAAAAATGATATGCCAGTGCCCATGCCATTACCCATAACCCATTAGTCGTATAATTGCATATTTAAGTTGTCAACTCAAAAAACATACAAAACGAACTTTTAACACGAGAACCACCTAAAGATAGATAGCAAAACGTACTACACCGCCTAAAAAAATCACGCCCGCACCTACTCCATGACACAATATTCAAATCTTAACATAACTCTTTAGTAACAATTGGAGAAGTGTATACCTTCTCTTAACCAGAATACCTATTGCTATCATACTCCCAGTTTCCTCGCGATCTAAACTTCTTTAAGTAGCTCTTTCTCCAGTGCCAATCAAGCTTCAAGCCAAATCGACAACTTCCCTCTCTCTGTGAGAAAACTGGATAGCAAAATGCAAGTTCCACACTCCAAACAGAAACCGAAAAATTCAGTCCAAGTTCTGTCTGTCTAAACTCTAAAACACACACTGGTTTTGCTTGGCGCGGCTCCTCTAGTTGTCCATTTGTTTTCAATCCGGTTTGTTTGTTTTTTCCCCCCAAAAAAACTGTGTCATACTCGGAATTTTTAGAAAACAAAGTGTCAAAGTTGAACGCGGCGGAATCGACATGCCAAACATAACATACATAAAGTTTACGCGAAACTTCTTCAACGCCACCAATGGCCAGTTGCCCTTCGCCGCGATCCATACAAATGACAGCAATGCATATCCGGATAATGTGATCTTGCTGATCGAGGAACACAATACGGGAGCAGTAAACGACGACGACAATGCTAATGGATTCCATCTGAGAAGCAATACATCTGTGACGTTGATGGTGTTGGCCTGGGTATTGATGATTATTGGATTCACGTTGTGCTGGTGCTTCCAGCTGTTCGAGAAGCAGAAGACACAAATGCTAGCGCGGAGTGGAGATGGTAATGGGAATGCAAGCGATTGGGAGAGTGGCACATGCAATGCAAATGAAAATCAACGAAGTGGAACGCAAGCTTTGGAGTCTGAAGACTACGACGGGGGGATTGGAAGGTGTTTTGTTTTAGATGGGGAACTGGATATAGACATGGAGAGAGACAATGGTGAGTGAAGACAGAAAAGTATTTACTTTTAGTTGTGTTTGTGTTAAGAGATTGTTTTGGGGGAGCTTTTCAAATTTTAGTGTTGGGCAAGATCAATGTAGAATGAGAGCATACTTTTAGGCAGTGTTGAATTTTGCGCGGGATTTTTGAATATTACTTTCAAAAGACATTTATTTTATTTTTTTTATTTAAAGAATTATGTTTTTATTTGTTATGACAAAAATTATTTATATAATTTTATATTTTTTTTAGAAGATGATTATAATTCTATAGAACTATATAGATTCTTTTCCTAAGGCTATCTTTCAATATATATTTTCCTCACGATTTGTCAGATTCTTCGAACATTTGTCATGATTATATTAAAACTTCGAAAGACCCACACTCCCTATGCTCTAAATGCCCATTATTCATCATTCCATCCAATCATGAGGAAATTCCCTCAACTAAGTATAAATTACAAAGGCTCTCTGCACCACTGCTGCCAACACAAATTCCACAAAATCCTGGCACATATCCCAAATATCACTTGCTCATATTATTATCCATGCGATGCGAATGTGTTGACAAAAAATTTTATCCTCTCGTATGGGAACATTTTTGGCATCACATATCAAATACTAAAACAAAAAAAAAAAGGAAATATTTGCACTGACCCAGAATATGGTTCGCTTTGTTTCTTATCCTTCCTTGTTAAAATAAACATTTCTCCAACAATACCCAAGAATATCTCATTAGGATGTGATCCACACCACCAGAGATAAAAAATGTATCTATTTCTTCCATCGATACTCAGATACAGTTGTTAGACTTATATAGATAGAAAGCCAACTCCTTGGTCTGATTGTTTACCTTGTCCTGCGATAGTGAATTTTATCAGCAGGACCAAGCGAAGGGATGAAAAATAAGGCAACAAAAAAAGTCCTGAATAAATAAGTAGAATATTTATTGCTTTTGCACATTCCGGGACTCAAACTATACAAAAATGCAACAAACAGAAAAGAGGAAGTCAAAATGAGAATGCTATGCCATGCGATCTGGCTGGCGAGATGCGGCACCAACAACGACAACGAGGACGACGCCGATGACAACAAATTACGAAACTACCAAGGATAAACAGCTAAAGGATTCCGCACAGCCTCTGTCTCTATGAAGCAGCGAGCGCAACCAGAGTAAACAAAGGATGGTTCAAATTAAGGACGAACAACAACAACCACAGACAAAAAAAAAACTATCTTCTCTCCAAACAGTTTATCGATTTGCAGAATGAATCCGTTCGGTGGCAAAGCAGGACACCACCGATGGAATAATTGAAATTCGTCGAAGAAAACCTAGTTGGCGCGCATATAAACCACAAACGGAAGGAAACCAGCAACTGAGAAGTTATACATCCTTTTACAACTGTCTATACTCCTCCTACACCTGCTGCAACCCTTTTTCCAATTTTTTTGCTTTTACTCCTCGTTGCTCATTGAACAATTTTTATAATGACATTCTGATGGTGGAAAACGGATTCCAATGCATCCGTGCATTCGTGCGTGCTCGGGTGGATTTTTCGCTTTTATTGATATTGAGTTTGAATTTCCTTTTTAATTACAATTGGGTGGTTTAATTGTTCGTTTTTTTTTTAACTCTATCGGGTGGTGGCGTCGGTGCGGCTAGAGGTGGATATTTTTCACCAAGATAATTCGGATTTTTCAATTATTGTCCTCAGTAGATGGAATAAAAGGAATTCTTTCTTTTTTTTGGCAGGAACAAAGGTGGGCCTCAGTGAGGCAGTGATTTTTTAAGAGCCTTGAGTAGCTACAAAGAGGAATGAAAGTTTTTTTCTATACCCAACTCCTCTCATGTAAATTCTTTATCGAGTATCGGTCGAAAGGCAGATGATACCATGATGCCACCAGATTTTATTATTGTTTCATATTTGGTCTTTCTTTCTTGGTCCGTCAGATTTTTGATCTATCAGATGAAGAAACTTTGTCTTTTTAGTATCACAATTCTCCAATTTAACTATGTTCCTTATAACCTAGCTGAAATGCAGGATGCAATTAATATCATTAATTGCTAATTCCAAGACTTACAATTCAAACCTTTTTTTTACCATAAACAAAAAAAAAAAAAAAATCTCATTTTAAACCAGGAAGTCGTTAAGAGAAATCAATGAAAACCCACAAAAGGTCCAACTTTCCCGACACTATCATATCATTCCCAAAAGACTCCCACCGTGATTCGCCATCACATCCTCAAATGAGATTAAATGCATTCACAAGCACCGGGACGATTGTTGAATCAAACGAATTTCACAGCGGATTTCCTCATCGTCATCGTGTTGGAGGAAGTCCCATGTAATTGCCTGGACATAAAAAATATATCCCAAATCAAACCAACAATAATAAAAAAAAATATAAAAATTCACACCATTTGAAGTAAAATACGGAAATGCTTTGACACTTTTAAAGCCTATTAACGCATACTTATGATCCTATTATGTCCGGTAATAAATTTCCTTTAAAAAAGAGGATCAAAAGGAAACCGTGAATCACACAACAAGGAAAGGTGCGGACTGTTTGCAGGAAGGACGAGCACCGAAAACGGGCAATCTCGATTCCCATCTCTTTCACAGGATTAAAACTCGACCAGGTAGGGTGTCACTTAATAAATGATGTCCATTTACAAAGGAACTAGACAAAAAACAAACTGAACAATTTTACCTACATATATATTGTGGATGCCAATGTATCCTTATTTATCTGGTAGGATATTTGTACTTTTCACCAGGACCGTTTGGCGGCACGAACTGGCAACAGGATTAAATAAACTCAGAGTTCAAATCGATTTGCTTCGTGCCGCTGCTACGTTGAAATCCAAGCACGCCAATTGAACTTTGGGGCAGTTTCTCCATATTGGGTTGACTTTGGTCCTGTGGGTTAAGAGGAATGAACAAAAAATAACAGTTGGAGAGGTTAGACCTCTCGACACTCCTGACCCATTTCCTCTGGATAAAAACCTCCTCATTTTAAGAAAACTTAGGAAGCAAACGAAATCCTCTTATCCTTGATCTAAATTTTCTATATAACCCCTTCAGAATGCTCCCCCACCGCCCAACACACTTCATCAATATAAAATGCATTTCAAGAAGGATCATCTCCTGAGTGGATATCCTATGCATGCACGCATATTAAGACAACAAGCACATTTTTCCTCATTCAATCGCCGCAAAGTAAACACTTGAGTCTTCCCCTTGGAGGATATCATCTTTGATCCTTGCTTCTTCGCGGTAGCTAGTGTCTTTTAAATTATATATATCCACCATAAAACCACAGATGTGTGCAGGCGATTAAGTGCGCCAAGGATGCGCTGGAAAATATTTTTCTTATACTTTGTTGTTATCAAGATTCAAGCATCCTGTATGAGCTTCGTCGTCATTCCTTATGAAGGACATTGTATTATAAACTCGGGGGATGGGAGAAGTAGGAAATTCGAAGATTTCAGCGCATCAAGTGAAGTGCAAACACGGGACATCGAGTCTATCAATCTTGTTGTTGTTACTTATTTTTCGCTTATACATTCCGCAGGAAGCTTTTCAAATGCCTTCGGGTGCCTTCTTGACATTCCCCAGTGGAAGACAGTATTCGTCGCATCTTCACACATTGACCCGGTATTTGGTCGTAAAATCACTGTTTCCATGAGATAAGAATGAACGCATAAAAATATTACCCTTTTTCTCGTCCTTATAAGAATGAGTTTGTAGTTCGGTTTATTGCTATGTGGAGAGTTCCGAAGATTCCTGGGAAATTCCTTTGGGTAAATAAAAATTTTCTTCGACTTTTATGATGGATTTGGGTTTATTCTTCTTTTTTTTAACATTTTATCTATCAAAAGGGAAGGACTGCACACAAATTTCGTAATAAAAATGTCCTTATCGGTGAATTTTGACTGGAAGTTGAGTGCATGGTTAAGACGATGATGAAGACTGCAGATTTTATGGCATTTTTTTTTGTTTGTGAAACGATAGTAGTTACAGACCAGATGCATATGTGAAGTTGACAATATTCAAATGTTCGATAAGGACACACTATTCTTCCTGAATTGACAATAGATATCCGGTGGCTTGCAAAATGCATTTTGTGATAGGATAATCGAGGAAGTTCTGGAAACATGCAATCATAGTCAATCATTGTTGGACATTTATATTAAACATGGTTTTTTTTTTTAAAGAAGATTATATAGTTTTAGAAGAATAAAAAAAAGGATTTATTTAAGAAGGACCTGAATTGAATTGTACATTTGAGTCTCTAGTTTCTATCTATTGCACCACATTTGAGAGTTCGATTCAGAGATTTTCCAGAGCTTAGCCACTTACTTACTTACTTACTTAGGGGGCGCTACAGTTCGGGACGAACCTGGTCTTCAACCAACATGCACTTCCGGCCAGCTCGGTCTTTGGCTAGCTGCCACCTAAGGCGAGGTCTTCCTCGACTGCGTCTACCCTCTGGGATGGAATGGAAGATCCTGCGAGCCGGAGCATTGTTGTCCATTCGCTCTACATGACCTAGCCATCTTAAACGTGATATGCGTATTTTTTTTTACCAGGTCAATGTCGCTGTACAGCTGGTATAGTTCTTGGTTGAACCTTCTCCTCCAAAGCCCATTAACGCAGATAGGGCCAAAAATCCTCCGAAGAATCTTACGCTCGAAACGACTAAGGATAACTTCATCCACCTATGCCTCGGCGCCATAGAGCAGGACTGGGATGATTAGGGTCTTATACAGAGTTTCCTTTGCTACTCAATTGCCTTCCTAGCTCATAGAAACAGCGATTGGCAAGAGTAATTCTTCGCTTTATTTCTGACGAGATGTTGTTGTCAGTGTTATAGCGGATCCGAGGTACACAAAGTCCCTAACTACCTTAAAGTTGTACCTGTCTATTGTGATGTTTTGTCCAATCCGCCGGTGTTGTATGTCCCTTTTTGTGGACAGCAGGTACTTCGTTTTGGCCTCATTGACTGCTAGTCCCATCTTAGCCACTTCAGCTTCAATGCTAGCAAACGTTCCAATGACAGCTCGCCGAGTTCTGCCAATGATGTCTATGTCGTCAGCGTATGCTAGCAATTGCACGATAGCGCATCACCTTGTCGGAGGTGCAGTTTAGATGGTCTCCTTTTATGTGGATCTTGTGGAGCTTAGCCACTGTTCAGTAAAAATC
The DNA here is from genome assembly GCA_963971375.1 of Platycheirus rosarum. Classification (NCBI taxonomy): domain Eukaryota; kingdom Metazoa; phylum Arthropoda; class Insecta; order Diptera; family Syrphidae; genus Platycheirus; species Platycheirus rosarum. The sequence goes on along the minus strand of OZ020508.1, from coordinate 154,415,065 downwards.
GCCAAAACGAGAGATTATGGGAGCCGGGAATACAGCCTTGTCATTAACAATAATTGTCTTGCAAAACCAATTCATATTTTAAAACAACCCCATAGGTGAAGCCCCTTTGGTGAAGCAGGGAATTGCGAGTTGAGGTCCCAGCTAAAATCGTAACAATCGTCAATTAAAACAAGAAACTAAAGCACCATAATAATCTTGTTAAACATGCACTTCACCCTTAACCTCTCCAATCAGCCTCATGCCTTAATTTAACCAAATTATCACCTCAACGGTGATCTTCATAAAAAAATTCACACTCAATATACCCCGCCTACACATTCCCAACAGTTTGACAATATACCATACCAACCAACGCCTATATTCCCATTTGTCATAACAAAACTCGAGTCAAAATTCTTCCTTGCTACCACGAATCCTGCTTCCATCATTTATCATATTAAAACCTCATATTTCAAGGATTTCTAACAAAACTCTTAATAACACCTCGTGAGAATAATGTGCTTTCTTACCGTTATAACTTCCTTCCCTCGAACTCACCACCGGCAAAATAATACTTAACATTCCCAAAGAACACAATCTGCGACCACACACCTTTCCTTCTCAGCTGTTCGTATAACAACAAAAAGATCATTATTTTTCCAGAAGCAGGAGCTGTTTCCAGCTCTTTAGAGAGACAACCGAGAACCGACGACAAGGTTTCGTTGGCATTTTAATGTCTTTTTTAAAAATTGCGCTAATATTCATATTGCTTTTGGTCCTTTTTTATGAACCGCACACCACACACGAAGGCAAATGCCAACAAAAGTCTTCTTCTTGCCACATAGAATTTCCTGCAACCTCAATGAACTAAACTGTGTGGTACTTACTAGAGTGTCGATGATAATGATGATGATGATGGCAGTTAACGGTTTCTGAGGCACATTGGAATTCTCTGAGTGCCATTTTGCTTCTCATGTCACGTCAAATGAAAATTTATTTCCATTTAAGGTTAACTAACTTCATCAATCAAAATTTGCAACGCGCAATACTAAATTGATGTACGAGCAATACAGAGGAACTTTCATGCAGCGTAGGAGCTGTAGAAACTTACCCATACTCAAAAAAAATGTGTAAGGACAAGAATACGTTTTATAAATACAACAGTTGATGGAAAAGTTGGGCCTCTTTCAATAAGAATTTGCAGTGAATGACGAATTTTCGAAAGCACTGTGGACATTAAATATAATTTCTTATACTGGACTACCACTGTGTCTAGAAAAAGTTACAGTCATATTTTTCGGAAGCTTAGATTTGTTCGGTAACGAAAGTGAAAAATTGAAAAAAAAAATGTTTTCATCAAAACCGCTTCTACGTTTTACGAATTGTTTCTAGGAATTGTTACTAGCTTGACTCAGCAAGCCATTTTATGACAACAAAATGCTAATGGCTTATTTTAGATTTTTTTTTTTTATAATTTACACGCGCGAAAGGGGTTTGTGTGTACCCTTAAAATGTTTAAACACCGCACGAGCATTAGGGTAATGAGGAGGGATAAAAGAGGAGATACCGATGCACATTAGTTTTAAAGTTCTGCATATCAAAATGGGAGGGAAACACAGAGCCTGGCAGAGCGTTCCACATTCGTGTGGTGCGACTAAAGAAAGAATCTCTATACTTAACAGTACGTCCGAAGTTAGTAGTAAAAAGGCCTTACCCAAGCCTAATAGCGTGCTAAGCTTTTAGCAGCTTTTATTTTTTTAATTTTCAGTAAAAAATGAAACAAGCCATTTTGAACCTTTATCTACGAAATTTGTATAAAATTTGTCAAACTCATTTCAGCGGCTATTTATTTAATTGACAAAGTTTGAATTCATTCGCTTTCTAAAGTTTGCATTATATTAGCTCTATACAATCTATTACTTTTTAAATTAAAAAAAAATTGGGCTTAATACTTATAGCTTAATTGTTAATTGAGAGAAATAAAATCAAAGGTGAATTACTTGAATGAAAGCCTTTTCGCAATCTTTTGATGGTACGCTAAGTCGACAAGCAAATAATTATTTTGTGTGTATAAATCACTTTTGCAGGCAAGCCTTATAAAAGTTGTCGTAGGGAGCCTTATAGCAGCTATCTTTTTATTTAATTTTCGGGAAACAACTTCGGAACCTTAATCTACAAGCCTTACATAGAACTTCCCAAATCAACATATAAAGGCACTATAGCAGTTATTTTTTTAACGTACATGTTTGAAATAAGTGGATCGCGAAAGTTTGCTTTATATAAACTGTATACAAACTATTAGTTGCCAACTTTTACTAGTGATAGTGATAGGACTAGGGGAAGTTTTTCATTCCTATCTTAAGAAATGAAAAACTTCCCCCATAGTTTCTACATATATCATATATCAAGCATGACATTACACTGACAGCACACTGCCCGGGCATTTGGAAGATAGGGAGGGGAAGAATAGGAGGTGTCGATGAACATTGGTTTTGAACACAGTACACACAACTAAGGTAATATATTGCGCAGGTTGTCAAAATCTGATCTGTCACTTTGTATTAAAAATGGCGGTTCTCAGAGACCTACATCAAAATATGTATGAACAAAACTATATACCTGACGTTGTTTTATATTTTTCTTGTTTTCTTGTTTATTAAAAAACTTGTTTGTAAATTAATTACCACAAATACTTTAAAATATAGCCACGAGATCTATTTTTCAGAACAAATTAAATAGCAGATGGTCTCTGACGGCCGCCATTTTACTTTGATTTTGACAGATGCGCAGAAGATAGCAAAAATAAAACCTCTAATGGTATTACCTTGGATATGTTTACTGTGGGTTTTGAATTCTTGCAGATCAAAATGGCAAGGGAAAATCTCGCCGGGTAAACTATTCCAAATTCGTGTTGTTCGGCTAAAAAAAAAAGAATGCCTTTATTTCACGGTACGTCCAAAATTGGGCTCAAGGGTGAACTGATGACAATTCCTTGCGAGACGAGTATTACGAGAGAAACTTTTAAGGTGAGGAATGCAGCTGGCTACTTGAGTCAACATTTTTTTTTTAAAGAAACGATAAAATAAGAAAAGGAAACATTGAGTCGATGTTCGAGAGGGGCAATTGTTTCAGCGGCAGTTCTATTTACTATCAATCTTAACGCTCGATTTTTTCTTCAATGTAAGTGCCATTCATGGACAATGGCATTGGGGGTATGTTTAGCTTTAACGACAGAAGACAGCATTAAGTTTTCGAAGCATTAAACTCCACACGATTCCTATTACCCCATGCTGTATAAATCGGAGTTTAATGAGTTTGACATACGGTACCATTGCAATTGTACGTCCGAAGGCGAAGGACGTGAATTATCGAACGAATATGAAAAGCTGAGGGTAGAGTCGTCAGCAAAACAGTTAAGTGGATTAGAAGTAACAGACAGAAGATCATTTATAAAAATGAGGAAGAGTCGGAGATAGAACAGAGCCCTGGGGCACACCATGGGAATCAGACTTGAATCCGTCCAATACAACTTGTATTGAACGGTCCAGAAGATAGCTTCTAATCCAACGAACAAGAGTATTATCGATCCCTAAAGCACGCATTTTCGATAAGAGAGCTTCATGCCAAACTCTATCAAATGCCTTGGAGATATCAAGAGCAATAATCTTACTTTCACCAAAGCGATGTAAAGATTTGTTCCACTGTTCGGTGAGATATGCCATCAGATCACGGTTACTGTGGAAGCCATACTGACGGTCATGGAGAAGCTTTCGATCTTCGAAATATTCCTTAAGCTGCCGGTTAATCAGCGTTTCCATGACCTTAGAAAGAAGGGATGTTAGTGCTATGGGTCGGTAGGAGGAGGGGGATGATGGGTCACCTTTCTTAGGGACAGGCTGAACAAACGTTGCTGTGAGGCAGCGTGGAGCTGGCAGTGAAATGGGAGGCGAGCAAGTTTGCCTTTTCTGAAGAGTAAACAATTGGTTTGTTACTGTCCATGAGCGTTGGAACCGAAGATGTCGAGGAGTTTTTAATATTTTTTTTACAAATGACCAAACATTTTTACTGCATTTGGGACATTGCTGATTTTTTTGCCGTAATTTTTGGTCATGAAAAAATTATTTTTTTTCAATATGGGAGTTGCATGTGTTCCTTGCTTGTTGTGCTTTTTTCCGATTTTCCTCTGTAGGGTTGGCTTTTTAAGATCAGAGTTAAACCAGGACTTTTCTTTAGGCTTGATGCTTTTTACTCTGTTAGGAATCACATTTGTGATCATTTCAGCACTGGCATCAATGTCACTATCGAGGAAGCATAGGGACCAGTTAAAGTTTAGGAAAAAAATATTCAGGCCGTCCCAGTTGGCTTTCTCGTATTATGCCAAACGGTCCTGTTGGGAAGTTTTTCTTTAACTGGATGGGTGGAGGATGAGAAATTAGCTGAAATGACACAATTGTCTGAAGTGCCAAATGGAGAAGTTACACTAATGGTATATTTATCAGGATAAGAAGTAAGAAACAAGTCAAGAGTATGGGCGGCTTGCCCAGCAACATCCGATATACGCGTTGGCACATCGATCAGTTGGGTAAGGTGATGTTACCCGGCAAAGAGCTCGACATACCTTCCTTCGGGTGTTGTCTGACCAGAAAAGCGGAGCCAATTGGAATTATGTACATTAAAATCGCCCGCAATAACAATTTCAGTGCGAGGGCAAAGGAAAACAATTTCGGAGATGGAATCAGACAGCGCATCAAACTCGTTACAAGTCGAATTACTGTCGAGATTTGGACTCCTGTAAATAAAACAATAATGAATGACATGCCTGTGGACCGTGACAAAAACAATTTTTTTTCAAAAAACTTAAAATAAAAAAACAGCTTTTATGCCAAAACGCTTTTGCATAAAAGCACAAACAGAGAAACAGGAAAAAACCAGAGTTCTTCGTTTTCCCAGATTTTCGTTCTAATGGATAACTTACGTTAACAAATGTTTTGTCTTTATTGACTTTTACTTTCAGGCTTAAACCAATCCTGTGTTTGAAGGTCATTTATGTAATGTAGAGATGCATGAAGTGTCGAATCTAGGAATTATACCGCAGTAATCAGTCAAATTACCTCTCGGAAACTACAAATATGTCTTTCGAAAAAATCGATAAAATTAATTTCCAGAAGGGAAATTTTGTAAGGACATCTTGTATCCTGCTTAATAAGGGTTTGCCATTTTATTTAAATTTTCATATTTGTCTTATAATTTTGAAGTTTAACAAGTATACATCAATTATTTAGGTGCCATTCTCAGACTCTCGTGAAATTCGTAAGATTCCATTAATCATCTCACCTTGTGAGTTGCTTTTATTGCAAACAAATATCCAGATCAATACATTCTGATATCATATTGTGTTTGCTTATTTCGTTACAAAAATATTTATTAATTTTTTTTAACACAAATACAATGTTTATTTTTTTCGCCGAAACACATATTGTCGCTAGAATTGAATTTGCAATCAATCCTCGATCATGTCGATCTAAAATAAACAACAACACCCAACCCTGAAGATGAAGAAAAAAAATTGTATTTATTTTATCCATTTCGATGAATATTCTTTGAATATTTTCAAATTAGCAAGAACATTCAATATTCAGCATCAGTAACGTGATACTGTCAATATCACACCAATTTTTTTTTTTTAATTTATTCTAGCTTTTGTGTGAAAGTAGCACGTTGCAGTGTATGGATTGGTCGTAGAAAGACGTTGATAAGACTATAAAAACAGCACAAAAGTTCAGTGTACTTATCTGATTTGATAGTGAGTCGAAGGAAAAGATACTTTTAAGACACAGTACAACAACACTCTTGTTAATTTATTTGATCAATTAATTATCACTTTTGTATACCTACCTACCTATCAGGAGATAGTGTGAAATCACCTTCAGGTAGTTACTATCTACATAACTCGACAAATAGTCATGAGTTCGCAGACAGTTTGTCAACCTAAGTTACTAACTGATGAAACTTTAATAAAAAAAAAAACAAAAACAATTTCTCAGTTTCAAAATTATGACAAAATAATGGCATCATCGAAGCTTTTAATCGGACTCATTCATCTGTCATATCATTTTATTATCTTTGATTGAATAAGGAGAAGGAGACCAAATATTTTGTTAGTTTAGCTGTTTAAGAATTTCCGCAAACATTGTGATTCAAAAATGCTAAAATATTTGCATTTTCTTTGACACATCAAAAGATAAAAGATGTTTGAGATACTTTAGAATATGACACGGAATTCCTTTGAAATGAGTTTCACCTTTTACGTTGACAGACCCACAAAATTGTCTAAGCCATATGACTACCTCACTTGGGATTCTTATCTCTTGTGTTAAGTGTTATAGTTATATCAAACTTTTTTTTATCAATAAAACACTCTCAAGTCTTCGGTATCTACTATAAAGTAAATAAAAATAGAAAGTGATTTACGCAGAGGAAATAACCATTCGTTATCAGATGTGACGCGGTATGACAACCTAACTGGCTGGTTGGTGTGACCTACGTATCAAAGATTGTATCTTTTTTAGAAATCCAATTAGAAGATCTTATTGGAGATTATTCCAATTGGAATATAACTTCCTAACCAAAAGTGCTGACCAAGCCAACCAGATATCATTGGTGAAAATAATGTCTTTTGAGGTTCATGTATTAGCTAAAGTGAAGATATTTAAGGAATTGATCAACGCGACAGGGTGGGTCATTTCGAAATATCTTGCAATGTATTTTCCTAACATTTTTGCTGTGGCTACTCTCGTAGGTTTTGGTACATCATCATATGTGAGAATTTATAATGTGATTGCAATATCTGACCGCGGTTTTTACGAAACTATACAATAGGTACATACATTCCAATTCTCCATGTTTTGAACATCAATCTTGGTGTTCTAGTCAAATTATCGCAATGATAGTGATAGGGCTTCCTAAAAAAGTTTGTAATACATTTTTAGTTTCTCTGATGTCACAAACGGAGTATTCCAGATTTTATTCTGTACCATTACGCCGGTAGATTAATTCTCGCTTTGAAAATAGTAGAAATTATGTCCTCCACTTCACCGCGCCACCTAAGGCGAGGTCTTCCTTGGCTGGATCTTCGATTCCATCCCAGAGGGTAGACCTCTGGGATGGAATCGAAGATCCTGCGAGGCGGAACATTGTTGTCCATTCGCTCTAGATGACCTAGCCATCTTAAACGTGATATGCGTAATTTTTGACAATGTCGCTGTACAGCTCGTATAGTTCTTGGTTGAACCTTCTCCTCCAAAGCCCGTTAACGCAGATAGGGCCAAAAATCCTCCGAAGAATATTACGCTCGAAACGACTAAGGATATCTTCATCCGCTTTAGAGCAGGACTGGGATTATTAAGGTCTTACAGAATCTCCTTTGTCTTTCGAGAGAGGGCTTTGCTACTCAATTGCCTTCCTAGCCCATAGAAACAGCGATTGGCAAGAGTAATTCTTCGCTTTATTTCTGACGAGATGTTGTTGTCAGATGTTAAATATAGCGGATCCGGAGTAACAAAGTCCCTAACTACCTCAAAGTTGTACCTGACTATTGTGATGTTTTGTCCAATCCGCCGGTGTTGTGTGTCCCGTTTTTGTGTCCCAATACAATTGACTTGCGAGTTTCAGGCGTTCAAAAAGTACGGCCGAGAGGATCTTGTAGGCGATATTCAGGAGACTAATTCCTGTATAGTTGGTGCAGTTTAGAGGGTCTCCTTTCTTGTGGATCGGGCAAACGATGCTGAGGTTCCATTCATCAGGCATACTTTCTTCTGACCAAACTTTAGAGATGAGTTGGTGTATGCACTCCACCAGGTCATCTCCGGCTGCTTTAAAATGTTCGGCGAGTAGTCCCTCGGTTCCAGCAGCTTTGTTGTTGTTTAGTTTAGATATTGCTATCCTTACTTCAATTTGGTCAGGTGGACGGAAGTTTTGTCTGTCATCGTCCATGTTGAATGGTTCATTCTGTCTGACAGGGTCTTCATCGCCGTTTATCAGTCTGCAGAAATGGTCCTTCCATGTACTCAGCACCGACTGTGACTCTCCTACGAGGTTTCCAATCCTATCTCTACAGGCTTCTGTGCGGGTTTTTTTTTCCTTGGCACGCTCTTTTTGCCTGTTGGTAAAACTTCCGCACGTTGTTCCTGGAGTAGAATCTCTCAATATCTTCGATCGCGCGCTTCTCATGCGCTCTCTTTTTCTTTTGGAAAAGCCGTTGTTCTTCCCGTCTTTTCTGCTCGTAGAGCTCGCGAGTAGCTGTCGTCTTTCTTTGCAGCGCCGCTTTATATGCCTCTTATTTGGCTGCATGGGCCTGCCTGCATTCGTCATCGAACTAGAGGTTTCGTGGTGGTGGTCTGGTGAAACCTAGCACGTCAGTTGCGGTATCTCTGATGGCTTGTTGGCAGTGTTGCCACTGGTCTTCGGCACTTGATGCTGGCGGTACTGGATTTCTTGGATGTTCGATCGGCATAGGTTCTGGCGGTTTCTTGTGATTGCAGCTTTCCGACGTCATACTTCCTCACAGTATTACTCCGTTGTTGTGGTGTTCGCGTTATTCGCATTCTTACCTTTGCTGCAATAAGGTAGTGATCCGAGTCGATGTTAGCTGCTCGGAAAGTGCGAACATCCAAGATACTGGAGGAGTGTCTTGCATCAATCGCAACGTGATCAATCTGATTGACGGTTCTTTGATCTGGGTGTCGCCAAGTCCCTTTGTGTAGATCGAGATGAGGAAACCGTGTGCTTGCAATAGTGACGTTATGTGCCGCTGCGAAGTCAATTAGCCTAAGTTGGTTTTCAGACGTTGTGTCGTGTAGACTATGTTTTCCGACAGTCCTACCAAAGATTTCCTCTTTACCTATTTTGGCATTAAAATCGCCTAGTACGATCTTAATACTGAATTAGAAGCCAATTTAGTTAAGTCAGAAGTTCCTATTTTTAAAAATAGTATACATCATTATGCTCTGCAATTTGTTTTAAAGATCTTGAATTTTGATAAATTACATTTTGATAAGCGTGAGTTGAACTCAGTTCGCGATTGCAGTATGGTATGAACTTTTTTTTTAACACGATAAATTGGGATTTGCTCTAATGACTTAAAGCAGTGTTACGATTCTTTTTTTTTTTTGCTAAAATTAAGGAAGCTTATAATTTGTTTGTTCCATTTAAGGAGAGAAAGCATAGAAATAAGCCGGTTTGGTTTAATAAGAGATTATTCAATCTTAAAAATAAACTTTCTAAAGTCTATACAAATTACAGAAAGGATCCTAGTTTACGCCTTCGCTATATACGATGTAGAAATTAATATGAGTCTGTGAAAAAGTCGGCCTATAATAGCAATATGCGCTCTATTGAGAATAATATTAAGAGTGACTCTCGGGGCTTTTGGAAATTTGTCCATTCTAAACGTATATCTCATGGTATTCCGACTAGTATGAATTACCTTACTCAATCATCAAATGATGAGGACGCTATATGCGATATTTTTTTTTTTTTTTTTTTTTATATAATTAATGCGCGCACAAGGGACTACTTGTTTCCCTTTTAATGTAACACACTGCGCGGGCATTAGGAAGATAGGGAGGGGAGAGATAGGAGGTGTCGATTAACATTGGTTTTGAATGTTTACAGACCAAAATGGCAAGGGAAAATCCCGCCGGGTAAACTATTCTAAATTCGTGTTGTTCGGTTAAAAAAAGAATCCCTATATTTCACGGTACGTCCGAAATTGGGCTCAAGGGTGAATTGATGAGCATTCCTTGCGAGACGAGTATTACGGGAGAAACTTTTAAGGGGAGGAATGCAACTGATTACTTCGAGTGAACATTTTTTTGTAAAAGAAACGATAAAATAATAAGGAAAGACATGAAACATTGCGTCGGTGTTCGAGAGGGGCAATTGTTTCAGCGGCAGTTCTATTTCCTATCAATCTTAAGGCTCGATTTTGTATTCTATCAAGCAGGTGAAGCGCTGTTTGCGAAGCACCTGCCCAGAGGTGGGAGTTATACTCGAGTTTAGGACGTATAAACGCTTTATAAATTGTAGCCAGATCAGATGGAGAAAAATACTTCTTCACCGATACAGAAAACCTAAGCACTTAGCAGCATTCTTAGCGATCTCAAATATATGATCGTTCCAACGGAGGTCGTCGTTAACACACATACCGAGTACTGACAGAGAGCTTTTCGGTTTCTTCGATGTGGGTGCCATTCATGGACAATGGCATTGGGGGTATGTTTAGCTTTAATGACCGAAGACAGCATTGAGTTTTCGAAGCATTAAACTACACGATTCCTATTACCCCACTTGACAATGCTGTATAAATCGGAGTTTAATTAGCTTGACATACGGTACCGTTGCAATTGTACGTCCGAAGACGAAGGACGTGAATTAGCGAACGAATATGAAAAGCTGAGGGTAGAGTCGTCAGCAAAACAGTTAAGTGGATTAGAAGCAACAGACAGAAGATCATTTATAAAAATGAGGAAAAGAGTCGGAGACAGAACAGAGCCCTGGTGCACACCAGCATTTATTTTGTGGGAATCAGACTTGAATCCGTCCAATATAACTTGTATTGAACGGTCAATAAGATAGCTTCTAATCCAACGAACAAGAGTATCATCGATCACAAAAGCACGCATTTTCGATAAGAGAGCTTCATGCCAAACTCTATCAAATGCTTTTGAGATATCAAGAGCAATAATCTTACTTTCACCAAAGCGATGTAAAGATTTGTTCCACTGTTCGGTGAGATATGCCATCAGATCACCAGTGGAACGGTTGCTGCGGAAGCCATACTGACGGTCATGGAGAAGCTTTCGATCTTCGAGATATTCCTTAAGCTGACGGTTAATCAGTATTTCCATGACCTTAGAAAGAAGGGATGTCAGTGCTATGGATCGGTAGGAGGAGGGGGAGGATGGGTCACCATTCTTAGGGACAGGTTGGACAAATGCTGTTTTCCATCTTCTAGGAAAGATTCCAGAAGAGTAGGAGCGATGGAAAAGCTTACGCAGTGGCTTTGCCAATGTGGAAGAACACCTCTCCAGAAGAATCGGGGGTATACCATCCGGGCCAGCGGATTTGTGTATATCGAGATCTTTGAGAACTCTTGCTACTGTACGAGTGCGGAAAAAAATCTGTCCCATGGAAAAATTTACATTCTCAAGTACAGGAGGGGCAACGTTGCTATGCGGCAGCGTGGAGCTGGCAGTGAAATTGACGGCGAGCAAGTTTGCCTTCTTTGAAGAGTAAACAATTGGTTTGTTATTGTCGATGAGCGTTGGAACCGAAGATGTTGAGGAGTTTTTAATATTTTTTTACAAATGACCAAAAAATTTTACTGCCTTTGGGACACTGCAGAATTTTTTGCCGTTGAAAGGGAACTATCACAGTTAATAATAATTAGCTTGGAAATAATGGAAATCCTTTCCTGAACTCACTTCTACACCAAGACTCTTAAGATCTATCAAGCACTTTTAGTTTTTCTGAGGAAAATTATTCTTAGCTTCTTCCAATTATTTCAAAAGTAAAACAGCTTAAACCCAGCCCAATGTCCTTGGCAATCAATTTTTTTACATTCCTTCAAAAAATGATTAACAATAATCTAAAAATAGTTTGGCTTATTTTTGTTTAAAAAAAAAAAAAAAAAAAACATCCATAAAACCATAACTTAATGAAATTTCTGTCTAAGGCCACACTTGTTATCACAAAATCTTTATTAAGATCGAAATGACATCAACATCGAATCGAATCCCCACCTTTTTGTTACCAGCATTCACATAACTTTTGTCAATATTTACCATTGATCTCGATCGATCAAGCCACATTTTTTTTCTATTCTACAAATTTCTACGAGAAAAATATAAATAAAAAATCAAAAATCAACAAAACAAACAAGAAAACCTACAAATTTGCAACTTGCATCTGTATCTACTATCTTATTCTATACTGGTTGTATCGCATTAACAAAATAACACATTTTGAAGTTTTTTTTAGAGCTTTAAGCCAGTGTAGCATCCACAAAGGTGAGCTTCTTAGATTCAAAGGAAAAGCCGAGCCAATTCTATCCAGATACAGTTCACGAGGTGTTAAACATACATCCGCTAGATATTCTGATCGCACATCGAACAATACGCATTTTTGTTCGCTTTGCATTTGTGTTCTGGGTATTGACATATCAGCTTCAGCACCAGACCGCTAAAAGCATTTCAAGGAGGCAAGCACGTTGTAAGCAATTACCACAACTGTAACTGTCATTGCACGAGCATCTGTATCTACATAGTGAACGCGCCGTATCTATTCGGTTAAAAAAAAGTATCTTTTCTTCGCGATCGAAATCGTCATATCAGTGTGTTTGTTTTTTGTTTACAAATTTAATTAAAAAAAATTCTTCTTTTTTTCATTCTTGAATTGGAAATCAAGTTGTCGCCAGGCTCACTGCTGCTTGGTATTGGTTCCACAACTTTGTTGTTGTTGTTGTTGTTATCGTTTCTGTTCTCTTTCGCAACGATTTGATCGAATCAAACGACTTATTAAGAAAATGATCGAGTTGTGCGGTAGACGTGCTTCAGTCTGAAATACTTTTTTTCGGAATATTTTACGATTTATTGCCAAAGCAAGTAAACGTCAGTGTGATTTTTGATTGACAGTGTTTTGTGCTGACAAGCTGCTGAATACCATTTTCCCGCGCGTTTTTTCGTTTTTTGACAACACCGATTGACCATGGATAATGTCAAAGTATTTCAGGACAACAGCATCGAATTGCAGTCTTTCGACTTTCCCCAGAACTACACACTGCTGATAAGTAAACTGGAGAAACTGGCACTTGGGCTGAATTCAAATTTGGAGAATTTCACACATTCAGCGCATAATCATCACGAAGTGTCAGCCGCCGACAGATTCTTCGAAAATTCCAGTGACGAAGATTCTGGACCGGTGAGCATAAGTCTGCGTCCGCATGGAATGACCGAGGCGGAATACAATCGGGTTGTCAGCGACATCTGGATTGGAGTGATTCTCACACTGCTGATTGTGACGGTGATATTCTTCATTTGTTCCTGTTTCCTGTATCACAAGTTCCAGCAATGGAAGAATTCCTGTAAGTCTAGAAATTTCATTGGTTTTATGTCTTCTCTGTAGCCAAGGGTGGTGTGTTGCCATGGTGTTTTTTTTTTAACTCGAATTTCAAATTAATTTGTTGTTAATTAAAACAATTTGTTGGGAGGGGAGGAATTTAAATATTCTGCCACAAGTTGTCTGCTTTAATTGATATTCATTGAGTTCTGTTTCCATATATACTTGTACTCTTATAGAGTGCAAATTTGTTGTGTCGGTAGAGTAGTTCGGGCATTGAAATATAGGCCAAATTTTAAGTGGTTTTAAGCATTATTAAGAACGTAATAAAGAAGGCTTATAAAAATGTGATTTGTGATTAATTGAATCGATGTTTTGTTGTTGTTTTGATTAGCTTGTGATATTTAAAAATAAAAAAAAGTATTGTTTATAAATAAATAGATTGGTATGCGGCGGGAGGTAAATATTTGGAAATGATGTGTCTAGACGTGAGGGTTGTTGATCACCAAATGAGACATTTTAAGAAGCTATTGGTTGATAACTTATCCAACAATGTGACTTGTCTTATCATTTAGTGATTCCGATTGAATGTTTAGCACTTATTGATAAAATTGTTGCTAAAGGCCAGATAATAGATTAAAAACTACGTATTTTGATCACAAGATTTATTAGTTTTTTTATGGCCTACGTAAATTAACGAAGCAAAGCGCCTGACCTTATTATTGCTTTGATAATTTGTTTATCACATACATAAGCTTGATAGATAGATAAGATATAAATTTATAAGTTCAATTGAACTACTGACGTAAGGAAGTAAATATACATATATAACATATGTAGAGGGTCAGGATTTCATTTTAGTTAAGAATTACTTCGTCATGGCGTCTGTCTTACTCATATAAATCTTGATGGGATGATTAGTTTTTAAGTGCATATTTAAGTTTTTTTTTTTAATTAACTTAAAGCGTGACTCAAGGGGAAATGGGTTTATGCGACCAGGTAACTTGGACAAGTAATATGCCCAGAGGGCTGAAATTATATTCATCCATTAAAAACTTGCTGTTGATTTAACTAACAGCTCTCTTAAGCGCTATGACAGAGTTTAATGATAATCTTTTTAGTAATTCATTTATTTCAAAAGTATTTGAAATCAAAGAATTTTGATTTTTTAACATTCATAAGAGCATTCTAAAAATAGTTTTTTTTATTATTAATTTACAATAAAAGGAACTATTGTCTATTAATATTTCTAGATCTTTATAAATTTTTGAATGAAAAAAATGCAGGCAGTCTATGTATATATATAAAAGAAAGTTGTGTTAGTTACACTATTTATAATTCAAGAACGGCTGAACCGATTTGGCTGAAATATTCAGAAATTTTTAAATTGGCCCGATAGGTAGCGTTGGAGTGGAGATATTTACGAAAATTTTGTTTTCCCTCTATGAAATATGAAAATGGTGCACTTGGTTGTTTAAAGGCATAGTTGGACCCGATAAGTTAAGCTGTTGTCGGGATCCACAAAATATGTTGTGTTTCAAGTAAGGCTGGGGGCACTCATTATATTCTGAGATTTTTAGGTTATCCTAACGTTAGCTCAGCTGTTGAGTGATTATGTGTAAAGAGCCCGACCCATACAATCCGTCCGTCCGTTGAGTTGTAATTTTCGACTGAGCACTCTATTAAATACATACATTCTTATGAGGGGCGTCCCATAAGTATCGCATGCGATGAACGCAACGCACAAAGTAGACGAACTTTTAACTTTTTCACTCCGGCAATCCGTTTGAGAGAACCACTCAAATTATGAGTACTATATTTGACATTAAACACCCGAATTCAGTATTCTATGGGATATTCTACAAAAATATCCTTTTAATTTATAAAAAGTACTATTAAATAATTGATATATAAATCATATATGAAAGATAAGACAATTATACAATTTTTTTTTCGAAGTAACATTAAATTAAGTTTTGAACTTAATTTTTTTCTTAAGAAAAAACCCTTCCATCTAAGCACTAAGGGTTGAAATGTGTATTTGAACAACGTATTCATTGGTTGAGGCCCAGGTTCGCCCCGAACTGTAGCGCCACCTAAGTAAGTAAGTAAGTATTCATTGGGACACCCCAATCCGGCAGCAGTTAAAAGCTCAGGCAACGGAACGCACAACCGGACGCAAAGGATTCTATGGGTCGGGCCCTTAATTTGGCAGCGATCAACAGAACAATTTTTTTGTCATAGCAATTTCAATTCATATTTTGAATATGAGTAAAAAGGCACTGTTTTTATAGATGTTTGCTTACTTGAGACATGGCCAACTACATATCATCCAGAATCTTTAGATACAAATAATATGTGCTTCCCGTCTGAAGCCCTTTGTGATCCTTTAGGATTTCGGTATTCAGAAAACCTATGGTAAACACGAGCAACGCCGGGTGGTTCAGCTAGTAAATAATAAAAAAAAAGTAAAAGAACTGGGCGAAACGCACACTTTTTGGAGTAAAGGACACAAAACCCTTTTATTGAATTTAATTCAACAAAAAAACTCCACAAAAAAACAACAACAAACAACTAGCAATAGTTTTTGTTGTTGCAATATATTTTGTAAACGAACTAAGCCAACAAATATTAAGCCCAGGATAGAGTGAAACTACAAACAAATGGCATCTAAGTCCCTTAAGCTGATGCTCGAGATTTTGAAATTGCAAACCATGTTTTGTTGATCTAAGTGCTCATGCAAGATTTGGTTGGAAGAAAGTACGCACGATAATGAATTCTGTTTTTATTGGCAGTACTTTAATAAAGAAATTCCTTTGAACTGCGCCTACTATAGATCCGATAGGAAGAAATCAATGCAGATTGCAGCTTAAAGCTAGGATCAGGAACGACCACAATCAATCAATTACTCACTTTAGAATATATTTTAGGAAAAAAGTTTATATTAAAATCAAAGCCCTTTTTTGAACAACTTAAATTCAATTTATAGGACTCTCATCATGCCAGTTTTTTATTAAAGGTGATTTTTTTTTTATAATTCACACACGCTCATGGGTTTTGGGCTATACCGTTTTGATGTCGGTGAACAGAGCGCAAGCTACGGAAAAAGGAGATGCTGATACACCTTGGTGTTATACTTCTAAACATTAAATAGAGTTAGGCAAAACATTTCACATTCGTGTTGTACGGCTGAAGAACGAATTTCGGTATTTAACATAACGACCGGAATATAGGGCTCAAGTTACAGAAGACAGCATTGAGTTTTCGACGCTTGAATTCCATACACCAAATTAATAATGCTGTGAAGATAAAAATTTAATGTGCCTAACATACATACATCGTCGTTGAAGATCCACATTGGAGGAGCAGGGGTCAGAGTCCAAAAACCAATATGAAAAGCTGAGTGTACTGTAAGTCAATTAAGCAGTTTAGTGAACAAAATGAGAAAAAATGTCGGAAAAAGAACTGGGGGACTCCAGCATATATTTTGAAGTATCAGATCTTACTGACAATTTACACTGGACGGTCTGAAAGGTTATTCTAATTCACAGTGAAGGATACAAACATCGCATTTTCGATGAGAGAGAGGTGCTAGACTCATTGAAACGCTTTAAAAATATCAAGTGCAATAACCTTACTCTCTCCGAAACGATTTAAGGATTTGATCACCTGTAGACCTATTGCTACTAAAGAAGTACTACCCGTCATTAATAAGCTTTCCATCTTTGAGATATTTCTTGAGTTGATAATTAGTCAATGTTTCCACGACCTTCCGGTGAAAAGAAACTTAAGTGCAATTGGTTGGCAGTGCCATTACAATTGTTGAGTGAACATTTCTCGTCGCTTCTAAATTCTTCATTACAAATTTCTTGGAGCTTTGCACACCCTTCTACCTGGAATAAGAAACTAGATAAACAGATAACAGAAAATCAATTGAGAATTGTTCTACAGAGTCTTAAAGTTGGCAAGGCGGCCGGATCAAATGGGATACCAGCGGAGTTCTTTAAGAATAGCACAGATTTTTTTAAGGGTAAATTAACAGAACGGCTTAATATAATGCTAAAATTTGGAACGTTCCCAGATCACTTCTCTGAAGCACTAATAATGCCAATTCACAAGAAGGGTGATGTTAAGGATTCTAAAAATTATAGAGGAATATCGTTTCTGAATGCAGCCTTAAAAATATTCACAATAATTCTTTACGAAAGACTGAATAGCTGGGTGCAAGATGAAAACAAGCTCAGCGAATTTCAACTAACTTTGTCAGAATTATTGAAAAACTGCACAAGCAAACGACAGCATATATTTAAAATGGAAAAGAAAAATCAGAGAGGATTGAAGTTAACCGAGGAGTAACACAAGGATGTAACCTTAGCCCCCTGTTGTTTGCTCTTTTTCTGGATGATTTGGTCGAGTTTCTCAATTGTGGAGTGGAGTTATCAGATGATGATCAATAAAATGGAAAGATATTACCAAGTGTGGAATCTGGAGGTCAATACTGAAAAATCGAAAATCCTTGTTTTTAAGAATGGATCTGGCAGAACAGAGAGCAATGAGCGTTGGAAATATGGTGGAATAAACTTAGAGGTAGTAAAGTCTTACACTTATCTGGGAATGGAGATTACTTCTAATATGAAACTAGGAAAACATCTCAAAATCAAATAAGATAAGGCTAAATCGGCAATATGTGTGAACTGGAAAAGAATTTTCAACAACAAGCTAATGAGCGAATGATTTAAGGCATAGAGTTTTTAATGCTACGGCCCAAACTATTCTGTTTTAGGGTGCGCAGGTCTGGGGAGTGCAGAGGTATGAGTTAGTTGAATGTCTTTTGCGCTTTTTCTTAAAAAAGTATTCTGTTTGCCGATAAACACACCAAAATATATGTATTATTTGGAAACCGGCCTGCCGACATTGCAGACTTCGTTGTGAGAGTGTTGCAAATGGAGGAACAGAGGCTTCCGAAAAAGATACTGGAGTATGCGATTCATCAAAAAACGCTGCTTGTTAGACTGGAACTTGTTAGCCGCAGACTATGGCTTTACCTTAAATTGGAATTTGAATTCTGTTCAATGCAAGAAATCCCTTTACGAAGTAATAACTGTCACCGATGAGAATGAAAGGTATGCCTGCCTATATTGAAAAAGCACGCGCTTCCACGGAAAGGTAGTATTATTTTAAGTACGTTTTCAATCTCAATGACAGAAACTATTTACCACGGCATTCAACAATTCCATCATTGGTAGCATATTTAAAATAAGAGGAGAACTTATTAGATTGAACTTTAGGCCCCACCGTAATGATGTAAGATGCACACTCTGTAACCGGCAGGAGGGAAGCTATCTGAATGGCGCAAACTGGATGCGCCTTTATGAGTACTACAAGGAAGCCTTTTATTACAGAGCCCGAACCGACGAGAAATTTGTTTGATTGTACGACAGTGGAGAATCTGTTTACTGAACCAAAAATCAATTTGCTTTTTGTATACATAAACTTAAAAACTTAAACTTTGTTTAATTATTTAAATTTGTTATTTTGATTTGACTAATCTAAAAGTCCTTAAAATACGTTTTAACTAAACTGAGTCTTACAAAATTTTGTTTTAACTAAACAAATACATACATAAATATTTTAATTTCACTAATCTGGAAGTCCTTAAAAATTGTTTTAGCTAAAATAAAAGTCCCTTTTAACAAAGAAAAATGTAATATTTGTATCTTTACGTTACTTTCAAAAAAATTGAGTCACTTTTTCGCAACTTAAAAGCAAGAATGCCCCTTAGGCAGACGACATTCCATGTCATGTCATTAGTTGGCGCGTAAGGAGGATTCGCCTTTTTTGGGGTATAGGTGGGACAAAACTATTTTCCATTTGGTCGGAACAAGTCCTAAGAAGTAAGACAGGTGGCAGCTTAGAAGACCACATCTTCCGAACATTAGTGGGGATACTATCTACATCAGTGGATTTTTGTCGAGTTCTTTCAAAACTCTGATGGTCATTGTGCGAGTTCAAAAGATTTTCCCAAAGAATTAGTTCCGCCTCACTTGCGGGCGAATTCATGACACTCTTAGGCAGCCTAGAATTCGTGGCAAAAAGGGTTAGCAAAAAAAAGCCAACTTTCTTTTGAGAACGAAAAAATGTAGTGCCATTGAGGACAAGTGTCCAAATCGAAGGCAAGAAAGGAATTCTGCATATTTTTTTACAAATGACCAAAAATTCTTACTACCTTTGGGCCATTACAATATTTTTTGCTTAATGTTTGGTCAGGTAAGAATTTGGTCTGTCGAAATATAATGTATGCACTACGAACCCAGATCCTTGATAAAAAGTCAAAAAATCAAGAAATCTTAACATGCATGGTACATCGTCGAAAGCATTTTTGGGGAAATGCGCTTTTTATTAATGGTCATATGGCAGATACCGTCATTTCAATGCCTTACAATTTAATTTTAACAACAATTTTTATTATTTAAGAATACTTTTTCTGTTATGCTGATCAATATGTTAAACTATTTAGTAGAATTCATTAATTAAGACCCAGATTTCCAGCCATCTACACACACAAACAAAGATAAGAAACTGCATTTAAATAAGTCTGAATGTCAACAATAATAAACTTTTTTTTCATAGAAGAGCAGAATAATAAAATCCTATTTTACCATACAAAAAATTCCTCGCAATTAAGAAAGACACACCTTCTTCTAAATCACACGAACACCACATCTAGTAGGGTAGTAGAGTAGCAGGTAAACATCAAATAATTAACTCAGTCTAGTGAAGTGAAGTATTTTAACATTAAATCAATTTAATTTGCATTTTTACATCGTTTACACGTCCCGCCAAAGAATGATCATACAAAATATAAAACTCGATCAATTTAAATATATTAAAACAAAAAAAAAATTCAATTATTTGCGCATACATGGTAAGCATGTTCAACTAGCTTTTTACGTCATTCTCGTATTTTATTTGTTTCTCTTTCTATTTGTTCAATCATAAACAAGCCAATCGGTTGTCAAACATATGATATGAGGTACTTGTCATAAATGTAGGAACATTGCGTTATCGCACAATATTGTTACTTTGAGTTTGTTGTTTTGTTTATCTTAACCTCTGCCTCTTTGATTAATAAAGTAATTGCTATATTTGATATCGCAAAGTTATAAAATAATTTTGTAATCAAATTGTTGTCAAACATGCGATTAAGATGTTTTACGTCAAAGTTTTGGTGTTCATATAATTTTTGACAGCTCATGCAAAATGGAAAAACCGTGACAGAAAATTTCGTATAATTTTCCTTTAAATTTCCATAATTTTTTTTTATTGTTAAGCTTATAGAACTAAAAGTTTCATTGTATAATGATAGTAGATTAAGCATGATATGGTAGTTCTATTGACATGTGTTTGACATTTATGGTGTTTTTAACTTTTTGTTTTATGACAACTCAATGAAAATGTTTCAAGGAAAAGTCCGTTCTTTTCTTCATCTCTTAAAAGTTATTCTCCCGCATTGTTTAACTTTAGAATTTTGCATTGTTGTGGTTTATTATTTCATAGTTCATAGTTAAGATAACGGCAAATGTAAGCAAACCTTAAAAAACCTTAAACTATTATACATCCAACCGATGTACCGAGGGTAAGTTTTAACTGCCACTATACTACTGCAATTTTTTTTTCAATTTAGCGCCAAAATTTAATTAAACGTCAAATTTAAAATCAAACAACAAAAGAACCTGTTTTGGTAATTTTTTTTAAATTTTTTTAAGGTATTACTCTCAATATGTCAATGTCATTTGTTTTGGCAATGACAATTTATATGGTGTTGGTTGCAACTGGCAATCAATAAAAATGTCTTTGGCAACAAAAACAAAAAAAATTATAGTGTCAGCTAAAAGATTTAAGTTTAGTATTTTATTATTCCAGAAACCTGAAATCGTTTGAATGAATCAAATAATTTCGTATTTAACCTGTTACGGTTATTAACACTTTATGAATAAACAAAAGCTTTGATTGAATATAAAAAAAAATCTGGATAACCGAGGTTACTGCAAGCATTTAAGTATATCTTTGGAAATGATATCTTCAAAACATATTTTCTCGATTTAGTATCAAAGATTAGGAATAAGGGTTAGTCGGAGTAATAACCATTTTTTAATGTTTGTCAAACAGAAGAAAGAAACAACTTAAATATTGGAAACGTGTAAACAAGATCTTAAATGAAAGCTACTGTCAGAACCAAACGGAACGGTCTATTAGTTAATAGTTAAATAATAATTAATTAATAATTATATAATTTTCATAATTAAACAAAAATAACAACTTGCTGTCAATTCGGGTCGGAGGATCTTAGTGGCCACGGGCACGGAACGATCAGTTCTAGAGAGTAAATTTCTAGAAGCAAATTTATCGATGATCTTACCGGTACCGAGTTGCATCACCCTGTTGGAAACACGTCTGTAATGAGAACGCAGGTTTAGCAAAAGGAAATTCACCCATAATTATCACTACTGACATTTGTCGCTCAGCCGTATTCAAAAAAAGAGTAAAGTCGGTTTACGGGCGATAATTTGAGGTGACAACGTCATAAGAAAACATTGATGGCAACAACACCAACATTCAGGCCGTGAGCTCACACCCACAAACCCTCTCGTTAAATCCACACACACATCCCAATATCTACATCTACTTTCTACTTTAACAAAACTCCGCCTATTTTTCTTTTTCTTTTTATCTTCTTGTTTTTTTTTTTTAATTTGAGTGGAATTATTTTGGGAATTAGCGCCTGTTCTTGTTCATGTTCGCCTGGTGCTTGCGATCGATTTCGTACGTGTAGCCTGTCATCGATTTATAAGACGTTGAGCCTCGCGTCGATCGAAAAACGTAATTCACAGAGCGAAATTTTTTTTTTTTGCAGTTTTTGAAGGATTTGAATTTTAAAAGAACTTAAAATACTTTTTTAAAAATTTCATAAACTATCGCTCTTGGAAGGCTTCCCTTTTCCATATTGAAAGTCGTCAATTACTTACTTACTTACTTAGGGGGCGCTACAGTTCGGGACGAACCTGGGCCTCAACCATCGCTTCGCAACTTTTTCTTTTTTCCGTGGCAGGGTTGTTAACACCACGAACAACCCCGAACCTGGAAGGCCAGGTCCTTTGTTGGATTCCTTGGACAAAAGGAACCCGAGAATCCGGAGTCAGTAACCCAATTCGGGGATATGAGCGCTGCCGTTGGCCCACTAAGGGTTCATCCGCCAGCATCTCTATTTCAATGCCCTGACTTGCATTGAATTGTCCCAATGACCTTTTTTCCAAATACGTCGAAGTAGCTCATTAGGGCGCCTGCTTCGTTGACTGTTGACGCCACCGTTGGTCCACTTGGTTGGGCTCATCCGCCGTACGTCCTCTTTCTAAGGGGCTCGTGCAAGACTTCTGCGAATCGATCAGAACAGTCATTAAAGCAGAGCATTATAGTGTTGCTATTTTTCTGTGTTACACACTCGCGCTTATAAGTTTAGCAGGAATGTCCGGATGGACAGACCAGTACCCTGTGGTTACCGCGGGGAGGTAAAATAAGCACAATTGATGTGAGATAGTTGGCAGTAACTGTGCATCATCAGTTTGATGCCTTTTAGTGCCTACCCTATTCATACAGCACCCAACCACGTACGTCGTCACTTACCATTTCAATATTTATGTAGGGTTCCTTCAAGATAAACTAGGCTCTGTGCGTGACGTGTTCATAGCCGAATCATTTGCCTGGACAGCGTGAACTTACGTCCGTTCCGTAGCAAAACATATCAAAAACTTAACGAAACGGAAAAATCCGATTTCCGATTTTATTACTCATTCAAACAAAAAAAAAAAAAAAAAACAAAAAAAAACAACCATGAAATTCATTTAAAAAATAAAAAAAAGTTCACATACGCCATAGTATACCGATCCAGCTAAAACAACTGAATTTAGCCAAAAAAAAATTGAACAAACAAAAAGTCTAAACATTTAAAGAGTTTATGAAAATGAGTCATGGTTTCTCTTGTATTTTGGCCACAAATAAATATTTAATTAAAAAATATGTTTTAAAATAAAATAACGTATTTTAATTATCTTTTAACCTTTTAAATTCGTGACATCTTTGCAAATTGACCTAGTTTGAACTGCGATTGAGTGGATTATATAGAGTTGAATAGAAATCCCAATCAGATTATACCAATTCAAGCCGATTAATATAATTTTTGTTATGGACATCAAGAATATGCGTTTTAAAAAGCCATGAAGTCGTGCTAAGCTTCATGAAGTTATAGATCGTGATTTTAGATTAATCACGATGTCTTAGTTTAATTGATTTTAAAATAAAAACAATGACTTTCAAAGTTATATTTACTCGTCAAAGATTTACGACATAAAGATTCTATTTTTAACACAAAATTAAATGACATCCACGTGTGAACCAAGTTTAATTTTCGTTTAAAGTCGATGTTCACATTTGATCATTGTCAAGAGAGCAAACTGCAGACTCAAGACTCAAACAAAAAAACTATTTCCAAAAACATATGTATATTTTGGTCACTTTCGACTCTTTTTGAATTAAATTTCCTTTTAAACGTAAATTACATTTAATTTTTAAATTCATTGTCGCTCCCGGACAGCTTCCCATTCCTTATTATTTATTTTGCAAAAAAACCGCATCCTGACCAACTCAAAAAAAAAAATACAAAACCCAAAAAAAAAACATTAAAATTAATTTTGACATTATTTTGAAATTACTATTCTCTCTCTTTTGGGTTAAATAGAATTTTATTGCAGACAGGAAATTTGGCCAAAAGTGGTGATTTTAATTTAATAAACTAATTATAGGGGAAATGTCATTTGATATTAAGTCCACCCTACCACGTACTCATATACGAGTAGTCCACAGGGCACGTACTCTGTAGCATGTGAAACTCACAACATACAGCCCAGCCCGCATTGTTTTCCAAAACCCATCGACACTGTCAATATCATATTGTGCACTCTCTTCTAATGACTGTTCATATAGTTAGTGGTTTTTCGCAAAAATAAAATAACAATTGAGACATAAAATTAACCATAAAACTATTTTATTATGTTTCATATGGAAGAGTAGACTAGTGGCTAATGGAAACGCATACTTTTATGACTTTAAAATATCGTGCTTAGAAAATTATCTGCACCCCCAGTCACACCCACAAGGAACTATTGTAAAAAATGATAATTTTTTCCGGTTGTTTTTGATAGACAGAAGAAATTTCAAGAATTCCAAGAAACATTACTTTTCCGTATTATTAAGTCATTAAAACGAGAAACTGTCAAAAATACCCCACAAATCATAGTAAATTGTACAATTGTAAACCCCGTTAAATATTATCCTTCACGCTCGCCATTTATTAAATCTCTGACATCTACCATCCACGCAATTTGCTGATTAGCCATCCAGGTGAATTCACACTGAGGTGGGACACGACATAGAAGTACACCACGATATGGGGGCGGCTAATTCAATTGACACCCCATGTTGTGTTTAACCCCATCATTGTGTATATCCACTCGGTTGACCGTGTAAATTACATTGTGTTACAGCCTTACAGTGCGGCAGAGTATCCCCGTTTGTTTTCAAAACACAGAGAAAGGATGTGAAAAATAGGTGTTTGGAGCCTATTTAAAAAGGTGTCGGGTTATTTGCTGGTTAATTATGGTACACACCCGGGCAACTAATGAGGGATTGGATAAAATAGTCTGGCACATGAACCTAGCTGAATGCTGATGTGTTTTAAAGCGAGGAATCGCATTTTTCGCATGAATGGCGGAAAAATAAAAGAAAGTTCAATTGTGATCGTTAAAAGGTTCATGGTATACTATTAGACGTTGGAAAAAGTGTGTTAATTACTGCCATCTAGAACGGTGATACCACAGTGGGAATGTTTCGGTTTTTTTTACAAGTATTGCATGCTAATTGCTAGTAGGGCAGAACATTTAAAGTTTTCTATGTAAAAAACAATGATGTTTATATTCTTATGACGCAAACTCCCTTATAGATACATATACGGTGCGGCGTGCATGAAAATACAGTATTTACATAGCAACGGAAAAAACTGTCACCGCAGCCGTTTACGCGGATTAGACCTTAACTATTACATCGTTCAATGAATAAAACGCAGGATTCAAGCTACGAACAACGCTCTGGGTGACGCTATCAATAGATGAAACGATGCATATGTTAAATATTTAACACCTGCCAGTTAAAGCCTAATTTACACAGTTAGCCTACCAATATAATAGAGGCATGGTAGGGCGATGGCTATCGCCCCATGGAATACAAGTACAGTCCAAGTTCTTATCGTAGTCATCTGTAAGGCATTAGCCACACTCTTTGCAGGGAGTTAGGTCTATCGACACCTCTTGCATCCTAACGGTCATAAGGGTCAACAAATCCCTTAGGAATAGCGATATGCTGTCGCATATTGGGTAAACCACAGTCACCATGATATTCCTACTAGGGGGCTTACCTCACAACAGACTGGACCAAACCGACGGACATCTATAATACCGCAAACTGGACCAAGCCCAGGGGTTCCTGTATCCCATGGCAATAGAATATATAGCTTCTCATGGTAGCTCCGCTAGACACATCCAGATGGTGAAATCATCACCGTTTTCTACATTGCCAGTTCGACACCAACAGTCATACCCCAATTTGAGAATACTGCTCATTATCTCCGTGACCCCTTTTTTTTAGGATAGCACAAGAGTGAACCTCGAAAAATACAATCAAATCATCAGCAAAGGCACTTCACTTGCAAAATTCAGCATTTTAATGGGCAGTCAGCAGGAAGTCCATCATGAGGTTCCAAAGATATGGACCTCCAATAGAGCCCTGAGGGCAGCCCAGAGAATGGCAGCTTCACGAAAACGATTTCTTCTAACTTGGCATGGATGGCCTTTCAATCAATATAATTAAAGGCGCCCTTGAAGTCTTCAGAATCAGTGGTATATCAGCAAATACCCAGTCATATCAGCTTTCGAGTTAGCAGACACAATAAGGACCAAGATACTCTCACAACGGTCCAACTATTCTATGATACCCACCTCATATCTGGGTATGCCTGACGTCCCAAAATACAGGGAAACAGTACAGAATATTTTTGTTGATGTTCCTTTTAAAATCTAGGCACTATTCCGCCTATCGATTTTCATGATAGGTGCGCGGCCATAACACAAATAAATTCCAAATCCAACTCATAAGGACACGACTTGACAGCTAGCAATCTTCTGGTTTACCAAATAATAATCATTAATAAATTGAGGTCCCGGTCGGAAAATGCAACAGTTGACATCACCTCTAACGGCCAATTGCAAAAACGGTAAGCTACGTCTACAGGTTTATATGTTTACGAACACATGGCCGATTTGGTAATCTGCAACTAGTCACAAAATTCTCGCCGATCGCGATTTTAAGGTATTTGGAGGAGCAGTAAGTCACAAACTAGCTCAATAAAGAGTTTGCCCGTCGAGATCCAGATCAACCTCGACTATAAGTGGTGGCTTTGATTGATTTAATGGGTTCTGATCCTAGCTTACATAGGAATTAATTAGTTTATGATAAAAGGATTTTCTACTTAAAAAAAAAACCTTCCCATGACGCATCATAACAAACTTCAGACGTAGGCACCAAAATGACATAATCAATGAATCTTAATGCTCCTCCTTACTTTACTTAAGTATAAGAACAAAATACTTAAAAATTGTAACCCAGATTAAAAACACTCAGCGAGAGCAAAACAATCGTTAACCAAACAAAAACAAATAAAAAACAAGTATACGTACCGTTGACCGGACAATTTCTTGAACGAACTGTGTATCCAATAATTGTTTTATAAAATGTGATCACTGTGGCGTATGTGGGCTTATTTCAAGCTTTACATTAAAATGCTTTCTGGGAACTCTTCATTTAATTCTTTTCCGTGTAAGGAGCTCCTCTTAATTTTATTTTTTTTATTGTAGTTGTACCTACCTTCCGTTTTAGTCATGACCATTACATCTGTGCCAGATATTCAAATGAATGGAACGTATACTTGACATGCTGGCCATCCGTCCGGCTTTGAGGGATCCGATCACCTCAGATCCCTTACACATATCCTGAAACATCAAATTCCCTTGAAAACAAGAAGCAACTCCATTGAAGTATAAAAAATAGTCATTGATTTGCATTTATTTGTTCTAAGCAATAATATCTAAGTTTACATATAAAATCATAAATGTCTTTTCAGTTACTTTTGTCTTTGCACCTAATTGCCCCGATCTATTCGGACTTTAGGACTTGACCTCAATTTGAGTATTTTCTTAAATCTAAGGACGAGAAATTGTGTTATTTTATTTTCTTAAGTCTATGAAGCGAGTATACATTTCGGTCAACAAAAAAAAAACCTTATCTCCTAAGCAGTTTGTAAAATGGTCAAGCAATTTGTCGTGACTTCTGGATTCGTTGTGTTTGTTTGCCTTGAAGAATCATCTATGTTAATGGCTTCTTGCTGGTTTGGCTTCGATAGATCACCTTTGTTAGTGGCTTTATGGTCATGCACCTTTTTGATATGCTTTTCCAGTGTATATTTACCGGAATACTCCTTGGAGCAGATGGTACATTTGAATGACTTGGTCTTCTTGGAAGGCTTCTTTACTTTGGCTGAATTATCTTCTTCATCATGAGACTGCGTCTGATCCTGAGATTGAAACGCATTCATATGTCGCTTTTGGATGTGTCTTCGCACATGCACCTTCGCCGAGTAACCTCGATTGCATATTTCACATTTGTAGGCCTTCTCGCCGGTGTGGGTCCTGTGATGTACTTTGCGGTCGATATTCCTACGGAATCTTTTGTCGCAGTAGTCGCACTTGAATTGCTTGTTGGGTTCATGCATTCGACGATGAATGATGAGATTTTGGTTGGCACGGAAGGAATTATTGCAGATTTCACACTTGAACGGACGTTCGTCGGAATGGATGCGCAGGTGAGTCTTCAAATCGCTACTACGAACAAATGCCTTTCCGCATTCCTTGCAGCTGTATCTCTTGTCACCGTTGTGATGTCGCTGATGCAGGGCGTAGTCTTGCCTAGTGGCACAACCCAATCCGCAGATATGGCACATGAAAGCCTTCACTTCACGATGACGCATTTGATGTTCGGTCAAGCGGAGCTTGATTCGGAAGCGTTTGCCGCACTCAGGGCATTCGTGAGGTCTCTCTCCAGTGTGTATTCGAACATGTTCTAGCATTCGAGATAGTTTCTTGAATTCCTTGGAACACTTTCGACAGGAATAGATTCGACTAGTAGGACAACGTTCGAAGTATTCTTTTTCGATGGCAGGAACTTCTTCAGAAAAGTCGCTCTCCAGGGATATATCATCGGTGTCCTTGGATGATATTCGTTCATTTCGTGATTCCCTGAGAACTCTCTTCGTCTTGGACGTAGTGGTTTGTGGAGCTTCAACATCCTCTGGAGGGATGATATCTTCATTGCCAATGGTCGGAATTGCAACCATGGGAATTGAATTTTCATTGGTTGTCGGACGGCGTTTAACTGTGACTAGAACCTCTTCAGGTTCCTCTTTGACACGAATCTCTGAGGGAACTACGGAGCTACCGGGCTCGTCGTCTTCTTTAAAGATTGTGTGACACTCGTGCAAGTGTGAAGCAAACAGTTCCATATTCGCATATTTTCCCTCACAGAATCCACAAATCAAGAACAGTTTCCTGCGATTCATGACGAAGATATTTCCACAGCTTTCGATGTTGTTCTCAAAGTCTGTCATGGCTTTTAATTTTTCATCTCCCAGAACTGCTTCCTGTTCAACTTTTATTGGGACATGTCTCAACAATACATCCGACGGGGTAGGTAATGATTGTACATCACCACTTTCACACGAACCTTTCCCAACAAAACGAATTTGAAAACCACCCTTTACAATCAACCCTGCAGACGAAGACGACGATGACAACGGCGACGTAGATGACGCCGTTGTTGTTGCATCTGAATCACTATCGTCTGTCCCGTGAGCATTAGCTACCTGATTCGACGTTGCTTCCTCATAGTTTGTATAGAAAATCTTGTGGCTATCATTGAGATGTTTGGCAAACTGCAACATATTTGCATACTTACTGTCACAGAAGCCGCATATCAGGAACAATTTTCGATGGCTATAGATAAATACGTTACCACAACTTTCAATTACATCGTCCAGATCCGGATTAACTGCGGTATTCGTTGAGGATGTTCGGCTGATGGCGGCGGCGGTAGCAGATGCTTCTATGGACGTAGATGATGACGCCCTCCAAACGGGCAAACAGTCGGTCGAGTTAAAACAATCATCGTCATTGAAGTTCTCCAATTTTATAGGCACATGCTCCAATACAGTGTTTATCATTATCGTTCGGGTGGAAGGTGGATAGTGAGACGTGAGAGTACACTTTTGTATTTTGTTTTTGTTTGTCTATTCGATTCGTTTGGTTTACACAGAACAAATTCAAATGTACTTTTTGTGCCCCTCTTTACCTTTATCAGTCTTGCTCCCCTTTTCAATTCCCTCAGAAAGCACACAAAACACAAATGGAAAAACTGCGTGCGCACAACGCCAACAAAGGAAACAATCTGCCTTCGAGAAAATCACTCGAGACAGACGCTTCGTGCGATCGAGTGGCATTTTATTTTCCATTTCTAGATTTGAATGAGAAAACCGCTCATTTTTATTAGGGTTGTCTCATTTAATTGAGAATATT
Source organism: Platycheirus rosarum (assembly GCA_963971375.1). Classification (NCBI taxonomy): domain Eukaryota; kingdom Metazoa; phylum Arthropoda; class Insecta; order Diptera; family Syrphidae; genus Platycheirus; species Platycheirus rosarum. The sequence goes on along the minus strand of OZ020508.1, from coordinate 154,385,183 downwards.
CTTTTTCGTTTGTGCAGTTAAGATGAAATGGATGTTTTTTTCAAGCCTAAAGACCAAGGTGGGTAGAGGGAGATGGCACGATTGTCATTGTTTTTAAACTCAAAGAACTTTGTTGTTTTTTTTGTTTGCGAAATTCGCTTTTTGCCGGTTGTTCTTTGAGTTTATTTTATATGAAATTTACATGATACTGACAGATGAGTGTGAGTCAAAGGGGATGATGTATATGAAATTGGCTCATCTATGGATGTGTTGTATTTATTTCATGGCAGATGTTTACTTTTTACACACAGATGATCATATGGTATGTGCAAAAAGGATGTAGGAACGTTTTTTTTTGTAAGTTTAGTGGGACCTACCTGCAAATTCTTAGGACATATAAGGTAGAGTTGGTGTTTATTTTATAAATATATGAATCTATTTTTGAGTATAAACATATAAATTGTATGGCTCTTCACCTTATATTTACAACTTATTTATGCACAAATTTTGGTGGTATTTAAGTCCGATGAAAATAATTGGTTTACAAATTAAAAAAACAAAAGCAGGTAGAGTAGTAAGGTAAAAAGTACAAAAATAAAATAGAAAATGTACTAGAAAATGTGATATCTATCCGCAGCTGAATTTAACTTCTGCTTTTATCGGTAGTGAGATGTTGTGTTTGTAGGCTTTGTAAAATCCTATTGCATTTCATTTCATTAACAAAATTTAGGAATGCGAATCTTTCATTAAATAGTTCAACCGGTTATGTTTCCGATACCAAAACTCTTAAAGTTCTAGATCGATTATTGAGAGTTAGACGCCGTCTGTGGGCGTTGAAAAAAATTATGTTTCCTACATTTCTAATTCTTTTTTAGTATCATGGAGCATTCAGTTGTAAGTTATATTCAAAAAAGATACATATGTGCCTAACAGACACATACATATGTATGTAGTTAAAAAAATTATTATTATTATTTAAATAATTCATACTTTCATGAGTTTTGTGCAAAGAAAAATCAAAATAAATCAGTTTTCCTTGTTATTTACAGAACAAAAATAATCCAACCTGCAAGTTGAAGTTTAAATTATACTAAATTTTATAAGATATTGTTATTTGTTTCTTGTTCTTGAAGGATACAAATATTCAGTCCTGTCGTGTTCTTTTGTATATATTTGTTTATTTTTTTTTTGATTTTTTGTATACACGATCTACAAAACTTGACGTCGACCAGGGGGCTTATTATGTAAAACAATTATCATTTGTAATGCAGCGTATTCTACAAATCGCGATAAAGAAAAACGTTACTCGGATTTCATAATCATAACTAAGTACTTTTATCTGTGGTTTTGGGTTCGTTGTTTTGTTAGCAATTTGACTTCGTTTCGAGTAAGCCGAAGAAGACTGACTTGCCGAAGGGCTGCCGAAAATAACCGAAGCTTGTCGCGCTCTCCCAAAAAATAACTTCAATTATATCTGGCTTCTGGTGACATTTCCTTGACAGCAATCTCGTTTCTTATAATCGTTCTACACCGTGTGTCGTTTTTCCTGCCGCTCCTGTGTGTTTTGGGTCCGTAACAAAATGCGGGTTTGACAATCAATGCATATTTTAGTTGAGCCTTTACTTGAAACAACTGACTCTACCAAAAAGCGCGATTTTATCGTAGCAAAGACGCTTTCAGATGTCAAATTTAAATTACCAAGTTGCACACGAATGTCCACACCACAATTCAATCTTCTATATTTTTGTATTTATTACAACCCAACGATTGTGCGTTCCATTTTCTTCATCAAACATAAAAAAAAACAATTTTAAGTATAAAGCCAGTTCAGATTTCTCAAGACCAAGAAAATCTCGTGAAATTTCCTGACATTTTGATGGAGTTGAAAAATTATTTTAAATACGATTTACGGGGTGGCTTAGTGGTTGGTGTGTCAGACTGCTAAGCGAATGAGCCTGGGTTCGACTCACGCTCATATCCAACTTCTTTTCTGGGTACTGCATCATCTTGCGAGGAACTGACAAAACCTCCAAGAGTAAAATTTGTCTCGAAAAAGCGCATCTCATGTAGCCGTCCGGACTCGGCGGAAAATTGTAGGTCCTTTCAATTCTTGCAGATTAACAACACACACACAGGAATGGTTAAGAGTATAAGTCTCTAGGCTCCTTAAGGAGCTGTCGCACCAGTAAATTTATTTTTTTATTGTACGATTTTCTAGAAAACTTAAAAAAAACTTTCTATTTCTTTCTTCCTAATAGAGTTTTCTGAGACAAACTAGAACCAAACAGGCGAATCTAAGAAAATATTACAATTCGTTTTTTTAACTGCTAAAATTAGATTTTTTTTTTAAATCGAGTAGTTTCTGAAAAAAACTTGAACAAGCTACATAATTAATTCACTCTAAATCCAAGAAGTAAAAAATGTTCTTTCAAAACTGCTAAAACACTGCTAATCTACCCTCTCATTGCATTCACCCTTATCATTAATTTCTGGGATTGCAAGGTAGTTCTGGGTAACTTTAACTTATACCTTACAATTGCTATCCAACTAAATTGGGTTTTAGTAGTCGGAGTCGGATCAAAGCCATAATGAATCCTAGTTAGGTATGTAAAAATGATGCTAATATTTACTTTCGGGTTGAAGTGATTATCTTTTGGAAACTGCAGTAAGTTGATAACTAATATGAAAAAACATGTTTTTTTACAAATTCAACCCCCTACCCCTACCCAAGTTGAGTGCATAATATTCATTGCACAATGTGTACATAGTACATAGAAGAGGCTTCCTTCTGTTAGGAAAACAAATAGTTCCCTTGTTTTGAGTGATTTTTCTAACCAGTTTTGCAGCTGGAAACTGGGAGATGCAGCGTGGTCCGTGGTGCATGAGTATATATGTACCTATTGTATGCAAGGGTAGCTACCTACATCCTTATTTTATTTAGGTAAGGCTAAGGATTTTTTTTTGACATTGATTTTTGAAATCAAGAAGGGCGTGCGGGTAGTTATCTTATGTGCGTATTTAACTTCAATAGCTATGTACATGTTATGTACAATTATTAAAAAGTTAAAGGGACACTTTATGTATACCTTTTTTTACTTCGTAATTTCCATGACATCTGTGTTTATAGGTACTAATAAGGAGATACCTGTACCGTCATTGCTCATCAGCTGTGGTGCATGCATTTAACCTAGGTTCAAAGGTACCTAAACCTCTTCACACTTGCAATACAGTGATATCTGATATGACGAGGTAGACAATAACAATGGTTTTGGTTTATAACAGCAAAATTGTTAAATGTAAACCAAACCATCTTTGTTTCTATTTCCGTCCAAGTTTCAAGGTTTTGTTGGCCTGCGTGCAGAAATGCATGCGCTTTTGATTGTTGTTTGTGTGGTTGGAATTGGCACTCTTGGGAGTCTTGGTTCTTGGACCTATTTTACCGGTACCGGTTTTTTTTTAAATTTTGTTTTGGATTCGTCGTTCGCTCGAATGTCTGGAGGATTGAAGAGTACCTACAAAGTTGTCATGATATGCTAGTAAACTGTTGTGTTTGTCTCATTATTTTTATTCCCATTACTTTCTTGTACAGATGCAGAAGAACAGCTTGAGCTTGACCAAAGTGGCCACCGCATACCTAGAACCTCTTAAAAAAAGTCTCATTTTCATTTCCAAGCCACACACCCGCCGCCGACAAGTGTTGAATGAGTAGTTTGAGTTTTTTTTGTGTCATATTTTGTATGAGTATAAAATTCAGCGAATTGAGTTTAATAGTTGTAGAAGTGTTGGTGAAAATGTGTGTTGTTGTTGTTGTTGATGAATGACAATGTCGAATCCAATTAACAAAAATTTGATTATATTACTCATACGCCCCTCTGAATGTCTGAATTTGATCGAAACGACATTTTTTGTGTGAGAACTATGTGTTTGGACGGTCAATGATCTTTAACAATTGCTTTTTATTCTTTTATGTTTATATTAAACTTTAAGATAAGGATTTGAGATTAAAATTCATAACGTAAGCTTAAAGGTAAATTGTAGTTTCGTAGGCTTCAATTAGATACCTACTTTGACTTTTTTTGTTTGAAAGTAGCAAAGCAAAGAAAGTGTGCAAAGCAACGATTAAAATGTTAGTAAGTGTGACCACAGCTTTAAATGCAAAGACATTAAGTACATAGGTATGTTAGGCATGAAGCAATTCATTTTAAATCGCTCTGATATATGTAATTTTGAGGGTTTTGGCCATGGATCTAATAGCTATGGACTACTGCGAGCCAACTTCACACGTTGGTTCTAAATAAGGGCCACAGAGGCAAACCCAAAGACCAATATGGAAACAAAGTGTCTATGTAGAGGCAGAAAGGCAACTTATCCCTCTTAACCACAAAAATATGTATCTATATAGTATATATATACAAATAAGGACTCCTAAGCCGCCCAACAGATTTTTTTTTAATTTTCAATGTAATAATAGTTTTGTTTAAGGATGGTTCCTGTGAAGGTTTAGTGCCTCTCGTCTCTTCTCTTAGGTGGCGCTACAGTCCGGGGTGGACCTGGTCCTCAACCAACAAGTTTCTCCAGCCTGCTCGGTCCCTAGCTAGCTGTCTCCAGTTTTGCACGTGGAGTCGGTTGAGGTCCTCTTCCACTTGTGTGCGCCACCTGAGTCTCGGTCTTCTTCTACTGCGCCGTCCCTCTGGGGTGGATTCGAAGATTTTCCGGGCCGAAGCATTGATGTCCATCCGCTCTATATGACCCAGCCATCTGAGACGTTGAATTTTTACTCTTTTGACTAGGTCTGTGTCGCTGTACAGCCGGTAAAGTTCTTCATTGTTAAAGACGCCTAGGACAAGGTTTAGTGCCGCAGAATTAAAAAAAGCAGAGATGGCGTTGTTCATTGCATATTCAAAATAGCTTTTTACGGCCTTTAAGTCCAACAAAAATTGGCGTTTCGTCCCGGTAACTCACTTGGGCATCAGTTGATAGTGAGTACCTTTGTCAAGTGAGTTACCGGGAAGTAACGCCAATTTTGTGTGGATTAAAAGGCCGTAAAAAGCTATTTTGAATCAATAATTGAACAAAGTCCAAAATTAGTGCTGAGTCTTCTACTAAGTTGTTTTTAATTTTATTTTCTTACAACGTATAGTATATAGAGTTTGTATTAAAACGTCAATTCGTTGTTCATTACAGTTATTAATTAATCATTTTTTTAGAAACATGACGAAAGAATTCGATTCGTTTTTACAGTAGGCTTGGCCATACCTATTTGGTTATCCCAGTAGGCATTTGAGCAATTTCGTTTTACAAATTTAAATTGCGTTCACACTTTAAACGTTTGAACACTTATTTCAAATTTAAAACCCCAAACCTTTTAAATTAAACGCATTAAATTGTTGGAAAAAAAGCATTAATAACGTTTCTCAGTTTTTCTTTTTTTTTCTTAAAATTTTAAATTTCATTAAAATATCTAACTGCCCCTGTATTTTCTCCCATTATTCCCAAACCCTCTCATTCTGTCAGTACAAGGCTTATGGTCGAATAAAAAACGATCAGTGTCAAGGAAAAGAAAGAAGCACTTTCCACATCCACACCCCCATCATATCACCCTAACTAACATTTCTTGAGCATAGTTATTTATGAATCTGTAAATTCCCTTAAATATAAAACACACCATCACACCCCCAACCCCATCGGAATTTCTAATGTAATTTTACAAAAGGCCAAACTCATTCCAATGTCCTTAACAATTTCTCGGCTTCCCTCTGGCTGGCTGTTATAAGGGCAGGAAAAGCATCAAAATAACCAAAAGCAAGTGCGTTTTGTCTTTTTTAAATGCTACATGGCATATCGCTCTTCCCTTTCTTATTCGAATGAGGCAAATAAATAAAGGAAACCGAAAATGATGGGGTTGCATATTGCACGACGACGCCACCCCCTCGAGAATAGTACTGAGAATGAGCTGATTCCCCATGTGAATTGCACAACAAAAACGATGGGAATGAAGTAAGTTTTGTTATTAAATCGATTCGCTGGAGTAAGGATGGTTGAATGTGTATTCTAACCCTGACACTTCCATTGTTTGCATCCCCTTCAGGTTTTTTCGATGCGTGGCGCGTAGGAGGGGGGTCAGGTTGAAAAATCAAAAAAGAGAAGGTAGTTTAGGGCAACCGTAATATTTTCGGTGATTCTGGTTATACACGCGCAGCTTTGCAGCACACGCGTCAAAATAATGCCGCAATTGGAGGCAACACTTGTACGTTACGTGCAGCTTGCTTGGGAGTCTGTCGTTGTATGGCAATGAAGGGGTGTGCTTTTTGTATAAATATTTTGCTAATGAAACCGCCAACATTGACTGAAAGCCACATAAAGGTGGCTTTTTCAATTGTCTTAATAGTTTCGGTGGTGCCATCTGCTGCTGACAGCCAGTTGTTGTACCCACATTTTAGCTTACCGCAAGATGTGAAGTATTGTTGGCGCCACACGGTGGTTACAATTTTGGAAACCAATGCAACGCATTGAGGTTTGGGATTGCTAAGGTGTACTTTATTTGTTAGCAGATGTTCAGAAAGTTTGACATACGGAGTATATTATTCGGGTAAAGATAAAATAAAGTCAGGGTGTTCAATCAGTCCTTTAAAAGTCAGTGAACTACTCTGGAAGTAAGCTGTTTTCTATTAGTTGACATTTAGTCAAAAAGATAGTCAAGATTTCTTGACAAATTTTCAATTTTTTTATGGTGACCAGCCTGTCCTTGTTTAAGTTTGGTTACCAAAAGTCAGTGTGCGCATTGAACGCCCCCAGGAATAGTAAGGTTTTTTTGCCTATTAGGGTTAGGTTTTAAGAAAAACTGATGTAAATACCAAGGAAAATGAGAGAATACAGAAATATTTTGTTAAGGTGTCGTCACATAATAAAAGAAAGGTACATACTTTTAGAAAGCGTTTCGAAAATTCCTATTTTAAAATTTTCTTGAAAATACTTTCAGAGAACAGTTACACTATGAAAGAAAAATGGTTTCTGAAAGCGACTTTTAACTTTTCAGAAAGAAAAATTTCTGAAAGTACTTTTCGGGTCGTCACACTATGAAAGCGAAAATGTTTTCTGAAAACGCTTTCTGAAAGTGTTTTGTAAACGGATACGGAATGTGAATTTGCCACTCTGGGCTTATCTATGGTAGCTGCAAAATGGACTTTAAAGAGGAATTTTTTTGCATGGAAGAATTATTGAATTTCAGGCAGTTAACTGTTATAGAAAATCATCCAATGGATTTTACAGTATGTGATAGAACAAAAGGCGTCTGATCGTAGGTCATTTTGGGTGCGAAAGTTTTAGGAACTTGGTGCTGAAAAATCAAATTTAGTGACATTCCAAAAGCAGCACCTCCTTACGGGCTCAATTGTCTTTTCAAACCATCCAGGGACCTATTGGAATATACGCACAAAATTTCATCCAAATCGTTCAAGACGTATAGGATGGGTTAGGTGACAAACACACGTATAGAATAATTATATATATTAAAAATAAAGGAAGATGTTACTACCCTAACTATTAAAGCACTGCTTTGAAGAACTCCCACTTCGGTTGGTTCAATGCTCTACTTCCCCTCTTAGGTTTTTTATTTCTTTCGTTTGGCAAATAATTATGCTTTAATGACGAAGTTTTTCTCTAGGGGTTGCCCTTATTCCACACGCGTGGTTAACGTTCGACAGAGTGAAAAACATACGTTCGCATTCAAGAAAGCAAAAAAAACTTTCACAAACATTTTCTGAAAGCGAAAAGCGTAATTTATTTGGTATAAGAACATCACTTTTAAATACTTACAAATTCGAGAATGTGAAGGAGCTACAATAGTAAGATGCTTACACCATAATAATATGTATATTGTACCATATTACATTAATTGCAACAAATAGCCCAGCGGTTTTGGAAAGTTAAATAACATAATGCAATTCATAGTAAACAAAAGCGTTTTATTAATTGGTAACTGGAACGCAAGATTAAGCAATTCACAAATCACGGTAATTCAAAATATTTTAAACCCGGCAATTTCTGAAAACAACAGGATATCAAAAGATAAAATTTGCAATAAAAATGGCACAGAGATGTTGAAGTTGCTGCAAATGTACGATTCTATCATTTTAGATGGGTGCACTGAAGGTGATTATGAAGGCCATTGCACATTCGTTGGAGGGCAAGGCAGATCAGTTATTGATTTTTGTGCCGTTAATAGTAAATGGTTGAATGTATAAAAAAAATTGAAGTACAAAGCAAAACGTTTTCTTACCACATGCCTAGCATCGTAGAATTTTTTAGCGATACCATTTCTCAGCACATAAATCTGAGACAACAAAAATGGTTTGATATAGATTGCATGAAAGCCCGAAACAGATCTTTTGCACTCTTGCAAGCCATGCGAACCTTAAATGATTTTGATTTGCGAATTTGGTACTTAGAAGCAAATACACATTACAAAAACCTTTGTTTTACAAAGAAGTCGGAATATGAAAATAAACTTGCGTATATCGTCCTAGGTGATCTAGAAACTCGAAGGAATTCTGGAAGATAGCCAAAGAGATAAATGAAGTCAATCATAAAATAGGCACTGGGATATCTGCCGAAAGTCTTGCTGATCACTTTAAGCTCCTCCTGTCTAATAACACAAACTTCATGTTCTCTTATGCAGAACCGACTTTCAATGTGGTTTAAGAAAAGGATTCTCAACAGTCGATCAAAAATTTACACTAACTTCTATTATTAAAGCATTTCAAGCCAGAAATAAGAAAGTCTATTCGCTCTTTGTAGACTTCAAAGCAGCTTTTGACTTGGTAAACAGAAGTGCTCTCTTTTATAAGCTTTCACGACTAGGTCTTTCTACAAAGTTTATAAAAGTTATAAGAGAAATGTACTCTAAAACTTAGGCTGCTGTATGGGATGGTACGATATTTTCAGAATGGTTTGGAAAAAATTCTGGAGTAAAACAAGGTTGCCCACTCAGTGGATTACTGTTTTCGCTTTTCATCAATGACATAGTACAGGGTGGCGCACGAATCGTGCTACAAAAATAAAACGTAATAACTTTTTTTCTGTGTGAGTAATGGGCTTATTTTTTTTTTATTTTGTAGGTTACTATTTAGATTTATAAAAATGGATGCTTGGGATACGGAGAAAAGAATTTGGATAGTGCAACGGTACCATGCTTTGCAGTCCGTCATTTCCGTCCAAAGGAAATTTAGGCGGGAGTTTGGCGCTAATCCCCCGAGTAGATGGACCATTATGAGGTTTGTAAACATGTTTGCCGAATCTGGAAGCATCGCACGAAGGCCGTACCATCGAGATGCCAATGTTCGGATTCAGGATACAATCGCAGCAGTAGCATCTGCAATACAGGCCAATCCGAGCGTTTCGACTCGAAACTTATCGGGGCAAATTGGAATTAGTAGACGGTCATTACAACGGATACTTCATGACGATTTAAACTTGTTTCCGTACAAAGTCCAAATTACTAGCAAGTTAAACCCTCAGGATTTGCCTGTTCGCCTGGAATTTTGCCAAAAAATGATATCAATGGCCGAAGGAGACAACACATTGATCAATTGTTTGTTCATGTCTGATGAGGCTCATTTTGATCTTAACGGCAATGTAAACAAGCAAAATTGCCGTATATGGAATGAGTCTAATCCAGAAATGCTCCATGAGACGGAACTGCACCCAGAACGAGTCACTGTGTGGTGCGCAGTTTCATCAAGGTGTATTGTCGGGCCGTACTTCTTTGAAGAAAACGGTGTAACCGTCACTGTCAATGGGGACCGTTATTTAAAGATGTTGAAGGAGTTTTTTTACCCAGAACTGCGCCGAAGACGTAAACCATTCAACAGCGTTTGGTTTCAGCAAGATGGAGCAACTGCACATATAGCCAGACCAGTTATGGCGGAGCTAAACAAAAATATCGCAAACAAATTAATTTCTAGGAACTCCACTCTTCGTTGGACCCCAAGGTCACCTGACCTGACTGCACCAGACTTCTTTTTATGGGGTTATGTCAAGCAAGAAGTGTATAAAACGAAGCCCAGGAATTTAACTGAATTAAAGCAGTCCATAACGACAATAATTGAGGCGATCCCAACTTCAACTCTTCAGGCCGCAATGAATGATTTTTTGACCAGGTGCCGCATTTGCGGTCTATAATCTTTAAAAACAACTAACTATTTAAAATAAAATTTAATTTTCTAACCAATAAAAAAAATAAATGAAATACATCGATTAAAAAAAAAGTTATTTGAATTTCTTATTGCTGCACAATTGGTGGGCCACCCTGTACATAGAATATCTCCCAGGAGGAGTAAGAATTGCTAATTCTATTATCAATGTTTTGCTCTATGCCGATGATCTCGTTCTTCTATCCGAATCACCAGAAACCCTGCAATTGATAATTAACCGGTTTTTGCACGATCTTCACAAAGACCAAATCGAAGAAGCAGGTACTATGACGGGACATTTTGGAAATCGCCAAAGAAGTTAAATACTTAGGAGTCACGCTGAATCAGACATTGGATTTTAACAAACATTTGAAAACGAAAGCCAACACATCTCAGAGCTTAGTCAATATGTCTTGGAAAAACGTTTTTTCGAATGAAAATATAAAATATTCGATTCAGTAGTTAAGTCAAAGCTCTGTTACGCCTCACAAATTTGGGGAGCATATAAGTATGAACTTATTGAAAAATTCCACAGAAATTTCCTAAAAAAAATAAAAAGAATATTCCAGCTACGCAATTTACATAGAAACAGGTTTTCCAACACTTCTTACCAGTACCCTTAAGACACAAGCTGACTTCATAATTAAAACAATTGCACACCAGGACTTCAGACTGACAAAAAATTACTTCTGTATGAACTAAGAAACAAAGACTGGTGGTATAGGTAACACCTGCGAAGAGGAATTGCTAGTCGATCCAAGCAATTTAATTGGATTTAATTGGAAGAATCAACTTTATCAAATTATCTGCAAAAATGGGTACATAATTCGGAATTCGGCACGCGAATCCCAAAGCAGATTGTTATACTGTCAGCTCAATTTTAATCTTGGTGAAAAAAACTACTTCCATGATTCATTAAGTTACCGGGAAATGTCCTTAATCTTTCAGGCAAGATGTGAACTTCTGGGCTTAAATGGCTCCCTTTACAATGGAAGCTTTAACCAATTCTGTACGCTCTGCAATTTAAAATCAAAAGAAGATTGCTACCACTTATTTAGTGTATGTCCAATATTGGCTCCACAAAGACAAGCTTCTTTCGGCCGAAATACCTTATCAATGACTGATTCATATTTTAAACGGGTACGACTGGAAAAGTTTGAGTTAATATTTAAAATCTATATTGAAGTATTGGATGTTACTAGTGACAGAATTTGTTTGATCTTTAAATTAATAAATTAAGGTTATTTTTTTTACTGTAACACATACAAAAAATATATACATATGTTTATCGTTAGGTTTTTTTTTCTGCTAACCAGGCTGATGGCTAGGCCATAGCTTTTAAATTCATAATAGAAATTGTACTTGAATTTGTTAATTTAAATAAATGAATTGATTACTTACTTACTTACTATGAAAGTTTTGCTTTCAGAAAACTTTTTGCTTTCTAAAAGTACTTTCCTTGCATAGTCTGGCGACACCTTTAGTCTGTACCTTCAAAATTCTTTTGTTTTTTTTTTCAATATCATTTCGCGCCTGGAAATAGATGTGGAAACATTTCTTTAGAAAACCACAAATACTTATGCGAGTAAGTAATTTTTTTACGAACACTAAACGTAAACGTAATTTACCTGTCAAATCAGCTTGAGTACAAATTTAAATACAATGAGATAACATCACTCTTTTTTTAAACCTTTTCCTTCCATAAAAAAAGACCCAATTTGAAATGCCTAAAACTAATAAGCGAAGACCAAACTTCTCCCCTTTAAAGTCTTATTTTTTTTTTAATTCAATCCGTTTCCTTCTTTTTGACAAACTGTATCCATTACCAAGCCCTCTCTGCATCCTGCAGGTTCATCAAAACTGAAAACCCAAAAAAAAAAAAATGCAAACAACTACGGAATTACAACGGAAATCCCCGTTTGTTAAGGCCCCACCGAGCCGGAACCATTTTCTTTATAACCATACGACAGCCACGTGCAATTTTGTTCCTAAACCTGCTCTCCTCCTTCATCCTGCTTCTGTTTCTATGTACTATATTTTAAACGCATGGACAATTTTCTTTTCAATTTCCTAAATTGTCAACCTGTTCACAACCGAAAACTAAAAAACAACCCAAAACCCCATAACAAAACGAAGATGAAAATGCCCATGTAAAAGTTCCGAATAAGGACACTAAGGAGTCCCACTTTGTCCGTAAACCAAGGCACGCCGTATGACACGAGTAATCCACAGGAATCATCAGCATCATCATCGTTTTTGTCGTAGCCAAGTTGAGTCGTAGTTGTTGCAGCTCAAAAATGGGGTGGAAAATACCACCCCCATGCAGTTTTTTTTTTTTTTTTTGAAAATTACATCCACCCTGGTAGCAGGGTATTGAGTCCTTGGGTGTAATACAGATGCAGAGGAATGAAATTTGCGGGACGTGGGTGGATAATGGAAATACACATTTATACTGTTTTTCTCTATCTGCATCGCTTGACACCCTTTTGTTTGTTTTTCGAATTAAATTCGATCTTTTCCATCAAACCGGAGCTGAGGGCGAATCCCCCAAGGGTGGCTAGGAGTACATGAGAATTACATAGTTTTACGGGCTTAAAGGGGATTTTAAAATGGTATCCTTTTCCTTATACACCCCACCTTAAAGCTTCAGTGGGCAGGTTGAAAAATGACGTGAAATGATTGGAAGTGAACTTCGTCCTCTTCCTCTTTGTACTTTGTTTTAAATTTCCATTTGAAAAGGCTTCGAGGACCCCAATATAGTCGACACATTTTATGGGCCTGGATTAGCCACGGCTTGGTTACTCATTTAAATTAAATTTCCAATGATTTTTTGCGCCAACAGCGCTATTTTCGAATGTCTCGCATCGCATGGCCTGACATTACCACCGCTTATCGTTCTACATAATGTCAAAACGTCCCTAATCCTTTTTTGGGTGTGTAATTTTCAATTGACTTTGTTAATTAAAGCATTTATATCTAATGAGTTCGAAAAAAAAACCGGCACTCCGAGGCTATGTTCTATTTTGTTCGTTTCAAGCGATGCAGGAAAGTCAAACGAGCTGGAAATGGGTGACAGGAGAAAAGGGTTGATTATCGAGTCTATATTGACAATTGTGAGGTGTGTGGGGTAGAAAGAGGATGACGCCAGAAATTAGATGAGAATTGATTAAATAAATTATGTTTTTGGGGAAAAAAGTTTGGTTATTTGTTGGAAGCGTAATTGAACAGCTGTATAGGAGGATGAAAGAGTGATAATACTTATTAATGGAAATTAATTTTAGATTTTCCACAAAGAACCAGAGTGTGTGGGGGTTTTGTTTGAAGTTTTCCGAAAGTTGTGTAGTGAGGTGTTTGACAATGGTGAGGCATTTTTGAGATCCCTTTGATAATATTTGGACAAAAGTTGTTGCTGAGTGTTTGTGAGATGTTTTGATTAAATTAATTATTTAAATATAATTCATATCCCGAAAAAGTTTAAATTTGATAGTTTAAGTTTGACATCATCAAATGATTCTATTTTGTTTTCAGTTAAGGAAAACGTTAAGGCGGGAATATGTGACATCAGTTAAAACATTTAGGCCCATATTTTTTAAGCATGGCCGATTGTCAAAATTAAATACTGTGTTTCGTCATAATTTCTTAAAAGATGATGAAAAACCATGGTAAACATGGCTATATATCATTCTTTTCTACTGTGAAATGACAAAGCTGTCAAATTCGCAGGTGTCAGAATGACATTATGCGCGAAACAGATTGAACCAGCAACAGCACCAGCAACAGCGACCGCCATTATTTTAGAAGCAATGTATTTCAATTGCACAAGTTAGATTAGACCAGCACCAGCAACGTCAACAGCGTCGTTAGACCAAAGTCCTAAACTTGCTGTTGCTGTTCCATTACTACCAACTTTGCGCAAGTGAAATTCAGGGGCACCATATTGCAGAAAAAAAAACAAAAATATTGAGAATTTTATTTTGCGCTCGTCGTCATTATTGTGCTGTCAGAGGCTATTTATTAATTTATAATTAATAATGAAAGAAAAACTTATCGAAATGGCAAGAGAAAATACATTTCTTTTTGATAAGAGAAGGAAATCTTATAAAAACATCGACTCAAAAGAAAAACAATATAAACAGATTGGAGATTCGCTATGTGTACTATACTGATACTTCGTATACTTTTTTTTATATGACACAAAGTGTCAAACAGAAGTAAGAAGACGATGCTGGTGCTAGTGGCAATGTGTTTCAATTTTTTTTGCTGGTCAGCGTGCTGTTTGCTGTTGACGGTGCTGGTGCTGTTGCTGGTTCAATCTGTTCCGCGCTTTATGCTTAAAGAAACTCATCGAACGGCTCCGGCGTGTCCATCATATCCAATGCTATATGACTGTTAATTTTGTTTGAGTGCGATTTTGACAGTAGGCCATGCTGCACACAATGAAAAGTAAATAGTAAAGTGAAGCAGTTAAAAGTGAAGGTCATAGAAAAAGAATAGATTTATTAAATGTAATAAAGTCCATCAGAAACGCCGGATTTAGGTTTCCTCGAAGGAGAAAACTGAACATAGAAACGTAAAAGGCCGAGAGCAATAACTATGTAGGGTGGAACGAAATATTTTACTGAGTAAAGTTTAGAGGTCATTCGGCACTGAAATATTAACGCATAGATTATATTAGAACATACGTTTTAATAAACGTTAAACGTCAAACGTCAAACGTCAATTCTCACTAAAGTAACCATACATACATTTTCAAAGTCGTTAAAATGATTGCATTTAAAAATATAGTTAATGATTGTTTTTTTTTTAATGAACCATTGCTAAGAAAAGATAAAAAAGCCTACATAAAATAAAAATCAGTTGGCAAAAAACCACTCAATAAAAAAGTATAGAAAACTTCCGTCAAAAAGTTGACAGTAGCAACTTAAAGGCGCAACCATAATAAGCATAACCATGCATGACCTAATGTCAAAATCCTATGAGTTATTGACCCAATACACACAATCCATATGACATTCATTATAAATGAACACATATGCCGTTCGATAAGTTTCTTTAAGCATTCTGAATCGCTCTGACACATGCATTTCGCAGTAAGAAAAAAGACATAGCCATTTTTAGTATAGTTATTCGTCATGTTTTAAGAATCATGACGTTTAAATTAATTTTGACAGTAGGCCATACCTATGGTCATGTCACTATAGTTAAGCCTTAAGTGGCGGATTTGTAACTAATACACTGTGAAACTTACTGCAAGATTTGCCTTTATTTCATTCTTCATAATTCAAGAAAACTTCATTATTTAAGTGAATATTACTTAGCCAAATGCTTTATTCCACTGTTATATGTTTCAAAACTGTCTAATTACTATCCATCACTCAACATAAACTTTATTAAATCTTTCATCTTTTTCAATTTCATTTTTATTACCCTTTCCCAGAATTCACACCCTCACATTGCCCAATCCAACACGATTCATTGCTTTAAATAATTTTTCCCCACAAACACACACAACCAGCAATCACACGATTCACCACCTTAACGAATGCATACAAAACTATATCTGCTCCAAATCCCCAAAGCAGCTCATTTCAGACACACTTTTCCAAAATAAAAAGGAACCCCTTGCAAGGAGCACTTAATTACCATCCCCAACGCTGGCGTGCATATCCATGCTCCCTCAACAATGAATGTGTTGCAGGGAGCAGCAGCAGCCACCCCAAGAAAACTCAACGTGATTCTCAACTTTGTTTTCTGCAAACCTCACTAGTGTATATCCCCCCTTCATCCATCCACCAAACACACATTTCTTTTGTTGAGAGGCGACCCCAATTCAGGAAGCACACCAGATGCAAAAAACTTCGTCTGAAGGAAGGTCTGGGGCGGGCGTGGGTTTTTTTGTTCTCTCTTTCTCGAAAACACTGTTGCTTCTTCAACAGAATGAAACCTAACACCCTTCCATCCCTTCTTCTTTGGAGCAGTTCAATTATGTTAAAAGACTGCCTAAGGCATTCGTAATTAAGTTATCGACATGAAATTGAGACTGTGTTTCTATGAGGGGGCTGCTGTTTGTTTGAAGCTCCACCTAGTTAATTACTATTGTACTAATGCACTTCTTTCGATTACTTTTTTTGCAGACCGAACAAACGACACTTTGAATCCGGCAGATGTCATACGACGTTATGACATGGATGTTGAATCTCTTCCCAGCTACACAATTGTCTCGGGTTTGCCAACCTACGATGACGCTTTGGAGGAATTCCGGAAAGCGGGACTCATACTCAAGCCACCAATTCCTGTCATAAAAATCTTTGACAGTGACACAAAGGAACAGCCATGTGGTGATGGCCTGCCAGAATATACGACACAGGAAAACATGTCATCTACATGTGCTTGTGGCGGTGGTAACGGTCAAGTTATCGAACTCAATCCGGACCATTTGAAAATGTTGAGTCAGAAACGTTTGTCATTGCAAATCTCATTCAATGCTCTGCCAAATAATATCCGACGGAGTAGTCGCCCACGGGTCGATTTGTGTCAACAAGTAGGTCGAAATAATCTGCTGAGAGCACAAAGGGACCGAGAACTACTGACACCAGAAATTCATCGTTCATCGTCGATGACATTTGACGACGAACGAAATATGATTGAACATCGACTGAGGAAGCTGGAACAGCATCGTGGATCTATATCGTAGTCGAAAAAGCGAGTGTAGTGAGTGACGAGAAAGAGGAAATGACTGTGTTGTGTCTTGTGTGAGATTCCTGCCAAGATTGAAAGTTAATTTTTTTTTTGTTAAGTTGTATTTACTTAATTTGAAGTTACATATGTGTCAGTATTAGAAAGTGTACCTAGCTATTAAGAAAACAATTTTATTTTATTAAATACATTTTTGAAGTATAATTCCTTTTGAATCGTTTTGCTAGAGATGTCTATGAATACTTTGACTGTACAGAGACATCTAGCGGATAATAAGGTGGCGTAAGTATACTGGATTTAGAAACTAAAGCCCTTGAAAGCTCTTCTGAAGGCAATTTTATTTTAAGCTTTTTCATTACAGTGGATTTAAATGTCAACAACTTCACATATCTGTTGAAACTGGAAGTAAGTATGTTTTTTACTAATTTATGATGTTAAATTTTACTTCGTTGATTTATTTGACGCTTGTGGACTTAATACCTTGGTTTAGCTATAATGGACTGAAACAAACGAAAGCTAGTGCCAGAAACGAACGAAAGAAGTGCACGGAATTATCTGTCAAATTCTCTTCATTAGAAACAATAGGACCAAGCTGTCAAATTTTCCTCTGTAACATGCAGACGAGGGCAGTTTCTATTCGTAAGAAAACTTATCGAAAACTAGACGAAACAAAGCAATCCACAATTTTACGCAAAAGATATTAATTCTTTGTACACCTCTTATTAAGGACAGCTACTCTCGCTTTGTTCTGTCTGTTTGAATTCTGCCTCATGGTGAAAAGAATTTCACAACAAAGAAAAATATATTGCAAATTATCTCTTAATAATTGTAAGTCCCAATGCACATGGAGCAGTTGGATACAAACTAAACCGGTTGGCAACTCGAGTTACAGACCAGTTACGACCTCAGAAATGACTGACTCCACACACGAAAAAACTCATCACCAATCGAAATCTGTAGTTCGTTCAGTGTCGTCATGGATACCGGGCGTGAAACCATCATGTTGTACTATTATCTCAGAAAGAGGCTATAAATCCAACCTCAAAATAACTTCTCTGCACTAGCAGTGGAAATATATGACATAGTAGACTGGAACATCTACATCAAGTCAAGTCAAAATAAAAAAAAAATAACCGTTAATTTTACGACATTCTCGATTACATCTACGCCTTTTCTATTTCATTTTTATTTGAATAGCTCATTTTCGACAAACTAGAAACTTAAATCACTAGGCAACCCGACATGAAAATCAACAGACGACTGGTTACAGATTTTTTTTTGTGAATCGCCAATGAGTTTTCAATAGGTTATGTTTTAAAGCAAACTAGTTGCCAAATCGCATCGGTAATCGGTTTTTTTTTCCAGTTTCTCCGTGTGCATTGGGCCTAAGAACCAGAATCGAATTATAACTAAATCAATAATAAACTGCTTCCGGACACAAAATTTTATGTTATGTAATGTTTTTCTGGCGTTTTCAAAGCTCGTCATAATATAGGGCAAATATTGTCTTAAGCCTTGTACTCAGATCGCGCTAAACAAAATTTTATCTCTACACACGCTTGCTAAAAAGGCGCTCTAAATTTTTTATAAGTTGGGGAGAAAACAAATCTTTGATAGGTTGTGAAATATACTTTATAAATAATTCTTATTAACAAGTGTTTTTATTCAAAGGTGTTATTTATTCAAAGGTGTTGGAAAATTTGTTTTTTTTTGCGTTTTTTTTTTTGTTTTTTTTTTATTGAATTTTCCAAATATTCTTCAAGAAATTCCATATTTTTTCAATTATTCACACCCAAAATGACAACTGTCAGAATTTATCTTATGAAAGAATGTATTTAGTATTCTTTCTCTTGTATGGAAGATAAATTTAAGCGCGATCTGAGTACTAAGTCTGCTATTAGACGATGAAACTGGATGCATGCACCTTGTTCGAATTCTTCTTTGTTATTTCATCCTCTGTCGCAAACGCCATTACACGATGGATTTAGTTTCATGAAAGGTTTTTTGACAGTTGTCTTTCATTTTCATTTTCCATTATCATTTGCAATAGGCGTTTTTCTTTTTTAGTTCGAAGCGGGGCACTGAGCTGTCAAAAAAAGAACTGTGTTTCTTTTTTTTAACTTGGAGCGCTTTAGTTATATTTCTTTTAAAATACCAGACAACATCGAGCGGATGGGTGAGTGCGACTAATTTCACTCGTTTTTTGTGACAATTTTATGTGGTGACAGTTCAGTGCTCAATTGTGTTTCTTTATTAGCCCCTAACGCTCGGGTCACGCTCGATTCGGAGCGAGCTCTATTCCCTCTGGCCCCGCTCTGTGCCCCGATCGGGTTTAAAAAAGAAAAAAGCCTAATGAATCTGCTCTTTGAACTCTATTGATGTAATGAATGTGACAACCACATACCCATTTTTGTTGGATTCTTAAAGACTTACGAACTCCAAATTAAGTTCTTTAGACCACAAAAATGTACTTTCCAACTTCATTTTCACTTATTCTTCTTCATTTACTTTGGATCTTATTAGAAGTTTACTGAGGATAACGAAACCAAGTGGTAAAGAATTAAAAACAAAGGCGCAAAATTTTAAACATTATTCATTTTAGCAATAGAACCGACTCTAGTTAAAGAAGTTCTTTAGATACGAGCCCTTGTTTAACATTTTCTCAATTTTAAACAAGATAAACAACCCTGACAACTAGTGTGGTGTGTGGTTACGTAACGTAATGTAAACAATTTTTTCCAGGAGCTTAATACCCGATCTGTGAAAATGTGAAAAGATAAAAACTTATCATAATGCTTTGGAAGTGTTATTAATCAATATTTAGTAATTAAACATTAACAAATGTCGTAAAAGAATAAAAAAATAGTATAATTAAGTAAATAAAGAAAAAAGGAATGGAAATTGCAGTAGAATAAAGGGGTCCCCCATCATTTGGCTTCGCCATACATCGTTGCTTGATCTCAAAACTGCTAAGCTCTTCATGGGATGTTTTGGTTGTGAAAAGTAATTCACCATTTTGAAAAGTTTTTGACGCTTGTTTTTTTTTCATACATCTGGAATCGAATTTAACTTCAAAACGTCAACAAAATTTCCATTTCACAGTTTCACAGATTGAGAATCTACCCCAACACGGCTTACTATTGACAGAATAAGACATTCTTATTTTTTTTTGGTACGAAATTACAAAATGTCGTCTGGTTAAAGTATACTTTGAAAAGATAAACAAGTGGTTTGCTCGTTTTAAGGTTAGACAAGTTGTTTAAGGTTAAAGTATACTTTATGTCGTTTAAAATTAACATAGAGCAGACCTTCGTTTTATATTTTGTTTTTAGAGCCGACGCCCATTTTAAAATTTATTTAGAGTAGGTTTTAATTTTTTTAAAATTTTGGGTCAAAGCGAATAAGAGGAAGAAAAACGTCAAACAGATTCTTCGAAGATGCTACCCGTGAGACACAGGACAGCTCTTTTCCTGTCTCATCTTTTCGAATTTTTTCTCTCTATTGCACTTACTATGTTCGAAGAATTCAAACAAGGTGCATGCTTCCAGTTTCATCGTCTAATAACAGACTAAGCCTTATACTTCAATTTTGTAAAATCAATTTTTCTGAGTGCATCTGCCTCCCAAAAATTGTGTGGAAAAACATCAAATTTATTTTACTTTGCTCTTAGTGCACATACAACCTAAAATATCCCTATTTTCTGAACACACCCTATCTACCAGCCAGCTGTTTATTTTCAGGCGTTGCTCTGCGATGGTCGCATTTCCCCTCTAATCAACTGTCATTTTATTCTCACTCAAAAAAAAAGAAAAAAGTCAAAAGCCACACAGCGCGCTTCTAATTCGAAAAATATCAAAAAACTATTTTGTCCGCCAAAAATACGCGTTTTTATGTTTAAATTATCCCAAATTTAATGTGTTTTTTGTAAATAAATACATTTTAATAAATTCTCTAAAGTAAAATATAAAAAAAAATCTGATTTTGTAAGCATTTCA
Organism: Platycheirus rosarum; assembly: GCA_963971375.1. Taxonomy (NCBI): domain Eukaryota; kingdom Metazoa; phylum Arthropoda; class Insecta; order Diptera; family Syrphidae; genus Platycheirus; species Platycheirus rosarum. The sequence goes on along the minus strand of OZ020508.1, from coordinate 154,364,323 downwards.
CTACAATTTTCTTTGATTAAAGTTTTGTCTGTGAAAAAAGTCTCAGTTGTGCAGATGTAATTTGTTTGATAATTCCTATTTTTCAAGAGCATTGTGTAACCAGCTATAGAAGATTCACCTAAATCAATTGTAAGTCATTCAGTTTAATGAAAAATTTCACAAATTCCTTAACAATTCAGTTCAATAAATCAATTGGCGAGCAGCGAACATAGTTTGTATGATTCCACATTTATTTTCCGACAAAAAAAAAAAACATTGAATTCCATTTGGAGAGTTTGTTTATATTGCTAGGTGGCGATAGGTTAGCATACTTTGTGCGATTGTTCCCCCCAATTTCATGTCGCTGGTCTGGCGGACACGTGGAGTTCAAATCGATTTGTCATGGAACCTCTCCATTGGGGCTCTCGATAGAAAAGTAGGAAGACGTATTTTTCGTGTTTCCAGTCATGGAATCATGGATATTGCCGTTTTTAAAAAAGTGCGTTTCCTTGTTCGTCTTCGTGTTATAGGCGCTCCTCATGCGATTAACCAATATCTGGCTAGTGGAAGCGCATATTCCTTTAAATGAGGCCAAATGGGCCGAAAAGAATGTGCAAAATGCCAAGAAGCAATGGTGTAGAAAATGTTTATCTGCCTTCCGTGAATTCCTGTTGTTTGTAAACAACATTTCAACGCAAACAATGGGAAATTAAAAAAACGTTGTGTGTATCTTCATTTGGTTGTCTTTTGCATTCAATATTCATTAATTTTGAAAGCTTTATCGTCAATTCCAAATAAGAAATGAGCTTAGATCTTAAGAAGGCAATAAATAAGACATTTATCGCCATTTAAAAATAAATTTATTGTATCCAGATGGAGAAAAAGACATCTATGGTTGAAAACTATTTTGATTAATAGGGCAAGTTTTCCAGGAGTAATGTTGAAATATCTCTTCGGGATCTTTGGATTCTGTAAGTGTGGCTGTTAATCAAATCACACGTAGGAGGGGGCATTTGTTTATGAATAAAAGCTTTGCATTCAAAAGCAGTCTGTTGGAGGATGATGTCATTTTTTATTTAACACAATTAATAACAAGTATTTCACTCTAGAAAGAAGCTACACGTCATGGTCCTGACTTATTTAAAATTTTTCAAAAATGTAGTGCACCTTTGCTTTAAATGCAAAATAATATAAAAAAATGCTTGAACATGAAAAACGATTCTGATCCATATTTTGTATACTATGACCTCTTGTCTGAAACTATTATTTTGATGATGTACCTTGGAAACGCCATTCCCGATTTGCGGTCTCCCTTACTTGTCATTGAATTGCATTTCATTTGATTTTAATATAAAATCCGTATGTTCGGTAAGGGTTCGACTGTGTCCAAGTCCAAGCCAAACAGTTGGAACAAGAAGCTATGTCAATATTCCGAGCCATCTATTCTTGAGTTTCGTCTTTGTCCCTTTTTTCCTAAGTTTCTTATAAGAGAATAGCTACTGAAACCCGTGGTTTTAGAATTTTATTTACCTCGGCACTAGTTAATGTTTAGCAAAGTACAAAGACACACGCCCCTACCCTAGTAATTAAAATGAACAATTTTTTTTTTAAATTATCATGTCACTCCGTGGGCCAGAGGATAAGAATCCAAGTAGCAAGATATTGGTATTTCTCAAAAGATTTGCACACTATGTTTGTTCAAGTTGATATTGAAGTCTACGTGCGAAGGATAGTGAAGTCAAAAAACAAAGGTAAGATGCCTCACTGGAAACACCAACGAAATTTCAATAAAATTTGTGTACCAGCACCAAGGTATTTCTTATTACAGCAAGGTTGCTCTTTATTACAGCTCTTTCTGCTAGCTAGGGAGTATGAAAATGGACCCAAAAGTGAACCAATAACTCTTTGCTTACAATGGAGCCATCATAAGTGAAGATCCTACATCCTTGATATGAGCACTTGATGTATGATCGACAACTGATTTGTTATTGATAATGAAATTGATAAACTTAACCTGATTGGTTCCCATTTTTAATATATTCATTCTAGAGAGTTTCCTAGTAATACAGATGAAGGAGTTAATACGGAATTACTCAGGTTTGACAATTCAAAAATACAACCTCTTCTGAACTTTTCTGAGGAAATTAAATCTGACAAACTAACCACAGAACAATTACTAAACAATACTAGATGAATTGACAGAAATATTCAGAAAGTTAAATAACAAAAAGTCGAGCGGTTTGGATAAAATCCCCAATATTGTTTTAAAACGTTTACCAATCGAAATAATATGGCCAGTACTGTACAATTTTTAACAACTTATTAAAGAATTGCTATTTTCCAAATTATTGGAAAACGAAAAAGAAAAAAGGATTCTTCCTACCCGTCCAATTATAGACCTATCAGTCTTCTGCCTTGTATCCGAAATAGTAATTCAGTCGAGACCGCGGCCAAAAGAAAGGAGGATAGTACCTCGAAATCAGTTTGGATTCAGACGAAAACACTCGGCAGTGCACGCTATAACAAAATTTATTTCAGATATAAATTGGAACCTGAATGCAAAAAGATACACAGCAGCTTGCTTGGTGGATATTGAAAAAGCCTTCGACACGGTATGGATTAACGGATTAATTTTTAAACTTATACGATATGATTTTCCACTCCATCTTATTAAGATTATATCTTCAATGATCAAGGGAAAAAAATTGTTGTAACAAATAATCGTAACACGACCACCAGAGTTTTTGAAATCAATAATGGCCTACCACAAGAAACAGTCTCAGCACCACCCCTATTTAGCATTTTTATAGCTGATATCCTGAGAGAATTAGATAACTCATTGATTAGCATTTGCTGATGATACTATTTTATATGCAAGTAGCTCAAAAATTGCAAATCTGCAGTTTGAACTGCAAACTAAGTTTGATAGATTTCAAGCGTTCTGTAAGGATTGGAAATTAAATATAAATTAAACAAAATGTGAAACAATACTATTCCGCACCCCACTGAGACGCGGTAACTCAGATTTGCGACATTATTGGAAAAATTTGAAAATTTTTGGTTCCAATGGCCTTCTTTTTGAGTCGATTGTGAAATACTTAGGTGTGCAATTAGATAAGTTTTTATATTTTAATGACCACATAAACACTCAATTAAAAAAAGCAAGAGCTGCATTTGTGTCTCTCAAGAGCCTTTTTTACTCCAACCACTTGAGACCTGATGTCAAGATAATCTGTTACCAGGCATTTGTTCGCCCAATTTTAACGTACGCGAGTCCAGTATGGTGGAATATTAGTCCATCACATATGGAAAAATATCGAATATTCGAAAGAAAATGTCTTAGAGCATGTGTTCAAATGTACAGAAGTACATTTGGCAGAAAAACTCCCAAATCCTGTGATCGAAAAATGTCCCTTAGCTGAAAGGAAGCCTCTACTCGCCAGTTGTTTCTTCCAACATTTAAATACGTTTCACAACGTGACACACCTGAAAAATGCTTTGCATGGCAGTAGGAGAAACAACTATATCACGAAAGGATGATAGGTGCTTAATGTAAAACCAATAGTAAATGTAAACCGATGTGTTTTGAAGTCAACCCGGTGAACGCCATAAGATGTAGCTCTGAATTATAAATAGGATACGAAAATTGCGTATTGACAAAGTACTCACTGTCAGCTGAAACTGAAGAGTCCAAATGAGCTACAGCACTGAAATATTTGTAAAGCCGTAAGAAGCTATTTTGAATCAATAAAACAATTTCCTTTTTTCCTACTACCATTGTAAATACACTCCCTGCTATAGTTCTCTCATGGTTGTCATTTGGCTTTTGGCCACCTTTACGGCTGAGCAGTAACTAACTCTTTATAGTGGAGACGAGAACATTTACCGACATTTAATACACTTGTACACACCAATTGGCGGTGCCACACACTGCAGGCCGTGCAGCGATTAAAAAATGCTGCTTCATGAGAGTACTATAGGCAGTGTATATACATTGCTACTAATTGGCAATATAACACGCCACAGCTAACTGCTTTACGTATTATTAACTTGCAAGTAATATTTCAACAGATAAGTGTTATCTTAAATAATAAATAAATAAAAAAAAAAGAATTTTCCCATACCGGGAATCGAACCCGGGCCTCCCGGGTGAGAGCCGGGTATCCTAACCACTAGACAATATGGGATGTTGATTTAGATGTGCATTTTGAGTATTTATATTTCAATGAAAGATATTTTTTTCGTTCGTTGTTTTTTTTTTACGAAGAATGGTTAAACTTTCTTCGAATTTTCTAACCAGCCAGCAATTTAATGATTTTTAATTTTGGAATTCAAACCGATATCCAACATTTATCTGTTGAGTCCCAGGCCTCGTATGGCACACATATTTACAGACGAGTTATGTATGTAGAGTAATGTCTAGCCTTAGATTCCCTTCCAAACTCCTCACCGACACCGATGATAAGCTACATGTTCATGTGACTTCTTTAGCATTATAATTGAAAGAATATTGTATAACTCTCATTTCAACATCGGAGGGACGATCTTTAAAAAGTCCTTCACGGATACGCCACCGATGGAAGAACACAGCGTAATATCAATATTATAAGAGCTTTTGTATTAACAGGGATGTTGTAGCGATTAGTAAAACCAACTAATTATATCATCGAGAGGTCACCCAACACCGACTCCTTGGAAAAACATAGCCTGAAGGAGCTATAATCTTTTGTTGGTTAGTGAATGTCTACTCTGTGCTCCGATAACAATTCAGATAAATGTACCACCGCTGAGATCAAATAAATAAATATACTTGCCACGCGCTGCTTTTTCGGGCTTAAAATTGCCTTTTTTAGCAGCAAAGTCAGTACTTGGGCATAATCATAGCCCTGCTTATGGTGCTGAAATGATGGACATTTTATTTTAATTTTTCAATAGTAAATTGAGATTATGTTTTTTTTTTTTTTTTAATAAGCGATAGATCATGGACATTGTCCTTAGTGGCTGTTTCGAAAAGAAAATGTTAAAAATGATTTTTAGTTCTTTTTTTATAATTAACGCGCACAAGGAACTATATGTTTCCCTTTCAATGTATTTAAGTACACTGCGCGAGCATTAGGATATAAGGGAGGGGAAGGACAGAAGGTGTCGATTACCATTGGTTTTTAATGCTTTGCTTGATTTTTAGTTCTTTGAAACCACCCGGATAGCCTGCGTCTTAGATGTCGCACGCCAGTGAAAGAGGATTTCAACTAATTTTGCGGGGGAACTGTAGTTGGCTCCTCGGAATTGGAGAACTTGTTGGTTGAGGCATAGATTCATTGCGGGCTGTAATACCATCATATGTAAGGTAAGGTTCATAGTTATCGTTTAAAAATACTGGGTCATGTAATGTACTCTTGCTTGTCTACCTCACATAAAGTGATATGCAGGACAACAAAATGCTTTTACGAGTGACAAATACAAACAAAATCGTTAAATCTATTGACTTAAAAAAATTGTTTTTTTATCTGTGAGGATCACTTACATAGATGTGTGCTCTCCGTTCCACCCACCAAATTATCTCGTCCAAAAAAGACTTTTCCAACAAAAATATGACGAAGCTGTTCCTAATTAGTAAACATCTGCGAAATCCCTTAATTCGATAACCTACTTCCAATCACGCAACGATCCACTTATTAAAAGAAAAAAAAAAAGATCATTCAAGTGTTTTAAATTAAAACGAAGCCATTTGCCGCAATAATCAACCTCAATTAGTTGCCACTCCACAAAACCGATGCATCTTCCCAAAGTTCACATGAGATCCATAGACCTCTTCAACTCTTGACAGGCAGACCCGCCTGCTGTTTTTCTCTACATCGTCTTAACTATGTTCCACCCAACTGATTGCACCCTCCCTTTGAAAAAAAAAAAAAAAAAACTTAACAAGAAAAGATGAAAAACATTTTTCTTCTGATGTCGCGTTGATTTTCAAAAACAAAAAATTGCAATTGATTCTCTCAAAAATAGATGAGATACATCTCTCTGATGCATTCGAATAACCTTAACACTGCCACCGCCGCCGCCACCATCCACCACATAGTACCATCAGACTATCTGTGTCTCCAAAAGTTCTCAAAAGTCCATATAGACATTCAGTCTCTATAACATAGACTTCTAGAGCGCATCCCAGCACTCGGTTCTCCGAAGAAGAACAAAAATCAAAATCAAAATATTATATTTACCAAGTAAAAGGAAAATTTTCCTTCTCAGAACCATAAGTTCTAAAAATATCCCACCGATCCGTGTACACATATCGACATCTTAAGTACACGCGTTTGCATTGCGGCTTGTGTCTCTACTGGCAAATGCACTGATGTTGTTTATTTGAAAAATAAAAGTTTTTGACTTAAAGAATTTAGTTTTTTGTGCAAATAAACTCTGGGAAATCAGAATCAGTGAAAGTGATTACAATCCACAAGTAAAACTATAGTTTTTGTTGAAACGAAAACACATTTGCATTTGAATATTCCCATAGCCTACCCAGCCCACCTGAGGCCCATTTAGTAACCCCCATTCACCCCTCCTTACATAAATTGTCTTTGCTGCTCGTGCCAATCGTTATGAACTATTTTTGTGCAAATGGATTTGCTTAGTGCCACAACCAACAATCTCTATGGTTGGGTATGTTTTTGTTGAACATTAGTTTGTAATTTTTTTGTATTTTAATTTTTCAAAAATAGCTTATAAATCACAGAAAAATAACGGTAAATGTTAGAATTGCACCCCCATCCAACACCCATATGATGTAGACATTTTTTACGTTATGATTGTCCGTTGTAGCCACCGATTTCGAGCAGATATCATATGTGGATTGTATGTGGATCGTATTCATTGTACCATAGAGTTGTGCAGGCAATTATTATTGGTTTTTGGTTCCTCATTTGAATTTATTTTCTTCAGATACTGTTTGTGTATCTTGTGCGAGTCTGGTTTTCTTCGTTTGCGAATATATTAATAAAACAATTGAAACTGAGAGTGGGGAAGGTACTGAACCAAGGAGCCAAAAACTATACTGACTGAAGAAAACACGACGGACGACACGAAACGTCGTGAGACATGGCTTTTCATTTCGAGTCAATCGTGTGTGGCGTATGATACGGATACGTCTGATCACGACGACGAAGACGACGGTGTTTATAGTAATTTATTTATATTTTCCTGCAATATGGTCGTGTTGTGTATATTTATTTATATTTCTGTTCCGTGAACTTTTAAGAATTACAAACAAAACTATATAATAAACTGTGTTTTGTAAAATTGATCAAAAGTTTAAAATGAGGGAATTTCATGTAAGAAATGATTTATTGGTTTTTAAACTCAAAAATTTTGTTACTTAACGGTTTGTAGGATGATAAATCAAAAATACAAAAAAATAAATAATAAAGAAAATATATAAATGTGAAGTTGATGTTGCAAAGTGTGATCAATAAATATATTTTTTTTTGTTGAATATTATTCTCTCAGGGTAACGCATTTCTTGTTTCGGAAATGGCAATATAATTATCTGTAGATAGGTCTGAAGGTCATGCGTGTCCTTTGTGAAAGACGAAAGTTTTGTTCGTATTATTTGCATGCTATCCTTATTTATTTTGATATAAATCAGGTCACAAATGAAATTGGCGTGAAGGGTTTTTCTATGAATAGAAGAAGTGCTTAGCTTCAAATTAAGGACTGTCAATGTGAATGGGGTGGTGTAGGTACGGGTGGGAGAGTCCTTGAGTCGCACCTTTTGAGATATTTGTTTATGTAACTTCAAATGTAGATTTAATAAAGATTTTGAATTTATTGGAATTGGAATGTAACTTTTGTATTTTTTTTTAAGAATTAAGGTTATAATAGTATTCCAAGACTCAATCCTTCTCAGGCTATAACCCTATAACCTACATATGTATATATATATTCAATTTTTTACACGAAATTGCCTGAGTTAATCGTCTTTTATTAGATCAGCTAAGATACACTGAATTTGTAGCCTGGTTTTTGATTAAAAAAGGGTTTTAAGAAACTGGTTATTTAAAAAAGAAAAGTTTTTTAATTTTTTACGTATTCTCATCGACGTCTAGAAAAACTTAGATGACATTTCCAGATATAGCGAAAGTTACTTATATAATTTTCCATAAATGGCTTTCGTTTTAGGAGTTCTGGGCGAACTGAGGCCTCTCTTACTAGCTTGGTCCTAAGCTGTTTGCTTCAGCCCAAGTTGCTTTAAACTATCTTACTGTACGCCTCACTTAGGGTGAGGTCTTCATCGACTGCGTTCATCCTCTGTGATGAAATAGCTCGTGTAATTTTTCACTAGTAAAGGGCCACGTGTGGATAGGTACCGCCATCAATGGCCCACTATCCTTTGATGTAAGGAAGGAAAACCGAAAACTCGTCCATCGCAGGCCATGGATCTGTGCCATAAGCCATCCAATGTCATTCACCCGTTTACACGATGGCCCATCTGTTACCTAACAGATCTACACTTACAATTTTACAATTTCCCACTAAGAATACACAAGATTTAATCGAAATCCGACCGGTTGGCAGTTAATACGATTAATAAATAATATAGAAATATTCTGTAAGCCACAGAAGAATAATTTGATTCGTCTAAATTATCCATTTTTTAAGAAGTACATGAATATGCTTATGTTTTTTGTCACTTTACATCTTGTTAGTTTAAAAAAAAGTGATCGCATCACAAATTGTCTAGGTTAGAATTAAAGTTATGACTTTTTCATATCAATTATCACCTTATTATCTAAAAATATACGCCTTACGATCTACAACACTGAAAATCTTGCTCTTGTAACCCATAAAAGTCATCTTAAGACATATTAACACAATAACATAAAACAAAGCTCTTTAATGAGAAATAATTTACAGAATTGCCCTAAAAAACTAATGAAACAACAAGACGCAACGTACATTGAGGGCAGCAGAATTAAATGGCCAGCAGCCAGGTCGGCCCACACGAACACACCCAGCTGCTGCACCGAAATTATCTTTTTTTTTCTATCATTAAAGCTCCTCTGATTCCTGTTACTCTTAGGTGACAAATTAGATCAAATAGATACATCTGTCAAAAAAAAAAAAAAAAAGTTGTTCTTAATCCCTAGGAATTCCAAAGAACCAAAAGCAACAAACTCTTGAGGATCCCTCAAAGCATCCCACCTGGAACTAATGAAAAGCATTCAATCTAAATTATCTTTTTTCACAAATCTAGTCACTTTTTCAGCTTCCAAGTTCCTTACAGCTGGGGACGCCTCTACAAGCATTCCTTTCATTGTCTGATCGAACAGATTTTGTAATTCATCATGAGTGGAGCTGGAGAAGAAAATCCAGGTCAGCTTTCTTGAGAATCAATTGAGATTAAGAGGAAAGACCAATTTCAATTTGCTTCACAACAAGTAGTTCCGCCAGGAGATTTGAAATTCAAATTTTTCGTTCGTTTAGTTATTGTTCCACTTGAATGGCCATTTTCATGCTCACTTCCGGAATTAATCAAGTTTTTTTTTTAAATTAAGAGACTGTGGTTTTTCCATCTTTTATTTTTGAAATTCTGGGTAATTTGATGGCATTTCCCTGTTTGAATGTCGTGTGGATGGTATTCAAGAAGGTGAATGAAGCTATTTTTGGAAACAAAATATATCTTCCAATCGTTCTGTTTTGGGTGGAGGAGTATAAGTGGTGCATGATCTGGTATGAGCGATGGTGTTTTTTATTGAGATAACTTCTTAGCTTCCAAAAAATAATAATTAAAAAAAAAAAACTAATCGAATGTAATTGTTTATCTTACAGTTTACCTCACTGATTCGCCGCCGTGGGCGTTATAAATCTATTTCATTAGCTGCAAGTCCAGAAGATGAAACAGAACCACCCCAGGAAACGAGGAGTGTCGAGCTCATACCTAATCTAACATTCGTAACAAATCAAACGCTTGAACGTGATGAGGATGCAAAAGCTAGCTCATCACGTACCCGATCCGAGCAAAGAGAACAACCGAAGTGTCTGAAAAAGACACAAGTCATTGAAATGGAAGCCATCAAAAGTGCTACAACAACTAGTGATGAAAGCATCGAAGAAGAAATCGAGGAGGCAATATCAGCTGGAAGTAGCTTGGGTTTGAGTGAAGCTCGAGGTGGCGTCACAGATGATATTGCAGTGAAGAGGAGATCACTATTTGGGTTGGAGGCCAGTGATGCAGGAAGCTTAGGAGAAAAGAAGAAGGAAAATCTTTTTCCGATAACTTCCAAAGATAAAGATAAAGAAAAACCGGACGAAGACGACCAAGAGCAGTTTAAGATCGATGATGAGCAGCTATCAGGAGATAAGCTAGCACAACACTTTATGTTGGAAGCTTCTAATAAGAGTGGGAAAGATGACAAAACCTTTGACAAAGAAGAGAGCGATGATAAAAGCTTGACAAACCAAAGCACAGCAAATGACGTTTCAGACATAATCGAAGAAACCTCCTTAGAGATACAAGAGACTTCAAGCTTGCCAGCAAGACCAACCGTCTTCGAAGTGGACACACCTAGACGGGAGTACAAAAGTCTCGAACTATTAATGAATTCCATGACTCAAGGTGATAGCTTAGAATCAATGCATTCGGAGAAAGATCATTCAGTTGGTGAAGAGGTAGTCCATGTGAATCAGTCGATGGAGATGACTTTCGAAGACCGCGACTTGAGCTCACTTAACCCAAGTGTGGCAAATAACGAGAGTTTGATTGATAGACTTTTGGCTGGAACCCCAGTGCCTGAACAGCATTCCTCTTCTTCATCTGGTCGAGATGATGACATTGAACAGCTAAGACAACGAATTCTAGATATCAAGCAGTCCACTCAAATGGCCAAACCCCTTCCCGTAGAGCAACAAACTGAGGTGGTTGTTAAACAAATGGAACGTGTGTCCAGCGAATTTAGCAAAGATATTCTCGAGGATATCACAGAGGAGTCAGAGAAGCCAGAGAATTCTTTGTCACCTTCCGACAAAAACCAACTGAGACAGTCTTCGCCAAATGGCACCGAAGCACCTCCTGTTTCGCCAGCAAACTCAATCCAAGGGGATCTTACTTTGACTGAAAAAAAACAGAATTCTCTTAAGGAAGACTTTGACAGCATAGTTAGCTTAAACATGATCCAAATGTTGGAAAACAAAGTGTCTGAACTAAAAGGTGTAGTTGAGGCAAAAGATGCTTGCTTAGCATCTCTAACCATGCAGCTCGACTCAGCTCAACGTCGTGAGTCAACTTCTAATGCTGAGCAACCGCCATCTGGCCGAGAATCAAGTAGCTTGATGACTTCTTCGACAGAGTACAGGACACTGCAGGAAGAACTAGGATGTGCGGTAAGTTACAAAACGCAAATAAATTTAAACACTTCTAATCGATTTCCTTTCTAGACTAAGGAACTCTACGGAGAGCTTTTAAAACGTGATGAACTAATCGCTTCTCTGAATGATTCGCTTCAAAAATCACTACATGCCCGGGAAAATCTTCAAACTGAAAGTGAAAACCTCACCACACAAATTCAACTCCTACGAAAACAACTCAACGAAACTATAGAAAATGCTCGAAGAAGCGGTTGGCCACGTGACCAAGACAGCAATGGTGGCCAAAGAATTTCAGAAATTTCTATCGATTTGGTGAGCGAAAGTGATGATGACTTGGATCGCCTCTGTTTGACCGACAACGAGGACAAAACTTCAAGACATTCGAGAAATTCTCGTGAACGACAACTCTCAATGCCGCGAACTTTTGAAGCTTTCGACTTTGGAGAGTCTGAAATTCAACCGATAAGCAAACAAATTGAACAATTCAAAAAGTACCTGACGCCAAATGAAGTCCGACTGTTCTTCATGGTTCAGAAAAAGTTTGATGATTTCTTAAGTCAGGAGTTGGAGAAGTTCCGCATGAAATACGATGGAGAGGTTAAGATTTTGACTGATCAAATAACATCGGAAAAGATTGAGAAGGATGCAGAGATCAATCGACTGCGTCAGCTTTTGACGAGTGTTAAAAATGGCTCAACTGAATTGATGCAGCTACGGGTTGAAATGGATGCAGTTCATGCTAAGGAAATGGAAGATTTGAGACAGTATTTTGAAAAGAAATGCGCTGACCTAGAGAAGCAGTATGTTGCAAATGTTTATTTTTGTATTTTAAAAGTCTTGTAACTTTTTTTCATGTTTTAGGTATTCAGATGAAGTGTTTTCACAAAAAAGTCAAAGACATGATTGTAGCTCTTCTGAGGCATCGGATCAGGAAATGATGCCCGAAGAGATTGCACCAAAATCAAAAGAAACTAGTCCGAGGAAAAAGTCGAAAGCCGAGTTGCTTTCTAGTCCTAGTCATCGACAGTTGACACCAAATTTGTTGGAAATGGGTGCAGGTGGAGATTCAGCAGGAGTGGATGCTAACGCAAATGATGTGGTAAGTAGGTGGGTGGATGTTAAATTCAACACAATAACAACTTCATTTTTCAAATCAAGCATTTTGTTGTCTTCCAAGCTTCCAAAAGATCTCAGTAGAAACTTCATAATAAAATTGTATGATTCCTGACGAAATAATGCCTAATAAACTAGAATTCTCTGTTTATTCTTTGGAACAGGAAGCTTGACACATCTTCTTTGAATAACTTTCACGATAGGAAGAAGGTTTAAAATTCAAAAATTATTCTGCCAAACCTAGTTTCTTTTGTAAATAGTTCCGGACAGATGTTGCTGCAGTCCTCAAGGGAACTGGGTCTAAACTAATAGGCTTTTCCAGTCAGCCAATATAGGGTTTTGTCCATTGAGGGTTCCTCCGGGGGGAATTCGAAATTTTACTGGCCCAAAGTTATAGCTTCTTTTCGTCTCGTGTCATAAGATTCCTCAAGAACTGAATTTTCCACAGCAACTGCACTCACTATTTCTTCTAAATTTGGATCACCTGAAAATAAAATATTGTCATCAACGGTAACTCTTCGCATTTTGTTTCTGAAGCGACGATGTTTGCAAGCGCAAAAGAGTTAGCATTTGTGCTGTTGGTAACCAGATCCCAAGCTGTGGCCACTATGCTAGATGTGAACGGCAGTTATGGGCAAGCAACAAAATTTTCTTTTTCTTTGTCCTAAGCTCTGTATCCCATCCCGAGAATTTAGGAAATCATCCAAGCACAGATAGACTTATTCGAATGAATAAAAAAGAGGTTTGGTTGAGTTGAAACAATCCAACCGCCTTCAAACTATGCAACACTAAACGGTATACCAAAGAACAGGTCAACCAGTGTGTCCCAATCCAAAGATACACATTTTTTTATTTCATATGTGATTATTACACGTTTGAGGCCAGAGGAGACAAAAAATCAAAAAACAAACTAGGTACAAGGGAAGGGGAAAGCGACAACGACCTTCAGGAACTAACAAAATTTTCATCAAAAACATATCGCTTTTTGTATCAAACAACCAGGACCGAACTGGGACGTACGATAAATCCCAGCCAATGTGAAATCTGTTATTTTTGTTTGTACTGGATGGGTACCTTTGAACCATTTTGGATTTTTTGATTTGCCAATATGAAGCCGTTTTCTTTTCTCTTATCCGTCCATATTTGTAACTGTACATTTTTCCTCTTTAAATTTCAACGTTTTGTCAGGGGTTGACTGTGACAAAATTCCGCCTTCGTCCACATTACAAATTTTACAGCACTCCTCGAACTAATAGCCATACCTTGTGTAAACCTTTGTAACCACTAATCGTTATTGCCCTGGCTGAAAGCTGTCAGCTTCTTTCGGAATTTTGAAAATACTTCCCAAAAAGCTGTTCAATTAAAAAAAATGGAAAATTCTCGTTTATTTTGTTTTCGGTCATTATATCTGAAGTTCATGGCAAACCACTCCTGTCTTAATGGTCGTTATAAGAGAACCGAAAGATATTATTCCCTATTTAGTGCCAAACCAAACTTTAGCCTTAAGTTTCGTCGTTATAACCGAAGTCACTATATGAGAATCCAACTGTATAAAGGATCCAAAATTTACTGAAAATAGCTTCCAAAATTATTTAAACCCATAATAAAAATTAACAAAATTTTATTTTTCAGAAAACCAACATTGAAGAAATTAAAACGTTCTATCAGACAAAAATTAACGAACTCAACAAAAATCACGAGGACATTGTTCGCAAGTTAAATGAAAAACTTAAGCGTTACGAGAGCAAGTTTCCATCAGAAGATGATTTTATGGTAAGTTTTTGAATGGTACAATAGATTTTGAAATAATTTTGCACGGTTTAACTTTTTTTTTATTAACTCAATTAATACAGTTTTAAGTGTTTCGCATTTTTTGTAATTGGTTGGGTGAAGGTAGGATTCTTAAATCATTAATTTATCATCAGGTTACTCAGTCATCCGTACTAACTGGCTTTCAATTGATTGTGTTTATTGAAACAAATATTTGACGTGTGGCTATTTTAATATTTTTTTGTAAGTACATAAGTCTCAGACGCTCTCTGTATTACTATTATTTCACTTGCTTAAGTTGAGTTATTAAATTTATGTTTCGTCCTCATGCAGGATAACTTTGGCATGTAACTGCGTTTAGGACGCTTCAAACTATATTAAAATGAAATCCTTGCTTTTGAAGGGCTTAAATGACCTTCTCTTTTGTTTTCATTTTGGGTTATGACAGTTTTATTTATTTTTTATCCACAATTGCCTTCAATAGTCCACAGAAAAAAAATTTCCTTCAAATCGCCAACTATAACACTCAATACTTGAGCTGTATTCCTGTATTAAAAAACTTAAATCTTGAACGAAGGAGTAACCTTGTGCAAAACTTAAGACAAATAGTATACCCAACTGAAGCTGTCAAATTCCGGAATACATTTTGTAATCTCCTCTGCCTTGACCCACTCAAAAAAAAAAAAAAAATGCCAAATCACGAAACAATTGTGAATAAATTAAAAATATTGTTGTGCTAACCGCATGTGTTTTTTATCTCTGCTCTTTCCTCCTAAAATATCCCACCTCCCCATAGGACAACCCACATTCTCATCCAAAAAGTCCTATTCCTTCCAAAACTCCTACCGATACCTCAATCATAATTATCGATCAAGATGAACTCAACAACGAAGAGAGTCAAGTCATTCAAAAAATCATCGCTGAATACGATCGTCGTTTACAAGAACAAGTCACCTTAGCTCGAGAGGATATTGTGCGTGAGTTGGAAAATCAAATACAGGTAAATGAGCTTTTTTTTAAAAAAATAAAGTATGACTTGTGCCACTTAATCTGATTGACAAATTCGTCTAACAAACTTCTAACCACTAACTTTGTGATTCATTTGTATTTAAGTCTTTTATTATTTTTTTTTTTTTTTGAAAACATTTGAAAAATGCCAAAAGATTCAGCAAACGGCACACGGCAAATTTGTGCTCTGCCCTTAAGACTGAGCATCACTTTGGTTGGCGTTGATCCGTGTACCAAAGTGGCACAGCATACGCATTGCCTAGAGATGATATCATCGAGTGTTTGGCAATAAATAGAAACAAAATAGATAACACAAAAAAAAAAAATGATTCTAAACAAATTTTCTGCCACACGCTCAGCTTAAGTAAAAAAGAAAAGAACTTATTTTTTTTAGTTTTATGCAAAGTGTGGTTCTTTTGGCGGTTGGCCACTTCTTGTCGTCAGAATTTTTTTTTTTTTTTTTTTGAAAGTACATACAAACATACATGTTTGAAAACAAAAAAAAGATACAAAAGTTGATTTTTTGGCAAGAGATTATGTTGCACATTGCATCGGGGCTTGGCTCCAATTGGTTTATGTTTATATTTGTGCAGCACACTTAAAGAAGCATAGAAATGGCGCGTACCTATTTTTTGCATGATGCTGAATTTTAAAATAGTGAATAGCTATGTGTATTAAATTGAAAGTTTTGAAAAGATATATGCATAATAGAAATAGACAATCAAGAGGCGTGGGATTATTTTGGCAGTTGAAAATGATTTTCGGCAAGCAAAATAGGCGATTGAAAGGTATTTTAGGACGAAGCTTAAAGTTGTCTGAGAAAATAAAGTGACATATGTACACATCTTGAAAGATAAATTTATCATATACATATACATATGTGGTAAATTTGCAATAAATTGCTTAAATATTTATTATAAATAATATATTATATATAAGGTTTTCCTCCACTTGAGCGCGCCACCTAGTGCGAGGTCTTCCTTGACTGCGTCTACCCTCTGGGATGGAATCGAAGATCTTGCGAGCCGGAGCATTTTTGTCCTTTCGCTCTACATGACCTAGCCATCTTAAACGTGATATGTGTATTTTTTTAACCAGGTCAATGTCGCTGTGCAGCTCGTATAGTTCTTGGTTGAACCTTCTCCTCCAAAGCCCGTTAACGCAGATAGGGCCAAAAATCCTCCTAAGAATCTTACGCTCGAAACGACTAAGGAAATTTCATCCGCTTTAGATAGAGTCCATGCCTCGGCGCCATAGAGCAGGACTGTGATGATTAGGGTCTTATACAGAGTATCATTTGTCTTTCGAGAGAGGGCTTTGCTACTCAATTGCCTTCCTAGCCCATAGAAACAGCGATTGGCAAGAGTAATTCTTCGCTTTATTTCTGACGAGATGTTGTTGTCAGATGTTATAGCGGATCCGAGGTACACAAAGTCCCTAACTACCTCAAAGTTGTACCTGTCTATTGTGATGTTTTGTCAAATCCGCCGGTGTTGTATGTCCCTTTTTGTGGACAGCAGGTACTTCGTTTTGGCCTCATTGACTGCTAGTCCCATCTTAGCCACTTCAGCTTCAATGCTAGCAAACGTTCCAGTTGATGTCTATGTCGTCACAGACTTGAAAAAAATTGTCTTGCGAGTTTCCTATAATTTTTTCAAGATTAAGTTGAAGAAATCGCACGATAGCGCATCACCTTGTCGGAATCCTTTTTTGACGTCAAAAGTTCTATGAGGTCAGTACCAGCCTTGACGGAGCAGCGAGAGTTCTCCATCGTCATCCTGCACAGTCGGACGAGTTTTGTGGGGATGCCAAAACCTGACATGGACAAGAGTTCTAACATTCCACTTGCAGAGCCAAAGGTCGTTGTCCTTAATTCGTTTTTCCGGGTCGTCAACAGTTAATCCGTCCTTTTCCGAGGCTATTGGTCGCTTCGCAACTTTTTCTTTTTTCCATGGCAGGGTTGTTAACCCTACGCACAACCCCCAACATGGAGGGCCAGGTCCTTCGTTGGATTCCTTGGACAAAAAGAGGAGAATCCGGAGTCAGTAACCCACTTCGGGGATATGAGCGCTGCTGTTGGCCCATTAAGGGTTCATCCGCCACCATCTCTATTTCAATGCCCTGACTTGCATTGAATTGTCCCAATGACCTTATGTCCAAATACGTCGAAGTAGCTCATTAGGGCGTCGGCTTCGTTGACTGTTGGTCCAATTGGTTGGGCTCATCCGCCGTACGTCCTCTTTCTGAGGGGCTCGTGCAAGACTTTTGCGAATCGATCAGTACAGCCATTAAAGCAGAGCATTATAGTGTTGCTATTTTTTCTGTGTTCAACACTCGCGCTTATAAGTTTAGCAGGAATGTCCGGATGGACAGACCAGTACCCGGTGGTTACCGCGGGTAGGTAAAATAAGCACAATTGATGTGTACGAGATAGTTGCAGCAACTGTGCATCACCTGTTTGATGCTTTTCAGTGCCTACCCTATTCATACAGCACCCAAATACCAAACAAAATACGCGCAAAATGTTTAGAAGTGCAGAATTTAGCTAGGCGCACATTAGGAGACCAGCGGCCACGCGCATATAATAACTGGCTGCTGCGTCCTGGCCTTATTCGCATCTTGCCTCAGTTTGAAGTATAATTTTATCACTTTTCTGTTTTCTATTAGGAAGCATGTCCTAAAAATGCCTTTGAAATGGAAAAATGCGGGTTTTTCTTTATCAACAGAAATGGACTGAAGAAGTTGAGTTTAATAATAATTAATAATTATTTGAGCTGTGATTAAAGATTTTAAAAAGCATTTGAAATCAAAATTCAACAAAATTGAATACTTAATGTGGTAACGGTTTCAAAATAATCCAACTTTTGTTCCGCAAGTGGGAAAGACCTTGTTATGCAATGCTTTACTATACTAATTAGTTCCGAAGAAATGTTGCCTGGGTAAGTGGGATGATATGCGTAAAGAAGTATTAAAAGCTAGGATGTATAGGAGAAGGGCATAGTTTCGTACATACGAATAGTGGCAACGGGCAGAATGTGTTGAGGGATTCATGAGAAAGAGAATTATGAAAGGCTGATTCATGTCCGAATAATTATGAGAAAAGAATTCGGGTTCGGAGCATCGCGGCATTAATGGAACAAATCAATAGCATTAACATGGGTGTATTCCGGTTCTGATTTAGAACTAACTTAAGTATTTTCCCAGTAATTCTTCTTAATTGGTTTACTGGCACAATTAAGTTTCCATAAGACTTACGGCCGATTTCTTCACAGAGTTCTAATGCTAGGACCGGTCCTAGTCCCAAATTTAATACTCAAATCAGTACCAAGTCAGTTCTTCACACACGTTATAAGCCCTAGTCCTGTCAATTTGGTACCGATTACTAGCTAGAACTCGGTTCTACCTAGCTCCTCAAAAACAACTAGTACCCGAGCATTATACCAGTTGTTAGTACTCAAATTAGTACCAAGTGATTTCTTCACAGAAGTCCTAAGCTCTAGTTCTGTCAAATTGGGACCGAGTATTAGTTAGGACTCGGTTTTAGCTAGGACCTCGAAATCGGTGGACTAACGCGTTAATACCAGAGTCTTTATTAAGTTTAATTTTTTTTTAATAGATTTGTTTTTTTTTTATAATTAACGCGCACACAAAGGACTATTTTTTTCCCTTTTAATGTAGAACACACTGCGCGGGCATTAGGAAGATAGGGAGGGGAGAGATAGGAGGTGTCGATTAACATTGGTTTTGAATGTTTTCAGATCAAAATGGCAAGGGAAAATCCCGCCGGGTAAACTATTTCAAATTCGTGTTGTTCTGCTAAAAAAAGAATCCCTATATTTCACGGTACGTCAAGGGTGAACTGATGAGCATTCCTTGCGGGACGAGTATTACGGGAGAAACTTTGAAGGGGAGGAATGCAACTGGCTACTTCGAGTGAACATTTTTGGTAAAAGAAACGATAAAATAAGGAAAAACATGTAACATTGCGTCGGTGTTCGAGAGGGGCAAATGTTTCAGCGGCAGTTCTATTTCCTATCAATCTTAACGCTCGATTTTGTATTCTATCAAGCAGGAGAAGCGATGTTTGCGAAGCACCTGCCCAGAGGTGGGAGTTATACTCGAGTTTAGGGCGTTTAAACGCTTTATAAATTGTAGCCAGATCAGATGGGGAAAAATAGAAAAACCTAAGCACTTTGCAGCATTCGTAGCAAATATATGGTCGTTCCAACGGAGGTCGTCGTTGACACACATACCGAGTACTGAGAGCTTTTCGGTTTCTTCGATGTAAGTGCCATTCATGGACAATGGCATTGGGGGAATGTTTAGCTTTAACGACAGAAGACAGCATTGAGTTTTCGAAGCATTAAACTCCACACGATTCCTATTACCCCATGCTGTAAAAATCGGAGTTTAATAAGCTTGACATACGGCACCGTTGCAATTGTACGTCCGAAGGCGAAGGACGTGAATTATCGAACGAATATGAAAAGCTGAGGGTAGAGTCGTCAGCAAAACAGTTAAGTGGATTATAAAAATCAAGAAAAGAGTCGGAGACAGAACAGAGCCCTGGGGCACACCAGTATTTATTTTGTGCGAATCAGACTTGAATCCGTCCAATACAACTTGTATTGAACGGTCCAGAAGATAGCTTCTAATCCAACGAACAAGTGTATCATCGATCCCAAAAGCACGCATTTTCGATAAAAGAGCTTCATGCCAAACTCTGTCGAATGCCTTGGAGATATCAAGAGCAATAATCTTACTTTCACCAAAGCGATGTAAAGATTTGTTCCACTGTTCGGTGAGATATGCCATCAGATCACCAGTGGAACGGTTGCTTCGATCTTCGAGATATTCCTTAAGCTGATGGTTAATCAGTGTTTCCATGACCTTGGAAAGAAGGGATGTCATCGCTATGGGTCGGTAGGAGGTGGGGGAGGATGGGTCACCTTTCTTAGGGACAGGCTGGACAAATGCTGTTTTCCATCTTCTAGGAAAGATTCCAAAAGAGTAGGAGCGATGGAAAAGCTTACGCAGTGGCTTTGTCAGTGTGGATGAACACCTCTTCAGAAGAATCGGGAGTGTACCATCCGGGCCAGCGAATTTGTGTATATCGACATCTTTGAGAACTCTTTCTACTGTACGAATGGAATAATTACATTCTCAAGTACAGGAGGGGCAACGTTGCTGTGAGGCAGCCCTGTAGCTGGCGGCGAAATGGGCGGCGAGTAAGTTTGCCTTCTCTGAAGAGTAAACAATTGGTTTGTTATTGTCGATGAGCGTTGGAACCGAAGATGTTGAGGAAGCATAGTGACCAGTTAAAGTTTCGGAAAAAAATATTCAGGCCGTCCCAGTTGGCTTTCTCGTATTGCCAAACGGTCCTGGTGGGAAGTTTTTCTTTAACTGGATGGGTGGAGGATGAGAAATTAGCTGAAATGACACAATGGTCTAAAGTGCCAAATGGAGAAGTTACACTAATGGTATATGTATTTATCAGGGTGAACATTAGTAACATTATTTTAATAAATTTATGCCACAAAATCGATACTATTTAAGAGAACCGCTGCGTTTTTAATATTTTTGTAAGTTATTATCGATGCAATATGTGAATATGTCGCTGACACAAAGTTATTAGTTGAAAACCAAGTGAGATTTTTTTAACAACATTAGGTACGATGGATAAGGAACTTGAATATGATTAGTGTTTATACTTCTTATATACAAGGTAATTACCCTGCGAATACTATTTACTATGCAATAGATATGCAAGCACCGATTATTCTCATTTGGAATCATGGGGCGTTGATACTTTACCGTGAAAACAAGTTCGCACAGAAAACAATAATTTTGTATGTACCTACCTATTCCAGATGGTATATCTGGGAAGGTGTTAAAGAGTCAGGAGACGCACTATCAGGATTACAAAAATCTTCCTATAGACAGCAATAATTGTAGATAGCTAGGTTGGTTTTAATAGAAAAAAAACATACATATTTGTTTGCACTTTTTATTTGTCAAACAAATAATTATTTTATAAAGTTTTTACACATTGTTTGTGTTCTAGAAACCACCTCTTTTTTTTTTGTTAAAAACCACAAGAAACAAAACAAATCGTTTCACGTATTTAATAAAATTCAACACAATTTATTTGAAATGTCAAATCAGAGCGAAAATTGAAATTAGACCAGTTTTAGACGTATTAGTTTTTAGGACAGCTCTATGAACTTAGGACCGGTACCAGTAATGTGAAAAAATGCTCAGGTACTAATTTTTCGTTTCGTTAGGACTGGGTACCAGAGCTAGGACCGGGTACTAGGCTGCCTTAGTACTCATGTGAAGAAATCGGGCTTCTTGAAAGGACACAACGCCTTACACATTTACACTTACACACTTAATCTTTGAATCATCACTAAAGATAGTTGTGCAAGTCTTGCCCTATGTCTTCCTCCCAATATAATACAAAATAATTTTGAAATCCTTACTGAGGTATAGGGTCAGTACTGTCTAGCTTAAAAATGAAAATAAAAATGTATGCTTAGCTTTCATCAATATTAAATCCATTTTGATTGCTTTGGCCAATTCCACACAACCTAGCTTTGTTTTGTAATTTGTGTATACAAGAAATGTTTGCCTTGTTATCTTACTAAGAATTCTTACATTCAATTCGAAACATCTCAAATTCCTTCCATATAGTATCACATGTCAATCAATAAGCTTCCTTAGATATCTTCCGCATATATTGCCCCCTAAAATCACCAAAACCACTTCCTGCTTCTACCCTAAAATCGATTCAACGTTCAATTCTGACATATGTACCAAAACTTGAACTATGGCCACCGAAGAGCACATTGAACTTAAAAAAAAAGAAGATAAATTTAAACACGCATCCGAATCCAAATTAAAAGAATAGAAGTGCAACAACCAGCCAGCCCTCCATTGCAAGCATGTCAAGTTCTTCCCGCATTTAATTCCTCGTTTCAACATCTTCGGTTCCCGTTTTATCAGTCTGTTTATTTGCTGATATATCACAGGGAAAATAAAAATGGGAATTCATCCCGAATAGAAGAACTAAAATTAGAATTTCAATTGAATTTTATGACTTGTTGTCTATGTTTGATGATACTTTTACTGACGTAGCGTCGCTGGAATCATATAAAACAGCAGGATTTCAGTTGTAAGTGACAAGATTAGCGGGATATTAGTTCTATTATTAGTATTGCGAAGTGAACTGGTATTAGGGTATTTTGATGAAATGAAATGATGCTGTTAAAATTGAATATAACTACGTTGGGAACAACCCATTAGTATGTGGTGGTGATGTGGTTAGTATACAAAGAAAAGCAGGAAAAATTCATATTTTTATGAATTTTGACCAATTATTTTCTGGTAAACTTTTTGAAACTTTTTTAGCCATGATTCAATAAACTAACGTCATTGTACCCAAGATCAATGCTCGTCAAACTAAAAAAAAAAAACATACATACTTAAGATATAGCTGTTATAAAAAGTGGTATAAAAACTACGAATTTTGAGTTTAATACTCCTGATGTTAATGTATTATTTTACTTTTCATAAAGTTGATTTCATATAATTTGCGGACATTTAGAAAAAATGTGTTTTATTGTGAAACGATAAAAAAAGATCAAAGAGATTACTGAAACTGTAATTGGTATAAAGCTTTAATATTGAAATTAAAAAGCAGATTTGATTACGTCAAAAAACTACAACTTGGAAATATTTAAATCAATTCCATTGCCACACGATTATTTCCGATTGGTATAAACTTGAAAACAAAACTAAATTATTATTTGCTTGGTATAAGTTAGAATAATGATTGTCATTACAAAACTTAGTGAACGAATTTAGTGTATCCCAATGTTCTTTCAATCAATATTATCCTCATAGTTAATTTTTTATATTATAAACAATATTTAGTAAACAAAAATCGTTTAAACTATGATTGGTATAAAAAATGTCTAAAAAGTAAGTTTATTGATTGAGAGTAAAAATACAAATCAGATATTCATAAGAAAGTGTCTGCGCTCCTGAACAATTATTTTCGAGTGGTATAAAATCTGGTATAAATAAAAAAAATATACATAGTTGAATAAAATTCAATTCATAAGGATCTCAACAAATCTTTAAAAGAAAATTCCTTTAGGTTAATCGTTATAAAACTGGGACATATTAAAAAAACATTGATTAATATTTTAAAAGAGCAAAAAACTGTCTAACTTATAAATTTAATTTAGCCCAACAAACTATTGTTTGCGAAATTTAAATATGGTAAAGGTTCCCCTAATACTAATTACACCTGACAACAAGAATTTTGTCAATTTATTCAAAAGCCACAACCTTGATTTACTAAAACTAGAATTTTAATGCCGTGTTCCAATTTTGTTTCCCATAAATGCTATAGAAACTGATTCATCCATCCCGTAATGATTTCTATATTTGTCACTCTAGTTTTGCAGCCAAATTGTGTGAAAACGTTTTCATATTAAAAATGTCATTATTTCTTCTATAAAATAATCAAATATAAATATATTATCCGCAAAGTTCTCTCAAAGAGTAGCAAAATAAAACTCTCCACTTCGTGAATTCTGAACAAATGTCTCCAAAGCATTTTTCCTCACAAACGTTGTATTTTTATTCACCACACACATAGTGTGTAAATAATTTTCCCAAACAAATTTGCCGGAGTGCCGGCTTCGAAAATGTTTTTGAATTTGAATTTAGTCTACAAGAGGACTTTAACGCGTTCAGACGTCAGACGCAAATTAACGGCAGTTGTTGTGTTATTTAATTTCGTCATCTATTCATAGAGACTTGTAGATGAGATATACAACATAAGTAACATTGTTGAAGTCGAAACAATTTAGTTCGTTGTCGCATATTTTTTGGCGACACGTCTAAAACGGTCGGCAGGCTTTTAGAAAATTCAGCATAAAATTAAAAAAAAAAAATTGCGCGCGTAGATTAAAAATACGCGACGGTCCAAAGTACACTATTTGAATTTGTTTGAAAATAGACAGTGAATGTGAACATAGATAATCCAATGTAAAACTTGAGTTTTTTTTTTAATCATCTTGATTGAACTATTTGGATGCTAAAATATTAAATTTTGATTAAAAAGTGCAGATGAAGTATTCATAAAGTGTTGATTTGGAAACTGAAAGATACAAAAATAATTTGAGTGGATATTGACACACATGTTTGGCAGATTGTTTCATTTCTGCAAACAATTTTGGTTAAATTAAGGGTACCGCGTAAGTATCTTTTATATGTTTTAACTTTTTAAGTGGTCGCATTTTTTTTTCAATCTATGTTGGTATCCAAAGAAATTCTGGGTCTTTGAAGTAATGCGGAAGTATCTGCAAATGAACTAGCTGCTCTGAGTAGGGCATATGTGTGAATTTATTTCGACAATTGCTAGTGGGCTGGCAGGGGAATTTAGGTTAATAGGATTTTTCTTTTGTGAATGAATATCGTTGTAAATTACTTAATGAATAAGCAACGAGGTGTTGTAACTTTAATTTCTTCTTCAATTTATAGAGCTAATCATGTAATTTTTGTTTGTTAATCTGTGAGGTTTTGATTTCTCAACAACTTCAGTTGAATGCTGAGCTTTTGGACGATTTGAGAAAATTATTTTTTTATAAATCTTTTTGATTGGCGAAATAACTGTGCACCGACGAAATGATGCACTGGACATTCAAAGTTTGTGGATAATTTTAAATTTCCAAGAAATGAAATCATTTATAATTTTGTGTAAATAAATTAAATTTTCGAGAAATAAAAGACAGAAATATGTCTAAAAATAATCGAATGCACGTTCACCGGTCGTGGTAAAAACATCATTTGAATTTCTTTATATTTTTATTAACACAAGAATTACATTTATCTGTCTTCTTGAGAATACAAATTATTAGTTCTTCTTTGCTTTATTATGGCTATCAACTTCCAATACAAATGTTTACGCTCATAACTAGAAAACCATACATAGTTGATAGGCTTGGGATTTGTGTTTCAAAAAAAAAAGATAACAATGTTTGGGTAACCTTTTACAAATGGATGATTCTTTTCTGAATTATTATGGTAATGACTAATGGTTTTTTTTTTTTGAAAAAGCTTCAAATTTTGATAAGAAACAAATTGTATTGGGTAGAGGTCAAGGGAGCATCACTAGTGATAATCCAATAAAAAACATTTAGTTGTTGTCAATGCCTTAAATACTCAAGTTTTGCTAACAAGGTAAAATTTGTATCTATTGGTTTGCGTTTAACATGTTATTAAACAATCAAAAAAAAAAAAAAAAACAATCTTTGCAAATTCTTACGAAATTTAGTCAAATACACAAGACACCAAGTCTTTAGTTCCTTTAGAAAATAGAAAAAAAGTCGAAAAAAATTTTTTTGACAGATAAATGGGTCGGTTTGACAACTGAAAATGTTTTTATCTTCTTTCTATCTTTTGTCGAAAATAAAGAATCTTTCGGAATTGTTACCTTACCTTTACCTCTAGTAGAAAGAAAGACATTTGAAAACCTAAAAATGAGACATAAAGGTTCCCACAAACTT
This sequence comes from Platycheirus rosarum, assembly GCA_963971375.1. NCBI lineage: Eukaryota > Metazoa > Arthropoda > Insecta > Diptera > Syrphidae > Platycheirus > Platycheirus rosarum. The sequence goes on along the minus strand of OZ020508.1, from coordinate 154,338,512 downwards.
ACTTGCATCGCCGAAACAAAAGCAGCACTAGCGACAATTTTGCAAGAAATTAGCGAGCGAAATGTGAAACCATTCACCCAAAATTGTCTGTATTTTTGTCAAAAAATTCAGTAAAGTTATTATTAATTTCTTCTTCGCCAAACAGAACGTTGGAAATTATACTCTTTTATTGTCACTTGGTTTCGCCGGCGTCAAAAATATAAGAAAAATCATGAAAAATTGATCAAATTGTTGATTTTTTTTATCGCCCAAACCAAGTTACGCAAAAAATTCTGAATTCCTGATATTTTTATTTCCAAAGTCTCCCTTTTAAAATTATTATATATCATGAAATATAGAGATTCATTTTTTAAGCCGAACAACACGAATTTGGAATAGTTTACTCGGCGAGATTTTCCTTTGCCATTTTGATCTAATGTTAATCGACACCTCCTATCTTTCCCTTGCCTATCTTCTTAATTCCCACGCAGTGCGCCGAAAACTAGAAGTTTTATGATTTTTCCATCGTTATTGTAGCCATCCTTCGATGGAATCTGAAACTCTTTAGCCTAACATATGTTCGATGAACCGTATTTTGGAACATACCTAGCATCACAAAAATTTGTCTCTCATAAAGAATTATTTCACTTTTGAATATGTTCGGGAATCAGTTTCTTTGGCGACACATTTTTCGCAAGTATTGTATGGAAATGAAAACGATTTCCTTCCATATACCGGTTGTTTGAATGTTTGACACTCTCGGTAATTGAATATTGGATTTTATAAAAAATATTATTTTTTTATGAACAATATTGCTGTATAACTGCTGCATACTAATCTCTCGAATAATATTTTTTTTTTATTTTCATATAATTGTTAGAAACATTAAGGCCCGTTTGCTGATACGATACTTAAACATTTATGTTCAACTTTAAAGCTTATGTTCTATTTTTTCCCCGTCACATAAGTGATAAAGTTGAAACATAAATATTTAAGTATCGCATCAGCAAATGGGCCTAAGACTTTTCAATAGTTTTAAAATTAACTAGCTGTTACCCGCGACTTCGTCCGCCTGAAATTTATCAAAAACTGTTTATCTTCCAGCGCCACCTACGGGTAATTCAAATAGCTTTAGTTATTCCTTTCAAAATGATCTCTCTGCCCCGTCGAAATCGGTACATAAATAAGAATTTTCGGAAAAAACGACACCAGCACCACCTAGTGAGTAATTAACATAGCCTAAGATACTCCTTAGGATATCAGTTACCTGCCAGTGAAAGTCCCGTCAAAATCGGTGCAGCCGTTCCCAAGATTACCCGGAACAAACAGACAAAAAGACAGACAGACAAAAAAATGGTGTTTTTGTAATAAGTACTGTATATCCTTTCGTATGCATCATTCATTTTTACTTGCGATTATAGGGTCTATAAGGCAAGTTTAGGATTCGTGAATATTAAAAAAATAGAGATAACAATCAAACATGACATTACGATCATAGGGAAGTCTAAAAAAGTGATCGAGAAAAAATGTCTGTCTGTCTGTCAGTATGTATAACGAGCTGCAGCCTAAACGGCTCAAGCGATTATCTTTAAACTTGGTGTGTGTGATTATTTTGGCATTCCCCAGAGGGGAAATTGAAATTTTATTTTTAGCCCTAAAAATAACGGTACCTGCCATATGTCCGTTTAGGAAAATCTTATTTTTCTCGAAAACGGCTCCAACGATTTTAATGATAATTTTTGAGAACTTTTTTGTTGGCATTGGCTATCATTTGATTAGAACCACATATACGGGAAAAGTCAATTAACGGGACCTTTCATATAACTTTTTTTAATTTTTGGCTTTCTCGGTAACGGCTCTATGGATTTCTTTCAAATTTTATATTTAAGACGATCTAGGTAGCCAAATTAATTCTGCATATCAAAATTTTGAAGAACTTTTTTTTCTAATTAAAATTAATTTTTGATGAAAAATCAATATTTTGAAAACTAGTCAAAAAAAAATTATTTTAAATTTTATAATCACATGTAATAAATTCTAAAAAACTGCATACCAAAATTTAAAAAAATATTTTTTTTTTCAAAAAACTAAAAATAAAAAATAGGATTTTATCAAAACCGGTCCTACAATTTTCGAAATACATTTTTCATAAATTCCTTGTTATTTAAGACGTGCGATGGCATACTTCATTTTTACTAGAAACCGTTAAGTATTTTGGTTTTTAATACTTCTTCTTATAAGTTCAAACTGTGTTATTTTCAACGTAAATGTTACTTGTTTCTGTCAAAGATTTTGCTTTCCAATGTAATTAGGCACATAAGAGCAAGTACGTGCGACCCAGTCGTGCCAATTTTTATTTAACTCATTACTTTTTTAAATTCTATGATCACCTGTTTATTGATAAATATTAAAAAACACGATTTTATATCGATCTGTTTTACAAAATATTGCAATAAAAAATAAAATTTATTTTAAAGGATTCTTTATATCATAATTCCATTTCACTAGAAACCGTGATGATTTGGACACTTTTTTCAGTTTTTTTACACAGTAAAATGAGGGCAAACACTTAGTAGCAGCCATTTTTTCAACATTTCATATTTTTTGATCGATAGGAACTTATAAATTCACTTCAAATTACAAAATTTCAAAACCGAAAAAATATGAACAGGTGAAGAATAAAATTGTCCAAAAAGCTTCATCAGCAAAAAAAAAATCGTTTATGGAATAAATAAATCGTAAAAGTTCATCGTTCCCTACCAACTACCACATCCTTTTCCTTCATGAACAAAACATTTCCAAGCAAGATCGTAAAACCAAAGCAATCAGTGACCTATTTTCCAAGAAACACTTCTAACCGGACAAAATGTAAACATACATGCGTCATACTAATAGAATAATGTTTTTTTTGTTTTTGTATTACATGAAGCATAAACATATCCATCAATAATATGTTTCATGTTCAAATCAACAAAACAGAGTTTTTTTTTAGATTTCAAGTGAAATTCGAAAAAATAGAAAAAATTCTGTTAAATCGATTTGAAACGACTTTGACACATTTTTCGGAAATATTTAAAACTTACAAAATTTTTAAGAATTTTAATCTTTCATTGTTAAAAAAAAAAACAATAAAATCCTAAGGTCAGACGACAATAAAACATTTCAAACAAATTTCGAAACACAAAAGACACACGAAGTTCACGATTCAAAATAAAAACAATATTTCCACAATGTTAAGGCAAAGTATTTTTTGTATTCGAATTTCGAAATCCTCGCTACAGAATTAAAGTGCTACTCCCCCACATTTTATTTTCATATTCATAAATTAAGAAGAAAAAAAAAGATCCCACTTCGTTGTTGCCCTTCAAGTAAAATCTAAAAAAAAAAACTTAAAATACTGTCAGCACTGAAAAAGACGAAGAAAAAAGCTTACGTTTTTATTTTTTTTTATAACTCCGTAAATAACTCAAATGTACCACCAATCAGCATTATAGTTTTGGAAACATCTGCTAAAATCACTTCTGAATATGGTTTTTGAAATTATGAACGACAACAGTGACGTTTCTTTGTCAGCAAATGGCAGTGTTTGAAATGAACTCTAACATTTTTTCGTGCGTGACGTTTTAGACTTCACTTCCAATCAACAGATATAAATTGATTTACATCGCGGGCGCCATAATGAACAGCCGAGACGAGAGTTTCCGTTTGGAGGAGAAGATCAGATACAATATTTTCAATTGATTTGTATGTTGGTCACTTTAATATTTTGTCTTTTTGTTTCAAATTGATGTTTCAATTGACTTAATTAGTCCGAATGTTACAATTGAAAAGTTTGTATTTGTATGGCAGACTGGGCTGGGAAATTCAGGAAATCTTAGTGTAGTTTCTTAAGGAAATCTTAAATTGTTCGTCCCAAAGAACTTTTTTTTGTTTATAGGCTTTTTATTTAAATATAGCAAGTAACGTTTCTTGAAGTCTTAACAAAAGGTTGGAAATCTTTAAAAAAAATTACTCCATTTTACATACCAAACTTGGGAAGAGTGGAAGTTCTTGTTCTAGAAATATTTCCAAAGAATAGTGAAATTTGTCTCCTTAAGACCGTTTTGAATCTCAGCATAATTTGCCCGATCGTTAAAAAAAGAAGACCCTCTGAGCTGCACCAACTATAGGGGTATCAGTCTCCTCAACATCGCCTACAAGATCTTTTCTGCTGTATTGTGTGAACGCCTAAAGCCATTCGTCCATATCACTGCGGTTTTAGGCCAGGAAAGTCCACTATCGATCAAATATTCACATTACGGCAGATCTTGGAAAAAACTCAAGAACTTCAAATCGATACCCACCACCTTTTCATCGATTTCAAAGCCGCGTACGACAGCATTTATAGAGACGAGTTATATAGAGCAATGTGCAGTTTTAACATCCCTGCCAAACTCGTCCGCCTGTGTAAAATGACGATGGAAAACTCACGGTGTTCCGTCAAGGTCGGTAAAGACCTCACCGACACCTTTGAAGTCAAAAAAGGATTTAGACAAGGCGATGCGCTGTCATGCGACTTTTTCAACATCATACTTGAAAGAATAGTGCAGAACTCTCACACCCAACACCAGAGGCACGATCTTTCAAAAGTCCGTCCAATTACTCCCATACGTCGACGATATTGACATAATCGGAAGAACGCAGCGTGATGTCAGTAGCACTTTTGTGAGTATTGAGACGGAAGCGGCGAAGGTGGGTTTAGCAGTAATGGGGGCAAAACCAAGTATATGCTGTCATCAAGAAGAGACACCCAACGTCGACGTCTTGGGCAAAACATCAGCACAGACAGTTAGGATTTGGAGGTAGTTAGGAACTTTGTCTACCTGGGCTCCGCTATTAACTCAGACAACAAAACCAGCGCTGAAATCAAACGAAGAATAACTCAATTGAGTAGCAAAGCCCTCTCTCGGGCAACTAAACTGTCCCTTTATAAGACCCTCATCATCCCAGTCCTGCTCTATGGTGCAGACGCATGGACGCTTTCAAAAGCGGATGAGGACACTTTAGGCTGTTTCGAGAGAAAGATTCTCCGGGTGATTTTTGGTCCCGTATGCATAAACGGACAGTGGAGAAGAAAATACAATGAAGAACTTTACCGGCTGTACAGCGACACAGACCTAGCCAAAAGAGTAAAAATTCAACGTCTCAGATGGCTGGGTCATATAGAGCGGATGGACATCAATGCTCCGGCCCGGAAAATCTTCGAATCCACCCCGGAGGGACGGCGCAGTAGAGGAAGACCGAGACTCAGGTGGCGCACACAAGTGGAAGAGGACCTCAACCGACTCCACGTGCGAAGCTGGAGACAGCTAGCTACGGACCGAGCTGGCTGGAGAAGCTTGTTGGTTGAGGCCCAGGTCCACCCCGGACTGTAGCGCCACCTAAGAAGAAGAACATCTCAGATGGCTTGGTCATAGGTCATATAGAACAGAAAATTTTCGATTCTACCCAAAGGGACGGCGCATGAGAGAAAGACCACCCAAGGGTGGCGCACGTAATTGGAAGAGACCCTCAACTAACTTCACGTGCAAAACTGAGGTACCGATCTAGCTGGAGAAGCCTGTAGGTAGGCCACTGTGCACCCCGGACTGTAGCGCCACCTAAGAAAGGAAGGAAGACCGTTTTGATCGAAGACATGAAAATTGAAATAAACCATGTGATTGCCTAAATTTAACCGGATCCATACAGAAGTCATTTGATATTTAATCACTCCATCCGTACCACTGACTGTGTGAAGCCTGTTAAGGTGAGCTCAGACATGGAACAACCCAAAACCTGTAGTCATGTCCAGTAGGTCAACTTAGAAAACCTCACATTTGGATCCTTCAGCTGAAGCAGTTTAGTAGGAAAGTTGTGGTCCTAGTAAAGATCACGATGGTCGGTTGGAGAAGAAGAATATGATTTAGTTTTTAGTTAAGAAAAATGTTTCTTTTTTTTCAAAAATTAATCTATCAGTACATAAAGCTACGTTAATTTGAATTTCATTTTATTTTTAAGATAATCGATAAATCAAAAAAATCCTCATTAATTGTTTTGTTCAGAAAAATCACTCTTAATAAGCAAAAAGGGGATTTTCGTACACAAAAACAAAAATCAGAAAAAAGCACTCTGTACCTGACCATGATCTTGCTTTAAAATAGGCATTTAGACAAAATAAAGCAATTTCCATCAGCAACCTCATTTTCCGTTTCCATGGAAAACGAACTTCATACGCTGTGTTGTGGCGCCAGTTTAAATAAAAAATAAGACATCAATCTGATGCCAAAGAAGATTTCTTCCCAACAAAAATGAAAAAAAAAACTTTCAGGGTTGAAAAGCCTCATCAATTAAAAAAGAAACGTCCATCTTTTTTCATGGAAATTCAACCCAAAGAGTCCATTAAAAATAAATTAGCTTTTCCATTTCAATTCAATTAGCCTCCAACAGAGATAAGACTTAATTTCCCAACTTAAATACCAAGACTTAACTCTACCATGATGTTTCAATTTAATTTTTCATTTTACTAGATAAGCCTGAAATCGTATTTGTTAATTAATTTTCCTATCCTTTTCAGGCTCTCTTATCAGAGACAACAACCGACGATCACAATTGGCCACCAGAGTTGATTTTACTACGAGAAAAGTTCACGGCAAAGAGTCAACTAGAGATAGCCCAACTGCAGATTAAACATGAAGAAGAGGTAAGTAACCTTGCCATTACCATGACCATCAGTTTAAATATATCCTTCCTTATAGATGTCGCGACTAAAGGCTGAATTTGAAAAACAGTACAATCGCAAGGTTAAGCGAAATTCGGCATTTGATCTCAGTCGAGATTTCGAACAGATTGTTTCCGAACGAGATGGATTGAGGGAACTGTCGAAAACCTTGCGACATATTCTTGCAGAGCTTATGAGGAGCGTCAATAACTGTGAAGATGATCTTAATGCAACCTTGGTTGATGAAATCCAACGGATCATGGCTAATCGAACGATAGATGGCGAGGACAATGATCTGAACAATTCCCTGATGAATTGTCCGATGCTTTCCAAAAGAGTTCGTTTTGCTCCTGATGTTTCGGGGCTGCTAGATATCGTTGAGGATCCGCATTTGATCACTTTTGTTTCATCCAAGTCGGTGGGTCTATCGAATTCAGTTGATTTGGATGACTTTGATTTGAATGATTGCCTGGAGCGTTTGAAATGCGAGGCAGGTATTTTGCTTGAACTCTCCGAAGAGATTCAAAAGAAAAACGAACGCAAAGCAAGCGAGTCCAGTGGAGCTGAGAAAATCGATAGTTGCGAAGAAGACGGACTAAAGAACTACTCCTTCGTTAGAGCGAGTTCATTTAATGAAAACATATGGCAGAACAAAAAAGCTTCAAGCCAACAGCTTCTTTCTCTACCGCCTGATTTGAATCGTGTACAGATGTTTAATGAGTCTATTGATGACTTTAGTTCATCCATAGCTGCAAGTGAATTAAATTTCCAATTCCACGAGTTCAAGAATCGTTTGGTCAAGGCTGAGAATGAACGATCACGAATGCAACAAGAATTGGAATTGGCCGTACAGCGAAACAAGGAATTAAGTGCTCAGGTTATTCAATTGAGGGATCAACTTCAGAGTATGGATTTGCGCGAAGATTATCAAGGCTACGGCTTGGGTTTGATTAAAAGCCCTCAAAGAATCGATGAAGAGAAGCCAACAACATCGTTCTCTCAATTGCAAGAAAAGGCTCGTCACATCTTGAGTAGTCCAACTCAACAGAATAATGATGCAACATCGACATTGTTGCAAATGATTGAAGATTTCTGTCGCGAGGGAGATAAGGTGGTGGAAAATGGAAGAAAAGATCGTGATGACTTGCAGTCGCAGGTGAGTTGGAAATTTTGTTTTTTTATTGGAGCATTCATTGCTTCTTGTATATAGTACATTTATGTATGTATGTACATATATTTTGTACACAATGCTATTATGGTTTATTGTGGCTATTCGTTTAAATGCATGTGTGTATATTCTAAGTAGTTCGATGTTTCATACCATATTGGAATAAATATATATAAATGTAAATAACGTCCGTCAATTATTTTTTTCAGAAAGTCTTATTTTATGAGCTTACTATTTCCTTTTTTTTTTTTAATTCCATCCATCCATCTGCTTACCCGATAAGTTTTGTTTTGGTCAAATACGTGAAAATGCATTAATAAGAATTTAAAGGCTGAATCCGAGTGCAGTTAAAAAAAATCTCCCATCGGTCGTAAAATAAACTGCCTCGTTCCTGGGTGCCTACATATTGCAAATTTGGAGCTAAAGGAGTCACTCAACTTATCATCCACCATTTCCTTAAATTTACATGGCATCAGATCCGCTAAACCAAGCACGACTTATCCTTCTCTTGAGGCCTAAACCCATTATAACTCTTATTTTGTGGTTTTAGTTTTTTCTTAAAGCAACCAGAAACTTAAAAAAATATTTTTTTTCTAAGAATGGCGACCATGTATGTTGTTTGACTTATGCTTTAAAATGAAGGAATATTTTTAGCATTAGACTTTTGTTGATAACCATTTCGATCATTTCGAGCAAATCTCTCACCTTTATCGGATATCCTTTTGAAACCTTCGGAGTCTGTGACCGACCCCTGAACCCATTATTTATTAGAATAGAAAGAGGGTTTGCATTTCACTAATTTCAAAGACAAATTCACAGATGTAGCATCTTCTTGCACAAGTAATAACATATTAACACAGTGATGATACAGCAAGCCGCATCAACTCACTTGAATCTCAAATGATCTATTGCGGTACCGGGAGAGTTAAGGAACGAAGGGTGGAGACCGGTAATAAATTTTGTGGGGAATTAGGTGTGGAGTAAACCATCTTGAATTTTTAATGAATGTTAGGCTTTTTTAAACCTTGTCCAGTTCACCGAATGAATTTTCTCGTTCACAGAGGAAGTGATATGAGCCCTCCTCCGCATCAACGTCCTGACACCTGAGCTTAATATGTTAATGCCCATTCTGCTCATGTGGGTTCCAATTAAGTTCCCAAGAGTGACAGTTGAGGACTGCTTCGTTTTAGAATAAATTCTGTTTTTCTTATAGCGAGTTTCATCCAAATTTTAGGGATTTGATCTCAAAATCGAGATTTGATCTTTTCAACGAAACTTCTTTTATGATTAAATTGTAGTATTGGTGAAGGACTGTCACTGTTCCTTTGTCATTTGCATTTAGGGATGCAAGTTCGTTCATAAAAAACATCGATATTATGATGATGATATCGATATTTTCGGGATGTTTAAGAAAAATGTTTATGAACTGATTTTTTGATGTTCAATAAGCGGTTACTTATATACGAATAGTAATGAAAAAAAAACAATAACTAGCCAGCTATTTTTAATTCTAAAGGTCGTGTTTCATTGTGTTTGTAAAACATCGAAGGCGATTTTAGTTAGCAAAACTAAATAATCGAAAGACCGTTTTTTTTGCCGATATCTCATATTATTTGAGGTTATGTTGAAAAATAACCTGAAGTAAAATTATAGTTTTTTTTATTTATTTACAAATTTTCTGCAGACCATTTTTCGATCAGAAATTAAACTTCGACGGAAATCGGAAAAAAGTTTTCAAACCCTAAACCCTACCCTCACACACCTCCTCAAAAAAAAAATTACACTAGAGTAGCTTGTGAAATTCCACTATCAATTCTATATCATTTCTTTCTTTTAATTTGTGTTTATTTTGTTTTTGTCTCCCGGAAATAAATAATCGCAATTTTGTAACTACCTTTACGTTTGTGGTTTTTGGCTATAATTGGACCGCTTTCGGTATCAAGAAAAACTAGGGTAAACCCGAGCAACGCCGTGTGGGTAAGCTAGTTTAATATAGAAATAACATTTTAAACTGCGTCCACGATGCGTGGTTTCGATTCTTTGAGAAAAGAATCGATTTTCTCTTCTTTTCAGACAAAAAACTGTTGTCAATTGCCCAACACAAAACTGGTTTTGCATGAAATTTCACTAACAAAAATTAAATTTGAGATCACTACGTTTTCCTTTTCAGAGATCGGAACTTTCGACACACGTGGCACTATTATCGTTCACCAAGAACGATGTATCGATATTTAAGTGGGTTTCATCGATGTTTATTAATGATACATCGATTTATTAAAACATCGATGTATCGCTTATATGTTGCATCCCTATTGACATTGACAGAAAAGATTATTTACATGTATGTGTGCATTCAGATCAAATCTTCCAATCCAACAGAGATCAAATCTTTCGTGTTGAGATTTGATCTAGATTTGCTCTTTTTCTTGCAATGAAACTCTCAAAATTCAAAAGATCAAATCTTTTGACAGAAAGAGTGAATCTTTTCTTAAATGAAACTCGCTATTAGAGATATTCCGCCTAATACTTCTCGAAACCCGACAGTTTTCAACTGGTGACCACCTATCGTTTGCAGCTTTGAGGAATCTTTAGTGAATTCCGTTTTTCTCTTTGTCCAGTCGCAAAAGTGACCAGGGTGCGATTTGGCTCGGTTCCAGGGATGAACCGTTTTATATGTACATGTATATGTCACATTGTCCCGGGACCAATCGAAGAGTTATAAGGTTTGTTTCACTGATAAGTCGCAGATCATTACGACAGCAATCTATCAGTTTGGACTTGGAGACAATTGAGAATATGGCCTTGATTGCCTCGTGGTTGTTTATGAAAATATCAATAATTTGTTAGGTTACAAGGTGTTTTGCAGCTTTGTCTACTTCAAGCACTTCTGTCTGGAAAACACTAGAAGTTTGGAAGTTTTATTGATTTACTTATTAGTGGGTTTACTGAGGAGATACCAGATCCTATCCCTGTTTTCGTGTTTTAAATGTCCCATAGGGTTAAAATGACTCACATCGCATCCCAGTCCGGGCTTGAAACGTACCAAATTTTCTTTTCAAAAAACACTGAATTCCCATGAGAACTATTGTCTTATTGTAATTGTTGTCGCTGGAGTATGTCTAAGTTTGTTCTGGTAAAGAAAAAAAAAAACAAAATTGATATTAGTTCCAGGGAGGAGTTTGAATCCACGAGTCATGAGACAGCTTAGGTGGAAAGATTGAGAGCTTAAAATAAAATGTTTTATTGAGTGGAGGCTTTGAACATTGATTGGAATATATTATTGGAAATACTATTTATTTTTATTTATTACGAAATCTTTTTCCTTTTTTTGGCGACTTTGAACTTCAAAACATATTTTTTATTCGGTGATTGTATTATTATTTCAAATATATCGTAATGCATAGATTTTGGAACTGCACTCATTCCTCTTACATACATTTTCCTTTTATCTTTTATCTTTTTTTTTTGGTTCGTTTCACTGAGGTTCGTTTGTTAGACTTTTTTTCTTGACAAAAAATATATAACATTTTATCTCCTATACACATACATATATCATTCTCTTGTTACCATTTTATCAAACCAAAACTCAACAGATTGATACCGCTGATAAGCAACTAAAAGCTACACGCCAATTCCTCGAGGATCAAGCTGCAGAACGTGAACTAGAACGCGATGAATTCCTACGGGAAATCGAAAAATTAAAAACCTTGATTCGTGATAAAGAAAAGGAGAGGAATTCCTTTGAAAATGCCTCCAAGGAGGTGAGTACAATTCCATTGCAAAGAGTAATGATGAGGGTGTAGCTAAAGAAAAAATTAGGTTTTTGTGTCACTGATTTTGTTGTTGTTTCTTTATTGGTTTTACTAACTTTTTTCTTAGTTCATACAAAAATACGATACTTTTCCTTATGCCTTATTAACTTATCAAAAATGTTCATCAAAAATAACTCAATTTTTTGTTTTTTTTTCTTTTACACGCTGCGTAAAAAACAAAATATAATCGCAAATCACTAAAACACTCGATAAAATCTCATTCGCACTTATTTTTCTTTCATTTACCCATAACACACACTTTTCACAATAACTATTTCCCACCAACATTCACCTCATTCGCCCCACATCCACCCTCATTAATGCAATTTCAGAAGTACGAAAATATGTTTCGGAATACTGTAAGTTTGATTTTGTTGTTTAGTATATATTTGAAAATGTTGAGTTTTTTTTTTGTTTAAATCTTTAAAAACGGCGTTCTTGACTCTCAACTGCATCTCATTCGCTCTTTCACTTTTTTCTAAGGTTGATCACTTGGAACATCAAATCAAAGATCTTACACACAAGTACACTGAATGCTCGGCGAAAAAAGATAAATTCGAGGTGGAATTGAAAGCATCCATTGATAAGATATTTGTTTTGCGTGAGATTATCTCGGAATTGGAGACACAGGTAGAAACGAAAGCACTGAATGAGCATTGTCTGGGAGAGAAGATTCAGGTGAGTTGAAAATAGATTATGAATGAAATTCGTTTTTTATGTCTTATCTATTTTAGGAACTGGAAGCATATATTGGTTCACAAAACCGTTCCAATGAAACACTACAGCATGAAGTTCAAAGTTTGAAGACTGAAATCGGTCAAGGTTATCAGGAAAAAATTCGACAACTGGAGGAGAAATTACAAAATACTCGTCCTTCGATGGAGCAGAGTATGGCGATGAACCAAATTGTGGAGCAGGTAGGTTGATAGTTGGAGCTTTGTATGCAAATTGAAGAGAAACTCTTGGACTCAATATCTTATTTTTAATTAATTTAATCTAACATTTCGAACCTAACATAAGCTATGTATACTATTTCTTAGAAATCCTCATAGAATCAATTTTGACTTCAACTTGATGAAGATCGGTGTAAATTTCTAAAAAAACATATATCACTACGAATAATTAACTGTAAGCATCTCCAACGGAGAGTGCTATCCTATTATGCTGGATAATAAAGCAAAAACCATTTCCTCCCTTGGAAACTCGAATTCAAATCGTATTATTAGTTATCGATTGGTTGATGTATTCGCTTAATTGAATACGATTTTGAGATAACACTTTATTACATGCGGATGTAAAGGGACTATATAATTCTGTACTTCACATAAATATAGTTTCTAACTTTTATTTGAATTAAAAATAAATGTAACACCTTGCAAGCTTGAAAATGAAACTGAGATCATATTTCTGATGATTTCATGTTGAAATCCCTGTGTAATGGCTTTTTACGAAGTGCTCTAAAGCCACCTTTAAGTGGGCCTAAACGAAAAATCTGCAGCCGACTCTGGCTTCATTTTAAAGTGTTTTTTTATTTCAAAAACCAAATCTCGTTGTCAACAAAAGAACATAATAACCCTGCAGAAAAATGTAGGGAAGCTATACCATTGAAAATTAATGAATCACCTTGATTTAGTCCTACTCAGTCAAATAATTTCACTTTTATCTCTTTTAAAGCTTCGCGACATCGAATGCACTCTCGATCAGAAGACCAAAAATCTTGAAAGTCTCCACCATTCATCGTCATCTGTGTCGTGCAATAGCAATCCCATCGAAGATGTTTCCGTCCAAGGCAAACCGCTTGCAATGGCCAATGCACTTGTTTCACCACCACAAGGCTCACCTGTTCATCCATCACCACGTGCCCAATCGTTGCCGATAGAATGCCTACAGCGTGTGCTGGAGAAACTCTCCAAACACACACGCATGGAAGAAGCTGCAGTCAAACGGATACGTGATCTTGAGATGCAAATGTCAAATATTCGCATCAATTGTGTGGTGAGTGTTTATATATGTTTATGTTTTTATTAGTTTCGATTCGACCGTTAAATTAATCGTCCTCGATTCTCTCTAACGAACTTTTTCCAATTGAAAAATTCTAAAAAAACATCATCAATGTTTATTTTTTTTTATAAGCTTCTCCCCTTTTCAGTGTGTTTTCTTGATTTTTTTTATATTCTTTGTTGTGTTCCACTTTAGGGTGTCAGTTTGTTATGTGGTTGAGATTCGGGGAGCTGCGGCTGCCACCAGCCACCACCCAACAACCACACAAGATCATTTTGTTACTCTCGGACAGTATTCTCTCACAACTTTTAGTCTCGAGATAGATTTTCTACCGCAAACATTGTGTGCGCGCTTTGTAAGTTTTCCCCAATTAATATTTTGATTGAATTAATTTGTCGTTTCAAACGGCTGGATAGAATTTTGAATAATGTGGTGTTTGGTCTTGAAATAGAAGATTTGTGTGAGAGATTTATCATGATTTCGAGAAAACAATCGGAGTTAAATGGTTTTGGCATGGTAAGTTAGTTTTCTTTCTTCCACGACGATTTAAATATTTTTTTTTGTCACCCCATTTGGAAAATAGAAAATTTCCGCCTGATTTTCGGTTTTTTTTTTAACTGTCTAGGCACGTTAAAAATAGAACGAGGAAGAACAAATTTATTAGCACAATCTTGTGACAGACTGGTGAACATGGTATTTGGTTGTTTTTAGGAATATTAGAATATTGTTTTATTGTTTTTTTTTGGAGGATGTTGTTTTTTTTTCTTGTTTTGTTTTAATACAGACGCGCTTCATTTCTTTGAAAAAATATGTTACATTAACAGAAATGGCTTTTAAGAAATAAAATATTTTGTTAAACACCAAATGAGTCAGACATTTCGTCCTCAATTTTTCTATTTCTGTAAGTTTCGTCCTCTTTTTATTTCTTTTTTTTTAACAGATTAAGGGACTTAAAATATGTGGATACATAATTGAGAAATTTGTTGGTGCGTTTGGAAAACTTTGTTAGTGTTTTGATAATTCTTTCTTCAAAAGTCCGGTTTTCATCTTTTTCTTTTTCTTTAAACCGAACGTTTTTTTTTATCTCGACTGCAAGCAAAAAAACAGCAATTTGTGAACACATTTTAGACATTCTTAATGAACTCCCCTGGATTTGCATTGACCAAGCAAACGTTTTACCACGGCAAACACACTACAACCTACTGCTAGTGCACCAAGCGATTGAAATCAAACGTCCTGTTAAATAATACAATTTGTTGGCCAGCTTAGAGGCGGACAAGACCTTCCCATAGATTTGCTCAATTACATGAATTAGAAGTGGTTTCTTCTTTCAGGGTCAGAGCTCAGAGGCAGTCTACTCAGGGTTACCAACATAATATATTTCGGGGCTGCAAACCCATTCACCCAATCGACTGAATTAATTTCGACCCTGCAAGCTTCAAAACTCATGGTTCCACTGTGTTGTTTTTTTTTTTGAGTACGCGTATTAGGAGCTAGTTACGGGAAGTGTTTTCGGTACTCACCACCGGACAGTGCCACCTTACCGCCAGTTTTTTATACCAACTGAGCACCTTAAGTAAGATAATATTGACCGGTTGGCCGTTTATCATGTGCCCGCCATACTTAGGTCAATATATATAGAACCATTGTAAAGCTATAAATGAGGCGTTTGTAAAACTTATGAATTTCCAAGTCATCATCCTTCAGAATGACTTGGAAATTCGAAATTCGACAAGAGTGTAATCACAATATGTGAAGAACTTTAGGTCTTGAAAGAAATATCTTTTTACCCAGGGTCTCCCTTAGCAATATTTTAGGCATTGAATTGCTCATTTACTGCCATTGCTCATTTACTGCCATTGCCCTTCGATTGCCTAGTGCAGACGCTAAAGCAATGGCAATGGCAATTGCATTATTTGCAAAGGTAATGCTTGCTTTCCATCCCGAAGGCAAATTTTTCTCTCATTGTTCTCATTTTCAAAATAGCTGACAATAATATTAATAGAAAAGAAAGGCGTACAACAAATGAAATTGCGAGCAATGAAAAGCCCACCTAAATTGAAAATTGCCCTCCTGATTGCTATTGCCATTGCCTCAAATATTGCCTGTGGAGACACAGCGTTAGGGAATTCGCAGGGAAATGGCGCGAACTTGTGTGCACTATCTCACGTCACCACATCATCTACACATGCTGACTGCTGAGTTTGTTCGGTTATAGTGCTCACCAAAAATTAGGCCATTGTTTCCTGGTTGTTGCACAACAGTCAAGCGAACTTCACCCGTCATTGGAATTTGGGAGAATTTTGTTCCCAACTGTATGTTATATTTAAGCCTGTATCTGGCTAGTGCAATTAAATGGTAGACATAACTGAGAGAACGTCTCCACAGTTGCCCCAACTACTGTTATTCGGAATGCCTTATCCATAGCCCACTGTCCCATGTTTATTGGAAGATGGCTGGCTGAACAATATGTGAAGCATTTTCCTCTTCCCAAAAGTTCTTAATTCTTCAAATCAAAACTCACAAATTAAGAATAACCTAAACAAAGAATAAAAAAACGTCTAGAAGGTTCATGATTTAATTCAGCGTTTATGTTTGGACTCTAAAATTTGTTTGTTTTACTTGCCTTTGAATTGCCTTCCCTTCCTGAAAACAAACTTTGGTATCTTTGGCTCCGAAAATATTCACAATAATCTAAACTAAAAATATTTCCTTGTTTTTTGCTCTTATAAAATGTTGGTTGATGCTGTATACCAATGATTATTATAAAAAACAAGATTTTGAAAAAAAGGCTAGAGAAGTCTATATATGTAGGCTTTTCTGAGGAGCCAGTTCCATTATTAGATCACAGAAATAAACAATTCTTGTTTTTCTTGTTAAAAGTATTAACACATATTCCAAAAAAAAAAAACACGTTTTCGGGAAGCATAGTCAGACTCTTTCTGCAGACATCTTCCAAACATGGAATTTCATTCCTTAATCCTGTGATCTTGTTTCTTTTTTTTTTTTTGTAATCTAAACATTTAAATTGTACGTAGTATGTTTACACTCAACAATCACACCCAACTCCAACTGAAAACAGTGAGGCAATCAAAAGATTCACTTTCATTTTCCCACCCACCAAATGATTACCATACATTCATTTCCGACAAAAGTGATCCATATCAATGGCAGCTTCGCACACAAAACACCCGCATCCTATATTCAATTCAGCTCGTCCGACCGTCCGCCACTGAACACACAATTGCATTCGCAGATCACAGGCACTTCAAGTGCCAGAGACAAGTTCTTAGTAGGGTGAGAACAAAAACGATCTCTTTTGGAGGTCTGCCACTGTCATTATGAAAGACCATGTCAGACGCACGCGGTCTTTCTGCCTGTGTCGACTTTCAAGTGGATTTTGTTTGACGTTGTCGTATCATGGTGTTTTTAAATTCATTATGGAAATAAAGGATAAACAAAAGAGAAGCGCGAGAGGAGGATTTTAGGAGCAAGTGTAAAACGATGCTAAGCGGATGCTACCTTAATTAATAGTTTCGAGAGATACCGTACGAGTTGGTCGTTATCGGGGGTAGGAAAGCAGATTTAATCCAGCAGATAGGAGGACCTAATTAAAAATGTCTTTCCTGCTGCACTTTACTTTTCAGTTGTGTTTTGAAGGTCTTCGGGAAAATGTTAAAATGGGTTTTTGGTGTGTTTGCATCGTTGCAACGTATACTTTGGTATAGTTTTTGGGATTTGGATTTTGGGTTTGAAGACAGTTTCGAATCTAATGTGGTTAGTGTTGTGTTTCTTTCGATTAAACTATTCAAAATAAAAATATTCGTTTTATGTGAAAATTAGTGTGTTTAAGGTTTTCAAACTTCTGTTAAAATTTTGTTTTTTCTAACGAACTTCAATTACTTTCAACTCAAAGCTTCAAATAAACCATTAAATTAACAATTACAATAATTCAGCAGTTGTTGACTTGTTTTGGAATGTTTCTTCATCAAAAGAAAGGAATACTGATAAGAAATCGATAAGGCGATTGTTTCCCACTGGAAGCCCTATAGTCACTTTAGGAGAGAACATAATCTTTGTATGCATAAAGTAGAGACACATTGTAAAAATCCAAAGTTCAGTCTGCTGACATGAATACATATATTTCGCTCTCATCTTACCAGCCTGGCGTCGTCGTCGGGGTCGTTGATTTGCATCTGAAGCAATTAAGTAACACAAACCGCCGCCGCCGCCATTGAATGCGTGCCTTCCGCGATCACTCTAGTTTGTTCAACTCTCACCCTCTTTTGTGTTATTTTGCTTGTCAATTAGTCAATGTTCCTCTTTTATTAAGTTGATGATCACAAAAACAGCATAACGGTACCAAATTTATTCACAAATTGCTGACAATTGAGGGCGATTAAGTGCAGTTGATGATCCTGTTTGACTTGCTTAATCAAATTTGCACTATTCAGTACTCATTGTCTCTTTATTCATGTTTTTTTTATTTTTTGTTTACTTCAGGAACTGCAACATGAACGTGATTCACTTCAAGAGAAGATGTCAGAGCAGATGCAACGCATATCAACGCTGCAATCCCGTCTGGAAGAACAGCGTCATCGTGCCGAAGAGTTGCAGCGACAGGGAAGCAGTGATTTAAATATTCGCATACATGATTTGCAAAATGAGGTGTTGAATTTGCAAGAAACTTTGGAAACGCGAGACAAACAGGTGGCCAGTCTCAATAATCGCCTGGAGAAGAGTAAGGCAGCTATAGATCGTTTGGAAGCTGAGCTGGCAGTAGGATCGCACAGTGATCGCAGTTTGGTTGAGCGTTTAGAAGCTGAATTGAAAGCGAAAAATGCAGACATCCAGGTGCTGAAAGAGAAGATAAAATCAGAGATGATTAACAGACTGGCTCTGCCAGATCTCATGGAAACAATGCTGGCTGATAAGAACGATGAAATTGACCATTTGAAAGAGCAGCTGGAGAAGAAAGAGAAGGAGTTGCAAGGAGTTCTGGAACTTAACCTAAGCGAAGCATCGAATAAGACAAAGAATGATGGTGACAAAGGGAAAGTCAGTGCCAGAACTCTTAGCGATATAGTGTCGATTTCAGAATTCGATGAGCCTGATGTGATCCGTCGAGCTGTTGTCGATGTAGATACTCCTCTTATGCTTCCGGATGGAATAAGGCATGGTGAACTCACAATGGAGGGTTCAAAAGATGTCTTAGCGAATCTCACCGAAAAACGGACGGGTGATTTAGCTGTGTTCAATTCCCTCCATCCAGCAAGAACATTCGATCATCCTCACTATTTCCAAGATCCAACTTTGTTAGCCAACAAAACTGGAAGCACATTGACTCCAGCGATGGTTCCAAGGCATATCAATTTCTCTGAATTCGGAGATGATTCAAAAATCAAAGAGTCTACTCCGAAGATTACAGAAAATGAAGGAAAAACTCTTGCAGCTCAACTGAAAGCGGCTCAGTTGAAGCTGGAAGACATGAAAGCAAAGAGTGATCAAGCGGACAGTGAAAAAACATCAAAGATCAATCGGTTGACAAAGGAATTATCAGAGAATGTAGTTCAGTTAAAGGAATTGAAAGAAAATAATAAACAACTGGATAATGAAATTGCTGAACTGAAAAAAGCATTGCAACGACGCAAATGTGAAGAAGAAGACTTTATGGCCATTCAACTCCGGCTGAATGCCGCTCAAGATGAGTTGGATAGAAAAACCCAGAGTGAACAACTCTTACGCTCTGAAATAAATGCAAAATCCAGCCAACTCGAAGAACTTAAAAATGAAAATATAGAAAAATCAGAACTTCTATCGAAGCACGAGAAAAATCTTATGAATTATCAACAAAACGAGGAGAAACATCTTCTTCGTATAGCTGAACTGGAAGATCGAATTAAATCTTTGTCTGCAAATGCCAAAGAAGCAGACAAAGTAGCTGAAGAACTCAATTCAGCTCGTGCTGAATTGGCTGAAAAAATCATTTTGTATGAAAAATCCCTCCTCGATGTAGCTGGCTACCAAAAACAAATTAAATTGGCCGATTCCGCTCAAGCAACCAAAGATTCTCGCATTGAAAGTCTAAACGAAAAGATAATCGAGAGTGAGAAGCGAATTGTTCAACTCGAAGAATTAAACTCTGGACTTGTAAAGGAGATTGAAAAACTCCGTTCGCAGACTAGTGAAAGTTCTAAACCCTTCTCTCTGGATGAAATCGCCCAACAGGTGGAAAAGGAACTCAACTACTCAGCCCAGTTAGATTCAAATATTCTCAAAGCAATCGAGAGTGAAGAAGAAAATAACTTTGATGTCCACACGAAGAATGAAAGCGAAAAGGTTATCGAGCGCGATTTGCTTAACCAATTGGAATCTCTGAAAGCACAATTCGAGTTGGAAAGGCAACATGGTGAGGAAATGCGAAAAGAGCTCATCGAAGAGAAACAGCACTCGCAAGATATTCAAGAACAGGATGTGGCCATCATTGAAGCCATGAGAACGCGACTGGAAGGCGCTCTTGCTAAGGAAGAAGAGCTGCATAAATTGCTCGACGATGAGCGTGACAAGTGTGAAAGGCTTATGACTCAAATAACTGTCTTCCAGAGGTCTGAGGCACGCAAATCAAGTGCCTTATTAAAGTCACCCTGCGACTCACCGAGGAAATCACCAAGAATAAGCGATTTCGATTCAGAGCTGGCTGATCGCCTCCGAAGTGAAATCAAACTTTTGAGTGCACAGAATGAACGGGAAAGAGAACGAGCAACAGATCTTCAGCGAAATTTAGAGCGGGAAAGAACTCGTTTCGACACCGAACTGAACGATCGCATCGAGTACAGCGAGCGTTTAAAGAAGGAAATGGAAAAGGTCGCTCGTGACAAGGACATGGCAGAACAAGAGGCAGAGCACCTTCAAGAGCGTCTTACATTACAATCACAAGAAATTGAAAGTCTTGAAGCTCGGATTGCCACTCTTCAAGAAGCCGAAACTCGCCGTGCTAGTCGCAGGGATCGCCAGCGAGTCGAAAGTACTCAAAACGCTGTTGAGCTTCAGGAGCTTAAAGCAAAAATCCTATCTTTAGAAACCGAGAGAGATCACTTGAACCAGACTGTTTCACTTCTGCGCTATGACATTGAACGTGGTGCCCAACGGGAGGCTAAACTGGCGGATGCCCTCTCCAATTCCAATGCAGAAGGATCAATACCACAACAGTTTATGCAAAAAATGAAGGAGATCAATAGTCTGCTGGCAGATAATACCAAAGAAAACCGTCAAATGACGGAAACTGTTCAGTTTTTGGTAGACGAAAGAAGAGCGCTACAGAAAAAATGTGAAGAACTTGAAAGTCAACTGGGAAACAACGTTAACGTTTCTGAATTGGAAGAAAGAGCAAACCATTTGCTCGGAAGGTATCTAAGGGTGGAGTCGCATCGAAAGGCATTGGTCTACCAAAAGCGCTATTTGAAGATCTCCCTACAAAGCTATCAGGATAGTGAAGCACAAATGATGGCACAGTTACGTGGAGGTGCTAATTGTCTGCCACCGAAGAAGAAAAAGAGTTTTAAGTAAGTTTAATAGAATTCGATATTAGAAATAGTAGCTTATAGTTTCTTTTAGGACTGTGGCTCTTGCTATCATCGCCATCCAAAGAATGAAATTCATTGGAAGGCTCTGGTTCACAGGGAAAAGAATCGTTTCTAAATCAGTATTTACAATCACACAACAGAAGTAAGTTTTTTTTTTATATTTTCTAAACAATAAACCTGATTTGATACTGATTTTTCTAGACGAACTCAACCAATCGCCATTGCGTCTGCATCGACATCACCTCCCTGTCGGGATACCCCATCTCAACCAAGTCCATTCAGTCTCACCGATATACCTCTAGGACGACCACTCCAAGCTCCCGGGATCATAGCTGATGCTGCCCAAAAATTTGACTGGTCCCGCATGAAACACAAACGTTCTTCTAACGGACCTTCGTTTGATTAATCACATAAAACATACAATTAATTCAATAATTTGTACATGAAGTCTTAGTTTTGTAATTTATTTTGTTTTTATAATTTAATATGTATGCCTGCCTATTACAAAGTAAATTTTAATGTTAAACTATATTTTTTTTAAGTTGTAAGTGGAATTGAATTTCCCTCCAGTATTTTTGTATTCACATGTGGAATGTATGTATGAATAATTTTGTGAATTGTATTTTTTGTGTTCCAAGAATGAATGTTAGTTTTGTAATAATAAAACGATATTATATTAATTTTTAAATTAAATAATTTTCTGTTTCACTAGTCAGGTTCTTTTAAGATTTTTCTGTGGAATCATTGGACCATTTTCCTAAAATTTATCAATTTAATCATCAATGAACTACTTAAACTGAAATATCTGTGTGCCTTATATAGAAGACGTTGATTTTTTTACAATGATGTATTTCGGATTTTTTAATATCATTTGTTCTTTAATTAAATTAAATGTAATTTTTTCTAGTGCTTTTCTTAAAAAAAAATTAAAAATCACAGCTCGGAAAATAAATATACAATTTTGAAGTAGTGAATGGATCGATGATTTTTTAAACAGGAAATGATTTTAATATGTTTTCATCTGTATGATTTCTCAATGATATAATGTAGATAAGTATTTAGGTTAAAAATAAGCGTTTTAGAAATAAATTATTAATAGCTATTCATAATTTACGTTGTAATTTTGTGTAAAAACCTTTCAAGATGTTTTCTTTATTTTATGTTTTTTATGACAAGAAACATTAAAAAAAAAGTTATTTAAAATTATTGTTTTATTTTAAAATATGAAAGCTTGTTTCCTTCAATTGCCTAAGTTATGCAAACAAAAGTTTCACCTGCACTCACTTGGTTTGGCAGGCCCATGCAGGCAAACAAGAAGCATATAAAGCGGCGCTGCAAAGAAAGACGAGATCTGCTCGCGAGCTCTAAGAGCAGAAAAGACGGGAAGAACACCGGCTTCTCCAAAAGAAAAAAAGAGAACATGAGAAGCGCGCGATCGACGATTTTGAGAGATTCTACTCCAGGAACAACGTGCGGAAGTTTTACTAAAAGGTAAAAAGAACGTGCCAAGGAAAAAAACCCGCACAGAAGCCTGTAGAGATAGGAATGGAAACCTCGTAGTAGAGTCACAGTCGGTGCTGAGTACATGGAAAGACCATTTCTGCAGACTGTTAAACGGCGATGAAGACCAAAATTCCGCTGACAGGCAAAATGAACCATTCAACATGGACAATGACAGACAAAACTTCCGTCCACCTGACCAAAATGAAGTAAGGATAGCAATATCTAAACTAAAAAACAAAGCCGCTGGACTCGAATGACTACCCGCCGAACTTTTTAAAGCGGCCGGAGATGACCTGCTGGAGTGTATAAACCAACTCATCTCTAAAGTTTGGTCACAAGAAAGTATGCCTGATGAATGGAACCTCAGCATCGTTTGCCCGATCCACAAGAAAGGAGACCCTCTAAACTGCGCCAACCATAGAGGAATAAGTCTCCTGAATATCGTCGCAAGATCCTCTCGCCGTACTATGTGAACGCCTGAAACCTTTCGTCAGCAACCTGATTGGCCCCTATAAGTGTGGTTTCAGACCAGGAAAGTCCACAATCGATCAAATATTCACGCTACGGCATATCCTGGAAACTACCAAAGAATTCCAAATCGATATCCACCACCTCTTTATCGACTGCGTACGATAGCATTTATAGAGATGATCTATACAGAGCCATGTCAGGTTTTGGCATCCCCACAAAACTCGTCCGACTGTGCAGGATGACGATGGAGAACTCTCGCTGCTCCGTCAAGGTTGGTACTGACCTCACAGAAGCTTTTGACGTCAAAAAAAGGATTCCGACAAGGTGATGCGCTATTGTGCGATTTCTTCAACTTCATACTTCAAAAAATTTTAAGAAACTCGCAAGTCAATTGTAGTGGGACAATTTTTTTCAAGTCTGTGCAATTGCTAGCATACGCTGACGACATAGACATAATTGCTCTATGGCATGTAGAGCGAATGGACAACAATGCTCCGGCTCGCAGGACCTTCGATTCCACCCCAGAGGATAGACGCAGTCAAGGAAGACCTCGCCTTAGGTGGCGCGCTCAAGTGGAGGAAAACCTTAACCAACTTGGAGTGCGAAACTGGAGGCAGCTAGCCAAAGACCGAGCTGGCTTGAGAGGCATGTTGGTTGAGGCCCAGGTTCGTCCCGAACTGTAGCGCCCCCTAAGTAAGTAAGTAATACCAAACTAAAGCAAATAAAATTTGGCACTAACATTAGAAGTATAGTTGTTCAAAGACGATTAAAAATTATATTTCTCTTACTGTGAAACTAGATTTTTAATAACAAGGAATCCCCTGCATTAAATTTTTACTGTGAAACTAAAAACTCTCAGAGAGAAGACGGCTCGCTCTCACAAAACGCCATTTTGAAAATAAAAATACACACAAACCCTGTCTAAATCTTTGTATATACACTGCATTAGAGCTGTGTCAATCGTGATTGATTCGGTCTTGATGACCCGTTCACTGAAAAGTATTGATGATTGCAATCACACTTCCATATGTCAGTCGTTCACAATTTCAATACTTTTCAAATGAACGAGAACGATACCATGCGGAAAACGAAACTGAAATTCAATCAATCATTGAATGCAATACAGAATACAAAATACACAATACACAGAGAACCAGACCAGATATAGAAATTAAATAAAAATTTAAATTAAATTTATTGGCGCAGCTCCTTAAGGAGCCAAGGCCTAGTGACTTATACTCTCAACCATTCCTGTGTGTGTGTTGTTAATCTGCAAGAATGGAAGGGACCTACAGTTTACCGCCGAGTCCGAACGGCTACATGAGATGCACTTTTTCGAGACAAATTTTACTCTTGGAGGTTTTGTCAATTCCTCGCAAGAGGCAGTACCCCAGAAAAAAAGGTGGCTATGAGCGGGATATAGAGAATGATTAAAATAAATGAACGAAACAAAGTGAAACTGAACTGAAATTTAAGTATTTATTTTACAAAGAGAGTGAGACTAGAGAGAGAGACATACAAATATACATACACTCAACCTAATGATTTACTGACGATTTTTTTATTTTATTTAATTTATTTTTATTTATATTATATATATTATTATATATTATTTTATTTATAATTTAACCAACCATTAGGTAATGGCAAATTACATAAAATGTACAAAAAGAAAACCACTGTTCGGACAGACTTTTTCTTGTCCGTTTGGCGGTAAAATGGCCACTTCCGGTTTGACTTTTAACCTCATCGAGTCAACGAACTAGTTGGCTATGAAATAAAAGCTTAGACCGACTACATTAAGAATCTGGTCAAACAAACTTAACATGGGCAAAACATGCCCCCGAGCCCTTTTTCAATATTAGTTTGTCTTTAAAAAAATGCTGATATTTACTTAAAAACATTTGAACAGTTTTTTTGAAAAAAGTGGTCGGACGCATGTTTGGCCCATGTTAGGTTTGTCCGACCAGCAGATTCTAAATGTAGTCGGTCTAAGCTTTCATTTGATACCCCATTTGTGCATTGACTCGATCCCAATGAGGTAGACCAGCACCAAAAACGCAACCGGAAGTAGTCATTTTACCGCCAAACGGACAAGAAAAAGTCTGTCCGGCCAGCATTTTCTTAAATTTTATGTATTTTTGTCATTTATTTATGGCTAAATTTTCCATTGAATCGATGAGATAGGTGTTCCGGCGGTTGCCTCCCTAACTATAATATTTCTTAGATTCGCTTGCTGAATTTAAATTTTTTAAAGGCAATTCTTATATTCAGAAACAAAAACAAATTCTTAACAATTCAAACGACACATCGAATAAACCTCTAATCTCCTTCCTTTAACTGCCTTACCTTAGATGACGTTGGATATTGGCAGCAGATGCTTGGTTTTCCATAAATTATTATTTATTGCTGAGAAACGGTTGAAACAGTTTCAACGAAATTTCGTATTTTTCTAATATTTGGAATGAAAATGTACATTTTAGAGAAGTAGGGGTTATGCAATTTCTTTTTAATATTCACTCGTTTGTTTACAAGCTAGTGTAGTGAAATACATACCACCTTTTTTATATTTTAAAATTCTTAACATAATTTGTTACATACACCAATTTTCCAACCGTCGACAATAATTCTTAGAAATCATACAAAAAACGCCAAAATGTTCATGAAAAAACCGAATTATAATTTCATTTTACTTTGTTAAAAAAATCCATTTTATTTGGAAAGTGCACAACTCCATTTTCCATTTGCTTATTAGTTTCTTTATTGCCTCTTTTCCAAAAGAGCCATAACCATCACTTATCTACTTGGCTTCAAAATGTATCTCATTCCTAAAGTGCATTGTTTACTTTGTGTCAGTCTTTGTCCTCTTTACATTCCCTATGGATTATCCTCGCGTTACTTTTCGCCTCACTAAATTCCCAAAAATCTTATTTTCCCAACAAAAACCCATCCAATTCAGAATCATCACAGATTGGTCTCTTAAAAATCATTTTTCCAGTTCACGTACCATAACGACCTTTTTTGACACTTTTATATTTTTATTCACGATAACCTCTGATGGGAGACTTTCAGAATCCATCCATTCGATAACAGATCCCTACCTCACAGTTCATGTCATCCCATCAATTTAATAATTCCGTGAAGCTATTGCTCAAAGCCCACGTGCTCACCCAGTCGATGTTGATGGTCGAGCGGAAAATCAAACAGGAATGGAACATGAAAGTAGTTATCCCACAAAAAAGCAATGATTATAATCTAATTGGGTGGTTTGTTGAACCTTTTAAACAATATCCTTTGCACGTCAGTTTGGTATAAATTTCCTTGTTCCGAGCTGAAGCTGAGGTATAATATCAGTGATTGAAGTGGCCTCATCTGTCCTCTGTGATGCAGGGGCATAACTCATATAATGTCATCCTTGAGAGCTGAGAGAAGCATCAGCTGCAACAAGGCAAATGCAAGTTCAGGGAAGATGTTGATGGCATGTCTTAGTCCTTCAGATAAGCTTTTGTTCTTTTTATCGTTAACTGTTATTAAGTTTAACACCCTCCACTCGTGTTGATGGGTTTTAATTAGTTTTGTCCTTTTTTTTTTGTTCACCACTTAATGCTGCAAGGATATGCGCTTTGTTCCATCATCACCAGCATAATCTCCCCGTGTCGTTGATAAGAGCAAACAAAGATGTGGCGTTGACCCACATGTAATACTACAGTTGTCTGTCTATCATTGCTTTGATTGTTTGTTCACGGTCTTTCACTATATATTCACCTGACAAAGCCATGTTATCCTGCGGTTTATTCGAATTTTAATTCTTTTGCATTTTGTTGTGTGTGTCCTGTGGCATGTCATGAAAATGGCAAATTGCCAGACATTACAAAGATAAAATTACTTTTAAGGTTTGCCATTGTAGAAAGTGCTTGGAGTCTGGTCCTGGTGTGGAGATAGCTTGTGTGACGGATCAAGAGCTTTTGTGGGGTCGAGTTCGTGCATGTACCGTATATATAAGTTTTTTTTCAACTGCTGGTTGTGGCTTCATTGGGCGGTTGGTCATGGATGAAGTTTTGATTCAATGTTTTTTTACACAGTATACTTTTTCCAGCAACCAATCAACTTACTTACTTAGTTAGGGGGCGCTACAGTTAGGGACGAACCTGGGCCTCAACCAACATGCCTCTCCAGCCAGCTCGGTCTTTGGCTAGCTGCCTCCAGTTTCGCACTCCAAGTTGGTTGAGCTCGTCCTCCACTTGAGCGCGCCACCTAAGGCGAGGTCTTCCTTGTCTGCGTCTACCTTCTGGGGTGGAATCGAAGGTCCTGCGAGCCGGAGCATTGTTGTCCATTCGCTCTACATGCCATAGAGCAATGATGTCTATGTCGTCCGCGTATCAGTTGCGGCATCTCTGATGGCTTCTTGGCAGTGTTGCCACAGGTCTTCGGCACTTGTTGCTGGCGGTACTGGATTTCTGGAGAGGTTACGTAATATTCGATCGGCATAGGTTCTGGCGGTTTCTTGCGATTGCAGCTTTCCGACGTCATACTTCCTCACAGTATTACTCCGTTATTGTGGTGTTCGGGTTATTCGCATTCTTATCTTATCTGCAACAAGGTAGTGATCCGAATAGATGTTAGCTGCTCGGAAGGTGCGAACATCCAAAATACTGGAGGCGTGTCTTGCATCGATCGCAACCTGATTAATCTGGTTAACGGTTCTTTGATCTGGGTGTCGCCAAGTCCCTTTGTGTATATCGAGATGAGGAAACCGTGTGCTTGCAATGATGACGTTATGTGCCGCTGCGAAGTCAATTAGCCTAAGTCCGTTTTCAGACGTTGTGTCGTGTAGGCTATGTTTTCCGACAGTCCTACCAAAGATTTCCTCTTTGGTAGGACATTATTTTTTTGGCATTAAGATCGCCTAGTACGATCTTAACGTCGTATTTAGGGCATTGCTCATATGTTTTGTCGAGGAGCTCATAGAAGTCATCCTTGGTGGCGTCATCTTTGTCCTCTGTGGGGGCATGAGCGCATATTAGGCTAATGTTGGCGAATTTAGACTTGATACGGATTGTCACAGGTCGCTGACTTACGTGTCGAAAGCCCAAGACTTCTTGTCTAAGTCTACCGCTTATGACAAATCCGCACCCAAATAAACGCTGTGGTCTTCTTGCACAATCACCGTAGTACACGTCACAGTTTTTCATCCTCCTTTTGCCCGGCCCATTCCATCGCACTTCCTGGATGGCAGTAATTCCTGCTCTGTAGCAGTCAAGGGCCTCCGCTAGTTGTTTGGATGCACGTGATCTGTTAAGAGTTCTAACATTCCACGTGCCGATCCGAAGATCGCTTCGCAACTTTTTCTTTTTTCCATGGTATTAAAGCGTCTATAATTTTGCGCCAATCTGTTTTAAAGCAGATTTTAAATGCTTAACCAAAATTGTATCATATTCTCGGGTAAGCGTTGGGTTTATTTTTGAAACACAAATTGGGCACATTAAATGCAATTTCCAATTAAAATTAAAAATAAACATTTTGAATTTAAATTCACTTAATTATCACAGTTAACTGAATGTATTGACATTTGACTTTAGGGAAAATAAATTTATAAATAAAAAATATTTTTTCAAAATATTTGACTTGTATAAAATAAAACAAAATAACCTGCTGCGTATGCTGTTTTTGGCACATGCCATTTCCGGTGTATTAAACCCACTACCAAATACCTACAAAACCTACGCAAATATTCCCTTAAAAAATCACACAAAATTGCTGCTGCTGCTGCTCTGGGTTTTATTAAGTTTCCTTGTTAAGACATAGTTGCCAATAATTTGTAAACGTTCCCTCCAAAAATCACATCGTTTACATAAATAATAGTTCATGTTGAACATCACCACATGAAACCCCATGATAGAAACTTTCAATCATCCCCACCAAGTCAATAGTTAAGTAGGTGTCACTCTCATAACACACACCACGTCGTCGGTCGTCGTCCTGAAAATCCAAATCAAAACAACCTCAAACCATCTCGACTGATAAGGAAGTCTGCACAAAAAAGCTCCACGTTGTCTGCACAAAAGCTCCCAACAGTCTGCTGTGTTTGGTGGTATTCCTCGTTGTTTTCCCAGACACGCATTCAATGCGGTTCCTTGTCTGACGGCAGCCACTTGTTAGCAGCATTTTCGGTTAAAGTCCCCAGTCTCCACCCGGTGTATCTTTTCTGTCTATGTGAACAAAACAAATTCAGTTTTCAGTCCTTCGCAGGATTCTCCCGAAGACAGTCTGTATTTTTACGGTTCGTCTGGATAAAGAACTTTCCTTCAAAAGGTGCAGTTTAAACAAACCTACGTTATATTCTAGTTTTTGAAAAAAAAAAAAAAAAAAAAATACCAAAACAATTACTACTGATATCTCCAAGGATTAAACGAACTTAAGCTGAGAATTGGCATATCCTTAACAAATGACAATCTCAAACCCGTTAGTTGTGACAATTTTGAATTTAAACAAACTAATTAACCATGACATATGGTGGGCGTTAAATAAATTAAACTTTTCGCGGCGTTGATAGTGCGCGGTGCGTTTTGTTCTTAAATCGTGTTTCGAGTGTCCGAAGTCCTTTCTGTTTCGAGAGGCATTTAGTAAAGTGGAAACCAGTTTGCACATCGAAAGAGGTAAGCTCGGGTTACAATATGGTGCTGGGGCACATCCTTTCGCATGGATATGTGAAACAATATGTTTTGGAATCTATTTTTAGGGTGGTGAAGTCATAGAAACATAAGGTATCCTATTGATTTTTTTTTCCTTCAACTATCTGTAGGTATTATATCTTTTTTTCATATCTTCAATGAACCTGATAAGGGAAGAGTTGTGTAAAACGATATTATATCCTTATCGTCAAATTGATAAGCGGTCACTGATAAATCACAAAGTGGATACCAAAGTGTTGTAATTTTTTCAAAAACTTTTCGCAAAGTTGCCAAATTTATTCGTAAAAATTAATAGACAGAAAAAATAAAAGAAAAAAAATTGGAAATTCCAAGTCGATGTTTCCATATTTTGAATTTCACTGGGCAGGGGTTTTATTAAAAATAATTGTTTGCTATCCCATCAAAAGGATGTCCCCGAATGGTAAGAGTAGGATAAGGGACTTTGGCGATTGTGCTAGTGTTGGTTGGAATTTACATAGCTCTTCATGGAGTTTCTTCATTCACTCTATTTAAAATTCATACCTGGTCTGGGATTTGTTTCACTTTCATTTTTCAAATTGATGATTCTCACTCTGGACTTTTATAGTTTTGTAGCTCAACTTTTGGTTAATTTTTTTCTAAGCAAAAGGATTAATTTAGAAATGGACTTTTTTTGTTGTTGTTATTTGTTATTTAATTAATGAAAAGACAAAGTTTTTCAAAGTTAAAACAAATATGTGTTATGGCTGGTAAAATTGTGTCAAAGTGAAAAGTTTTACATGTTTTTTTATTATTCATTATTTCGGAAATTCATTTTTCGGTTCTTTTCTTTTTTGAATACAATCATAAATGTTTTACTGGAATTAACCTTACCGGGTTACCAGCATTTCTTGTTTAAAATATGTTTTGTTCATAATTTAATTTTATAATTTCCATTTTAAATCAGTAAATTTTCTCTGTCTGTACTGTACAGATGTATTTATAATTAAAGCTTAGAAAGCTAATTGTTTTCAAAAATTTGAAAACTCAAAAACGCTTTCAAGATTTTTTTCTGAAAAACAAGGTCTTTCTTTGTTATATACTCTCGGAAACAGCCAAACGGATTCTAATAAAATTTAACATGTAAAAGAAGTGGTAAACCTCAAAATTCTCGAGTTTTTTTTGTGTTATTAGAAAACTTGTTAAAAAAAAATTATTTTGAAAAAAAGGAAATTTTCCAAAAGACTTCGTAATACGAACCTAAGTTAAGTAGAAAGTTAAGTAAAAACCACTATATAGAAGCAAATAAAGGATTTAAATCATTAATCAAACAGAAAAAGATAAGCTACTTCGAGGCTGAGGCTAGAACACTGGCGCAATGCAATAATTCGACCGATTTTTGGAAATTAGTAAAAACTCTGAATGGAAATAAGTTTACGATCAATCAAGACCTGACCCCTAGGGTTCTATTTACCCATTTAAAAAAATAAATATTAAATCCACATTCTAATAGTGGCATCATATCATATGCGGGCACCGATTATCACGCATTGGATGCGTGTATAACTTGTGGAGAGATTCTGAATGTCGTGAAGTACTTAAAGGATGTAAAGGCTGCAGGTTGGGATAAAATACCAGTCGAGTTTTTCAAATATGGGACCATGGAGTTAATAACCAAGCTCAATATATTGTTTAACCAGATTTTGGATACCGGAAGTATTCCACAGCAGTTTAGGGAATCGCTGGTTTTTCCGATCCACAAAAAAGGAAACACGCAGAATCCGGAAAATTATCGTGGGATTAGCTTTCGCAACGCTTCGTACAAAATTTTTACTTCGGTCCTTTAACGCAGACTAAGCTTCTGGATCGAACAAAATCATTTGATAAAAGAATTTCAAGTTGGATTTAGGCCCGGTTATTCCACCACTGATCACATTTTCGTACTAAGAGGCATCGCTGAAACATATATAAATAAAGGAAAAAAATTATACAGTTTCTTTGTGGATTTCAAAGCAGCATTTGACGCGGTAGATAGACATGCGCTAATATATAAAAGTTCTTCAAAGCCTTTATGGTGATACAAAAGCGGCGGTATGGAATGGAGAAGAAATATCGGAATGGTTTCAAACTGAAACAGGAGTTCGTCAGGGATGTGCGCTGAGCCCTCTTTTGTTTGTTCTATATATTGAGGACCTCACTGATTATTTAGCTGGTGGTATCGAGTTTGCAGGAACTTTGCGGACGACATAGTTCTACTAGCACGTTCACCCGAATCACTTCAGCTGATGATTAACCAAGCTTATAGGTAGGTTTCCAAGATAGTAAATTTGGACAAATCAAAAGTTATGACTTTTAAAGGTGGTGGTGGGAGATGTTGTCCAAATGAAAGGTGGACTTATAACGAAGAAAGAATTGAAGTTGTTAAGGAATATAGATATCTAGGCATCTACTTTACAAAGAATCTTAGTACGGAAAAGCACCTCAGTGAGAAACTTGTTAAGGCTAAGAATGCCATTGGGGCTACGTGGAAAAAATGTTTCGCCAACAAAATCATTGCCCATAGTAGCAAGTTTTGTGTCTTTGAAGCAGCCTCGGAATCGATAATGATCAATGGATCACAAGCATGGGGTTACAAGCATTATGATACTGTGGAAAAACTTGAGGTTTTATATTAAAAGAATATTTCATCTTCCTTATAATACCCTGAACTATATTGTTATGCTGGAAACAGGACTCTCCCCGCTCTTCATTCACACCATTAAGCTCCATTTCGAATATATTATCAAGGTACTGCATATGTCCAATGAAAAACCTTCAAGTTATCGAACGAAGAAACAGTTGGTATGCTGAGTGGATGGAGCTGGCGCAGTGGTGTTTGGATTTAGGCAACCTTAGTGCATGGAAAGGCACACTCTACAAACTGATTGAGGCTGTTGATCTCAAATATCGAGAGAAATACATGAAGGAAGCTATACCTGCTCTGTTCATAGATCGATATACAATCGATTGTGTCACAATCTAGGACACGAAAACTATTTCAAAGATGCGAATAGTGTGGACCAAATATCAATGATGGTGAACTCCTACGTCTCAACTATATTCCTCACAGAGAAGACCTGCCAGGACTATGTAGTCTAGGTAACCAGAGCGAAAGAGAAGATGTGTTCCATGTTCTAGGGAACATCGTTGTAGAATCACTGTGGATGCTGATAATATATAGAAGGACAATTTTTGCAGGCCTTACAACGGTGAGGATGAACTCGAAGCTTATATCTAATAAAACTGCTTGAGCTGATGGATTAGATTGGACAAAATATCACGTAGACAACGATAACTAAAAGAGGTAGAGGTATTATACCAAGGTTCGGCTATAAACTAACACCTCTATACGTACCAGAGTTTTGATTAAACGAAAAATAAGTCAATAACAATCACTTCATCTTCGGGATCAGAAAATAATTGAGTATTAAACTCCTCTTACATCCGAAATGTCAAATTTTCTTTGACGCATAAATCAGGCTGAATTTGACCAATGACATGGATTATGTTGGCTGTGAGGGCCGCTGTGGCTTATGGCTTATTCGCATAAATCTGCTACTTTAGAAAACCACATAAAAAAAAAGTCAAATAGGTTCAAATCCCATGATCTTGGTGGCCAGTTTACATCACCTCCACGTGAGATGACAATGTCCTCGAATCACTCGTGTAGAATTTTCAATGTGTCGTGAGATGTGTGTCCTGTTGAAACTACATGCGCCGTTGGCGTCCCTAACGTAAAATTCAAGCCAAAAGAAGTTAGTAATCATCGATTTATAGTGCTCGCCGTTGACGGTGCAGACCTGCCTAAAGTCCTTTTCAAAGAAATGTTGCCCGATAACGCCGCCAGCCCAAAATCCAAATAAAACAGTGACGCTCTTGGATCTCATGTGGATTGGTATCGTCTCAAATTCGACAATTTTATTTATTGACGCACCCATTCATCCTAGGCTATTCAACGAGCACACGTCGTTGTCTATGGTCATTTACTATCAGCTCCTAGATCCGTTGAATTTGGCTTAAATAGCCAAGTTGTCGTCTGCGAAAGGCTAAGTTCTTGTGAGCGACGTGAAGTTGACTGCATCGGTTTCTCGATCTCATGGACAGCGAGTGTTGGTTGTTCGTTTATTGAAGCACAGTATGTTGAACGCTACCTCCGTCTCCGTTCATAGTGATTTGTCAAAACATCCAATTTGACTGATGTAACTTCAACAATACACAAATTTATACAAAAAAAAAAATCCATTTCAACAATTTCAAAGTTTTCCCCGCAGAGCCAATAATAACCCACAAATGGCAAAAGGACAAGAGACCAATATGCATTCACCTAATATATTAATGAATTCTTTACAAAAACCCTAAAGGAAGTAAAAGGATTATTTAATAAATTCCCCGAAGAGGTTAACCAAGAATTTCCATATTCAATCTTTACCCTCTGGAAGGACCATTTCCATATCCTACTGTGCACTTGGAATTGACCTTTTTGGGAGGAGTTGTTTGTCAGGGCATTGAAATATCCATTTCATACAACATGAATAAGGATAATCCTTTTCAATGAAATTACCTGTGGTTGTCCTGACAAAAGTTTATTTTGGTATTTCTTTTTAACCGTCTGATTCTTAAAATTAAGTTTTTTGTTTAATTTACGCACCAAAATTACTATAATCTTTAAACACTAATTTAACGACTGGCTCGGCGTCCATGACAGAAATTGTAAATTAAATTAACCTTCGAGTGAAAATAATGTTTTTTACTTTACTAACATAGCAGAACAACAAGGTAAACCCCCTCCCCCCTTTCCCCTTTTCATAGAAAAGCTACCTGTGAAAAGTTATTTTTCAAATTCAATCACTAAGCGTCAGTCAGCGACTTTTTTCTGTCCTTCATGGTCTTTCGCTAGGTCTATCATATGATTGGCTGCAGGAGTTCCCTTTGAATATCCTTTTTTTTTGCTTTCTAGACTCGATTATAATGTGCTCCACCGTACCGCCCTATCTTTATTTTATTTTATGAACTTTGTGGAGGTGCGAAGCCCATCGTGATTGCTGACTGCAGCATAGTATACGATGGCCAGATGGAGAGGTGGTTTCTTCTGAGAAAATATGCAGACGTTAAAAGTAGATTCAAGGATATTTTCCACTCGATGAATATAAGGCAAAACTTAAAAGGAATAATAACAAGGCATAGAGGGGCAATTTAAAGGTGCAAGGAGGCTCTTTTCTGATGTTTTTGGTGGCGAAAAAAAAGAAACACCATCGGATGAGTAAAGATGAGTGGATAACAAATAAAAGGCACGACTGGGTCGCACGTACTTGCTCCTGTGTGCTAATCCTTTTTAAGTGCAGGCGTCTTTTTGTCAAAGATTTAATTTTAATGTTTTTTTTTTGACGTGCAACTTCCTTAGAATCGTTGTGGGGTGAAGTTCGAACGAACATGCGTCATGACAAAGGGATAAAAACATAAAAATATAGAATTGTTAGCTTTTGCAGTTTTTTAGTGTATTATCTTTCCGTTTATAATATAATTTGCTAATAGAAAGATATAAAGGACTTTTTTCAGTTTAATTTTCATTTTGGTATGGAAAAATTTGAACAACTGGCATAAAGATTCGTGGGAATGAGCAGTAGGGCAATAATGCTAGGTATAAAGGGACCTATATAGGTCCCAATAACAATAATTTACTTTTTGAAATCAAATTAATTAAAATAGCTGAATTATGTTTGATAGATCGGTAAACGTGGTGTGGTTAGGTATTAATGGAATTTATTAAGGAATATTAGGTACCTATATTCTTGTTGGAAGGAAGGTAGGTACTTAAATTAAGATAGACATTCCAACTGCAGTGAAGCGACTAGGTATAAACAATATTAAAAGTTAACACAGTGGTTTTGTTTATTTATAGGCAGGTGTAAACTTTTGTTTTCTCGATTGAAATTTTTGCATTCAGTAGTAATCGAATAGTTTTTTATTTGTTAGTTGTTTTTGTGTGTTTATCAAAGGCTTCCTTATTTATTCTGTGTGCTTTTATGATGATGAAATGCTTTAAAATACGTCGGTATGTACGTATGTAGGTTGTCACCATCTTTTATTTGACTAATGACTAGGGCTTAGCCGAGCAATATGAAATAAAATTTTGGGGGAAATATTAAACAAATAAATTTTTTTATTAAATAAAAAAAAAACACTATTCATAACGTTTTTTTGGAAAAAAATTTGTAAGCCATCTTATTTCTTTTGCTGTTTTCTATTTTATGAATTTTTTATTTCAAAATCGTTCGACCAGTTTTTTCAAAAAAATGTTTTATAGATCCGTTTTCAAAATATTCAAAAAAAAAATATTTTTTTTTTAAATTATTATAAATTAAAAAAAAATGTTTTTCAAAATTTTAATATACAATATTTTTTAAATCATAAAACACAATATATTTTGAAAACTTCATCAAAATCCGTCCATAAGTTAACGAGAAAGTCTGATTTATATATGGGAGGTACCGTTATAAAACTTTTTCTGAAAAATCCATTTAAACCAAAAGATAGATTTTGCATAGAAATCACCATTCAGGAAGTTTTATCAAAATCGTAGGAGCCGTTTTCGAGAATAATAAGTTTTTCATTAAAAGTTATATGGCAGGTACCGTTAGTTTTAGAGCTAGAATTCCAATTCGAAAAACTGTCGGGTAGAGTACTCTAAAAATACTATATACCAAGTTTGAATCAAATCGGCCCAACTGTTTAGGCTGTAGGCATCGATACGGACAGACAGACAGACAGACAGACAGACGGACGGAATTGACGGACCCACGTATTTTGACTTCTCTATCATCGTTTGATTGTTAGATTTTTTTTACGAATGCATAACTTGCCTTATAGTCCTTATAAATCGCAATTAAAGAGGATCAACTTATAACGAATAAATATTAAATATCCTGCAAGGCTATTCTTTGAAATAAGAATGTACTAATGGCATTAATTTAATAAATGTTTGCTTACACATACATATGTATATTTTAAATGTGAAAAGTTTGAAAATGACTCCTTTTCATCCAAGGAATTTCAATATCAATATCCGTTTGATATAAGGAAGAGTGAATCCACCACTAAAAGATCTTCTTTTGAAAATAGTTGTGTCCAATTAATTTCTTTTTTAACATTCAAACTATGAAACTTTCTGACCTCAACATTTAAATGCATATTTCCGAAATAGTTGCTATCCATCTACATATGTATAAACTTCTTCGATGATCTATGATGAACTCCCAACTATTATTTTCCACAGTGTGACTTTAAATCTTTTTGCGGATTGACAACGTTATTCTTGCAGATAAAAAAAATGTTTATTTGATTTATTTGCGATACGAAGCGAACATTTATTTCCGCATCGTCCACATTTTCCATAGAAAATAAATCATCGCTGCAGGAAGGATATAAAAAAACATCGCCATCTTTCAGCTTGACCTGATAACCTTTTGGTCTAGTGGGTGTGGATTGGTGTCACTATAGTTACTAGAATCTTTCTCTCTCTAAAATAAACTACAGATATGCAAAAATACACATTTTATTTACTATTTAATCCCCTCAAGGAGGAAAAAAGGCTAGAAATTGTATAAAGTTGGTGAACAACTAACTGCAGAACGGAATGAGTAGGGTTTAAACTAATATTGTTGCTGACAGAATAGATACACATGTGTCTGGATGTGTTTCCGCGTTGGGCGCCATTATTCATTGTAAGGGATGGGAAATGTTAAGCGTTGTCGTAGTAACCACAATATCCGTAATGTAGGTACTGTACGTATAGGCAACATGACATGTGGCGATGATTATGATATCGATAATTTTATTATTTAACACGCGCGTGTCGGAGCGATTTATTGGGATGTGTTGATAGAAAAACGTGATAAATAGATATTCTGTTTGTATGTTTTCCGACATTTTTTTCTCTGTCACATTTTGTGAACATATTTCTGTTTAATCTGATATACTTTGAAATATCCATGCTTAGATCCTTCCAAATATTTCAATTAATTCAGATTAATATGCTTGAGCTAACATTTTGCCAACGCGACATGTGAAATTGAACTAAAGGTAAAGAAGTGTATTAGGACAA
This sequence comes from Platycheirus rosarum, assembly GCA_963971375.1. NCBI lineage: Eukaryota > Metazoa > Arthropoda > Insecta > Diptera > Syrphidae > Platycheirus > Platycheirus rosarum. Next base: position 154,300,469 of record OZ020508.1, on the reverse strand, counting down.
CCTATTTTGCTGACAGGTGGATTGGTACTTTTTTGGTTGTCAGTTATCGCAGTTTTGTTATTTTTTGGAATTATTTTTGCGAACTTGCCTATGAGTGGAGAGATTCAAAGTGATGCCATTGCCATCGTTGTATCAGGGAAGCATCCCTTTTGTTAAAGTGACATCTGTCAAATTGGCTGTCATTTATTCAGAATATATTTTGCCAAATCACTATGAACGGATATAGCGTTCAAAAATACTTACAAACGATTAAATTGTTTTATCAAAATGGGTGTTGTGTTCGGGTAATTAACGGTGGCCATAATGGTCCTACTGAGAGTACTATTCGCATTGTGGGGAAAAATTTGAGTCCACTGCTTCAGTAAACAGTCAACAAACACCCGTACGTCGACGAGACGCAAGATCTGCAGAATACATCGCTGCGGTCCGTGTGATTTTGGAGGAGATTTCGAGACAATCGATTTAGCGTCGTTCAAGAACTTGGCCTTTCACATACAAAATTCAACTGACTTAGTAGCTGAAGGTAAACGACCATGTACGACGATGTGTGTTCGCCAAACGCATTTTGAAAAAGTCACTGTTTGGTGTGAATTTTGGGCTGGCGGCTTCATCGGTCCATATTTCTTTGAAAACGACTTTGGCCAGTCAAAAACTTTTGGCCTGAAATGGATGATATAGACACCAACACTAACGGCATGTGGTTTCAACACATTGGTAGTTTTGCACGAATGATGGCCATGATCATCTAACGTGTAGGTGATGTAAATTAGCCACAGAGATCGTGCGATTTGACTCCGTTAGACGGTGGGATTTTCTGAGGTCACAGGTCTATGTAAATGCATAAACCACAGCACTCTCAAAGCCTTCATCAACAACTGCAACTGTATTTAACTGGTGAGGGATTTATTACAATCATTGGTAATATTGTGGCTCAAGCCACTGTAACCTAAACTTATCTGTTGCCCAGTCAATGATTTCCAATTTGTAGTGTCCCGTGGCAGAAGGTTCGATTCCAAGCTAGATTCATCTTGTTATTTTACGATGCAATACCTCTGCGAAGAATTACCAAATCCCCCAAGAGTAAATTTTAACTCCGAAAAAGTACATCTCATGTACCCTTTCAGAGTCGATAAACCGTCGCTTAAAATGTAATTTATGATGTCAAATCTCTGTAATCGACTGATGCCTTAAAGTTATCATACTCAATGTCAAACTCATCCATGGATGGTCCAGAATGGGTCAGTTATTGTCCTCCTCCTTTCGAACAAATTGTTCAATTCAATATTTTATAACCACATAGTTTTCTTAAATATAGAAGGAGTTTAGTGCTTTTTTATTTAAAATTTAAAAACACAAAGATTTAACTTTCTCGTCCAGAAAAAGGCTTACTGTCATGTGGCCTTTTTCATGTGAACAAATCTTGTATCCTTTTCAAAATATCTTCTCCTCGTTATTGGCAAATTACCATGGAATATCTTAAGAACCCCAATTTAATGTCAATCAATGTTAAAATCCAAATTCCTTTAATTAAAGGACTTCACGTCACAAATTATTTTCCCTTCGGCATCAACTCCTTTTCACTCTGAAAAGCCAAACGCCTGCCATCAATCTTGGCTGGGATTTATCCAATCTACACACCTCATGCTTCCATACAACCGCAAGACAATTGGTTGACGTTTTAATTTGAAAGTAATGTCTTTATTTTCTTCAACCTGTTCGTATCCTTTGTGGAAATCGATTAAATGCTAAAAAAAAAAAAAAAACCAAAACTTTGAAATCGATGTAGACGCGTCATTAGCTTCGTCCTTTTGCTTTTAGCACGTCTTCAATCAAGGACGCACCACATCGCACAAGCAAGTCGTCAGGCGTTTTTTTTTTATTGTCTATCCCAAATGAAAGCCAAGGATTGCAGTAGGAGTTCTCGAACATATCGGATGAGTGCGTGCTTATCGTTTCTTCCAGAGAATGTCGACACATGTGAACATAGATGTGCAGTTTTCCTTTAGAATAGTTCTTTGTGTTTTTGCACAATGAAAAAGAATCAATAGAAGATTTCATAAATCTCCAGATGGAAGAAGAAAGGACACGAAATGAATGAAAGCAAAAAAAAAAAAAAAACTTGGATCATTCTTCGGGCTAATGATGCGAACAACAAAACGGAAAATGATATTCATTTATATGTTTATCAGTATTCGAGGAAATGGGGCCGGACGCTTTCCCTAATGGGGATATCGTTTCTGGACCAGTGGCATTGTGATGATAGAAACTGCTGATACTGTTAGATGTGGATTCATTTTGTAGTTCTGTTTTTATGATGAATTGTTATGGCTTGGATTTTTTGTTGGCTTCTTTTGGATTTTTCGAGTATGGGATGTAGTTTGGACTTTGGTGTTCGGTTTGTATATTGAATAAGTGGGTAAGAGACGATGAAGGACTTCTTACAAAATGCACAAAAACAGTCTTTTTTTGGGATACTTTATACTGAAATCAATAGAATTAAAGATACTTCAATTCAAGCTTCTAAAAGCTATTGATTGTGAAGATACATATACATATTTTGCGTTGCCAATGATTTCTGTGTTAAATTTTATTTAAAAAAAACCAACAACACATTTTTATGACGTTAAAAGTAAAGCGTATCTATTTACTTTTGATGTATTATAAGCCGAAAGCCAAAAAAGAAAATCTGAAATGATCAGTTGTTTTATTGGACCACCAACTATGATGCCTGTTTTTTCCAGCGTACTAACTTGCCACTTAGCTTGTTTTAGAATTCCAGACTAATTTAGTAAAAGCAACCCACTCCTTTTCCCTTCTGATCTGGCTACAATTTATAAAGCGTTTATACGCCCTTAACTCGAGTATAACTCCTACCTCTGGGCAGGTGCTTCGCAAACGTCGCTTCAGCTGCTTGATAGAATATAAAATCGAGCGTTAAGATTGATAGGAAATAGAACTGCCGCTGAAACAACTGCCCCTCTCGAACAACGAGGCACTGTTTCATGTCTTTCCTTATTTTATCGTTTTTTCGGAAGTACCGTATAGAGATTCTGTTTTTAGCCGAACAACACGAATTTGGAATAGTTTAGCGATATTTTCCCTCGCCATTTTGATTTGCAGGCATTCAAAACCAATGCTAATCGATATCTTCTGTCCTTACCCTCCCTATTATCCTAATGCTCACGAAGTGACCTTACATACATTAAAATGGAAACAAATAGTACCTTGTGCGCGTGTTAATTATACAAAAAACCATGCCCAACATTTGAATTTCCAAGAATTTACCACTTTCTACCTTAAAAATTAAAATTCCCTGAATTTTCTATTTAAAAGTTTTTTTTATCTTTTTTCGAAGAAATACCTGCCACAAAGCATTTCACACCAAATACAAATCAGACGTACTATTGAGATTTTAAAATGTTTCTAGGCTGGTTCAAGGAAAAAAAATCCTAAGTAATTAAATTTACTGGATTTGCATATTAAATTTCCCTTTTTGAAGGTTCCGATTTTTCTTCTCTTCAAATCAGTTGTTAGGGGAAGTGGGTGTTTTGCGTATGTCACTACGATTTTCCGGTGAAATGTGTATGTGAAATTCATGAATATTTACCCAAGGATTAAGGATATGGCAGTTCGTTAAACACACGAGGAATGTGAGTTGTTGCTGCGGACGCGAATGAATAATTTTAATTTGTGGCTACTTAGGTGGTTTAATGGTGGAGTTGGTCGGTAAACGTTTTGTTAATTAAATATCATTGGTTGTTTTAATGAAATTGACAATGAATTAAGCGTTCAAAGCAATCAACTTGATAAACAAAGTCTGTTCCCTCTTCTTCACTTCAAACTGAAATTCACAAATTATGTTTAAATTTTGGATTTTCCATGAATTTAATTTGCATGAATTTAACTACTACATTCTGTGATGGACACGGATGAAAACGAAACATTTCCATCTAAGTTTTTATTGTAACAATCTGCCAGTACTACAACTATTTCGTCTATTTCTATAATGTTAATGCAAACAGTGTTAATAGGAAAGAGGTAAATAGAGACAAGTGTGAAAACGAGAGGGGAAACAAGAGGCCGATAAAGCATTTCACATTCGTATGGTGCAGCTTAGGAAAGAACTACTGTACATAACTGGTCGTTCGAAGTTGTAATCAAAAATCTACTGACAGATATTCCTTCCTTCCTTAGGTGGCGCTACAATCCGGGGTGGAACTGGGCCTCAATCAACAAGCTTCTCCAGCCAGCTCGGTCCCTAGCTAGCTGTCTCCAGTTTCGCACGTGGAGTCGGTTGAGGTCCTCTTCCACTTGTGTGCGCCACCTGAGTCTCGGTCTTCCTCTACTGCGCCATCCCTCTGGGGTGGATTCGAAGATTTTCCGGGCCGGAGCATTGATGTCCATCCGCTCTATATGACCCTGCCATTTGAGACGTTGAATTTTTACTCTTTTGGCTAGGTCTGTGTCGCTGTACAGCCGATAAAGTTCTTCATTGTATATTCTTCTCCACTCTCCGTGTATGCATATGGGGCCAAAAATCACTCGGAGAATCTTTCTCTCGAAACAGCCTAAAGTGTCCTCATCCGCTTTTGACAGCGTCCATACGTCTGCACCATAGAGCAGGACTGGGATGATGAGGGTCTTATAAAGGGACAGTTTAATTGCCTGAGAGAGGGCTTTGCTACTCAATTGCCTTCTGAACCCGAAGAAGCAGCGATTGGCAAGAGTTATTCTTCGTTTGATTTCAGCGCTGGTGTTGTTGTCTGAGTTAATAGCGGAGCCCAGGTAGACAAAGTCCCTAACTATCTCCAAGTTATAGCTGTCTATGGTGATGTTTTGTCCAAGACGTCGATGTTGGGTGTCTCTTCTTGATGACAGCATATACTTGGTTTTGCCCTCATTTACTGCTAAACCAACTTCGCCGCTTCCGTCTCAATACTCACAAAAGCGCTACTGACATCACGCTGCGTTCTTCCGATTATGTCAACATCGTCGGCGTATGCGAGTAATTGGACGGACTTTTGAAAGATCGTGGCTCTGGTGTTGGTGTGAGAGTTCTGCACTATTCTTTCAAGTATGAGGTGAGATCTTTACCGACCTTGGTGGAACAGCGTGCGTTTTCCATCGTCATTTTACACAGGCGGACGAGTTTGGCAGGGATGTTAAAACTGTACATTGCTCTATATAACTCGTCTCTATAAATGCTGTCGTACGCGGCTTTGAAATCGATGAAAAGGTGGTGGGTAACGATTTGAAGTTCTTGAGTTTTTTCCAAGATCTGCCGTAATGTGAATATTTGATCGATAGTGGACTTTCCTGGCCTAAAACCGCACTGATATAGACCTATCAGGTTGTTGACGAATGGCTTTAGGCGTTCACACAATACAGCAGAAAAGATCTTGTAGGCGATGTTGAGGAGACTGATACCCCTATAGTTGGTGCAGCTCAGAGGGTCTCCTTTTTTAAGGATCGGGCAAATTATGCTGAGATTCCACTGATTGGGCATGCTTTCTTCTAACCATATATCGGCAGCTAGGCCATCGGCTCCGGCGGCTTTGTTGCTCTTAAGTTTAGATATAGCTAGCTTTATTTCATCCAGATGTGGTGGTCGGAATTGTTGGTCTACTCCGCCCAGATAAAGTGGACCATTCTGCCTGACAGCGGAATTCGTTTCGTCATCGCCGTTATACAGTCTTCAGAAATGGTTTTTCCATATTCTCAGCATCGACTCCGATTCCACTACGATGTTCCCTTGATCGTCTTTGCAAGCTTCAGTTCGAGCTCTGTACTTTTGACAGTTTCTTTGTACCTTTTGGTAAAACTTTCGAACTTCATTCCTGCAATAACAGCTCTCCATTTCCTCGATCGCGCGCTTCTCATGTTCCTTTTTTTCTTTCTGAGAAGGCGGTGTTCCTCTTTCCTCTTCTGCTCGTAGAGTGCACGGGTAGTTCTGGTCCTTTTTTGCAGCGCCGCCTTGTATGCTTCTTGTTTAGCTGCGTGTGCTTGCCGACACTCATCATCAAACCAGGGGTTTCGTTGTGGTGGCCGAGTATAACCCAGCACTTCAGTCGCTGTTCTCAATACTTGATGCTTGGCGGTAAAGGACTCCTTTGGAGGTTATTTAAGACTCGATCGGAAAAGGATCTGGAGATATCTTGCGATTGCAACCGTCCTACGTTAAACTTCCTCTCAGTATTACCTCTTCTTGGCGTGGGTCGTGATATCCTAAGTCGTACCTTGGCTACAACGAGGTAGTGGTCCGAGTCAATGTTTGTCCCTCGGAAAGTACGGACATATATCATACTGATGAAGTGCCTTCCATCGATCGCAATGTGGTCAATTTGGTTGACAGTGGATTGATCAGGGGATCTCCATGTCCCTTTGTGAATGTTGAGGTGTGGGAACTTGGTACTAGCTATTACAATATTTCGCCCCGCAGCAAAGTCAATTAGCCTGAATCCGTTATCGGAGGTGGTGTCGTGCAAGCTGTGTTTTCCGATTGTACCACCAAAAACATCTTCTCTCCCTAGCTTGGCGTTAAAGTCGCCTAGGACAATTTTGATGTCATAGCTAGGGCATTGCTCATATGTTTTGTCCAGGAGCTCAAAAAACATTTCTTTGGTGTCATCATCTTTTTCCTCTCTGGAGGCATGCGCGCATATAAGGCTAATATTGGCAAATTTAGCCTTGATGCGGATTGTCATGAGGCGCTCGTTCACACATTTGTAACTCAAAACCTCTTGCCGGAGCCTGCTTCCAATGACGAATCCACATCCAAATAAGCGCTGTTTTTGTTGTGTATAGTAGTTGCCATAGTAAATATCGCAGTTTTTCCATCTTTCTTTTGCCCGGCCGGTCCCATCGCATTTCTTGGATGGCGGTTATGTCTGCCTTACAGCAGTGAAGGGCCTCCGCCAGTTGTTCGGCTGCACGTGGTCTGTTAAGGGACCTAACATTCCGCGTACATATACGAAATTCGTTGTCCTTATTTCATGTGCAGGGTTCGTCATCAGTGAATCCGTCCGTATCTGAGGCTTGTTATTGCTTCGCAACTAGTTGTTTTTGCCGTGGCCGGAAGTTACCCCGACGGCACAACCCCCAACCTAGAGGACCAGGTCCTTATTGTGACTCCAAGGACGAAGAGCCGGATAAACCGCTCCTTAGAGGCCTGAGCTCTGAAAACGTCGTAGTAGCCCATATAAGGTGTTCACTAAGTAGTTCAACCTGACTGGAACTGTAGACGCCACCGTTGATTCCATCTAGAGAATTCTTCCGCTGCCACCTGGGTGCAAGGAGTAGTGCCTTACTGCCTCTAAGTGTAAACCGTGTTGATTGAATGCTGACTATTTTTTTAATATAATTCATAGATGAAAGGTCTTTTCATATTATTTTCTCAATTGATAATTTAATTTAATAACACCTCAATCCCATATTATATACCTTCACACTTGCCAAATTCAATAAACAAACCATAAACTCGATTATAACGTGTTATCGCTCGGAATCTCTTAATTAACTCCAACAAACAGAAGGCGCCTTTCGGGGAAGTAACATCGAACCAATTACGAATTTTATGACCACAATATCTATGCATTGTGCGAGTAAAGATTACCATAAAGCCATTCGTCAATCAGCCCAAAATACTTGTGTTTATTCAATCGCCTATTGTTGGGCTGCAAAACCAAACCAACAAGGATCCTTCAAAAAAGATAAAACAATCCAAATTAATTCTCTCTATCTACCGAAACTAAAAATAAAATAGAACAATAAAGTTAGGCTTGTTTGTCAATATTTGTCAAAAAAGCAAAACCTACACTCCCTACACTCTCATTGTTAATTTCGGTCGAATAAACAAACCTAAAAGCCAATATCCTGGCCAAAATTCCGTTGAAATTTTGTAGACTTTTTTTATCACTTTGTTATGTGGCATTTCATTGACATATTATGAATGGAATGGATTTTTTTTGTTGGAAAAGCTTTGATGTGGAAAACAGAATACTTTCAAATTCAATACATTCTATAATTACAAAGAAATTCTTGAAATTAAAATGACGATAGGTCCACTATTTCCGCAGATATAATTTTGAATAGGCAATTAGTAGGCCTTACATTCTTTACAGATTTTGGTTTCAATTTTTTTTTTTGTATTTATATAAATTTGAAAAGGTTTGTAACAGGCGAATCCGTCACTCCCAAACGTAGGCGGGTGAATTCCGGAATAAATCAATTATACTCAATAAGAAAGTAATTTTCAAGAATTTCCTTTCTATGAAATAATTTCATTGAATTCCCTGGAAAAGGACTCTTTTTGAGTTTCCAGAAATAAATAAACAAAAACAACAGCAAAAAGAAGCTTAAATCCGAGTGTATGAAATATTTAAAGAAAAAAAAATTATTATTAAGGACATTAGAAAAATTCGATTTTCCTTTTTTCCACCTAAAAAGAAGAAACAATGTTTGATTTTATTTTTTTTCGAAGAGAAAAATGTTTTTTTATAAAAGTATTTGAATAAAATAATCATATCGTATAATGTTTATTGTTAGTGGAATATGTTTGAGGAAAGGACTTAGGACTAGAGAACCTTTTTTTGTTATATTAACCAGGACCACATTTATTTTAAAACACAAATATTTTAAGTAATTTCTGAGAAAATCAAAGGAAATGAATTTTCGCTTTTATACCTGATGTGTTCCAAGTAGCTTTAAATTCTTCGAAATTAACTCAAGAAAAACCCAACCAGGCAGAAAATTAGGAAATATTAATGGAATTTTATATGAAGTGTTACACCAAACCTTCAAATCAAAATTCAACAACATATCCTTACAAGCATGTTTGTTGAATTTAACTGAATCTTTTTGATTTTATGTTTATGTTTGAGCTTTAAGACCTTTTGAACAAAGATTGTACTACAAGATCGGAAAGGATGCATTTGACGTCGATCGGTCTATCTTTGAGGCTCAAAATCCGCATGTCAAAATTAACCACAAACTTCTTGTTGAAAGTCTGGATTGCTGAGAACGATGGAAATTTGAAGAAGATGGATTGTGACCCAAATACTTAATAGATGTTTAAAAATGTTCATTATTCTAAATTGTTCAAACGCTTTTCACTACTTCTGTTCTGTTCTTTTCTATTCTGTGCTATTCTGGATCTCAAAACGGCTATTGAACAAAGGTTATAGATTTTCAACAAACCGAATTTAAGTTCCCATTTCCCCATATATTTTCGGGATTTGGAAATGCAAGATTCCACAGAAATCTCAATCAAATCTCATTGAAATTGTTGGTTTACCAAAACGAACAGAACTTTTTAGTATTAAACCTCAGCAATCTATTTTTTTTTGTTTATAATTTACACGCGCGAAAGGGGTTTGTGTGTACCTTTAAAATGTTTAAACACTGCACGAGCATTAGGGAAATGAGGAGGGATAAAAGAGGAGATACCGATGCACATTAGTTTTAAAGTTCTACATATCAAAAAGGGAGGGAAAAACAGAGCCTGGCAAAGCATTCCACATTCGTGTGGTGCGACTAAAGAAAGAATCTCTATACTTAACATTACGTCCGAAATTATGCTCAAGGGTAAACTGATGGGCATTCCTAGCAGTTCGAGTATTACGGTTGAATCGTTTCAGGGGAGGAATGTAGCTGGCTATTTCGCTAGAGCATTGTTTGTAAAAATAACGATAAAATAACGAAAAGCACGAAACATTACGGCGGTGCTCAAGAGATGTAAATGTTTCTGTTATTGTTCGGTCGCCTATCATTTTCAAAGGTCTTTTTTGAATTCTATCTAGAAAACTCAAGTGGGTTACAGGAGCACCTGCCCAAATGTGGGAATTATACTCAAGTTTAGAGCGAATATATGCTTTATATACTGTAAACCAGATCAGACGGGGTGAAGAACTTCTTGCATCTTCGAAGGAAACCTAAACATCTCGCAGCATTTTTGGCAACGTCAAATATGTGGTCATTCCACAGAAGATGGTCTGTAATGCACATACCAAAAACTGAGAGGTGTTCTGTTTCTTCAATTCAAGTGCCGCTCATGGATAGTAGCATTGGAGGTATGTTTTGCTTTAACGACAAAAGACAACATTGAGTTTTAGAAGAATTTAATTCTACACGACTTCTTATTCCCCATTTGATGATGCTGTCAAGATCAGAATTAAATGAACTTATCATACGCTGCCGTTGCAGTTCAACATCCGAAGAATGAAGATGTGAATCTGGAAGAGAATACGAGAAGCTGAGAGTACTGTCGTCAGCAAAACAATTGATTGGATTAGTTGTTTCAGATAATAAGTCGTTGATAAATATAAGGAAGAGAGTCGGAGACAAAACAGAGCCCTGAGGCACGCCAGCGTTTATTTTGTGAGAATCAGACTTAAATCCGTCCAATACAACTTGTATTGGCTGATTCGAAAGGTAATTACTAATCCAACGAAGAAGAGATTCGTCGATTCTAAACTCTATCAAATGCTTTAGAAATTTTAATTTAATTTTAATTTTAATTTTATTGCTGGTGTTTTATGGAATAACTTAGACCATTTTAATTATCCACCAGGTGTCGCTGAGGTAATTTTTTTTTCGAAAATTCTTATTTTTACATAGATTTTGATGGGACTTTCACAGGGATTGTAGCTGATGTTGTAAGGAGTAACTAAGACCATTACCCCCAGGTGGCGTTGGGGTCACCTTTTTTCATTCAAATAAAAATAAAAAAAAGCCATTAGCAAAATTTTTAACCGATAGCTTGACCTGGGCAGGAGATATTGGAAAACGAGGTGTTCCATGAACCTTTACAATACGTATATATCAACAATATTAAATTAAAATGACTTGACAGATCGTTAAAAAAATTCTTTGTGTGTATTAACATGGCTATAGCTAGTAGCCTAGTAGTAGCGATTAATAGCGCCGTTGTTGGGATCAAGAAAACGTATTTTAAACCCTAGCAACGCCCGGTAGGTTTGCTATATTTATAAATAAAAATTGCATATCACGATGTTTTTAGCCAATAGACTGTAAAACTATTGAACGGATTTTAATGAAATTTACTATTCTGTGTGTAATTTGGTCATAGGATTTTTTATCTCGATTAATGAACTCAATATTGTTTTATTGCAAATTAAATGAGCCACAGCAACGCGTGGCCGGGTCTGCCATTTCTTTATAATTAAATAAATTATTTTCACAACTTATTTTTTTAAATTTAATCGTGACGCGTTTCGGAATAATTATTACATTTTCAGGGCGAATTTTTAAAACGAATGGACTATACGATACATTATACATACGATGCATTAAAATACAACACAACATAAATAAATATACAAAGGTTATATGTTAAAACAAAAACAACACCAAAATACAGTAGATGAACAGCAGACAAAAGAAGAAGAAAATAACAAGTGTCAAATTCGCCCTGAAGATGGAATAATCATTCTGAAACGCGTCGCGATTTAATTCAAAAAATAAGTTGTGAAAATAATTTTTTTAATCAAAATTAATATTTTGGATTTTTTTATTTATCTATATTTATATTGAATACCAAAACTTGGAGACCAAACACATGAATAATGGTAAATGCACATATTTTCTTGCATTCGATACCAGAAATTGTTTCGTCTTCTGGGTTATCAGAATTTGGAACAATTAAGAGTTTTTTTGACACACCTGTTAACAAGTTGACTTATGACTGTTATCTGTTACCATTTCTTATTCCTTAGAGCACCCATTTTTCTTCCAGAAAACGTGACAGCTTAAGTCAAGTTAAAGGCTCCATCTTTACCCAAATTATCCTCAAATGTACACACATTGTCAAGGAATTATCTGACTAAGTTACTTCACGTGGCTCGTCGGATCTCCACCATGCCTGTTTTTAATGCTTTATCTTATCCTTCCAGCATGCCACACATAATGTTCACCATTAAGCTATAATTTCCGCCCCAAACAATAACAATTTAGCTTTCAGCAACACCACCTTCTTTTCTCACATCATCTGTATAGTTATGAATAGCTAAGTCCTTTTTGAAAAAAAAGGATGAATAATAAAATCTTTTGTAAGAAGCAATGTTTCTAGACATTGGAAAATGTAACCATACCCTTAAGCTTTATCCTCTGCTTGTTGCCTATTGATTCTATTCAGCTGAAATAATCTGCAATGAATAACAAGAAAACCGGGCAAACAATCAAATGGAGAATGGAATTCAATTTCCAAAGAAAACGTATACAAGCTCCATGCAATCGACATTAAGACCCCATAAAGGCGCTCCTAAAAAAACTTCCTTTTTTCTTTCTCAAGAGAGGTCGCGTCCATCGCCGACTGGGTTAAGTAGGAATGTAAACAAAATTTATTGAGATATTCACGTAAATTGCTCAGGATCACGTCCACGACAAGGATAATTGAAGTAAATTTATGCTAATTCTGCAATTCTGCTTACAACTCAAGATGTTTTTTTTTTTTGGTATGTTTATTTGTTGTGTATGAAATAAGGACTCATAGAATGATAGAATCGCAGCACCAATAAAACTCTTGTTTAAGAAATTAATTTCATCTGAAAAGTATATTCATGGTTGATTTATTTAATCAGATTCGATTGATGTTGTGTGGTCCTGATTGATGGAAATAACAATGTGAAATATTTCACTTGGCTAGAATTGCTTGTTAGGTATAATGCCAAGAATTTATTGATGGTAATTTGGATTGAAAGAGCAAACAAGGTTTCTGAAATCATTAGCCACAACATGTGTCCTCATTATTAACATTATAAGATACACCCTACGAAATGGATGGCTATCACATGACCAGTACTCAAAAGCAAACCAAATGGACAATATAAGTCTAAGTCTCCGCCCAAGGACATCCTGTCAAACAGTTCACAGTTTTGCCTGGTTCATTGGGTATTCTGTAGGTGAGATGTCTTGCTGGGTTTGTTTGCATGTGGCTTTTTGATGAAATCTTTAATCACAATTGTGTGACTAAAATGTTAACAAAGCAAATAAATGTAATTTGGAGTATATTCTAGTCTTTCATTTCTCAATGGAAACTGGGGGGTATGAAATGTATCTTCGGACAAAAGGACCTCTGATACGAATTTTTGAAGCTGATATACAATGACAACCCATCCTAGGATTAAAAGATATAGAAGACACATTGGAAACAGCTGTATCCAACAGGGCTTTCTTCTACGTCCCTCTCTGTAGTCTTTGAATATTCTGTCTGAAGTAGTTAGAATACTCCTTTGACACTGTTTCTAATAGAATAGGCTGGTTTGACGGTTGGTTGACGGAAAACTTGGATGCTTCATGGTAGGAGTGAGCAGCTACAGTTATTATTAGTATGAAGTACAATCAAAGTAGTTTTGTATGGAATTCGACTAATATTAAGACTGCGGGGAGCTGTGGATGTGTGGATCCGTTGGAACCCAATTTTCGAGTGGAGAAGCAGATACACCGAAGAACTCCACAGGCTGAACAGCGATACTGATCTAGCCATATTAGTAAAAATACAAAGAGCTCACACCATACCAGAGAGATGCAGCAGTGAAGAAAGACAGACACAAAAGTAAGGCCAAAAGTCATTCCAAATATTGAAAGTTATGGTAATGATTTAACACGCGGATTAACTCCCGTTCCATATTATGAAATGGAAGTTAAAACTTGATAAATCTATGTAAATGTTTTATTAAACTCTGGTCATAGACAGAATTTGAGTTCAAATATTGATTGTACAAGGCGAAGTAAGCAATGTTAATATTTTGACCCGATTTATTTATTTATTTATTTATTAACTTTGCTTGACATTCACATTAAGAATTAAAACTCTTATTTATAGTGTTGTCTAAACTTGATTTGAAATTTAAAAAAAGAAGAAGAAACTTAATTGAATCGATTAAATTAAGATTAAGATATCAAAGAATTACATTAAATAAATTTATAAAGCGAAGTTAACATATCTGTAGTAAAATTAGAAATTTAGAATTTAATAAGAATATATAATAATAAATTAATCTTAATTGGAATATAGACCACCATTAAGTTTGAAATATGGTTCGAAACCAAATAACAAAAGTAGAGAGGTTTTACCTAGTTTTGACGGAAAAAGGATCTTAACTCCCGCTGAAAGCCCCCAGTACCACCAGACTCTCGAACATGCCGTGGTAGAGAATTCTACAGACAGATAGTGTTGACGAAAAACTGTCGTTCAGATGTAAGACAAGAAAAACGAGGATGTATGAGTTGCTGCGATCTTGCTGAAGTACTTAACCGTATTTTATCAAAAAGGAAGCTCGGTTGATTTGTTTGAGATTTATGACGTATGAGGTGATCAAAAGTCATATTATACAATAGTTACGAGAGATGAGAAATCCTGTCAAAGCGTCTTACATTAAAGACATAACGTGCAATGTTGTTAAAGGCCACGTTGAGTTTTCTCTTACTCGCAGAATCACAATTACAGTAAATCTCACAGCCGTAAATTAGATTGGGAACATTCAGTGTTTTAGCAAGCAATGAACGTGTTTTTAATGGTGTAAAATGTTGGGATACCCATAGTTGACGCAATGTTCCATATATATTTGCCGACTACAGTATTGATGTGGTCATTCCACGTGAGCGTTCTGTTAAAATTAAATCCTAAGTTTTTTGTTTTGTCAACATATTCAATTTTAGAACCTCTTAGCCTGATATCTGGGAAATATGACAGGTCGCACGATTTTTTGCTAATGACAAGACATTTAGTTTTATTGGGATTAAGAAAAAGCCCATTTTCTTCAAACCAAGTGCAAATCTTATCTAAGTCCATATTAATGTCATATGCGCAGTCCTCTATCATACCAAGAGAGCAGCTTTTATAGACTTGGAAATCATTAGCATACATATGAATTGAAGATTTAACTATGGACGAAATTTCATTTACATTCAGTGAGAACAACAGGGGCCCAAGAACAGAACCCTGTGGTACCCCTCTGCTGATGTTAAGAAAATTAGACGTGT
Organism: Platycheirus rosarum; assembly: GCA_963971375.1. Classification (NCBI taxonomy): domain Eukaryota; kingdom Metazoa; phylum Arthropoda; class Insecta; order Diptera; family Syrphidae; genus Platycheirus; species Platycheirus rosarum. The sequence goes on along the minus strand of OZ020508.1, from coordinate 154,285,469 downwards.
TATTGGCTACACAGACCGCTTGTTACCTCGAATGCAAATATGATGATATAAGAGTGGCTGCTGAAATTGAGAATCCAAATAACATCGAAAGTTTATCAAAAGCTTTGGCGAAATCCAAAAGTATCAACAAAGTAATTTTGTCTTCGTCAACAGATTCTCTTATATCATCTACTACTTTTATAACGGCTGAAGTACAACTATGGTGTTTTCTAAACCCCGATTGCATAGCAGAAAGTAAATTGTTTGGATTTTTTCAAACACCTTAGACAAGAAAGGAAGTATAGAAATCGGTCTAAATTCTTTCCTTGTGGAACTCTTTTGAACAGGTATGATTTTTGATTTCTTCCACTGAGGTGGGTAGTTACCGGTTGTTAAAATAAAATTGAAAATATGTACCAGTGCCGGAAGAATTATCGGAAGAATAATTTTGACAAATTTAGGATGAATTCCGTCAAAACTAAATGCATTTGACTTTATTGAAAGTAGACATTCAACTATGTCCAGATTATTCACACAAGAAAATTCAAAACATGTCATATTCTGCAATATGGCAATACGTTTAAGCTAGAGTAAGGCAGACTTACAAACTGACGGTTTAGTTCGTTTATATCTACACCTATATTAATGTTCTGATTGGTCCTAGACACACCAATGTCTCTAAGATTACTCCAAAGTTGACGACCCTTCACTTTTAGATTAATTTTATGTGCATAAAACTTCTTTTTAGCTAACTTTATTTTTCCGAACGATAGAGCTCCCAATGAACATTGAGCCTATATTTTTTCCAATTCTCATATGCCTTGTTACGATTTTTAATAATATGTCGTATCTCACTTGTGGATCAGGGACTTTGTCCTTGCTTTACGCGCTTAATTTCGATCGGAACATAAGAAAACCTATGTTATGATTAAGAAACTCCACTTGATCACAGACAGATGGCATTATGTAAATACTTTCCTATTGTGTTCTTCGAACATCGAGTTCCAGTCGGCTATAATCAATGTTTAAAATTCTCTCTATATTCATACAAATTTGGTACAGAAGAAGATCATGCTTTGAGAAACCGGAAAGCCGAAAGCTGATTATAAAGAAGAACACTGCTTAAATCGGTCACGAAAAAAACATCTATCAGAGTACTTGCGTTTTTGGTAAAATGAGTTGCGTTAGCAGTATTTACGGGAAATTTAAATCACCACCAATTATGATTTTCCGATATTCTGTAGAGATATTTTCTAATAGTCTGAAAATAGGCGCAGGATCAATACGGTGAGGTCTATATACTGATTCGATAAGAAGATTCTCATACACAGATTGGATTTCTACAAAAACATAATTAATTTCACTTCCAGGCATATCTGCATTTTAGAGAACATTTTAACTCCTTTTTAACGTATATTGCAGCTCCACCACCGGTCCGGTCCTTCCTACTCTATCCCCACGAAAAACATTATATCCCTTTACGCTATAAATTTCATTTGTTAATTTATTTGAAAACCACGATTCAGAAATACAAACAACATCGACTAAAGTTCCTTCAAAAAGATTTCTAAACTCATCTAGTTTAGGTAATAAACTTCGTGTGTTTAAATGACAAACCCGTAAGCCATTCTTTTGTTTACCAAGAACATCAATCATCAAACGAAGCGTCCCGCCACAATCGCCGCCCATAGAATTTCCACTATCAAAAGTTAACTGCATGAATTTTATAAATTAATAAAAATAATGGAAAAGGCATGTCAATGGCATCGACAGTAAAAGAAGCAAAAGAAAATATACTTTTTCACTTATTTCGGCTAAGGAAAAATATCCCAACAAGATAATAAAAATCAAGAAACCGTGGCGTATGAGATTGTTATACTCGAATAATAATAAAAAAAAAATAATATTCATAATATTATTAAAATAAAATTTTAAAAAATAAATTAAATTTTACAAAAGGAAATAATATATAAATTAGAAAGTAATCGGTGTTCAATTAAAGCTTTTCGAGGCTGGCAATGTCGTTCAGTTCGTCGACGTTCTCAATCTTAGCTGCTGCATCATTAGATTGACGTTTGATAAACACCCATCCTCGCATAGTAAACACAGAATAGATTTGTTTTTGTCTCTTTAGTTCTAGTGCAGAATCAAGTATATTATTATAAACGATATAAACCACAATTTTGCACAACTTTCCTTAAAACACTAAACATTATTTTTTATTGGAACTAACAAAGTTAAGCAAAATTACCACTAAAATAACACAGAAAAACTTTTTCTTAAAGCAAAAATTCAAAAAAAAAAAAATTACAAATTACCGGTTTGTTCTTCATGAAATTGGGCGCCAAACCAAACTCATCTTTATCTTCCTTTTGTTACTTCACTTAGGATTTGTATTAGCACCCGATTTATATTTTTTTTATTTAATTATACCTAATTATAATTTGTATTTAATTAAATAATTCTGCAATAAAAAAAAATCTATTTCGTTGTTTGTTCCGCAATCACACCTCAACGACTTAACTGTTTTTGATGAAATTTGATAGGTAGATAGATGAGGTACTAGATTGAAAAATATGTTACTGAAAAAGCGCGGTAGATGTGAGAGAGTCCTTCACCTGAAACCATTTACCTATAGTTTGTTATGCTTCCACGGCCCAACGAGTGCATTCATTTGTGAAGTTTGGAGATGGAAGAGTTAGACGATTCACTTAGTAGTATAGGGTTAGTAGAACGGGTATTGATAGATAGATAGATAGATAGATATAATTTTATTTCCATTAAAAGGTATAACAAAAAAATTGTTTATGCTGGTATAAAATTATTTTTGAAAATAACATAAAGTTGCTTGTCAGGTTAAAAAAAAGTTACTATAAAAAATTTAGCTTAGTGAGTTCATAAATTAAGAATATTCGCTTAAAATGAGATTTCGATATTTAAGAGAAGCTTTCAAAAAGTTATAGAGATTTGAGTAGCAGCTGCCATTTAATACATTGAAAAATTGTGTGCGGGAGAGTTCGTTATTACCGAGGAATATTCGTCTATATCTTTTAAAGATCGGGCAAACTCCAACGAAGTGAAAAGTATTCTCAGAGGCATTTAAGTTGCAGAGTGTACATAAACCGCTCTACCATTTAGATTGAGAAGTCCACATCGCGCTTTTAATATAAGGCAGATTATATCGCGGGGGTTTGCGTCATTAAAGTAGTTTGGAACTTCAGAGTAGAGCACATTGCAGTATTCATCGTGAAATTGGGATTGCTTGGCATTACTGACAAATCCGTTCCAATGTTTTTCATTGAGCTTTGACAGTAGTATGTTATGCAATCCTTTCCACTCGGGTAAATTTATGGTGAACGCAAAATCAATTGATGTTTCGTGGAAAAGATCAAGCCAATCCTTAGCCCAGAAGATTTTCTTTCTAATAATTGCTTCAGACAGTATTCTTGGAAGCCTACTGTTGAAAAGAGGCAGTATTTTCCGTATATAAGAAAAATGCAACTCTAGGGTTGTTAGAAACGCTTTAGGAAGACCAGTCTCGATATGCAAGGCATAGTTGGGCGTTGTATCTGGTAGGAAAAAACATCCTTTAATAAAAAAATCGTTGTAACTTTTCAACTTGTATATGTTCACTATATCCCCATACTTGAGCACAGTACAACATGATAGATCGCGTAGCAGCATCGTGAATTTTAAAGCAGCTTGGACCAAGTAGCGTTTATGGAGTTTTTTGAAGATGCAAGCCTATTATTTGTTCGTTCCAAGACATGTTGTAGTTGAACACAACACCCAGATATTTATAATGGTTCGATACTGTTACTTCTGTGTCATTGTAAAACCATTTCTCGCAAGCAGCTCTGCGTCCTCCGTTTCGAAAAATGACTATTTCGGATTTGCCAAGATTGACTAAAAGATTCCACTTGTTACAATATACTATAAAGCTGTCAATGATCTCTTGTAACTTCGAAGAGCTATCAGATAGCCATACAATAGAACGGGTATTGCTTTTAATAGTAAAAATCATTCAATCTGAACTCCACGCTGACAAAGTCGCGGGTAGAAGTACTTACAATCAAGAGTAATAAATCAAATTAAGGTGTTCTTTTCAAGTGAATCTAAAAATAGAATCTCACATCTTTCTCATCCAATTAGCAATTATATCAACGTTCATAATTCCTAAGTAGTAAAGCCTTTTGACTAAACAAATCAATTCAAAAAGATGTAAACAAATCTTTCCAACAAATTTCCATTCTCATTCTTTAATTTGTCAACACTTCTCTAATACTTCCAAAGTCCTTGGTTATGCTAAATTTATTTTGTGATAATTTTCTAACCTTCCACCCCCTACACTTCCAAAACGACTTCTTTTGTTTGTCTAATTAAATATTTATTACCGACATTGATACAAACAGGAGTCAAGTGGAAAAGACTGTTTCTTCCAGGATGTCTATTGAATTATCCGCCCGCCCCAAAAAGCACCTCAAACTTTATGTCACGGCAAGAGGTTATGAACTTAAACAAAAAGTTTCCTTTTTTCGCCAACGGATATTAATATCATTTTCAGAGAGAGAAGAAAAAAATAATCCGTCATAATAAATTTTGGCTAAAAACGAATCTTCTCAAAAAAAAAAAAAAAAAAATGATGGATCGTCTATAAAGCGGGAACGATATTTTTTAAAAATAAAAACGGCAGACATACCGCCATCAAGGACATGAATCCTGTGTTTATATAGCGAATTTTCTCATTTAATTTGATGGATATTTTCTTATTTTTTTTCGTATTTGATGATGAAAATCTAATTATATTTTGTGTCCTTTAAATGTTTTTAGTATTTCCCTACGATTCCTGTGTGTGATTTTTTGATTTTTGTTTTAATATTCCGTGTGATGGTCGTTATCCTTGTTTTTGATTTGCGATATAAACTCAGTTATTTATATTTGAAATGCAGTTTTAAAAGCCCGCCATTAAAATGTCGAATAAAATTAAAAGCTGCGCTCCAGTTTGCCTCAGGATATTGGAAACGAATGACATCCACCGGAATGGAGCCTGAGTAATCGGAAAATTTAATTGGTTCTTATGGATTGAATTTACGTCAAGGTGGCTAATTTAATGTTCGATGCAAGGTGAAATTCGCGACGAACTGGAATTTTAAATATTGTAGGATTCGTAATGAATATACTATTTTGACAGGATATTTTTAAATACATATATAAAAGTGAATTTATTTTCTTGAATTTTATTTAAAAAAAATGATTAAGTGATGTCTCTACACATTTCCACCCACGTGCCAGATTTGTTACGTAATGAATTCATTTGTATTTGAACTAAATATAAAAATACCTTATTAATGTTATTTCTTAGAATTTGTGTAGGAGAATAATTGATTTTCAATTGCGTCAGAAAAAATACCCGCGTGACAAAATTCTATCTATTTCTGTTGTGTCCTTTTAGAGATCTACTAACTTTCATTAATTGGAAAATTTACGCAAAGTTTTGCATTTTGAAACACAAATGCATCCTGTACGAACCTAAAGTTAGAGGAATTAGAATTAGCCTGTGCAGTTCTTCGGTGTATCTCCTTCTCTACTCCCTGGGATAAAAAATCACCCGGAGAATTTTTTCTCTCGAAGCAACCTAAATTGTCATTTATTAACTTTTGACAATGTAAATGCGTCTGTACCACAACTGGGATGATGATGGTCTTGTCGGGTTTTTCAATAAGAGCGCTACACAAGTTTTTTTTAAATAAAACAAAAACGGTTTTGGATATAAATAAAATTCTTTATTCCTGTGAAAGTACGTTCGATGCCATTTATGAAACTCGATTTCTTTTGCATGGCCACCACGGGCACGCTTGCAGAAGTCCAGACGCTGAACCCAATTTTCGACGGTTTTCAAGCATAAATCGGCCGAAACTGCTGCAATTTCACGTTCGATATTCGTACGAAGTTCATCAATCGTCGCTGGCTTGTTGGCATAGACCATAGACTTGACGTAGCCCCACAGGAAATAGTCTATCGGCGTCAAATCGCACGACCGGACGGCCAAGCGACTGGACCATTTCGTGAGATAACACGTTCTCCAAACTTGGTTTCCAATAAATTGATTGTGACATTCGCTGTGTGGCTTGTGGCGCCGTCTTGTTGGAACCATATGTCCTCCCAGTCCATATCATCCAATTGGGGCCAAAAATAATCGGTTATCATTGAACGGTAGCGATCCCCATTCACAGTAACGTGCCGGTCTTGATCATCACACAAAAGTAGTACGGCCCAATGACGCCACCGGCCCATAAACCACACCAAACCGTAAAATTTTTCGGGATGCAATGATGACTCATGGAGTACCTGTGGATTGCTGCCTGACCAATACCGCATATTTTGTTTATTGACGAAGCCATTTAGCCAGAAATGAGCCTCATCGCTGAAGATGATTTTTCGATGAAAATCCGAATCATTTTCAAGTTGTTGCTCAGCCCAATTCACGAACATACGACGCTTCTGGTGGTCAAGCGGCTTCAGTTCTTGCGTCAATTTAATCTTGTAAGGATGTAGGCCAAGATCTTTTCGCCACAACGACGTCACAGAGATGCCCAACGCTTGGGAACGACGTGTGTGAGACACATTTGGGTTTTCTGCAACTGAAGCCTCAGCGGCAGCAATATTCTCGACACTACGGGCACTTCTTTGTCTCATTGGCACGGGAACATTTTGTACTCTGTGCCTGTGAATTCAATTTTTTCCACTAGACGTTCAATTGTTGATCTACTAGGACGATTATGATGACCATAAATTGGACGTAGCGCTCTTACCGTTGAGGCCACTGACTCCGAATTTCGGTAGTAAATTTTAATAATTTCGACTCGTTGTTGGCTCGTATATCTTTCCATCATGAAATGGCAAACCTTATTGAAAAGAGCGGCAAGAAATATGGCGTCGTTTGCTGTCCCTGTCGCTCTACTTTTGTAGCGTCCCTGTTGAAAAACCCTTTACTATTCAATTGCCATATTCTCAGCATCAATTAATATTCTACTACGATATTCCCTGGATCGTCTTTGCAAGCCTCGTTTCGAGCTCTGTAGCCTTGCCAATTGTTTTTTGAACTCTGATAAAACTGAACTTCAGAAGCCGGTATTCTTCTTTCTCTCTTTCTTTTCCCTTCTGCTCATTTCCAGACCGGGAATGATTTTGGTCCTTTTATGCAGCGCCGCCCGCCGGCCGCTTTACATGTTTCCTGCTTAGCTGTATGTGGTTACAGGAAACTAGGGGTTTTCATTGTGATGGTCGTATAAGACCAGGCAATTCAGAGGCACTTTGACAGAGTTGACACAGGTTCTCAAGCCTTGATACTGGCGGTAAAGGACTTCTTTGGAGGTTATAAGAGAATCGATCGGAAATAAACCGACCTCAAACTTCCTCAGAGTTATACTTCTTCATGGCGTTGGTCAGAATGTCCGCAGCTGTGCCTTGGTGAATCTGGAAAGTTTGGACATTAAGAACTGGATCAGTACCTTGCATCTGGTTGACAGTTGATTGATCAGTAGATCTCCATGTCTCTATGTGAATATTGAGGTGTGGGACGCAGTGTCTTAGCATTAATATTTCGCCCCCGGCAGCAAAGCTGATTCACTTGAATACTCAAACGGAAGTGTATATTATTATAATTTTTTTTTGTAATTTTATTTCAAAACATAAGTCTTTTAAGTTATATTTAGTATAGTTACATTGGTACAATTATGTGGTTACAAAAAGTTAGATGTAATAAAATTAGACAAGTAAACAATGACAAGAAAAATAGTAGAACTTATAATTTACTGATGAGATAATGCAAAATTAAATTAGCACCTACAATGATTTTCGACAGCCTTTATAAACATGGCACAGTTATTGATCCTCCTCAGGTCGACGGGCAAGGAGTTCCACAAACCACCAGCGTGAACAAAAAACTGTCATTTAAATACTTATGATTTGGCACAGTCAGAATATTGCTTCTACGCGATTGGGGAAAACCGATCTTTTTATATTAGGTATTCTTGTGTCTCGTCTGCATCAAATTAATAAAAACATTAATACTTTACAATCTTGATATCTTTGAAAAGACATGTTATATAAGTTATTCCAGTATATAATTACCTTACAAGACTTAAGACCTTCAGGAAGGTCGCTTATGAATATTGAAAAAAGAAGAGGTCCAAGAATTGACCCTTATGGAACACCGGCGTTCGTTGGAAGAAACTCAGAGATAGATATTTATGAATAATGGTTACTGCAGTTCTTTCAAAGCTGTAAAAACGCCTTAACTTTTCTAACAAAATGCCACGGGACACAGAATCAAAGGCTTTTGAAAAATCAAGCATTACCAACGTGAAAGCATTATCTTTGTCAATTTCTTGATGAATATCATCAACTACTGTTAAAAGCAGTCGAGCAACTTTGCTGCTGTCTAAAACCAGTTCTTTTTATAATTAACGCGCACAAGGGACTATTTGTTTCCCTTTTAATGTAGAGCGCACTGCGGGGGCATTAAGAAGATAGGGAGGGGAAAGATAGGAGGTGTCGATTAACATTGGTTTTGAATGTTTGCAGATCAAAATGCCAAGGGAAAATCTCGCTACTTCGAACATTTTTTTATAAAAGAAACGATAAAATAAGGAAAGACATAAGACATGAAACATTGCGTCGGTGTTCGAGAGGGGCAATTGTTTCAGCGGCAGTTCTATTTCCTATCAATCTTAACGCACCTGCCCAGAGGTGGGAGTTATAGTCGAGTTTAGGGCGTATAAACGCTTTATAAATTGTAGCCAGATCAGATGGGGAAAAGTACTTCTTACACCGATACAGAAAACCTAAGCACTTAGCAGCATTTGTAGCAATCTCAAATATATGGTCGTTCCAACGGAGGTCTTCGTTGACACACATAGCGAGTACTTTTCGGTTTCTTCGATGCCATTCATGGACAATGGCATTGGGGGTATGTTTATTAAACCCCACACGATTCCTATTATCCCATTTGACAATCCTGTATAAATCGGAGTTTAATGAGCTTGACATATGGTACCGTTGTAATTGTACGTCCGAAGGCGAAGGACGTGAATTATCGAACGAATATGAAAAGCTGAGGGTAGAGTCGTCAGCAAAACAGTTAAGTGGATTAGAAGTAACAGACAGAAGATCATTTATTAAAATGAGGAAAAGAGTCGGAGATAGAACAGAGCCCTGGGGCACACCAGCATTTATTTTGTGGGAATCAGACCGTCCAATACAACTTGTATTGAACGGTCCAGAAAATAGCTTCTAATCCAACGAACAAGAGTATTATCGATCCCCAAAGCACGCATTTTCGATAAGGGAGCTTCATGCCAAACTCTATCAAATGCCTTGGAGATATCAAGAGCAATAATCTTACTTTCACCAAAGCGATGTAAAGATATGTTCCACTGTTCGATGAGATATGCCATCAGATCACCAGTGGAACGATTGGTGCGGAAGCCATACTGACGGTCATGGAGAAGCTTTCGATGATTATAATATGGCGTAATTTCTTTAAGTACATTAGTTTATACTCCCTGAATCATACAAATCTGGAGGTTTATACACCACACCTATCACACATTTATCAAAATAACATACAGATTCAATGAATAGAAACTCCAAACCAGTGCCATCCCATTTACGAACGATCCTGGAGTTGAAAGTTTTCTTAATGAAAATTCCCTTAGAACAATAATTTGAATATCACACTGCACTGCTCAAATGTTTTATCCAAGAGTAATACATATTCCTTGGGTCATCATCTTTCTTCTTTGAAACTCAACACCTCTTGCCTGAGTCTTCCTCTCTATCCACGAATCCATGTCTACGGCCTTGAAGACTGACGTTGAAATGTGTATTTGAAAACAAATGATTTCCATCCGTCAACAACGCTGATTCAACGGATTCTATAGGCCGGGTTCCCAATACCTCGTATTCCAAAATAAATAATTTAATATTTTAATGCAGATTTATGACAATACACGTAACGGATCTGACCTTTTACCATTTATCGTAAGCATCTTAGGAATAATATTTCATGGTTTTCAGAGCACTTAAACGCTTTGCCTCTTGGCGAAAGTTGTATTCTCTGGGTTACGGGCTATTAAAAAATAGATGTACAGACATAAAACCTTAAAGAAGTAAATAACACAATCAACATCATTATCCTTCAATCACTTAATTCTTATAAAAAAGAAACTTTCAAGTGTCCTTAAAACCTTTTAATGCAGCTTTTTTGAAACAATGCGATTTCGCATCGATTTCATACCCTTTCCTGACATTGAAGGTGTAAAAATACATTTATACAAAATTTTTGTTTACATATTTCATGAATTTACTGTCAAATGTGAACAAAAAAATTACAGAAAGCCCGAAGCCTATTTACTTTGTCGACTTCTGATATAATCGTAATGTTTGACCTAAGTGTACTTATCAAAACCAAAAAGGATATTCGGCCTAAAGATAAAACGTTTAAATAAAAAAAGATCCTTCCACAAGGCCAAACAAGTTGAAATTCAACGAATGTGTTAGTGTTACTCCTTATGTCTGCTTTGCCACCAGCAAACGGCAAGTAAATAAGATTTTATTGCCAACATTTTGCCTCCATTTGCTAATTTTTTTCTTTTTGCCAGGAAATTGCAAATAGGCTGGCCAATACAAATATTGATTTCCTTGTTTGTCATTCAATGAAGGCACATTTCTCTCCATTCTCTTCCATTTGACATTTAACTTGTTGACTTTGTCTACATAAAATACAAAAAAAAACAAAACAAGTAACATAAAACTGACGTTTCAGACGATAGACTTTATTTTAGTATCGTCTGTATATAGGCCTTACAGGTTTCAAGGACAAAATTTGCCTTCAAAAAATAATTTCTCATCGTTTGCAATTACCCCCTTTTCTTTGGGGAGGTACAGAGTGTACTTTCCAATAAATGCCCCAAGGATTATTGCAAGGATTATGTTCGACGATAATTGGACGTAAATCGAGTGTAAATTGAACCATTTTGGGCTTAGTGTACGAGTGGGTATATCATTATGGGTTGATGAATTTATCGAAGAGAACTATGATTATGGGAGGATTGAGGAGGAGTGCACATGAAGGAAGAGATCTAACTTTGTTCCAATAGAAATGAGTGAGATATGTGGGAGAAAAAGGCATTAAATTGGAATCAGGAATGTGTTTCTTTTTTTTTTATTATTGCAAATCAGCATTACTCTCTAGAAGCCGACAAGTATTTAGAATTTAGATTAATGTACGATTTTATGGCTTATAGGCTCTGTTAAGTAGGTGCTTTTAAGATCTTAAGTGTAGATATACCAAGGAAAGCAAATTCGACTTTTTGCTTATTGATTTATAGGAAATTGAGTTGGATTTAAGAAAAATGAGTTTTTCATCAGAGATTGGTTAAAGTTGACAATCCTTATTCGGTGGCAAAATCGCTTCGTCTCCTTCAAGCGGTGCTCCTTGGATAACAGAAAAGTAGAGTAGAGAAAGACTTGAGAAAAAGATTTGAGAGATTTTAACGCAGCAAAAATTTGCAGGCAGAACAACTTTTGTATCAAAATTGGAAAGAACAGCCTTAAGGAAACGGACTCAGGCTCATCGATTTTGCAGCATACAAAAACTCGGTGTTAAGGTGATTCGTTCGTCTTGAATCCAAGAGGGCACTTTGCGATCACCATCAGATTGTGGAATCTGCAACCAAATCGATTCTGCTGCGATTGACGAAAAACCCTCCTAGTATCCTAAACGTCCGTACTTTCTGAGGATCAAACATCGACTCGGATCACAATCTAGTTGGTGTCAAACTTCGGATACGGATATTATCAACAACCACGCAGAGGAAATTCAATTTAGATGACTTCAATCGGAAGTTAGTGAATAATCCCCCGACTGAAAATATGAAACTCGAAGATGGCCACTATAAGTCACAAGAAACGAGGCGTTAAAGGAGCTGGGATTTTCACGGCCACCTCCAAAAAAAAAAAAAACCATGGCCTTGGCTCGATTCCAAATGTGATCAGTCAAACAAAACCAAAACGGAGTATGACCTCCCGTGGTGGTCCTAAAAATGAACTAGATCTTTATTCGGATCTTTTTAGATACGCTGCAGATGATCTAGTCAGGTGCATACACCAATTATTCATCTGCAAAATATGGTCGGAGAAAACAGAAAATTATGCCCTATGTTTGGAATCTCAGTATCATCTACCCGATCCACAAAAAAGGAGATCGACTACTACAGGAATTTGTATTTTAAACATCGCCTGTAAGATCCTGCGAAGCGTTTTATGTGAACGTCTTAAGTCGTTTGCTGATGAAGTAAAAGGTCCTTCCTTATTAAGGCGGATCGACCAAATTTTTACATTTCGCCAAATCATGGAGAAAACCCAAGAATTTAACATCGGAGTCCACCACCTATTCGTCGATTTTAACGCCGCCTACGACAGTGCACCGGGCCATGTAAAGCCTTGGAATTAATGATTAACTGATACGTCTTATCAGGATGACGTTGGAGAATACTCGCCGGTCCTTCTAAATTAGAAGGGATTCTAATGAAATCTTCGACACCACCAGCGGGTGCAGAAGCATTGACCCTTTTCTCGTTGGGCGAAAGCTCTTTGGGGTATTCGATAGAAAAGTACTACCCGAACGATTTATGACTATGTTTGCGACCCAGGAAATAATGAGGAGGATGCAAAAATGATGCAACATAAGCTTAGTCCAATAAATCCGTATCCACCTGCTAAGATGGCTCGGTCATGTAGAGCGGATGAACATTAATGCTCCAGCGTGCAAAGTCTTCGAAGGCGTAGCTTAGGGAGTCAGAAGCAAAGGTATAACTCGTCTTCAATGGAGCGACCAGGCAGAGTTCATAAGAAATTAAAAATGCGTGGCAGCCATGAATTGATTAACGAAATTTTTAACTTTTTGCCCATGCAAATGCGGTAGCACTCTTTTTGAAAATGTCCTATTTCTATAAGCAACTTTAAAATCCAATTAACTTGGAAAGGTTGAATTCATAAATACGGGACTCTTCTTAAAACAATAGATACGGATTGAAAAAATTGTGTTTTAATTTGTTTGTATTAGCTGTCCGTGCTGATTGGTAATCAAATTGATTTCAGTACGCATTTAAATTGTTTTTCCATGTACATTGTCATTTTAATTCGATGTCCCAAAAAGTTATATTAAATCCCTAAAATGAGACAAAAGCATCGCAAGGTTGTCTGGCCAAAACACCTCGTTAAACATTGTTTTCATATTAAACTCTGCTAAAAAGTTGTTCGAAAGTTTGATTTCGTTCTAAAAGAAGTCAATGATTGATACAAAACAAAACCTGGTATTCTATTCAAAGGAAATAATAAATCTTTTTGTTGATAAAGATCTGTTTTATAAATTTATAATCTTAAAAAAAAAGTTTCTTCTGTTTTTAAAACTTTATTCATTCAGAGATTTAAAAAATCTCGCATTCAAGAAGAAATTCCATATTGTACCCCAAAACAAACCCTCTTTCATTTTCATAGCCACATAAACCCCCAGTAAAGGACGAAAAGTTTTCACCACAATAGCAAAGCCCTGCCCATCCATCAATCTTCTAAGACATCACAAATTTAGGTGTTTCACTGTTCCTGAAAACTTTTAGAGCAATTCTATCTGTCTGTATCGTGTGTGCATAGATCTGTCGTCAGAATCCCTATGTGTCAGTTCTGGGTTTAAGTTGAAAATATTCTGAATAACGATGAAAACTTTACACGTTTCAATCATCAGTCGTTGTTGATGCAACATTGTGTTCCGCCCAGTACCCAACTCGAATAATTTGTATCCAAATGTGTTACTTTGTCGAGTCGTTTTCATCATAGTAGTCGTCTTCTTCGTCGTGGTCGATGGATGCTTTCAAGGCATTATTGCTTAGAAAGTGTTTTTATAGATTCCAAAGTTTGTTTTTATTTGAGTTTGAGTTTGGCCAAATGCCATTGCCATTAGTTTGGAAAAGTTTGTTACTTCGTCGGAACACTCATGATCATCGGACCGTTAGCAAAGGCTTGTTAAACTATGTATTTCAATTGGATATAGAGATTGTCGAAACCAATTTTTAAGTGAAAACAAACTTTTAATGCAGTTCGAATTTTATTCTTCAATTGTTTGAATTGTTTGAAGAGAAAATGAGAAAATATGCAGTTTTCGCTGAGAGTCGATTTTTTTAATTTGTTAAGAAAACCCTGAGACGAGTTTTTGGAAATTGCAGATTATTGTAAATTTTTAAAAGTGCTTATGCATTAATTATTTCTTTAAAAAAACTTTTTTTTTAACTAAGAAGCTGATGTTCCTTGCTTTTGCTCTGCATGTGCTAGATGGCACATAACATTAAAACCAGAAGCTTTTTTTATCGTGGTCTCTCATTGTATTTTGGCAATGTTGCCACATTATTCTAGCTGTAATTCAATTTTAAGCAGGTTTTTTGAGACTGCAGGCGGAAAAACTTGGCGATTTCTTACGTTTGCAATCATCTTACATAGGTACGACAAAAGTTGTTCCAATGGGCCTTGTATGTTTTCATCAAATTTTGTTAATATTTCTCAACAAAGAATAACCGAAGAACTGATTCAAAATAGCTTTAAGTCGATCAATAATTGGCGTTTCGTCCAGGTAGGTCACCTGTCACTCTTCAATTGACAGTGAGTTACCTTCTCAAGAACTGTAGCACAAACTACAACTAATGAAATGTCGGAAGATTAGAAATCCGAGATATTGGCTCCTATCATTCTGATGCAGATTGTTTGTCACGGAAAAGAAAACCGATTGATGGGGTAGACACGAAGCGTTCGAGTTCTTTGGGAAATAATGGCCCTTTTTATAAATAGCGAATCGAACGTTCGCTTTCAGGTAAACTGTTAAGCGAATTACTTATGTCGTCGTATTACGAATAGCAAACTATGATGTTCGCTTTTGAAGTCATAGCTGCCAACATAAATAAATTGCACGACTGGATCGCTCTTACATATGTGCGGTCACAGCTTGTAATAAAATTTGAAAAATATTAAGGGAACTTCAAAGATAATATTCGATTTTTCTGACTTTTGATTGATTGTTTTAAAGAAGTACGTGAAATAGTATTCAGCGGAAAAATTTAAACGCCATTTTATTTCTTAAAAAAATTGTGAAAAAGTGTGAATTTTTTTTCAAAATCGTTAGAGCCGTTTTTTAAATAAAACAGTTTTTTTTAACAACTTTTTTTAAAAAATTAAAAAAAAAATAATTCAAGAATACAAACCTAAGCACAAAAATAACGTACATTTAAAAACAAAATTAAAAAAAAAATTGCACATACCCGTTTTCAAAATATTGATTTTTCAGAATTTTTTTTAAAAAAATATTAAAAATACAAAAAAAAAAGTTTTCGAAAAAAATTATGCAAAATTACTCAGGCTACCTACATCTTCTTGAATATCAATTTTGATTGTAATCGGATCACCAGCTTTCGAAAAAGTCGAAGAAAAAAAACCGGTCCTATGGGAGGTACCGTTTTTAGCCCTCCATATTAATTTTTTTTTTCACCAAAATATAATGCATACCTACAGTAGTACACTGATTTTTTTATAAAAATTTTTGGAGCCGTTTTCGAGAAAAATAAGTTTTTACATAACGGTTATATGACAGGTACCGTTAATTTTAGAGCTAAAAAAATTGAAAAAACTCCTCTGTAGAATGTCAAAATAACCTTAAGTTCAAAATTTGAAGACGATTGGCCCAACCGTTTATGCTACAGTCCAAAATACATCCGTTCAGACAAACAGACATGTAGACAGACAGACGGACAGAATTTTGCCAGTAACTCAAATATGTTTCTCTATCGTCGTAATGTCATGTTTTAATTGTTATCTCAATTTTTTTTTTGGACGAATGGATAATTTGCATTATAACACCTACAGGGTGGGCCAAAAGAAATCACTCTATTGGAAGATGCTCTCATTTTTGCAAATGGCCGCCAATGTTTTGACATTTGTGGACTAGACAGATGAAGAATACAAGTGAACAAGCCATGGAGCGATAAATGAACTGATATGAACCGATATTCTGAAGTTGCGTTCCCGGGTCGCCTCATCTCTCGCTTCGGCGATTTGCACTGGCCCGCAAGATCGCCCGATTTAACCGTTTCAGACTTTTTTTGTGGGGTTTTTTGAAGTCCCGTGTTTACGTGAATAAGCCCGAGACTCTGGAAGCCCTCAAGGACAACATTCGACACGAGTGCGAGAATCTGTCGCCCGAAGTTCTCGCTGAAGTAATAAAAAATGCCATAAATCAATCAATCAATTGTGACGGCGCCGATTTGGCCGATATCATCTTCTTGACTTGACCAATACAATTCTAAAGGTTCAAAGAAAAATAATCAAAAAACAGAATCGAAGTTTTTCATTTAGAAAAAAAGAGAGCCAAACAACTTCAGATGGATGACTTCTTTTGGCCCTCCATGTATAATCGCAAGTAAAAATGATATCCTTCATGTTGTTGATAAAACCCTATAGTGCCGTGTATTGAAGCCGTACATACCTAATGAAACTCATCGATATGTAGTGAAGGTATTCAAACACTAATGGATTCATCTCTACTAAGAGTTTGTAGTTTTTATGCTGGGTAAAAAAAAATTGGACAAAAATATGTGTACCGAACTTTGTCAAGAACTTTCCCATGAAGGAAGATGTCTTTATATTGACTACCCTTACACCAGTTATGATTTAAATCAGTCTTCCTTGCAATAGAAAAATTAAAGCAAACAAAAGATATCTACCGAAAGGTGGCCTTCTCGCAAATTTAAAAAAAGAAGTGAAGTTGTTTCTCAAGAAGATAATGACGAAATCGTCGAGATGCGCGTAGCGCGTATACTTTCTACAAACACGATCGCGTTTTAATTTCAAACAGACGCACTGCACACATCCAAATGAAAAAAGATAGTTCTCAGACTTCACAAGTTACCATCCACCTGAAACTTCAAGATCAACCCGGAATACACAACTGTCAATTAACCTTAAAACTAACCTAGCCAACAATTAAGGCCAATCTGGAACTGATTTGCCGACCAAATTGGGTCATATGAGAAATGCGTGATTGAAACCCCAAATATAAGAATTGAGCTCTTGCCAAAGATCTCAAAAGTTAATGCTAAATAAAGTGATTTGCAAAAAGTTACACAAATCAAAATATGTAAAACGAAAATTTAAAAAAAAAGCTTACGACAGAGCTTCTTAACATGTCTTGACAGGAGCAACCTAAACAAAAAATCCACAATTTGAAAGATAAGGTGAACGATTTTGGAATTTCAATCACGATTTAAAGAAATTATCGTGTTTGCAATTGTCGGAACACCAAAGAAAAAGGTCGAATTTATCCTTAAAAAAGAAGCAAAACAAACGTATAGTTTCTGTGAAGATTAATCACGCCTGAGTGCCAGGTGTTAATGATTTCGAAGGGCCTATCAATTTTTTTTAAATCTTAAGCATTATAATTTAATTGTCTATGAAATGTGAAAGCCATGGCAGTCAATTTGTTTAAAAAAAAAAAAATTAAACAAACTTACATGCATTTCTTCAAAATTTTCGGCAACAAATTAATGTAAACTAAACCAACCATCATTTTAATCACAAATTCACAATCAACACTTCACTTTAATGCTTTACTTAAATGATTTTATAAAATAATAAACTTTATTCAAACAAACAACATTCTATGAACAAAAGATGATTTAATTAAAAAACACTTGTTGACAGGCTGAAGGTTACACAACGAATGAGAATGAGAATGAGAGTTTGAGAATTACAGCAGAGAAGTAAACAAGATGGTTGACTGACTTAGACTTGGTTTCTGTTGCATTTGCATGGTCGCTTTCAATTTCTATTGGTCGATCGTGGTGATACTCTTCTATTATAATTTGAGTTTCAAATTTGAATATTCAAAGTAACTGCCAGTTTGATGAAGAGTTTCTATAAACTTAAAAGGAATCAAATGAATTTTCGAGAATGAAAACATTTTAATATTATTATATTTAATTTGTAAGTTTATTTTTACAAAAATTAATTTTAGATTCAATGTTGTTGTTGAATTAATAACAAATAAATGCGTTTTTCACTTGGAAACGTATTTTTTTTTGGATTTTTTTTTAAATAAATACATAAATACAAGATAAGTAAAAGCAATTTTTACTTGCGATTTATAGGGACTTAAGGCAAGATATGCATTCGTAAAAAAAAATCTAAGAATCAAACATGACATTACGATAATAGGCAAGTGGAAAAGGAGGGTCAGAAAATTCTGTCTGTCTGTCTGTCTGTCCGTATCGATTCCTACAGCTTAAACGGTTGGGCCGATTTGATTCAAACTTAGTATATAGTATTTTTAGAGTACTCTACCCGACTGTTTTTTCGAATTGGCATTCTATACTCTGTTCAATTTATATTTTCAGTACAGGGAAGATAGGATATTAACCTTTCACTCTTACTGTTCTGGATTTCAATAAGCTATCTCCATTTTAAAGCTCTCAAATGGTTGCCATACTGGGCATTATAAATTGGTATAATTCTCACACAATTGTAGGTATGGTTACCAACTGTTTATTAAAATTTTATGAAAACAGAAACATGTAGACCGTAAATTAAATCTAAAAAAAAAATATATTAAATCTATCTTTTTCTACACCACCAGTAAGATATTAGGCGAGTTTTTTTTTAAGATTTCCACACAAGACCTAATCTCTTTTAACGTAAAAATAAATCACAGAAAAAAACGCAAAACATTATTCACAGAAAAAAAATAAATTAAATAAAAAAGACTCACTCCGTTGAGTAGTTGCTGCTACTACTTTCTTTATTTAAGTTTATATCAAACTTTCCACTGCTCCTTCAGTAAAAAAAAATCCATTTGCCACATCTTTGGCTCAATCACCTGCTCATACTTTTTTATACAAATTCTTGAAGCCGTTTTCAAGAAAAATATCCTTAAACTCAACGGTTATATGACAGGTACCGTTAGTACTTGAGCTAAAAAAAATAAAACAAGGCCTCTGTAGAATCTTAAAATAATCTTATGTTATAAATTTGAAGACGATCGACAAAGCCGTTCAGGCTGTAGTCCAACATACATCCATACGGACAGACAGTTACCGTCGGGGTAACTTCCCGGCCACGCTAAAAAGAACTAGTTGCGAAGCAACAACAAGCCTCGGATACGGACGGATTCACTGATGACGAACCCTGCAAACGAAATAAGGACAACGAATTTCGGATATGTACGTGGAAAGTTAGGTCCCTTACCAGACCATGTGCAGCCGAACAACTAGCGGAGGCCCTTGACTGCTGTAAGGCAGACATAACCGCCATCCAAGAAATGCGATGGGACCGGCCGGGCAAAAGAAAGATGGAAAAACTGCGATATTTACTATGGCAACTGCTATACACAACAAAAACAGCGCTTATTTGGATGTGGATTCGTCATTGGAAGCAGGCTCCGGCAAGAGGTTTTGAGTTACAAATGTGTGAACGAGCGCCTCATGACAATCCGCATCAAGGCTAAATATGTCAATATTAGCCTTATATGCGCGCATGCCCCCAGAAAGGAAAAGAGCTCCTGGACAAAACATATGAGCAATGCCCTAGCTATGACATTAAAATTGTCCTAGGCGACTTTAACGCCAAGCTAGGGAGAGAAGATGTTTTTGGTGGTACAATCGGAAAACACAGCTTGCACGACACCACCTCCGATAACGGATTCAGGCTAATTGGCTTTGCTGCGGGGCGAACTATTGAAATAGCTAGTACCAAGTTCCTACACCTCACCATTCACAAAGGGACATGGAGATCCCCTGATCAATCCACTGTCAACCAAATTGACCACATTGCGATCGATGCAAGGCACTACTCCAGTATGATATATCTCCGAACTTTCCGAGGGACAAACATTGACTCGGACCACTACCTCGTTGTAGCCAAGGTACGACTTAGGATATCACGACCCACGCCGAGAAGAGGTAATACTGAGAGGAAGTTTAACGTAGGACGGTTGCCATCGCAAGATATCTCCAGATCCTTTTCCGATCGAGTCTTAAATAACCTCCAAAGGAGTCCTTTACCGCCAAGCATCAAGTATTGAGAACAGCGACTGAAGTGCTGGGTTATACTCGGCCACCACAACGAAACCCCTGGTTTGATGATGAGTGTCGGCAAGCACACGCAGCTAAACAAGAAGCATACAAGGCGGCGCTGCAAAAAAGGACCAGAACTACCCGTGCACTCTACGAGCAGAAGAGGAAAGAGGAACACCGCCTTCTCAGAAAGAAAAAAGGGAACATGAGAAGCGCGGGATCGAGGAAATGGAGAGCTGTTATTGCAGGAATGAAGTTCGAAAGTTTTACCAAAAGGTACAAAGAAACTGTCAAAAGTACAGAGCTCGAACTGAAGCTTGCAAAGCGATCAAGGGAACATCGTAGTGGAATCGCAGTCGATGCTGAGAATATGGAAAAACCATATCTCTAGACTGTATAACGGCGATGACGAAACGAATTCCGCTGTCAGGCAGAATGGTCCACTTTATATGGGCGGAGAAGACCAACAATTCCGACCACCACATCTGGATGAAATAAAGCTAGCTATATCTAAACTTAAGAGCAACAAAGCCACCGGAGCCGATGGCCTAGCTGCCGATATATGGTTAGAAGAAAGCATGCCCAATCAGTGGAATCTCAGCATAATTTGCCCGATCCTTAAAAAGGGAGACCCTCTGAGCTGCACCAACTATAGGGGTATCAGTCTCCTCAACATCGCCTACAAGATCTTTTCTGCTGTATTGTGTGAACGCCTGAAAGCCATTCGTCAACAACCTGATAGGTCCATATAAGTTTTTTTTAGGCCAGCGATTTTAGGCCAAGAAAGTCCACTATCGATCAAATATTCACATTACGGCAGATCTTGGAAAAAACTCAAGAACTTCAAATCGATACCCACATCCTTTTCATCGATTTCAAAGCCGCGTACGACAGCATTTATAGAGACGAGTTTTATAGAGCAATGTGCAGTTTTAACATCCCTGCCAAACTCGTCCGCCTATGTAAAATGACGATGGAAAACGCACGCTGTTCCACCAAGGTCGGTAAAGATCTCACCTCATACTTGAAAGAATAGTGCAGAACTCTCACACCAACACCAGAGGCACGATCTTTCAAAAGTCCGTCCAATTACTAGCATACGCCGACGATATTGACATAATCGGAAGAACGCAGCGTGATGTCAGTAGCGCTTTTGTGAGTATTGGGACGGAAGCGGCGAAGATGGGTTTAGCAGTAAATGGGGGCAAAACCAAGTATATGCTGTCATCAAGAAGAGACACCCAACATCGACGTCTTGGGCAAAACATCACCATAGACAGCTATAACTTGGAGGTAGTTAGGGACTTTGTCTACCTGGGCTCCGCTATTAACTCAGACAACAACACCAGCGCTTAAATCAAACGAAGAATAACTCTTGCCAATCGCTGCTTCTTCGGGCAACTATACTGTCCCTTTATAAGACCCTCATCATCCTCAGGTGGCGCACACCAGTGGAAGATGACCTCAACCGACTCTGGATAAGCTTGTTGGTTGAGGCCCAGGTCCACTCCAGACTGTAGCGCAACCTAAGAGAAGAGAGAGAGAACTTCACACTACTTAAAACGTTTGGTGCTGCATTAAGTTTTCCTGAGTTATAAACACAAAAAACATTCACTAGTTAAAATCAGATTTGAAAGTTTGAGAACTTTTGGGAATTATGTTATTATTAGATTTAGTTAGTGTTTGTGTGTAGTTTTATATTCAAAATGGCGTTTTTTGAGAGCAAGCTGTCATTCTCTCAGAGAATTTTTTGATAATATTTGTTCTGTTTAATTTTGAATGTTTTGATGCAGAGTAAGCTTTAACAGGGTCCTATGAGAAAACATCGTTATATTGACATCATTCTTTGCCTTGATTGGTAAACCTAAACATTTCCCACAAAACAAAACCAAATCTTTCATATTTTAAGAAAAAAAAAAATAAAGATTCTAAACAAGCGTTTGGATAAATTTATTGAAAAAATCAAGATCCCTTATCAGAATATCAATCAATCACGACTTCTTGATAACATTTTTAAACTCATGCAAAGTTCGAACAAACGACACACCAAACGACGACGTGACATCTCCTTTGGGGTTCATTGAATCCGGCGGGAATTTATCCGTACAAACACGTGTGTACTTCAAAGTAAATTCCAAAACATCAATCCTTCAGATTGATTTTGGTCACGTAGGAAGCTTTTACTTTCGAACATAACCAAATCCTTATATTTATTATTAAACCGTATCTTTGAAGTTCAATATCTGTTCGGGCTATTCGCCGTAATAACACTCACTCTGTTCAGCCCTTATTGCTTAATAAAATCCTTTTTCGTTCGGAGGACACTTCTTGCTTAATCCGAGTCCAAAGAAATCAATATTTCTCGAGGCACTCCAAGCACATAGGTGAGCGGTCCGTTTTTAGTTCAAAGTCATGGCAAACTAATGGTAATCTAATATGCGTATAGTTAGTTCTGGGCTAGTGCATCCGCCACCATGTATTTCAATCCAATCCAACAGTGTGTCCTTTATTATTCCAGTTAAGCTTAAGGTCCTTGTGTCTGATGGTTGATATGAGGTATCGATCGATATGACATGCAATATTGTCACTGATTTCTGGGGGAAAAGCAAGAGTTTGACTTTGGATCAGATATAACTCGCTGGCTCTAATCAACGGTAAGCACCCCTTAGGGGAGACAAACAAAATAGAAAAGTTATTCACGAGTGGGAAAATTGATTTTTTCAGAGAATTTATTTTTTCTTTGTTTCGAGTTGGTTTGGTGCACTGATGTGGCTGGAAAACGTGTTGAACATTTTTTTGGGGTTTCGGGAAGGTCCTTTAGGGAATACAATTTGTACGATTTGTTGTGAATATTTGGCTTTGAACTGTTGAACTTGTTACAGGACAGCCTTCAGATAATCTTATCGAAACGATTACCGAGTTAATGACAGTTGGGGAGACTTTTTGTTGGTAGTCTTTCTTTTCTTTTTGCCAAAGGCGGAGAAATTTTTGTGAGGCTGTTTGTTGAAACAATCCAATGAAAAAGTGTCCTTATGACTTATGGGTGGATTTAGACTTATAGCTTTAAGTAATATTAGTAATGTTCGTTTGATGTCCTAACAACGAGAAAAGTTTTTGTGATATTATACCATGAAATGACTAAGATGATGAATGTGAGTGACCGGAAGTTCTTACAACTTAAGATTTACAGTTCTGATTTTATATATCGCTTAAAGTTAGACAAATTGTATAATAAATTCCGAAGGTAATTAAAGAAGCAGAGGAAAGGAAAAGATAATTCAAGAATTCGTAAGACTATATAAGAAGAAGATCTAGCTTAGGATGCTTCTTTCTCAACAAGTATTGTCATGGTTCCGGGAATTATTTGAGACGTCCTTCTAAGTTATAAGTGCGTTAATCTATACACATACATAAAAATGAAGTGTCTGTTTTTAAAATCAAAATAACAGCTTTCTACTTGATGTATACGATATACAGTACTTATAACGAAAACACCATTTAATACATTTTTGTCTGTCTGTCTTTCTGTCTGTTTGTTCCGGGTCATCTCGAGAACAGTTGCACCGATTTGGACAGGACTTTCACTGGCAGGTAGCTGATATCCTAAGGAGTAACTTAGGCTATATTAATTACTCACTAGGTGGCGCTGGTGTGTTTTTTTTCGAAAATTCTTATTTATGGACCGATTTCAACGGGACTTTCACAGGCAGGGAGCTCATTTTGAAAGGAATACCTAAAGCTATTTGAAATACCCGTAGGAGGCGCTGGGTTTGCTTATTTTTCGGAAATTATTTTTTTAGAACGATTTGTTTCAGGCGGTAACAGCTAGTATGAAATAATTTCCACGAAAAAAACCAACTGGGGATACATTTTTTTGATGTTTGTACTTGAATTTAATTATAAAACCTTCAAATCCAGTGTTATAACTCTGCTTTAGGAGGTACTGGATTGGGCGCCATTTTTACTTGCGATTTAGGTACTAAAATGCAAGTTATAGATTCGTGCAAAAAAAAAATCTAACAACCAAACATGACATTACGATAATAGAGAAGTTGAAAAAAGTGGGTCCGTAAATTCCGTTCCGGTCGTCTGTCTGTCAGTTCGCGCCTCTACAGCATAAACCTAAACGGATGGGCTGATTTGCTTCAAATTTGGTATTTAGTATTTATTTGGTAGTATTTTTTATTTTATTTGATATTTATTGAATAAAAAACATCTGTACAACAAGCTTAACTTTAACTTTTTTTTTAGTATCTCGGGGGGTGTTTTTTATTTTTGCTCTAGGTCGAAAAATAACGGTACCTGCCATACAATTTTCAACAAAAAGTTTGATTTTCTCAAAAACGGCTATAACGATTTTGATAAAACTTTCTGGTTGTAATTTTTTTACAACAATACATATTTCAGTTAGAACGATTTTTTTAAATTTGTTCTATAACGGTACCTCTCATATAATTGGTTTTTTCAAATGCGGTTTTATCGTAAATTATTATCCTGATTTCAATAAAATTTTGCACACTGAAAGTCATTTATAATTCAAACAATATTGCATTTCAAAATTTTCAAAAACTTTTTTGTTCGATTTTTAAAAAAATTCTAAAAAAAAAATTTGGTTTTCGAAATATTTCGAAAATAGGTTGATTGAATTTTTTAAAATAATTTTCCCAGATGAAAACTACAGATTTCCTAATAATGACACACTAGAAAAAAAATTAAAATATTTTTTCGAAAAGTTTTTCAAAAAAACGACTTTTTAAAAAAAAAACTGGTCGAACGATTTTAAATATTTTTTTCCTCGATAGACATTTTGTTTTCAAATTTTTTATTCCATACTTAGTTTTCCGAAAAAACTCTTAAGCTAATTAAAAAAATGAAAGAATTTTCAAAAAAAAAAATTATTTTTTTATTTTAATAGACGTGTGGTTTTCAATCTGGCAATACTTCTTTCGGAGTTGGTCTTTTTGACAGCTGTAACTTGATTTATGATCAGTTTGGTTTGTCATTTCATAATGAATAGACTTACTCCCGAACAAGTTTGCAAATTGTGCAAATTTATTACCAAAATAATGGTTCGTTTCGTTGGAGCAGAGCATCGAAGAAGACCCGAATGAGTCCATCTGCCATAGCGCGCAACAATTGGTGTTATGCCCATCCACTTTATGGAAGATTTTGCGGAAGGATCTTTGTTTGCAGGCTTACAAAATCCAACTCGTGCAATAATTGAAGCCGAACGACCATCAAGCGCGTCATACGTTCAGTGAATGGGCCAAAATCGAGATGGACACCGATCCCGATTTTCACAAAATTGGGCCTCGGCTGGAATTTATTTGAGCCAGCCGCGGCGACCACTTCACCGAAATCATTTTTAAAACATAATGCAAACCCTTATCTTTATAATCAAGCTAAATTCTTGGCCATAACATTAAACTATATGCTTTTTATTTTTTCTTGAAAACAACACGTCTAAAAAAAAACATGCAAGCAATTATCTAACATAAGAACAAGTTCGTGCGACCCAGTCGTGTATTTTTTTAAATTTATTCGACGATATGACCGCACATATGCAATTTTTTTTTTTTATTTATTTTGAAAAAAAAAAACAGAATAATTTAAATAAACAAAATGATTTTAACGGCTTTGGTTGATTTTGAAAGCATATATGTGTTTTGATATTGCTCTGTCGCATTTTGCCAAAGAATTTCTAACTTTAGTGTCAAAAATCGCAAAACAAAGTCCTAAGTTCAGGGCTCAATTTAGAAGTAGAATGTCGTAATCAGGGACTTCATACTCTGAAAAAAGTCCAGAACTAGAATAAAAACTCATGAATTCGGAGACTCTGCTTTGCGAGGGCCTGAATTGGGCGCCATTTTTCCGTGGTGCGTTATTTTATTTGTTCAGAAAATAATTCGTATGAGTATTTCAGAAATGTTGCTGGTGAAGTAGGACCTTAACGCCCTTTAAAATAAATTCTTAATCTTAATTGCGCATCACATTTTTTCTGCAATTATTCATTAAGAGCCATTGTATTTGTCTATGTTTCTCGTCAATTTGTCTATGTATTCTCTTGCGTTTCATTTTGCACAAATTGGAAGTTTCTTCTTCATATATTCGCCTCTGAATAGCTCCAGGACAAAAAAAAAACTACTTCATCGACGTGATCTTCCTTAATTAAGTTTTCTTTACTGAGTTACTGCAAATTAAATTTAATTGAAAGAGGGAGGGGATAATTAAAATCCTTCCAACATATTTTGCTGTCTCCATCTAAATATACATATACTTTCGAGTCCTTTTTCCCTTTTCTGCGCCAAAGGAGACCAAACTAATCGCAAAGCGTTAAGATAGCATGTCATAATCGCTGCAGCACAGCTGCCACTTAAAAATTATTTCCCTATTTCAATGCTAAAGCTCCTTAGGGAGACAAAAAGGATATTCGAAAAAAAATAAACTGGATCCTTGGGAAGTAACGAATAAGCTTAGTTTTTTTTTAAATTGTTTTTCCTCTAAGCATGCAATATATTTCAGGAGATTTCTTCGTTTCCTGCAAGTGTTTCTCGTTTCTTTAGTTGGAAGACGAAAGGCTTTTCCTATTCAAGGACTATTTCACTCGATGTCTTGGGAAGGTTGGTGTGATTTGTGTCTGCGATTATTAGACAATGTCTATTGGGAAACGAAGAAACATTCTCTCCAACACTTGTCTTTAAGGATCCAAGGATCCAACTCACTTCAACGAAAAATAGAAAATTGTGATTGCCGTTTTCAATGAAAACAAGTTGTTATCCTTTTGATGTGCAAAAAGGAGAAAGGTAAACATTCGCAGTAAGTATCTTCTTTCGTTGGAGACTTTCAAACGAAATAGGGACTCCAGCTAGCAGAATATCAAATAATGTAAACATTCTTAAATAAATACAAAAAAAAAAAAAAAAAAAAAAACAACTTTTGAGTGCAAATATTCTGCTAATGGTTGCTCAAGGAATTTAAAGTACAAATGTCTGCGAATTTTAATTTGCACATCACAAATTAGCGAGATGGGGAATTGTTCCTAAACTTTTCTGTATAAATTCGTCCTTTTTGTTTTATTCCAACTATTCAACTATAAGACTGTGTTTAACTCATTTATCATTTCTATTTTACAGTCGTTTCAGATATCCTTTGGGACAGGACACACAAGGACTCCAGTCCACCAGCCAGCCAGCCGAGCGTCGTTGTCGTCGTCGTCACGTCCTGAACAGAGAAAACTTATCTTTTTAGAGAAATTAAACTTACAGCCAGTTCCTATGGTCATGGTTAGTTCGGCAGTGTTGGGTGCTGCAACTGGCACGGGTCTGGCTTTGTTGGTGGCTGTTACTATTGTCATGTACCGTTATTATTTGTTACGGAAACGTGGCAAGGAATGGGACGAGTTGGATCGTTGGGAGGAGACGAAAATTATGCGAAAAGTCAAACTGAAGGTAAGTTCAGGAAGGATGAGTGGATGTTGACAAATTTGTACATTTTTAAGGGTTGTTTCAAGATGCTTCAGATACCGCGTTTTGGAACGCATAATTTCATCTGTTTCATAAGAGGCATCGGTGAAGAAGATTTGTTTATTTTGCTGAAAGTTAATGACTTTTTATATCTAGCTGGTTTAAGGGCATAAACGAAAAAAAATTGTCTTAGTATGTATTTTTGTTTTATGTCAGGTACTTTGAATTTTGAAATGTCAAGGGAGACATATTTTTTCTAAATTGGAATTGTAAAGGGGCTCTTGATATTCGATACTTAGCTATCTAATTGGATTGGAAATACGTGGTAATAATTTTTTTTTTTTAGATTAAACGTTCTTAGAAGAATTATATTAATAGATATATAGAGGGGAGGATAATTATCAGGATTACAAAGCAGTATTTTTCATTTCATTGATGGATTTCTGTCAGTCGATGTGAAATAAGAAGGTAATTATCCTTAATTGAGTTTTCCATGCAATGTAGTTACTTGTGTATAATAAAGCAAAATAAAAAGTGTCCCTGTCGAGATTATAATATTTGTCGATTAAAAGAAAAAAAGAAGAACAAAAGGAAATGAATAAAATAAATAAATCATTGAGATTTGAATGTAAATGGTCTTCCAATAAGGACTGCTAAACTTTGACAGTTGATAGTGGCCATATTGCTTAAGCTACATCTGTCAAATTGGCTGTCATGTATACAGTCTGTTTTGCCAAATCACTATAAAATGGGTGGTCTGTTCGGGCAACGTTCCGCTCGCCTAGTCCATTTTACGTCCACCAATTCTCTATCATTGTAATGTCATGTTTGATTGTTATGTAATTTTTTTGTTGGTATCACTCAAAGTTCGACCCTGGATTCAACTCTGGCATACGCAGCCCGAAAGAAAAATATTATTTTTCCCTGACATCTCGAGAAAACTACCGATTCCAACCAAATAAAGGTTATTAGGCAACGTTTGCTTTTTAATATTTTTTTTTTATAATATAATATATTTACAAACAAAACTTGTTATGTATGGCATTTCGCTTCTTTACTTTTTAGGCGTTTTTTTTTCGTTCAAATCAGAGTCTGAGTTGTCAAAAACAAAGTTGTATTTCTTTTTTCGCTCAGAGCGTTCAGATCTTCAAAGTTGCATTTATTTTTTCGTTCAGAGAATGATCAGATCGTGCTCTGAGAACCCTGTAAACGCTCAGGATAAATTGACTGAGCATTCTAAGAAAATGCTAACCGCAATTAACGTCACTTTAGAGTTGTAGGCTATTTCACTTTATTCCATGCACATTGCCTACACCACTCTTGGAAAAATAGATGCCAAAGTGACAGAGACAATAGTAATATATGCATAATATTGCCGCCTGTGAAAGAACCATATCAAAAATGACAATTTGTGACAGCAAAGTGCTCAAACGTATTTCCAAAATATATCTGAGCGCTCAGACCACTCTCGGTTCAGACAATTATAAGAGTATGCCCATAATCATGGACGTATTATATATGGACTGCTAGTCTAATGTCAGCTTCATACAACAATTGTCAAAAAAATTTCGCCAAAATTGAGAATGCGATGCTAGCTCTCCTGAACCCACTTCAGGAAAAAAACAATAACTACTTGAAATGTTGACATAGAAGCTCGCGAATTCTGTTTTTTTAAATTCAAAAAGTCGCATTTACTGGTAAAACATAACTGACACTTTTGAATTCCATCCATAGAAGTGTGCGACATCTTTGGTATTTTGCCTCTTGTTTTTTTTAGATCGTGGACAACTGGCCTAAGACATTGTATATACATTTTCTATAGTACTCTCATGGTGGTCATTTTTCGTCTGGCCATCTTCCTGGTTGATTCAGAACTAACTCTAAATAGTGGAGACGAGAACCTTTACCGATATTTTACCAGTATTTAATAAACTTTTTTTGTCTGTACTTATTCTATATTCACACCAATTAGCAATTTCAGCACGCCTCATTGCGACTTGATTCAGAACTAAAAAATGATGCTCCATGATAGTACAGTGCAGTGTATATACAAAGCCTAAGACCAGCTCAAAGCACTAAAAGGAAAAAGCGATTTTTTATTAATTAATTGTGGGATTATCTAAATAACACGGGGAGAAAAAAGGAAATTTTAATATGCCAACGTGGGAAAACCTGCTGCCAAAGTCTGGAATTACTGGATGAAGTGTCAAAATTGAGGTTTATGTTTTTTCCCGCTAGTGTACTCAGGAGGGCTAGTGTCGCCCACAACAACTGCTTGAGTCCATATATAATACGTCCATGTTCAGAATGCTCAGACTCAGACTCTGTTCAGAGATCTTTTCTGAGTGAATAAAGAAAAACGCCTTTTATGACATATTCCCATGCTTTCCCTCATGCCTTTTATGCTTTTATGGATGATGGATGAGCCTTAAGAATTAGCCGCAGTTCTTTTTGAAAGCTTTAATTTGCTTTAACTGCTTTAACATTCACCACGAAACGAGAAAAGCTTTTAATAATACAACTGTTCCAATAATTGCTGAATAACTATAAAAATTGCTTTTTTGTAAACAAAGTTGCATTGGAAAACGGTTGTTGCAGTTGCTATTGAAAGTTATATTGGGATAAATAAATTGGTTTGTATATGAGAAAAATATCCCTTATGTTGTGTTGAAAAGATGTGTGGTGAATTGGATGATGTCTTTGCTAAGATTATTTTGTAGAGTTAACTCCTATGACACTTAATAATTTTGATTTGGACTGTACTGTAATGAATTTTTAAATAAACTCTAGGTAGTCGTTATACAAATTGAAATTGAAAAAATAAAAAATAAACAAAACTGCTGGTCGGACAAACTTTTTCTTGTCTCTTTGGCGGTAAAATTGCCACTTCCGGTTGAGTTTTTGGTGCTGGTTTACCTCATTGGGACCGAATTAATGAACAAATGCGGTATCAAATGAAAGCTTAGAACGTCTACACTATAAATCTGCTAGTCGGGTAAACTTAACATGGGCCAAATCTGCCCATTACTGAAATTTCTTCAAATTTTCTTTAGTTAATATCAAATTTTTTTTAGACAAATTAATATTGAGAAAAAGCATGTTTGGACCATGTTAAGTTTGTTAGACCAGCAAATTCTTAATGTAGATATGGTCTAAGCTTTCATTTGTTACCCCATTTGTTCGTGTACCCGATGAGGTAAGCCAAAACCAAACCCAAAGTGGCCAATTTTACAGCCAAATGGACAAGATAAAGTCTGTCCGGCCTGCGGTTTTGTACATTTTATGTAATTTGCCATTTATTTATGGCAAAATTTTACATTGACTTGATAAGTTAGGTGTTCCTACAGCACCTCCCGGACTATTTGGCGATTGTTTTTCATTTTAAATTGGAAACATCAAGTGGCTTTTGTTGAAAAAAAAAGATGAGTATTGCAATCATGAAACTAATTATTATTATCTTTTGATAATCGCTGCTCTATGTATGCATTTCATAAGGTATTTTGAAAATTATTTCTCTGGTATACATGTTGAGAGTATAGTAAACCAGCGCTTCTATCAATCGATCTCTGGAAGAATTGAGGAAAGTTGTTCGAGTAGCAGCCAAACCCTCCACCCGATGTTGGAAAGAATGAATGAAAACTTCAAGAACGCATCAAGAGGTGCGTGTAATTTTCTTAAACCGGAATCTGCCAATACAGTTTTATTTTAAGGGTAATCTACGATTTTATAATTTTGTGTCCTTCATTTTTAAATTACCCTGTTGTATTTTTAACCACGTAGAAAATTATGTAACTTTTGCAAGCGACTTCCCCAAAAATGTAATCATCAGAATCAGGGATTATTAACGGGTGATTTTTTTGAGGTTAGAACTTTTTTTTTAAAAAAAAACGCATAAAATTTGCAAAATCTCATCGGTTCTTTATTTGAAACGTTAGATTGGTCCATGACATTTACTTTTTGAAGATAATTTCATTTAAATGTTGACCGCGGCTGCGTCTTAGGTGGTCCATTCGGAAAGTCCAATTTTGGGCAACTTTTTCTAGCATTTCGGCCGGAATAGCCCGAATTTCTTCGGAAATGTTGTCTTCCAAAGCTGGAATAGTTGCTGGCTTATTTCTGTAGACTTTAGACTTGACGTAGCCCCACAAAAAATAGTCTAAAGGCGTCAAATCGCATGATCTTGGTGGCCAACTTACCGGTCCATTTCTTGAGATGAATTGTTCTCCGAAGTTTTCCCTCAAAATGGCCATAGAATCGCGAGCTGTGTGGCATGTAGCGCCATCTTGTTGAAACAACATGTCAACCAAGTTCAGTTCTTCCATTTTTGGCAACAAAAAGTTTGTTAGCATCGAACGATAGCGATCGCCATTCACCGTAACGTTGCGTCCAACAGCATCTTTGAAAAAATACGGTCCAATGATTCCACCAGCGTACAAACCACACCAAACAGTGCATTTTTCGGGATGCATGGGCAGTTCTTGAACGGCTTCTGGTTGCTCTTCACTCCAAATGCGGCACTTTTGCTTATTTACGTAGCCATTCAACCAGAAATGAGCCTCATCGCTGAACAAAATTTGTCGATAAACACATTTCGAACCGAACACTGATTTTGGTAATAAAATTCAATGATTTGCAAGCGTTGCTCGTTAGTAAGTCTATTCATGATGAAATGTCAAAGCATACTGAGCATCTTTTTCTTTGACACCATGTCTGAAATCCCGCGTGATCTGTCAAATACTAATGCATGAAAATCCTAACCTCAAAAAAATCACCCGTTATATTTCCAATAAATGCTTCGCATTATGATATTCTCATGCGGAGTTCCCCGAAAATCCAGAAATTAACATCATCATCGGCGAAACAACCATAAGATCCGGGTCCGGGCCTTATCTTATATGCCAACCGCTGGCCGGCGCCATCCAAGTAACCAAGTCGCTGTCAAGCTGTCTTTTACCATAAAAAGAATTGCAAAAGACTTTCCTAGCTGGTTCCTCTTCGCTCATACAAGCTAGGTGCACAGCCTACCAGAGTCTACAAAGCATAATTTTGTCCACTTCCATCTACTTTTCATTTGCTTATAGATATAGGTAGATTTCATACAATTCATGATTGCATCTTCTCCAAAAATTATCCGGAACACTTTCCTCTTGAATGCGGTTAAAAGATCAGAGTGCCTTTTAGTAAGCACCCAATTTTGTTTCAGATCCGTTAATACATATGTACATAATGCTAGGACCAGTCTTGTATGCACGACAGACCATCCCCTTGTCGGGATCATTTAAAATGTTGATTGGTATGGACAATGGCCATAGTCAGCTTACATAATCGTGTCATTTTATATGGGATTCCAGATTCTCTCATGGTCTTGTAAAGTTGCACTCTGGATCAGCTATGTAATGTCTAAAAGTAGATGATATGTTGGAGTCTTAAATTTTATACTTTTTTCCATCACTTTCGTAAAGATCTGACCAGTTGTTGATTTGCCCGGTATGAAACCACATTGCTAGTTGCCTTTTATAGTTTTTTAAGACTTTTTAATAGAATTTCCATAATTTCAGAGCATCCACATAGTTCTAATCAAATAAATATGCTAAATCGGTTTGCACAAGAACTCAATCAATCTCTTCAAAATATCTAAAGCCGTTTATGAAATCTAAACGGTTTCAAATAATTTCCCGCAAGGCGTCCACTAATGCTACTATTATGGGAGCAGTTCATCCCCTTCGCCAAGATTAACTCGACTTCAGTGGCTTCTTCCTTTAAACAAGGATTTAAAATGCCACAGAAGAGAAAGTTTGTTTTTTGATCCACTATCGAGAATACACAAATTCAAAGGATTTTTTTCCAAAATCTAGTATCCCTGCCAGAATCTTCAAGTTAGATCAGTTTCAATCTTAAGTGGAATGCACATAAAACGCAATCCAGTCACTTGTATCCTCTCATGCCCATTAATTTAAGAACATAAAACCATCTCGTTAGTATTCTTCAATTCAAGGATTCTACATCTTGTGCCTTCGCTCATGCTCATTGTGTGTTCACGTGTTCTTGTTTTTCTAAGAAAAACAAAAAAATAAAAACACTTTTTTCAAAGTGAAGTCAGCTGAAAAATTGCATCAAACCTAAACTAACCAACCTCTACTGAACCCCTCAATATGACCACGGGCACACAGCTCACCTTCAGCCACATTGGCAACTGGCTATCGCACTGACCAATTCGTCCATCTGCCGGATCTTTCAGCCAAATTTCATTAGAAAATCCGCAAATATTGCAACAATTAAAAAAAAAAAAAATCAGATACAAATTCAGATCAATTGCACATCCTATAGTGAAGCACACCTCCTTTCACCAAACAAAATCAATTACCCAGAAGCATTACAATCTTAAACAATCCCAACTGAAGAGGATCTTTGAAAAAAAAAGAAAGAAAAAAAATGTAAAATTGCACAATGCCCATATTAAATGATCGTAACACCCCAGACCTAATGTCCTTCTTTTTTTTTGAAAGTTTTTCATTCAATTTCGACAAAAAATCAGCAAAAAAAACTCAAAAATTAAAAACCATAAAAAGGTTCGTTTAAGGATCCACTCGTTAACAACAATTAAATCCTTGACATTGCACAACAAGAGAAAGAAAATTCATTTTCTGCCATTTGTCATTCCAATTTTATCGTCCTTTAAGTGCGTTTTATTATCGAATTGGCACCTTCGATACGTTGTAAGGACACCTACAATGCAGAATCGTATAATATATATAATTGACACTCAATCCTAGACAAATGGGCGACAAACATTGATCGATGGAAGGAATACCAGAATTATATAGGAGTACAAGAAAAAGGACGAACATTTTTATTGAAAATCCCAAAATACTGGCAAATAAGGATCAAAAGAAAAAACTGCATTATACGGTGTGTATTTACACATGATAATTCCATAGAAATGATTTAACAATAAGAAGAAAATATAAGAGTATCTTTGAATGAATGAAATAGTTCGGCGCACGCATCCTTAACAAAAGGACACGAATCAAGTCAAGCGTTCTTCTAAGTTCTTTATGAAATGAAATAGATAGAGAAAGGACTCATTGATGAATGGACTATTATTGATCTCCATAAACGAATGGCCTTATATTATGTCAATGCAAGGATAAGAGATTTTTGCCGACATGGCTGATCCTAGGCGAACAATCGGGTAGCCAACACTTGCAGTAATGCAAGACATTTTATGTTTTTTTTAGAACTCAGGTAGTGTTTTTTAAATAAATTCTTAAATGTCGGTTAACATTAATCAAGGATCTTTGTATCGGTCAGTTTTTGGTCGCTCATACTGCGGAGGGTCCATCGAGTTTTTATCGCTGTTTTTTGTTTGTTATTCGACGTGAGGTAGCTAAGGTCCCGAGGGATTGTTTGGATAGAGGCTGCGCGTGTAAATTGGCTAAGAAACCACAACAAACAATCCATTTATCATTTCTGCTGTTTAGCGTTAAGACTGTTGATAGAAGAAAGAAGGAAGAAAAGTTTGTAAGTTGGAAGGAATAGAGAAGACCAACTTTTATTTCTGAGTCCGATGGGTGAGATCCCTGATGTATCATGCAAGGGACGGTTTCCATTCGGTTTTTCGTCTCATCGTAGTCTTATCTCACACTGTCAAAATTTACCTACAGTTTTTAATATTTTAAATAAATTATTAATTTACAAGCCCACGCTTCTGTCAACTAGCCTATTAAATTTATATTCAAAATTTCTTTTTAAAATAATAATTCTTTTCATTTACCCCCTTTTCACGAAGCCAAATAATCCAATTAAATTCACTTTTCATATCCTGTCAAAGGATTACCCGGGGGACTGTTTAGAGGAAACTGTTTCATCTCTTAATCAATTCAAATCACATACACACGCTTAAGTTCCACGTACACACAAAACAACTAATGAATTGCCCACAAAACAAACAACTGATCCTTGTTATCCTTCTATTATTATCCACTTCTCTATATTTTCATATCAATTTACTTGCGAGCCCAACAAACATTATATGCAAATAGTAACCTCTTAGTTATGTTTATATCCCTTTTATGCTCCTGTCACATCGAATTATTGTCATATCCTTAAAAAAAAAAATCCAAACCAAAAGCTAATAAAAAGAATTATAGAAATGGAGGGACTTCACAAAAAAAAAAAAAAAAAACTCCGCGCATGGCTAAGCAGTTGTATCCTTTTCATTCATTCAAAAAGGATAATAATTGTAATTATTATTATTATTCATCTGCCACAAGGAAAACAAGAAGCACAAGCAACAATACAAAAGAAGGACTTCTGTATGCGACTTCCATATTATGTATTTTGTGTTCAAGGATTTTTTTTCTGTTTTGTTTGGGAAGAGTGATGGCGGCCGCCATAGTTTTTCAAAGGATATGTCTCTCTGCCATTCGTTGGCTTGTGCAGCAGCTATACGACCCTCTTGAGATAGTATTTTTAATTTCTTTCAATCGAATGATTTCATGATGATTGATAAAGTACTTCTTTATTGAATAAAATAATAAAAGTATCACTAGTACCAGTATTTCTGTGTTGCGCAAAGCATATGGGGTGTACGCGCTCTTCAGATAGGCCGAGTAGATAAATAAATCAATTTGTTACAGCTATAGCTCTGGGACTTTTAAATATGAAGGTCCTTGTTTGTCACATGTAACGAACTTGATTTATTCATTTTGTTTTCATTGAAAGAAGAAGGGTGAAAGAGGGTTGGGCTATACAGTTGGCTAGGATGAAATATTTAAAAGATTTTTCATCGGAAACATGATTTTAATGAGGTGGTAGCTCTGGTTGCAATGTTTCCTCTGGCTGTCTTGTTGACAATTAGATTATTAACTCTTCAATGAGAAAATTAATCACATACGGAGACTTTAAAGAGGGTTGTTTAATGTTTTTAATTGAACGTGGGACATGTAGAACTTTTATCTGTGACAAACAAAAGAGCTGATAGGCGAACTTGATTTTGGTTAAAGTGATCACAGCTCTATAAACTGTCTTTTTTTACTAGATTTGTACAGATGGTTTAAAGTAGTAAAAATGGAGGATAAATAGAATGTACTCATTTTGTTATTTTAAATGTGTGTCCAGTTTTAATGTTAACAAATGTTATAAGAGGCTAGAGCGAAAAAAAAAATAAAAAAATACTTAATAAATAAAAAAGAACTAACGATACAGGCATGTCTACAAATCATAAACAACATAAATGAAAGAGTAACCAAAATTGGGCCATAACCAACTTATTTACTCATCATTGAATTTGGAAGATTTTTTCTATATGTTTTATATGATGTTTTCATTTTCCATTTTGTGAAAATTCTCCTTTATGCCACTGAAGTAATTTTTGTTCAGTACAAAGTTTGGGCTTATTTCTATCCAATAACTTACTATTTAAATAATTTTTTCATGTGTACTTTTATATGCAAAAACAATGTTTTGGTGAAAAATATTTTTTTTTATCATTTTTTTGATATTAATAGTACCTTCCACAGAACAGGCTCAATGAATTTTAATAATTTTTGTACTTAAGTGTCTGGTAAGTTCAAATAAGATCACATACAAAATAAATTGCACGACTGGATCGCACGTACCTACTTGCTCGTATGTGCGGTCACATTGTAGAATAAAATTTAAGAAAATAATAATAATAATAATATTTTAACTATGTGTCTGTAAGGCCTTTAAAAATGCAACCAAATGTTGTACGAGACACTAGTTAGAAGAATTAGAGAGATAGGAAAGAATTTTTTTTTAGCGCAGTAGATCGAGAATTAGGTGACTATTTTCTCACTTAAAACACACGGACGGCTCTAGCTTGCCCTAGGTGTTAAAAAAATTGCTTCCCAAACTGAGAGTCGAACTTAGCATCTCTCGCTTAACAAGCAAACATCTTATCTAATGCACCACTGCCGCCCGCAAATTAAATTTAACATCATAATTAAAGTTAACATCAAAGCATTTATTCGATTTTTGTGACTTTTAATTGTTCGAATAAAGTACGTTAAATTGTATTGAGTGAAATAATTTAAATTTTATTTCTTTAAAAATTGTTAAAAAGTGTGATTTTTTTTCAAAATCGTAGGAACGGTTTTTTTAATAAAACGGTTTTTCTTAACAACTTTTTTTTTAAATTAAAAAAGAAATAATTTAAGTATGTATAAATATTATTATTATGCATAAAATTAACAAACATTTAAAAACAAAGTTTAAAAAAAAATTCAGCAACACGTTTTCAAAATATTAATTTTTCAAAAAAATAAAAAAAAAATATTAAGAATACAAAAAAAAAGGTTTCGATAAAATAGTAATGCGAAATTACTTGAGCTACCTACATCTTTTTGAATATTAATTTTGGTATTAATCGAATCACCAGTTTTCCAGAAAGTCGAAGAAAAAAAAAAACGGTCCTATGGGAGGTACCTTTAGTAGCCCACCATATTATTTTTTTTTTGTTCACCAACATTTTAGGCTTATTTACAGTAGTAGACTGATTTTTGTTTTAAATTTTTGGAGCCGTTTTCGAGAAAAATAAGCTTTTACATAACGGTTATATGACAGGTACGGTTAATTTTTGAGCTAAAAAAATTGAAAAAACTCCACTGTAGAATGTCAAAATAATTTTAAGTGCTAAATTTGAAGACGATTGGCCCAACAGTTTAGGCTACAGTCCAAAATACATCCGTACAGACAGACGACGGGCGACTTTTTTTTTTTTTTTTTTTTTTATAATTAACGCGCGCACAAGGGACTATTTGTTTCCCTTTTAATGTAACACACTGCGCGGGCATTAGGAAGATAGGGAGGGGAGAGATAGGAGGTGTCGATTAACATTGGTTTTGAATGTTTGCAAGTTGAAATGGCAAGGGAAAATCTCGCCGGGTAAACCATTCCAAAGTCTTGTTGTACGGCTAAAAAAAGAATCTCTATATTTCACGGTACGTCCGAAATTGGGCTCAAGGGTGAACTGATGGGCATTCCTAGCAAGACGAGTATTACGGGCGAAACTTTTAAGGGGAGGAATGCAGCTGGCTACCTCGAGTGAACATTTTTTATAAAAGAACCGATAAAATAAGGAAAGACATGAAACATTGCGTCGGTGTTCGAGAGGGGCAATTGTTTCAGCGGCAGTTCTATTTCCTATCAATCTTAACGCTCTATTTTGTATTCTATCAAGCAAGTGAAGCGATGTTTGTGAAGCACCTGCCCAGAGGTGGGAGTTATACTCGAGTTTAGGGCGTATAAACGCTTTATAAATTGTAGCCAGATCAGATGGGGAAAAATACTTCTTACACCGATACAGAAAACCTAAGCACTTAGCAGCATTTTTAGCGATTTCAAATATATGGTCGTTCCAACGGAGGTCATCGTTGACACACATACCGAGTACTGAGAGCTTTTCGGTTTCTTCGATGTAAGTGCCATTCATGGACAATGGCATTGGGGGTATGTTTAGCTTTAACGACAGAAGACAGCATTGAGTTTTCGAAGCATTAAACTCCACACGATTCCTATTACCCCATTTAACAATGCTGTATAAATCGGAGTTTAATGAGCTTGACATACGGCACCGTTGCAATTGTACGTCCGAAGGCGAAGGACGTGAATTATCGAACGAATATGAAAAGCTGAGGGTAGAGTCGTCAGCAAAACAGTTAAGTGGATTAGAAGTAACAGACAGAAGATCATTTATAAAAATGAGGAAAAGAGTCGGAGACAGAACAGAGCCCTGGGGCACACCAGCATTTATTTTATGGGAATCAGACTTGAATCCGTCCAATACAACTTGTATTGAACGGTCCAGGAGATAGCTTCTAATCCAACGAACAAGAGTATTATCGATCCCAAAAGCACGCATTTTCGATAAGAGAGCTTCATGCCAAACTCTATCAAATGCCTTGGAGATATCAAGAGCAATAATCTTACTTTCACCAAAGCGATGTAAAGATTTGTTCCACTGTTCGGTGAGATATGCCATCAGATCACCAGTGGAACGGTTGCTGCGGAAGCCATACTGACGGTCATGGAGAAGCTTACGATCTTCGAGATATTCCTTAAGCTGACGGTTAATCAGTGTTTCCATGACCTTAGAAAGAAGGGATGTCAGTGCAATGGGTCGGTAGGAGGAGGGGGAGGATGGGTCACCTTTCTTAGGGACAGGCTGGACTACCTAAAGAACCCTCTTAAGAAACAGTATATAAAAGTTTTGGATCAAAATACACTTACCGGGAATGGATTTTACAGCATATTTTTAAATAGCCAAGTTTATTGCACGTAAACATTCTTTACGGGCTTTCTGTCTTGACTACGATATTGAACAAATTAAAAAAAAAATTAAGTCAAAGTCAAAAGTAATTGATCCTAGTAAAATAAAGTGCGAACTTGCTCTTATGCGCCAGTGGTCTGGGGCTTGAGATTTTTGAAAAAAATGAGGTAAAAAATTATTTGAAATTTTGTTAATCACGTAAAATTCACTTGTTAAATTAAATCCATTTAATTTCTTTTACAGTTTTGAATTTTAAGGAAACATTTTTTTTTCAAAATCGTTTGACCAAGTTTTAAAAAAAAAAAACAGTTTTTTTTAGAAAACTTTTCGAAAACATATTCCAATTTTTTTTTAGTATGCCAACATCTAGCAGCTGGTAGTTATTATCAGAAAACAAACATTTTTAAATTTTTTAACAAAGCGTTTTTGAAAAAAAAAAATTATTAAAATAAACTCAAAAAATTCTTTCATTTTCTTATTAGTTTAAGAGAGTTTTCTCGAAAAAAAACTAAGTATGCAATAAAATTTGAAAACTAAATGTCTGTCTACCGACGGAGAAAAATATTGAAAATCATTCGATCAGTTTTTTTTAAAAACTTTTCGAAAAAATCTTTAATTTTTGTAGTATGTCATTATAAGGAAATTAGTAGTTTTCATCTGGGAAAATAATTTTTAAAAAATTCAATCAACGCGTTTTCAAAATATTTCGAAAACCAATTTTTTTAAAGAAATCTTAAACATCTAAAAAAAAATTGGAAAATTTTGAAATGCAATATTAATTGAATTATAAATGACTTTCCAGTGTGCAAAATTTTATTGAAATCGGAATAATGGTTTACGATAAAACCGGTTCTATGAGAGGTACCGCTATAAAACAAATATCGAAAAAATTATTTCTAACTCAAAGATGTATTGTTGTAAAAAAAATAGCACCCCGAAAGTTTTATCAAAATCGTTAGAGCCGTTTTCGAGAAAATCAAACTTTTTGTTAAGGATTGTATGGCAGGTACCGTTATTTTTCGACTTAGAGAAAAATGAAAAACACCCCCGAGATACTACCTAATAAATACTAAATACCAAGTTTGAAGCAAATTAGCCCATGCGTTTAGGCTGTAGAGGCGCGAACAGACAAACAGGCGGACGGAATTTCCGGACAACTTCTTTATTATCGTAATGTCATGTTTGATTGTTAGAATTTTTTTTGCACGAATCCATAACTTGCATTATAGTACTATAATCGGAAGTAAAAAATAGATTTTATAAAGTAATGTAAATTTGTTTTATATTTTTTTTTAATTTTAAATAAATCTAAAAACTACTGTAAAATTATGGAAATTTAAAAACATGCATTTAAAAACCACAAAATAAAATAAAATTATTTAAACTAAACGAAGTTAAGCTATTTTTTTTTTAATTGTGACTACTATAAAGCTTGAAGTTATTCTGTCAAACCGTTTATACAGTAAATAGATGTTAAGAAGCTCACAGACGCACATTAATTCATACGGGCCAAGAGGGTAATGCAGACAATTTTTTATTGATTTTTCATAAATTGAATTTTTTTGATTTTTAATTGCCTTATATACGTTAAGGACTTGCTTTATTTAAATTTAAGTTTAAGTTTAAATTTAAGTTTATTTCCCAAAAAGCTTACACAATAAATCTTATAAATTTGTGAAAGATTATAGATTCAAGTTAAAGTTAATGCTTTGATAAGAAAGAATAAAAGTTTACAAAAATATTCAGAAAAAAAAAGTTTTAAATGCAATTAAGTAACAAATTCATGTTAATTTTAAAGAAAAAATATCTCCTAATGAAACAAAAAAGAAAGAAAAGGAAGGAAAGAGAAAGTTTAAGAAGAAAGATAGAAATTAGTTGTTTTGTTCAGGGAAGAAACTGCAAAGACCATCCCGAAATCGTTGCATGTTGCCAAGCTCTCGCAAATATCCTGGAAGTGAATTCCACAGGCGACAAGCAGCTATAAAGAATTGTCTTTCAGAATTCAGAAATGAAAACCGAGGTAAAATTAAAACTGTAGATAGATCTTGATGCCGAAAGTCGTATTTTTCGTATAAATAAATTGGCGAGTTTTTTGAATTTTAAACAGTTGAAGAAGTGTTCGAAATTTTATAAAATTATCAAAAAACATTGGAAGTAGGTTCTGCCGCAGATGAATATTGTATGCAATTTTTAATTTATTTTTACTACCGGAATCACAATTATAATAAATTTCACACCCATAAGTGAGGAT
Organism: Platycheirus rosarum; assembly: GCA_963971375.1. Classification (NCBI taxonomy): domain Eukaryota; kingdom Metazoa; phylum Arthropoda; class Insecta; order Diptera; family Syrphidae; genus Platycheirus; species Platycheirus rosarum. The sequence continues at coordinate 154,243,316 of OZ020508.1, read as the reverse complement.
TAGTATTATCAAGGTTTTCACTAGTAGAATTCTGGTTTTGAGTGGGGTAAATTCTTAAGCAGTCCAAAGTGTTCGAAGAGTGCCATAAGTTTTACCTACTATGGAGTTATTATGATCATTCCATGTTAAAGTTCTATTAAATACCACACCAAGATTTTTAGAGGATTCAACAAATTCTAAGACAGTCTCGTTGAGCATGACTGGTGGAAAGCAAGATAGATCTAAGACTTTTTTTGAGATGACTAGACACGTGCCCAATTAAAAATACGATCAAGTTCCTGGTTAATGATGAAGACACAGTTTTCAATGAGATCTAGAGGGCAACTTTTATATATTTGGATATCATCTGCATAAAAATGTTTCGAGATTTTCCGGATAATGGAGGCGATTTCATTGATGTAACTGGTGGCGCACGAATCGTGCTACAAAAATGAAACGTAATAACTTTTTTTCTGTGTGAGTAGGTTACTATTTAGATTTATAAAAATGGATGCTTGGGATACGGAGAAAAGAATTTGGATAGTGCAACGGTACCATGCTTTGCAGTCCGTCATTTCCGTCCAAAGGGAATATAGGCGGGAGTTTGGCGGTAATCCCCCGAGTAGATGGACCATTATGAGGTTTGTAAACATGTTTGCCGAATCTGGAAGCATCGCACGAAGGCCGTACCATCGAGATGCCAATGTTCGGGTTCAGGATACAATCGCAGCAGTAGCATCTGCAATACAGGCCAATCCGAGCGTTTCGACCCGAAACTTATCGGGGCAAATTGGAATTAGTAGACAGTCATTACAACGGATACTTCATGACGATTTAAACTTGTTTCCGTACAAAGTCCAAATTACTAGCAAGTTAAACCCTCAGGATTTGCCTGTTCGCCTGGAATTTTGCCAAAAAATGATATCAATGGCCGAAGAAGACAACACATTGATTAATTGTTTGTTCATGTCTGATGAGGCCCATTTTGATCTTAACGGCAATGTAAACAAGCAAAATTGCCGTATATGGAATGAGTCTAATCCAGAAATGCTCCATGAGACGGAACTGCACCCAGAACGAGTCACTGTGTGGTGCGCAGTTTCATCAAGGTGTATTGTCGGGCCGTACTTCTTTGAAGAAAACGGTGTAACCGTCACTGTCAATGGGGACCGTTATTTAAAGATGTTGAAGGAGTTTTTTTTACCCAGAACTGCGATGAAGACGTATACCATTCAACAGCGTTTGGTTTCAGCAAGATGGAGCAACTGCACATATAGCCAGACCAGTTATGGCGGAGCTAAACAAAAAATTCGCAAACAAATTAATTTCTAGGAACTCCACTCTTCGCTGGCCCCCAAGGTCACCTGACCTGACTGCACCAGACTTCTTTTTATGGGGTTATGTCAAGCAAGAGGTGTATAAAACGAAGCCCAGGAATTTAACTGAATTAAAGCAGTCCATAACGACAATAATTGAGGCGATCCCAACTTCAACTCTTCAGGCCGCAATGAATAATTTTTTGACCAGGTGCCGCATATGCGTGGGAGAGCGTGGAGGTCATTTGCGGTCTATAATCTTTAAAAACAACTAACTATTTAAAATAAAATTTAATTTTCTAACCAATAAAAAAAAAAAAAATGAAATACATCGATTAAAAAAAAAGTTATTTGAATTTCTTATTGTAGCACAATTGGTGCGCCACCCTGTAGATTGAGAATAGCAGAGTGGCCAAAATCGATCCCTGAGGAACACCCTTTAGTAGAGGAAGGAATTCTGAAAATGTATTTTATATGCAAACAGCCTGTTTTCTATAGGCTTTCGATACCGTATGGTTAGAGGATCTTTATCTTAAGCTATCCAGACTTGGTATAAGCAAACCATTATTGTATGTGCTTCATGATATGCTCAAGTAGAAAGTTTGTTGTCAAAAGTGGCAATGTAACTTCTACCTCAACATTTGAAATAAAGAATGGTCTACAACAGGGAGCAGTGAACTCTCCGATTCTTTTCAGTATTTACACCAGCGATTTGATAGGTAGTCTTACTCAGGCAATTGCGTATGCCGACGATCTTATTGTGTACAGAACGGCCCAAAAGGTTGAAATCATCAGAACTCTTTTGCAGCGTGACTTCGACAAGATTCAGCGATATTGCGATGACTGGAAGTTAAAAATCAACTTCCTGAAATCGGAGACAATTCTGTTTCGGACCCCATTGGCTGGGGCCTCAAGGGACACTCGCATAAATTGGCGTAAGATGGTCACTGTTGGACCCGGCGGACAGCAACTAACGAGCAAGACTGTAGTAAAGTACCTAGGTATCTGTTCGGATCAGTATTTGTATTTCGACAGACATATAAGTGCTGCGCTGACCAGAGCCAGAGGAGCCTTCGCACAGACAAAACGACTGTTTTATAGTAGTCGTCTTGACAAAAGAGTAAAGGTAATTTGCTATATGTCCCTCATACGGCCGATGATCGTTTATGGTTGTCCTGTTTAGTTCAACATTGCTCCATCTCAAATGGAAAAGATTCGGTTTGCATCGAACGCCCGAATCCAATTATACTTACTACTATTCCAACGAAGTCCTGTATAATGGGGCCCTGATTAACAGAATTGATAACTTCATTATAAAACTTGCTCGTGGTCACGTTGTAAGAGCAATGAATTCGACCAATAGTTTGATTTTTGGAGCGTTTTATCCGAATGCTGCTATTTTGAAAGTGTGCGCTTGAACGGTTTCATTCCGCCGGAGGCATTCCTTCATTTTGATATGTGCGGGCTTGTTCAAGATAGACAGGCGGTTCCGCTTATCTACCACGTCAGACGAAAAACCGTAGACCGGCGGCTCCTTTATGATCGGTACATCCTCACACAAGGCGGAGGAGAGCGCCTTCGCTTTAGTAGGGCTGTGTCCGAACGGGACAGAAAAGATCGAATGAAACAGGAGAGCCAGTTTTGGTGGCTTCAATCTGCACGATAATAACTTTTCGGGTTGGGTGTTTAATTGAGCCTGGCCGGCCTAAATACCTGTTTGGTATTATTAGTCTTAGGTAAAATAGGTACAATGGCAAAAAAAATAAAATAAAAAAAAATAACACGTATAATGTCATAAATACATATATACACATAAGTTAATTTTTGTATATATTTATCTAATGTTTTAGTTTCACAAAATAAAACATAAAACAATAAAAAAAAATAAAAAAAAGTATATATAAGTTTTATTATAAAATTATATTTGATTGCTGCTGTGGCTGTTGTAGTTTGTAAGTAATTCATAGGTAGCGTAGGTAGTTTTAAGTTTTATTTTAAGACTTAATTTTAAGTAGGTTGTAACAAAAAAAAATTATTGACAATTAGTTTTTTAAATTTTCTAATTAAATAAAAAATAATAAAAAAAAAATATATACTTAGTTCATACGCTGAAAGGCATTAGCTTTAAGAAAATTAATACAGAATAACTTAGAGCGCCCGTCTGGGGCCAGTAAGTTAGATTTAAGATTAAGTTAAATATGCTAGTTTTTTTATGAACTTTTGTCTAGCTTTAAGTTTAGTTATAAGAGTGAATTCAATAAAAATTATAAAAAAAAGCCTGTTTTCTATTAGTTAGGTAGGAATAAATTAATTTGATTGCTTCTACGGATATATTAAATTCTTCACGCAACTTATTCAAGAGTACAGTGCGGCTGACCACGTCAAAGGCCTTAGAAAAATCTAATGGGACCAGGAACGTAACGTTATTATCATCAAGTTCAGCCCTAATATCTTCAATAACCTTTAAGAGTGCGGTTGTGCAGCTGTGTTGAGGGCGAAAACCTGATTGTATTTGTACCAAGAGATTTGTCCGTGTTACATAGTCATTAAGTTGCTTTTGCATAATACATACGTTCCAACACTTTTGAGAGAAATGGAAGTATAGAGATAGGTCGAAACTCATCACAGAGCGTGTTCTTCTTAGGAATTGGTATGATTTTGGCCATTTTCCACTGCTGAGGAAAAGTTCCAGTCATAAGGACTGTATTGAATACATGTGTAAAATGCAGAGGCAAAATGGCTTTTAGGGAAATAGGGTTAAGTTCGTCAACCCCTATAGCATTCGATTTTACTGAAATAAAACTTCCTACAACATCCATATTTGTTACATTTGAAATGCTAAAGGGAGAATCAGTTGAAAGCGCATGAAGACTATATGAATTATCGGATTCACGGGAGGGTAATTACATTTGGCGTAGAGAGGAATTTTTGATTTAGTTCCTCTTAATCGATAATGTTATTAAACTTTGGTCTTTGTTTACCAATGCCAAGTTTGAGTAGTATTGTCTTTTAGCTATTCTTATTTCTTGAACAACCTTATTACTCAAAGATTTATATGCTAAATGAAGTTCTTCAACACGGTAACGAATCCAACTTCGATAAGCTAGATCTCTTTGATGCATAAGCTCTTTGATTCAACACATAAACCATGGTTTAGAATCGCAAATGTTTTTCTTTGTTTAAAAAAAAAATTGACTGTTGAAAAGAGAAATTATGTTATCAGTCAAAAATTTTACTTGGTCATCTGCAGAAGGCATGAAATATATGTTATCCCAAGGTATGGAATGAATGTCGTATTCAAGTGCGGTCATATTAATATTTTTTTAAGTCCCTGAGTGCAAATCAAAGGAACTCAAGTTTTCACAAAGACTTTTTTCAGTAATTAAATGTATGTTTTCATAAGGCTTGAGTTACTCCCCAAATAACGATTTTTCTTTCAATTCAATTTATTGAAGACGACTGCAACGATTTTGATAAAATTAAAATTGTGTTCGGTTTCGAATGAAAATCTTCTTCGTTGAATGAATTGTGGACCGTTCAATACATAAGTAGTGTTGAACGAATTGAAGTCTTATATTCAAAAAGCTTTAATGTTATCAAGCGATGAAAAATTACGCATACATTTACATATCTAGAGCACCACCTTAATGTAACGTTCCTGTTATTATCTTATTTCTGTTATTCATCCCTATCACAGATTCCATCGTAATGTGCTAAAGATCCCGAAAAATCAATCGAGAATCCATTCGTAGTGAAAAATCTGCTACAAATTTGGAAATTCATAGATTTGTATCACTGAATCCCAATGAAACGGAAATACTTCGTCTTTTTCTACGACAAGTTATTCTTTTAAAAAAATCATTAAAAATTAAAGTATTTTTAATGATTTTTTTACAAATAAATAATGTTTTTAATAAAAAGCATGAAAACAACTAACAAAGCTGAATATGATAGGCTTTTGACATTTATAAATATTCTTTTTCTTCTGGCGCCGCAATAATTTGTGTGTGGAAAACTCGCCTTCGAGTAAAATTCTCTTTTGCTTCCCTTTTTTCAGTCACTCATTTGAGTTTAATCCAGAAAAGGCATATTTTTCTCGACATTCAGCAAACTTTTTAAATTTAAACAAAATGTAGACTAATTTCGAAATTTTGCATGAGAGCGTTTCAATATAAAGCAAGTTTTTTTCGATTCCATTCGCATTCTGTGAACACAATTTTTCGTTATACGTAGCGTAATAATCCATAATTAGATTTGTTACGATGGAATCTGTGATAGGGCTGATTACAAATAGTTTTCCGGTGAATAAGCCAGCTGCATTCATGCCTTGTCAAAAATGCCCAGAAATGTATTCCAGAGACAAACCTTAGATGTACTGTTTAGTACACTAATCCTATCTTTTGTCGCACTACACGAATGTGGAACGCTTTGTAAGCTAACAAACTTGCCTTTTTTTCATAGGCAAAAAAAAACCCAATCACTATATAATAAAAATTCTTGGAGCCGTTTACGAGAAAAATAAGCCTTTACGGCTTTGTGCAAAGTTCCGTTAATACTTCTCCTTCGAAGAATGTCATCTACATATGTTCTTAAGTCGGAACGATTTTACATCGTTACATACGGACAAATAGACAAAATTTTGAAATCAGGGTGAAAGCGGCTTTCATCAGCCCGATGATTCTATAGGTGCAGATTATGGTTCAATGTTGTCTCATCTCAATTGGGAATGATTAAGTGTTTGAGAGCAGTTCCTTTGACGTTGCCTTAAAATAATTTCAACCAGGTTCTACACAACAGGGCTTATGTTGAAGCTTATTCCAATTCACATTGCCAGACCGATGTCCTCAGATAAAAGTTGAATTTTTGGGGCTCAATACTTGTGAGAATATGCGATTCAATGGCATTAAAAATCCACAAACATTCTACAATTTGAATTGTTTTGGGTTTTTTCTAGAACAGATTGGCATTTCCACCAATCTACCATGTCGGGCGTAGAACCGTGGAATAGGCGGCTCTAATACTATCGGCAACATTCTCGAACAAAGTGGAGCTGAGCGTCGTCGATTCAGAAGGACTATCTATCCAACAAACTCAATTTAAAAATCTCTAAATTAACTTCTAACTGGAAAAGAATTCACAAGAAATAATTTTGTAATTTTACGCTTTAATAGGATTGGCTTGCAATGTGTGGTTTAAAGAATTCCACGATGACAACTTTCTGACACATCTATACCGAACAAGCAAAAACTGTTTTTATTAATAATTTTAAAGAAAATTTCAACTTTTTAGTGTCAGATTAGTGTCACCAAATCAGTTGCTTCAAAAAGATAAAATAACAAATAAAAGACTTATGGCACGAACCTTAAAAAAAGTCGAAAAATAAGAAAAACAAAAATTAAGGGATGGATGTAAGCCAGCCATTATAGAAAACCCAGGTACACGAACTGAACTACTGAAACATTAAAAAGGGCGGAGCATCTTTAAGTAATTGAATAGCAAACACACAAACGCACTGGCATGGTTGCTAACAATTATCATTCATTAACCAGGGGTTGCAATTTGTTACCTCTCCCTGATTTTTCCCTCAATGAACACAACCCTCAGGACTCCTGAATGAATGAACAATAGAAAAATAGAAAAAAACATAACCAAACAATTTCCTAAGGGATGAGATGTCTTTTGGTATATAAACCCTGATCTTCCACCTAAACAGCATCAGTTTGGAATCGTTTGCGATCGAACGTGGTTAACCTTCATTTCTCAGTGAATTTTGTGAATTTTTTTATATTTTTTTATTGTCAAAATGTCTCGATCATTTCTTATGGAATCTTTGCTCAGTGATATACCTTTGAAGAAAGAAAACCTCAGTCCACATCATGTCCCGCAATTGCCAATGCTTCCGTATCCTGCTTGCTATGTTGGAAGTTATTTGTTTTCCTTGGGTATTCAGCAGCAGCAACAACAACAGCAAGCTATTCATCAACAAGCTCTTCATGCCCAGCAACATCCTCATATGTTTCATCCCTATGCAGCTGCATCGTTGATAGCTTCCAAACGAGAACGTGCCTCATACGAGGAATATCCTTCACCAAAGAGACGAAGCAGCAGTTCAGGATACACGGATATCTGCACATCGCCAACCTCATCCGCCAGCCAGGACTATCAGTCTTTTGATGATGTTTTTGTACCCAAGAAGCCAAGGACTTCCCCGTCGGTAACACCATCCAAATCAGCACCTATATCTCCAAATATCTCCGACTACGCTGATTCCAGCAAAAGAATACGAACAGCCTTCACCAGCACTCAGCTGCTGGAACTCGAGCGGGAATTCTCTCACAATGCATATTTGTCCCGCTTGAGACGCATCGAAATTGCCAACCGGCTGAAGCTATCCGAAAAGCAGGTGAAAATCTGGTTCCAGAACCGCAGAGTCAAACAGAAGAAGGGAGGTTCCGAAAGTCCAACATTCAATGGCAATGGAAATTCGCCGTCGGCGTCAATGGAAGGAGACAAAAAGAACTGTTGTTGTCATGGACATTCACCATCTTCCTCAGTCAGCTGCTACGAAAACTCATGTCAAATGAACCTTTAGAAATTAATTTATTGTCATCGTTAAAATAAAATTGTAAATATGTAATTAGTTTGATGGGAAGATGTTTGATAATTTGTAAATATGAAAAAGTTGTTAAAATAAAATCGAAAATTTTAAAAGAAAACAAACGTTTTATAATTTTCATTCGTTTAGATGTTCTTTTGGGATTTCTCCTTAAGGAATTCTTAATATGCCAGAACCGTTCTTGAATATTTCAATAAGCCTTGTTCCAAAAACATTTCGAAGAATTCAAGACTTCCCTTAAATCTACGAATATCTGTAAGATTTACGATTAGGTCTCGAGAATTGTACAGGCATTTTAATGAAGGTTCCAACCAAGGTGGGTAGAAGCAAGGAGCTGTTGTTTAAGTCGCATTAGGTTCTTTTTCCATCAACAAAAGTAGAATACTTACGATGGTGTCGGGATGTGTTTTCAAAATAAAAATTCTTTGGGACGCCATGTAGCAAAGCAGATTTAGTGGTTTTTTAAGGAGATTTTTTTGCAAATCTATGAGGTTTATAGAGTAGGAATACTATGAACAACATGAGCTAAGAAAATGTTTCGTTTTCATTTTATGGAGTATGCCGTATGCACTTATTTCGAAAAGTTAAATTAAAGTTACGCAAGTTTTTAATAGAGTCCAGTTTTAAAAAAGTGTTTTTATTTTGTTCCTTAATCTGGAGCAAGAAGTTCTAATAAATATCCAAGTTCTAGTGCTCTTATTCCATAAAAAACGAGCTAGAACTAGAGGTGCGAATCCAATTTTTTGAAGAAGAACTTAAACATTAAAGAAACAAAATGAAAATGGTTCACAATGTTGGACAATGTACATTTTAACTATATGAACAGAAAGTGTAACAAAGCGTGATCAAAATCTAAACCGGGATATCTGCCGAAGTTTTCTAAGGTCAGCTTTGGAAACACCTCAGATGGATGCTTTGCATATGTACATAGTTATCAATAATGAAAAAATGCATTGGAAATGCATTTTCTTGCAAATTCTGATCTTTAAAACTGTCAGGCATTTTTCTTTAGAGGCTTGCATAATATTTTATCAAAATCGTTGAAGCCGTTTTCAAGAGAAATTTAAAATTTTTCACTTCTTGTTTGAAAAAATAGATCTTCACTTCTCTTTCGAAATCCCCGAATTCCAAGCACATTGGAAAGCCCAAGAAATACAAATTTTCCGTTATATATTTTTTCAGAAACAAAAAACGAAAAATATCGTTTTGGGGCTTAGACGGATGTTCCCTTTCCATGATCCTTATATTTATTACAAACGTTGTCTTATTTGGATTTCTTTGCCATCGGAAACAACATGATAATCTTTATTTTCAACAACATGGAACTGTTTGATTAATTTGAACAAAGACTATGCGACCATACTTTTCTTGAAAGACCGTTTGGCGGATTATTTTAGAAGAGATCCATATCTCTAAATTTCTTATCATAATGTAATAAAATAAAACGAATTAATGGGACCATTACTGAAACGTTTCTTTTTTTCCTGAACCTCGAGAAAATGTCTCCCGACTTCTTTTATTTTTCACATATGCTATGCGGTACTAACTAAGTTGGTCATGCTTATCTTCTCAAAATTGGTATTCTTATGGTGGATACTTCATCTGATTTTGTTGCTCCTAGTTGAATCTTGCTTTGTTATTCCTGCTGTTATACGAAGCTTCTTCGTTTTAGCTGCTGTTATGTTAATTAACTCTCATGCGTCTAGATTGTCTTTTATTGTTAACCGTATATTAGCGCTTAACGAATAACCTAGTTGAGCTTTCCTTTCAGATTGGGAGACATTTTTCAATAACAAAAGTTGGCAGAGCTTTCCCCCCATTTCATTTTTACTTGCGATTATAGGGACTATAAGGCAAGTTTAGGATTCGTGAATATACAAAAAATTGAGATAACAATATTAAACGACATTACGATCATAGAGAAGTCTAAAAAAGTGATCGACAAAAAATGTCTGTCTGTTTGTCTGTATGTTTGCTGTCAGTATAAGCGATTATCTTCAAACTTGGTGTGTGTGATTATTTTGGCATTCCCCAGAGGGGAAATTGAAATTTTATTTTTAACCCTAAAAATAACGGTACCTGCCATATGACCGTTAAGGAAAAACTTATTTTTCTCGAAAACGGCTCCAACGATTTTGATAAAAATTTTTGAGAATTTTTTTGTTCTATTGGCTATTATTTGATTAGAAGCAAATTTACGGGAAAAGTCTATTATTATTATTATTATTTTTGAGCTTTCTCGGTAACGGCTCTTTGGATTTCTGTCAAATTTTATATTTGAGAAGACCTAAGACTTAATTAATTCTGCATATCAAAATTTTTAATTACTTTTTTTTCTAATTAAAATTAATTTTTGATTTTTTTTAATCAATATTTTAAAAACTAATCAAAAAAAATTATTTTAAATTTTATAATCACATGTATTTTAATAATTTCTAAAAAAGTGCATACCAAAAATTAAAAAAATAAATTCTTTTCAAAAAACTAAAAATAAAAAAACAGGATTTTGTAAAAACCGGTCCTACAATTTTCGAAATAAATTTTTCATAAATTCCTTGTTATTTAAGAGGTGTGAAAGCATACTTCATTTTTACTAAAAACCGTTAAGTATTGTGGTTTTGATACATTTTATAAGTTTAAATTGTCTTATTTTCAACGCAAATGTTACTTATTTCTGTCAAAGATCTTGCTTTCCAATGTAATTATGCACATAAGACCAAGTACGTGCGACCCAGTCGTGCCCAATTGTTGATTTGCCTGGCATGAAACCACATTTGATAGTTGCATTTTATGGTTTTTTAAGACTTTTTAATAGAAGTTTATTTCCAGAATTTCAGAGCATCCACATAGTTCTAATCAAATAAATATGCTAAATCGGTTTGCACAAGAACTCAATCAATCTCTTCAAAATAACTAAAGCCGTTTATGAAATCTAAACGGTTTCAAATAATTTCCCGCAAGGCGTCCACTAATGCTACTATTATGGGAGCAGTTCATCCCCTTCGCCAAGATTAACTCGACTTCAGTGGCTTCTTCCTTCAAACAAGGATTTAAAATGCCACAGAAGAGAAAGTTTGTTTTTTGATCCACTATCGAGAATACACAAATTCAAAGGATTTTTGTTTCAAAATGCATCCCTGCCAGAATCTTCAAGTTAGATCAGCTTCAATCTCAAGTGGAATGCACATAAAACGCAATCCAGTTACTTGTATCCTCTCATTCCCATTAATTTAAGAACATAAAACCATCTCGTTAGTATTCTTCGATTCAAGGATTCTACATCTTGTGCCTTCGCTCATGCTCATTGTGTGTTCACGTGTTCTTGTTTTTCTAAGAAAAAAAAAATTAAAACACTTTTTTAAAGTCAGCTGAAAAATTGCATCAAACCTAAACTAACCAACCTCTACCGAACCCCTCAATATGACCACGGGCACACAGCTCACCTTCAGCCACATTGGCAACTGGCTATCGCACTGACCAATTCGTCCATCTGCCGGATCTTTCAGCCAAATTTCATTAGAAAATCCGCAAATATTGCAACAATTTAAAAAAAAAAAAAAATCAGATACAAATTCAGATCAATTCACATCCTATAGTGAAGCACACCTCCTTTCACCAAACAAAATCAATTACCCAGAAGCATTACAATCTTAAACAATCCCAACTGAAGAGGATCTTTGAAAAAAAAAGAAAAAAAAATGTAAAATTGCACAATGCCCTAATGTCATATAACCATAAAAACTATGATGAAGTGTTTTCTTAAAAGTGGTGGCAAAAGTGTCAACTTTCTTCCATTGATTAGGCATTTGATCAGCGCTGAAAAATATTAAGAATCGTGATCCATCTAGGTCTGCCATCTTTGTCCAAAACTCTGAGGGTATCTCGTCTGGTCCAACCGCTTTTCCATTTTTTGAGCGGTAATTTCAAAAGAAGTTGCTCCCTTGTTGTTTGCCGTCGCCCCGTGTTTTAATGATTAGTGTGTTGGACTGCTAAGCGAATGAGCCTGGGTTCGCATCCCGCTCATAGCCACCTTATTTTCCGGGGTACTGCCTCTTGCGAGGAACTGACAAAACCTCCAAGAGTAAAATTTGTATGGAAAAAGTGCAACTCATCTAGCCGTTCGGGCTCGGCGGTAAATTGTAGGTTCCTTCCATTCCATTCTTGCAGATTAATATCACACACACACAGGAATGGTTGAGAGTACACTAGGCCATGGGTCCTTAAGGAGCTGTCGCGCCAATAAATTTATTTATTTTAGTTCCTGAATATATATATGGTTTGCATCAGCTGCTGTTGCAGATATTTTTAAAGATCCCGATGCGTGTTCCCGTACTCTCTAGTTGAAATTGATCACAATTCTTTTTTGCTTCTTTTTTCCAACGTCTGTTAGCCACTTCCAGGAGTGCATTTTCTATATGAGATGAACATATTGACCACAGGATTTGAAATCGAATTCGAATTGAATCTAGTTATTTGTGTCTTGGCCTCATTATTCCGGCAACATGTTTTTACACTTACTTGGAGGTAACGATGCACATTTGTTTTAAAGATCTGCACTTCAAATAGGGAGGGAAAAACAGAGTCTGGCAAGGCATTCCACATTCGCGTGGTACGACTAAAGAAAGAATCCCTGTACTTGACAGTACGTCCGAGTTGATGGGCATTCCTTGCAGTACGAGTATTACGGTTAAATCGTTTCAGGGGAGGAATGAAACTGGCTATTTCAATAGAACATTGTTTATGGAAGTAGGTATAAAATAATGAAAAGCAGGACACATTAAGTCTCTGCTCCAGAGATGTAAATGTTTCTGTTATTGTTCGATCGCCTATCATTTTTAAAGCTCTTTTTTGTATTCTATCTAGAAAACTCAAGTGGGTTACAGGAGCACCTGCTCAAATGTGGGAATTATACTCAAGTTTAGGGCGAATATATGCTTTATATACTGTAAACCAGATCAGACGGGGTGAAGAACTTCTTGCATCTTCGAAGGAAACCTAAACATCTCGCAGCATTTTTGGCAACGTCAAATATGTGGTCATTCCATAGAAGATGGTCTGTAATGCACATACCAAGAACTGAGAGGTGTTCTGTTTCTTCAATTCAAGTGCCGCTCATGGATAGTGGCATTGGAGGTATGTTTTGCTTTAACGACAAAAGACAACATTGAGTTTAAGAAGCATTAAATTCTACACGACTTCTTATTCCCCATTTGATGATGCTTTCAAGATCAGAATTTAAAGAACTTATCATACGCTGCCGTTGCAGTTCAACATCCGAAGAATGAAGATGTGAATCTGGAAACGAATACGAGAAGCTGAGAGTACGGTCGTCAGCGAAACAATTGATAGGATTAGTTGTTTCAGATAATAAGTCGTTGATAAATATAAGAAAAAGAGTCGGAGACAAAACAGAGCCCTGGGGCACGCCAGCGTTTATTTTGTGAGAATCAGACTTGAATCCGTCCAATACAACTTGTATTGGCCGTTTCGAAAGGTAATTACTAATCCAACGAAGAAGAGATTCGTCGAGTCCAAATGCACGCATTTTCGATAAAAGAGCTTGATGCCAAACTCTATCAAATGTTTTAGAAATTTTAAGCGCAATAATTTTGCTTTTCCCAAAACGATGGAGAGATTGGTAGCCAAATTAATTCTGCATATCAGCATTTTGAATAACTTTATTTTTTTTATTAAAATTTTTCTTTTGAAAAGTCAATATTTTTAAAACTAGTCAAAAAACGAAGAACGGCTAGTATTTAGTATTTAGTATTTATTGCAATAAGTATTCATTGTACATATAAGAGCAGCCTGCTATTTGTAGTCGGAAATGCGTTCGCATCTTTTTAGACCATAAACATATAACAGCTATTATATGCAACAGTTTTCAGTTTTCTTTTGGACTCATAGTCCATATTGGAAAATAACTCACAGCTGTATTTTGCTGTAGGACTTAAACCTCCAAGTGCCCCATATATATTTAAAGAAAACTCCAAGATTCTTTATACTTTCCACATATTCTATTGGGATCAAGTTAAGAAAAAGAGTCGGAAACTGATCCTCACACCTATTTCTGCTTAAAACCATCGCTTTTGTTTTGGTTGGATTAAGGCTCAGCTGATTTTCAACTGTCCAGTTTGAGATTTTACATAATTCCTGATTCATGAGACTGGTTTTCAGTATTATATCTGAATTTGAAAACATCTTATAAATTTGAACATCGTCGGCGTATATGTGATATTCACAATCTAAAAAGCATTTAATTATGTCGTTTATAAAGCAGGAAAATAAAAGCGGTCCAAACACAGAGCCTTATGGAACACCCATAGGAACATTTATTGTTGTTGTAAAACACATATTGCGATCTATTAGAAAGGTATGATGAGATAATATTGCACAAGGAGTTCTCAAAAAAAAAAATTTGTCTGAAGTTTATTCAACAATATGTTATGATTAACGCTGTCAAATGCCTTAGAGAAATCTAAAAACACAATTCATCCCATCATTTCACTGTCGAACCCGGCCCGTATATCTTTAGAAACCTTGATCAGAGACGTAGTGCAGTTATGTCTAGCCGGACGCCAGATTGGTGTTCAGCAATTAATTTTGTATTATTTAGAAAAAAATTTATCTGATCACTCATAACTTTTTCAAAAACCTTGCTCAGAAATGGTAATATAGCGATTGGGCGATATTCAGTTTTGCGGTCTTGAGAAGGTTTCGGCAATGGCAAAATTTTAGCAACTTTCCAAAAATCAGGAAACACAGAAGTGGTCAAAATCGTATTGAAAATGTACGTTATTTGTTGGAGCAAAACCGGTAGAAGAATATTTATCAATTCTGGTTGGATGTTATCAGAGCCAATAGCCTTTGACTTAATTTTTAGGATTTCAAGGCCAACCGTCGAAGTGTCAACACAAGAAAGTGAAAAACTATGGCTTTGGTTGTTTAGAGAATTTGAAACGTGATAAATAGATGATATATTAGATTGCGGTTGGACGAATTTTCTATTCAATTCTTCTGTATTTATTTTATCTGAAAAATATTGCTTACCACGACTTAATCCAGCCTGACGAACATTCTTCCAAAATGTTGAACTAGAATCCCTTGGGTTGAATTGGTTTTTAAAAATATTTTTTTTTGTGTCTCCTAATAAGATTAGTTACTGCATTGCGGGCAATCTTGAATTTATCATATATAACAGAACATTTATATCTTCTCCATCTCGCATATAATTCATCTCGTGCCTTAATATTGTTTTTTACTTCTTGTGTTATCCATGGATAGTTATTTTTTTTTTATTTTTTTTATGTTTAACTCTCACGTGATTGTTAAAAAGGTTATGGATATTATTGTTGAAACATTCAATCTGTACATGTGGCATAAATAGGTGACCAGTCAATGCTTGGACTGTCATTAAATAGATGTTCTAAATTTATACCTACATAGTCATAATATACTGTAGATGTCTCCAAATCATGTGTAAAAAGCGCATTAAATTTCATAAAAATTAAGTCATGATGTGAGGAAGCGGATGCTAAGAGTTGATCATAATGCAAAATTAAGTTTGGATTAGAAACTAAAAAAACGTCAATCAAAGAAGGTACACAATTTGGTTTAAAAAAACTTAAGCTAAAGGAATCAATCATCTCGATAAAATTTCTTTTATCTAACAAATTGAGATTAAGATCTCCGCAGATCAAAATGTCTGTGTACAGAGGCACTAACTCCTCTAGAAGACTTCTTACTAAGGTAAAGTGCGGTACATCATCATCAAGTGCCATGTATATGCAACCAACTAAAAATATTCTATTGAATAATCGTGTAAGGATTTTTTTACTAAATGAAATTTATATGAATTTCTTATGAAAATAGCTACACCTCCTGCTAGTTTATTACATCTATCAGCGCAAACAAATTGAAAATTATTTAATTTGAAAAGATCATCACACATCTCTGGCTTTAACCAAGTTTCAGAAACACACATAATATCAACCTTGCTACTATCAAAAAGTATACGCAAATCATCTATTTTATTTTTTATACTTTGAGCATTTAAATGACAAAGGAAAAGCATATTCTTCCTAACCAGCAGTTCGGGTTTAGGAATCGCCATAGTACTTCACATCAATTACTTAGGATATCAAATATAATCAAAACTAATTGTGATATAGGTAGATCTACAGGTATGGTCCTATTAGATATCGAAAAAGCTTTTGACTCTGTTTGGCATAATGCTCTTATTTACAAAATGGAAACATTCGGGATACCGAATTTTCTCATAAAAAATAGTTCAAAGTTTCCTATCTGGAAGATGTTATAAAGTATATGTTAATAAAAGTAAATCTGTTGTAGTAAGCGTTAATTATGGTGTTCCCCAAGGATCAGTCCTTGGTCCTGTTTTATACAATGTCTACACCTCAGATATTCCACAGCTTCCGTATTGTGAAATAGGGATTTATGCAGATGACACCTGCATACTTTCATCGCATGAGTTTGGTCTCTACATTGAGACAAATCTTCAAAATGCACTTGAAATCCTAATGAGATATTATCACAGATGGAAAATTAAGCTAAATACTGGAAAGATAAAATCAATCTTTTTTCACTCGCAAAAGGAAGCGATTATTTCTTCCCAGTAAAGAGTTGGAACTCAATGGAACTCAAATAAATTGGGAACCTAATGTGCAATATTTGAGAATCAATCTTGACAAGCGCCTTACTTTCAACGAGCACATTAACAAAACAATTAAAAAAGTCATTATTGCAATTAAAATGCTCTATCCGCTAATAAATAGAAAATCTCTTTTGAGTACGGAAAATAAAATCATCATACATAAGGTCGTGTTTCAATCAATTTTGTTGTATGGTTGTCAGGTATGGGGGAATTGTGCTACTTGTCATATTAAAAAACTCCAGGTGAGCCAAAACAAGATACTAAAAATGATGCTTAACTTACCTTGGCATCATTCAACTAATGATCTTCATATCCAAACAGGTGTTGAATTGATTTGTAGAAGAATTCAAAAGCTAAATGAAAAAATTTTAATAAACGGCCATATTTCTGATAACCCTTTGGTAGTTCAATTACACATATAATAATAACTAACTTATACTTTTTGTTTCCTGTTGTTTACTGATTTTTTTTCTTTCCATTTATTTGTTTATTTATTTATTTATTCCTTCTGCCTGTTCTGTTATATTTTTATTTATTGTATACTTGGTCAATTATTCACTTATTTATTATTCTGTTTATTTATTCATATATTTGTTATTTGTTGTTTATTCATTAGTATTTATTTATTTATTTATTATTTAATTTCATCGTTATTTTGTATAAATTGAAGGTTTTTATCATACTTTCCTTCAGAATGTTCTTATTTTCCTTGCAATTATAACTTATAATTTTGTTAAAATAAATTATTCAGTAGAAAGATTATAGTAGCCACCAATTATAATGTTTAAAGTACGAAATAAAAATATCTATCTATCTTTAAATGACAAACATTAATGCCTTTCTTTTGTTTGCATAAAATATCGACCAAGACTTTGCATTCAACTACGGCTACATGAGATGCACTTTTTTTTAGACAAATTTTACACTTGAAGGATTTGTCAGTTCCTCGGAAGAGGTAGTACGCCGGACAAAAAAGGAAGTTGAACCCCGACCCTTCGCTTAGCAGTCCGAAACACTAGGTCCCTAACCACTAAGCCATGGGGCACTATTGATTAGAAAACCTACATTAACCTAGAATCTCTTTTTTTCCTAATAAGTATTGCAATTCTATTAATTTCGAATGACTTACCTGTCACCCCTAATTTCATCTCGATTTCAAAAGAATAGTTTCACTTTCAATTCTGAAAGCATTTCAATCATATAAATATTCCAAAATGCAGGAAATATTTCTCAAAATTATTCGATAATTAGTGTGAAATTACTTCCGAAAAACCAAAAACTTTGTGTTCCAATTTGTTTCGAAAAAAATGACATTTCTCATTAAAAACACAAACAATCTGACATTTAATCCGACAGGCATGCCAAATGTTAATCCGGCTTTTATCTTCTGCCAAATTGACAAATAATTTCATGCATCCATTTACGGAAATAAATGTAGCTTCCTCTTAGACTTCATGGCTATAAGCAAAAGCAAAACTGTCATATTGTTTCCGTTGCAATATGCATCGCATCCGATGCACGTTCGCATATAATGCTCGCCATTTAAATGGAATTAAGTCGAAACTGTCAAATCCCTGTAGATGCCTATTTATCCGTCGTTTATGCTGTCATCCTGTTAAGCGCTGTTCGCGTGTGTGTATATCTTTTATACTCTCTATAAATGACTTCCCAAGGTATCATCAAACTATTAGACGACACACAATCACACGTATTCGGCCAATATGAGGAACTTTAACGCTTTAATAGTATTATAGCCGTTTATGTCTTTATGGATCCTTGTTCATAGCGTTGTTGGGTCGACTCAGACTCATGTGAGTGAATATGTTTTTTTTTTGTTGTTTTTTGATGTTCGTGTTTACTTTTATATTTATTTTTTTTTGTTCTTTGACAGCCTCATGGGATGGCTAAAGTGAATATTGCTCGATCTGAGGGGGGTATGAGGGGGAAATCTTTGGATGTATGCCTGCTCCAGAGCAAAGGAAGATTTCAATGAAAATGTTTTCCCCATTGGGATGATTTAACCCGCGCGGATGTAGGATATTGCAGAATATGGCGACGTGAAGGCAGACGTTTTGGATGATTATAATGGCAGGATTCCAGAGAGGAACTACAGTTCTCAGCTGGTGCCGACCTGATTGCATATTGGATTTTAATTAAATACTTGTTGTCAGCAAGGATGTTGTGTGCATGATGAAGGATTTTTTTTGTTTAGTATTTAAAAAACGTTAAACTTATTGTATATTGTTTTGAATTTTTTTGGACTATTTGTATTATTACTTTGGTAGCACTGAACCAGTAAATTCCCACACCTTGGTGGTCTATAGCCACAAGATAAGATCCTTCACAAAGCCACTATAAATTCATTAATTATCCTTTCGTTTTTTAATGATCAAACCACAACCAACCACAACATCATTAAATTTTGCAATTTTCTCACGATAACCTAACCAACAACAAAAAATGTCTTTAAAGCCAAAAATAAGAAGAAAACCCTCAAAGTGATGCAAATTCGATCCGTCTTGCTCCTGCAGAACGACAATTTTGCAATTTCTAAAACCTGAAAAGGGCACCAAATTGCTTTCCATTCAATTGTCCGTGAAAAATTTAAGATTCTTTTCATTCTTGTAAAAAAAAATTTCTCAATGGCCACTCAAAGGAAAGAAAGGACATTTCAAAGGCAAACTCTTCAAAAAAAAAAAAAAAAAAAAACAAAGATTGTTCTACCCAAATGATCCCCCAGGGAGGAATAATAATAAACACTTGTTTCTCTACCAAGCAATTATTGTTTGTCAAGTATTTTTCTTCATGCATCTACTCAAGGATCACTTGAACCATTGGTACAGGTAGATCGGGCACCAAAAATTCATACTGCGCAAGTTTTCCAGAAATTTGCCACTCTAAAGGCCGCCCTCCAACCGATCCATTGTAGAGGATCGCAGAATTGTTACAATTCATTTGTTCCGAATGTTTTTTCATTCACAAGTTTTGAGTGGATCAATGGAATCTCCTGCTGTTCGCATGCAACGAACCATCGATCTGCCAGATGGGCAAAGTTGCATCCTTCTACGTTCTATACCTGTCTTCGAGCGAGATTCCTTGGATTCGTTGCAATAAGCACTTCATGAATGAATGAAACTCAAGATAGTGTAACTGATCGCTCGATTGTTGAGGAGATCCAGGTCCAGTACTATATCAATGGGATTCTAATTGTTTGAAAGTGGATTTTCAAGTTGATGTGCAACTTGTTAAAAGATCATTAGCTCCAGGATTGTTTGAATGGTGGTAAAGGACGAAAAGAGGCTTGGAAATGTAGCTATCGATTCAAGGAATTCAAGGAGAGGTTATTTGTATAGATTTACCTGTGTAAGATCAGGTGTTCAAGGAATGCTTTGTTTTCACAGATCTCTGTATAGACAATGACTTTGTCTTTGCCAGACAGTTTGTCGCCAAATTTGTCGTCTGAGAATGCAAAGTTAGATCTTTGCTAAAGGACATGGTTCTCATGGGAATTTATTTTAAAAATGAAGTTCATGCTTAGCGTGAAATTTTTCCAGATTTTAAATAGTTTTTGAATTTTCTGATATTTGGTAATGTTGTTTCCCACCATCTTGGTTGAATCATGAGTGGCTTCTTAATGTTGATTCTTGCAATTATGGCAATAGTTCGGTCGGCAATTATGGGGCTAAGTGGACAAAAGTCGGCAGTTAATGAAATTTTTGGATGTTGTTCAGGGATGGTTAATTATCATTTGAACCTCGTTGAAGAAAAAAGGATTGGGGGGAAAGACTGCAAAATTGTCGACCTTTCTCTGGTTTTTCCTTAATATTTTGTTCGTCCTATGGCAGAAGCATATCTTTAATTTTTGTAGAACGTTAAACTTGTATGAAGGTTTGTCAATTCCTTAACGACATATAACGCTTAGAAAAAAAGGTAATTTTTCAAATATCGATCAAAATGCAGAATCCCACGTTATTTCTTCTGTTATAGCCGAATTATGATGAAATACTGTTCCCGGTTAAAATCACAAATTCTCTACAAACCCTTCTCCTCGTTTTCGCAGAAGTGGCCTGTGCATATTGTAAAGCAACGGAGACCTGCTTTCTTGAATCTGCAAGCTCAAGTTCTATAGCCTTTGCTGAACTTGCAGAAAACAATCTTGAGAATCGAGAGAAGAAAGCTGAGTCTCTAGGACCACAGCACATGCACTGCCCTTGAAGTTGTCCATCGGAGATTCCTCAACTGTGTTAAAGAGCTGATATTCCGCAAGGTTATTTTTCCAAATGCCCCCAAAATTTGGCCTCTTATGTCTTCTAGGTCTCCTTCCTTTTTGGATTCAGTATCAGTTATCTTACAGAATTTTGTCCCCAACCATCTTCAGACTGGTCCTATCTTGATACTAGATCGATGATTTGGTCTTCATATTTCGTCTGAAGACGACTTTTCACAGTTTTGCTATTTGGTCGACTCTCCTCCTCAATCATGTCAACCAGGTGTTAAATGGAAAACTGGCATTCTCCACTGTATGGCCTCGTCAACACTCAGCGATGGGCGGAATCCTATTTCCTGCGCTGACTTTTGTGGATGTTAAGAACTTGCAAGACACTTTTGGTGATACTAAGCACTGACAGCGACTAAATCAGTGTTTAAGTTGGGAAACCGGCTGATGCGTTCTTCTATTTATTCCCCCACTCGTCTTCAAGCATCCTCGTCCTTTTGATAATTTTATTAGTAATTTCGGATAGAGTCACTTTGACCGGAGAATTTTCGCGTCTTTCTAAGGACAACTTAGAAAAACAACTCTCCCAAAAAAACGCTTTAGTGAAGTTGAAAATGAGCTTTGGCTGTGTCATATCAGTGACGTGCAAAAGCAGCAATCGATGTTCCCAATTGTTACACCTTGTTTGGTAAATACTGTGCATTCTCATTTTGCTCAATCCATGCAGGAACTCTTGATCTGCTGAAAGTTTCCTTTTTACACTGGATGCACAGTCTGGCATTTCCTCACCTGCTTCAACTCCTCCTTTAGAAATAAAACACATGTCTGATCCACTAGATGTATGAAGAGGCAATTTCCAAAAAAAGTATTCGATATCGCACGAACACGGATTCAGCAGGCTCTTTTGAAACGATAACTCAAAGAATAACTGAAACGATTCCTTCTCAAGATTCAGGATTTATGATCAGCGACCACTCTTAATGTCTGGAATCTGAAAAAAGATTGTGCAGTTTTCCCCCGCTCCTCTTTTCGAACAGAATCTTCGAAGTCAAAAACTTGATAAAATGGTAAATTAACCATCTCAAAGTTTCATTAGCTTTCGGCAAGAATAACTCTATAATATATAGTATTACACCCGTTCTTGTGCTGATTTTGCCATTTTACATTTTTCTTATAAACAAAAAGTATAGGCCAAAGCTTCCCACCTTGCAGCACACCATCGTATTTTGTATTTATCTTTATCTACGATTTGTATTTATCGCTAAACAGTTCGTCGCTAATTCTACGCTGCCAGAGTGTGTCATGGTCCCACCTGTACTTAAGAGCGTAAATGATCCTATGGGACCAATCTTCTTTCGCACTCGTACAGTGGCTAGAGTTTAAAAAGATCTTGACGTACAAAAATCCGCTGGTCCTGATAGTATCCCCGCTATTGTTCTGAAGAGGTGTTCTTCTACCTTGGCAAAGCCACTGCGTATGCTGTTCTATCTATCCTACTCTTCAGGGCTCGTTCCGAGCAAATGGAAGACAGCTTTTGTCCAGTCCATAACTAAAAAAGGCGAATCGTCCACCCGCAAATTACCGACCGATTGCACTTACGTTCCTTCTTTCCAAGGTCATGAAAACACTTATTAATTATAAAATCAAGAAATATCTTGAGGAACGAAAGCTTCTAAATGACCGTCAGTATGGCTTTCGTAGCAATAGGTTCACTCCCACTGGTGATATGATGGTTTATCTCACCGAACAGTGGAACAAATCTCTACTTCGTTCGGAGAAAGTTCTTTCGGTTTCGATGTTTCTTTTCTTTGCTGGATTAGAAATTACCTTTGGGACCGTTCAATACAAGTTGTATTGGATTGGTTCAAATCTGATATCTTCAAAATAAATGCTGGTGTGCCCCAGGGCTCCGTTCTGTCTCCGACTCTCTTTCTCATTTTTTTATAAATGATCTCCTGTCTGAAACTTCTAATCAACTAAACTGCTTCGCTGATGACAGTACACTCAGCTTTTTCATATTCATTTTTGGAGTCACAACCGCAGTCTTCGGATGTGGATCTTCAACGGCAACGTATGATAAGGTCATTAAATTCTGATCTTGACAGCATCATCAAATGGGGAATAAGAAATCGTGTAGAATTTCTCTAAAGCGTAATACACCTTCCTTGCCATTATCCATGAGTGGTACTTACATTATGAAAACTGATCATCTTGAAATTCTCGGTATGAGCATCACCAGTCACCTCTTGTAAAAAAGATCATACTTATGATGTTGCAAAAAAAGCCGCAAGATGTTTGGGCTTCCTCCGAAGATGTAAGAAATTCTTTTCCCCTTCTGATCTGGCTACTATGTACAAATTATACATTCGTCAAAGACTAGAATATAACTCCTATATCTAGGCGGGTGCTCCATCAACTCACTTGAGTCTTTTGGATGGTATTCAAAGAAAAGCTTTCAAGTTGATTGGGGATGATATCATCATTAGAACATTCACGTCACTTGAACATCGACGGAATGTTTCATGTCTCTCTCTTTTCTACTGTTATTTCTACGGTCAATGTTCTAGAGAAATAGCTAGTTGCATTCCTCTCCTTAAACAGTTTCACCGTAATACTCGCGCTTCCAGGAATGCCCACCAATTTACCCTTGAGCCCAATTTCGGTCGTACAGTCAAGTACAGAGATTCGTTCTTCAGCCGTACAACTCGAATGTGGAATCTCTTGCCTAACTCTGTTTTCCCCTCCTATTATGATGTTCAGAAGTTTAAAACCAATGCATCGGCAATTCCTATTAAACCCTCTCCTTCCTCACTTAGCTCGCGCTGTGCCCACCGACATCAAAAGGGCAGCCCAAATCCCTTTAGCGTGTGCAAATTATATATAAAAAAAAAATCTACAAATTGTCTCATCTGACATTAAATTATTTTCTTCTCTCATCATAAATCCGAGTCCAAGTTTAATTATTGCATAGAATGTCCTTTTTTTTGCCAAACCACTATCATTCCATTGATGGAACGACCAACAACAGGAATCTTTAATCCCTTAATCATTGTCTATCGGGCAACATAACATAATTCAAGGACGAATTATTTAATTACAGACCGCAAGCACAACACACATGGATGTGTGTGGTAACCTAAACTCATAATAATATACGTACAGCCATGTGGTTTAGTCCTGTGTATGATTAGAAAAACCAAACACACAAACAGCCGCAGAGAAACCTGCCATTTGCCAGATTATGACAGATACTGTCTGCCACAACAACATTAGGTGGAGTAAAACTGATGAGTGATGAAAGTTGACAAACCTATGTCAGCGGGACATCAGTTTGGACAGAGAACGCATTGATGCTTATGCGATGCAGTTTTGCATCCTTGATATCTATACCTATTCATTAAACGCCCTTGGGTGATGATAATGGTCTAATTTTTCGTCGGAAAAGTCCTTCATTATTCCAGGATATAAATCATAATTTAAGTTGGCTGTGTAAAAGGATATCATTTTCAGCTGATGATGTTGCGGAACACAAATCATCACTAATCCTGTGTATAGTATCTATAAACCTATCCCATATTTATTGCAAGGATTTTGTTTGGTGTGTCCTTTTGTTGAGGGGGTTGGCAAATGCACAAGCACATCCCTGTAGGGTAATTTAAAAAATGTTTACATCGCCTCAAGAAATGGTCGTTAGTAAAAGTGCAAATAGGTTTACAGTTCTGATGCTATTTTCCCATGGGTTCTTCATATTTGATGGCCTGTGAAAGGAACACAATCCTTTTGCTGAGTTTTTTCTAGTTTCTTTTTGAGGCAGGTGTATGGGAATATAGAGTCTGACTCCATTATGGAATGTGTACACACCATCACTCTGTTGGGAATTAGGAAGAAATCGATTTATATTTTAATTCTCTCTCTAGGCTCTGTCGATGTGGACCTTAACCTGTTGGTTGGAGAGGAAAATCCTGCTCCCGCATTCACCACCTGATGATTTCACACAGGATAATGCTTTTTAGGCGGGGAAAAGAATTTGTGCGAAGGAGGAGAAAATAAGGGCTTTTGAGGATATGGAAGGAATTTCGCACATGATAAAATGTCTAGAGTTGTAATAGGGAGCTTTGGGGATGAAGAGCTCTCAGTTAAGGAGAATATGGAGCTTTCAAGCGTTTAAGGTTAGGCTAGACAAATGAATGATGTTGACTGAGGGAGAAAGGAAGCCTTATGATTGTAAATTGAACTTACGTTGGTATTAGAACTTTGTTACAACAATAAACAGCTGAAAACCAACCAGTCGTTCAGTCTTCATCTTCATTGCAAATTTACTGTTTTGTATCAGTGTATTGGATTGTTGATACAGTAGAGGCCATATTAAGGGAACAGCAATTCTTTTTAGGGAAACATTACAAGGAACAATTTATACTCTAATTTAATAATTTTAAACCCAACGAGCATGTGTTGTAACATAATGAGAGCTTTTGGATAAAAACAACTGTCCGTCTTTTTTTGCACATATTTTTAACGATTTTCTTGGAGGTACCTACTAGACGAGCAGAAAAGACGGGAAGAACACCGACTTCTCCAAAAGAAAAAGAGAGAGAGAGAGAGCGATCGAAGATATTGAGAAATGCTACTCCAGGAACAACGTGCGGAAGTTTGACCAACAGGTAAAAAGAACGTGCCAAGGAAAAAACTCGCATCTCAAAAGCCTGTAGAGATAAGAATGGAAACCTCGTAATAGAGTCACAGTCGGTGCTGAGTACATGCAGACTGTTAAACGGCGATGAAGACCAAAATCCCGCTGTCAGGCAGAACCATTCAACATGGACGAAAACTTCCGTCCACCTGACCAAAATGAAGTGAGGATAGCAATATCTAAACTAAAAAAACAACAAAGCTGCTGGACCCGACGGACTACCCGCCGAACTTTTTAAAGCGGCCGGAGATGACCTGGTGAGGTGCGTACACTAACTCATCTCTAAAGTTTGGACAGAAGAAAGTATGCCTGATGAATGGAACCTCGGCATCGTTTGCCCGATCCACAAGAAAGGAGACCCTCTAAACTGCAGGAATTAGTCTCCTGAATATCGCCTACAAGATCCTCTCTGCCGTACTATGTGAACGCCTGAAACCTTTCGTCAGCAACCTGATTGGCCCCTTTAAGTGTGGTTTCAGACCAGGAAAGTCCACAATCGATCAAATATTCACGCTACGGCATATCCTGGAAACTACCCAAGAATTTCAAATCGATATCCACCACCTCTTTATCGACTGTGTACGATATCATTTATAGAGATGATCTATACAGAGCCATGCCAGGTTTTGGCATCCCCACAAAACTCGTCCGACTGTGCAGGATGACGATGGAAAACTCTCGTTGCTCCGTCAAGATTGGTAATGACCTCACAGAAGCTTGTGACGTCAAAAAAGGATTCCGACAAGTTGATGCGCTATTGTGCGATTTCTTCAACTTAATACTTGAAAAAATTATAAGAACCTCGCAAGTCAATTGTAGTGGGACAATTTTTTTCAAGTCGACATAGACATCAACTGGAACGTTTGCTAGCATTGAAGCTGAAGCGGCTAAGATGGGACTAGCAGTCAATGAGGCCAAAACGAAGTACCTGCTGTCCACAAAAAGGGACACACAACACCGGCGGATTGGACAAAACATCACAATAGACAGGTACAACTTTGAGGCAGTTAGGAACTTTGTTTACCTCGGATCAGCTATAACATCTGACAACAACTTCTCGTCAGAAATAAAGCGAAGAATTACTCTTGCCAATCGCTGTTTCTATGTACTAGGATGTTAATTGAGTAGCAAAGCCCTCTCTCGAAAGACAAAGGAGACTCTGTATAAGACCCTAATCATCCCAGTCCTGCTCTATGGCGCCGAGGCATGGACTTTATCTAAAGCGGATGAAGATACTCGTAGTCGTTTCGAGCGTAAGATTCTTCGGAGGATTTTTGGCCCTATCTGCGTTAACGGGCTTTGGAGGAGAAGGTTCAACCAAGAACTATACGATCTGTACAGCGACATTGACCTGGTCAAAAAATACGCATATCACATTTAAGATCGCTAGGTCATGTAGAGCGAATGGACAACAATGCTCCGGCTCGCAGGATCTTCGATTCCATCCCAGTGGGTAGACGCAGTCAAGGAAGACTTCGCCTTAGGTGGCGCGCTCAAGTGGAGGACGACCTCAACCAACTTGGAAAGCGAAACTGGAGGCAGCTACCCAAAGACCGAGCTGGCTGGAGAGGCATGTTGGTTGAGGCCCAGGTTCGTCCCGAACTGTAGCGCCCCTTAAGTAAGTAAGTATAACGATTTTCTTGGAGGTAAAGAAACTAAGCAGAAGATATTTACGTTTGTCGTACCTACTAAATTCAAGTGAAAATTGTTTTTCAATTAAATATTACATTTGAAGATTTAAGGCAACAAATGTGTTATATGTAAGTATAACAGTTAAGTGTTTTCTTCAGATCGAAGAATTTCTATGGGATTTTAACAGAAAGTCATGGGATTTTTGTTGAAACTATAAACCTATAATCACTGAATGTTTTGAAATTTTATCAAATTTCGATTCGAAAGTCACAAGAAAACAAAGAAAATCCTATCTTCACGATCATTTAACTGTTTTAATTGTTTGATATGTTTGTGGAAATAGAATCGTTAATGATCACAAGGTTGATTCGAAATTAGATTTTTGGGATATTTGTTCGTAATTAAAAACGAAGAGTTTTTTCCGCTCTTAGTATTTATGTTCAAAATTTGGATTTTTTGGAACGTAGAGAGCTCAAAGTCTTATTCTCTGGTTATAATCTTGAATAGATGCCGAAACTATATTTGTGGAAAAAAATTGATTTCGTTTGACATAAAGTAGAAGCAGTGTTCATGGGAAACAATTAATATCTTAAATGGACTCCAATAAGGTGATGCTCTGGCTTGCATCCACATAAACCTGGCGTTGAAGAAAGCAATCAGTAAATCTGGGATTCAACAAGGACTATCGCCACCAAGTTTAACCAGATATTGGCTTACACAGACGTCATAGACATAATCGGCAGAAGTCAACAAGCTGTACAAGACTCCTTCACACAGATCGAGGAAGTGGCACAAAACCTGGGGCTGTATATCATAAAATAAATAAATTTATTGGCGCGACAGCTCCTTAAGGAGCCAAGGCCTAGTGACTTATACTCTCAACCATTCCTGTGTGTGTGTTGTTACTCTGCAAGAATGGAAGGGACCTACAGTTTACCGCCGAGTCCGAACGGCACATGAGATGCACTTTTTCGAGACAAATTTTACTCTTGGAGGTTTTGTCAGTTCCTCGCAAGAGGCAGTACCCCAGAAAAAAAGGTGGCTATGAGCTGGATTTGAACCCAGGTTCTTTCGCTTAGCAGTCCGACACACTAACCACTAAGCCACGGGGCACTACTGGGGCTGTATATCAATGAAGGAAAAACGCAGCACATGGCGGCTATGTCTGCGATAAGTGTTGGTCTAAAAATCAGGCAATTAGGGTATAGTGGATTTGAAATAGTGCAATCCTTTACCTACCCTGGGGTTAAAAGTAGCAGCCAATATTATGGAGCAAAAAACACGCGGGCGGGCGGCTGCTAAAATCAGGATGAGTGAGAAAGATTCCGGAGAAGTTAAAATCAATTACATGAAATTGACAATCAATTGGAATTAATGGAAGAACATGCTTGATGAGGCTCGAACCGGATCCCGGTTGTTGCGCGGATGATGATGAGTGTTCATGGAAACCATCTGGAGAGGCTACTTTAGCCAGTTGTGAAATGGCGATTACTCTCAATATTTTGCCAATGACAACGAAGAAGTTCATTCGCCCGACTAAAATGGATCATCGCCATCGCCAGATGAAAAAAAAAAACAAAAAAAGCAAGTGGTGACGATGAGCACAAGCGGATTTTTTAGACAGTCTGAAGATGGTCCAGGTGCATAAACCAACTCATCTGCAAAATATGGTCAGAGGAAAGTATCACTGATCTCAGTTCCATCTGATGCATGATCCACAAAAAAGGATATCGACTACTCCGTACCAACTATAGAGGAATAAGCCTTTTAAATATCGCCTTTAAGATTCTGTTCAGCATTTTATGTAAATGTCTTAAGCCGTTTTCGAAAAAACTAATAGATCTTTACTAAGGCGGTTTTAGACATAAAAAAATTACTATCTATCAAGCATCGAGGCCCACAACCTGTTCATCGATTATAGAGGAGTTTATTTATTAAGGACCTGATCATTTAGGTTTGAAGCAACCACAAGCCTCGGATACGAACGGATTGATAAAAGGGGACCTCGACCGACTGCGAAACTGGAGGTTGAAAAAGCTAGTAGGTTGAGGCCCAGGTCTACCCAGGAGCATCATAAATGAAAAGTAAGATTAGGAGTTTTTCTAAGCACGATCTTATCTTTACTTGCTTAGATATGATTTGTCAAATTCGTGAGCAAAGATTTCAATACCGTGATTTCAAAAACATAAACGTGTCTCCCTTGTTGCGAGATTTCAACAACATAGACTGGAATTCACTTTACCTTATGCCGAACATAAATGAGCAGATAAGTTTCTTTGGGCGTAATCTCAGTTTTTTGTTTGACATGCATGTACCTGTAAAAACTTGTATTGTGAAACATAAGTACGTCACCGCCTTGGCTGACTATGGAGAGATGCCGCCTACAGTCAATGGAGACGATACAGGGTCGTACATTTTCACCGAGTTTACTGCAGGTTGCGAAATTAAGTGGTCGCAATGATAAGATCAGCAAAAATGCGTTATTATGAACAGAAACTCGGTAGCTCAGTTTCTAGTAAGAACGTATGGAAAAGGCTGAGAGAAATTGGTATCGGAAAACAATCTAAGCCCCTTCCTAGTGACATTGACTGCGATGTTCTCAATAAGAAATTCACCTCCAAACCTCACTCGTCAAGCGAGGAAATTCCAAGCAGTTTCTTGAACGTAGATGAAACAAGTACTGTCAATAGCAATTTCAGTTTTGTTAGGCTACAGGAAGAGGACGTTGTTGAGGCAATATTATCAATTAGATCGAATGCCATTGGTCTCGATTTAATAAACCTTAAGTTTGTTAAGCTCCTTCTCAAATCCTTACTGCGTTTCATAACGCAAATTTTCTACACTATTTTGACAACCTGTGAATTTCCATTTGAATGAAAGAAAGCTAAAATTATTCCTATTCCTATTAAAACCTCAAGCACAGTGACAGAGTTCCGACCAATAGCTATTCTTCCTTTCCTTTCAAAAGTCGTCGAGAAAGCAGTCTTTAAGCAAGTTCAAAATTATCTGTCCTCCAACAATCTGTTGAGTTCCTACCAGTCTGGATTCCGGCCGCAACGGAGCTGCACATCAGCCTTACTTCTAGTTTCTGATGAAGGATGGTGACCAAATATCATTTTTAACCATATTGGACTTCTCAAAGGCTTTCAACACTGTCAACCATTCAATATTGTGCAAAAAGCTGCAAAATTTATATAGTTTCTCCATCGAGTCACGTAAGCTAATCCTTTCCTATCTCAGTGAGAGACAACAATGTGTTGTCGCAAACGATCGCTCTTCCAGTTTTATGAATGTTTTAACAGGTGTGCCACAGGGTTCTATACTTGGGCCAAGTCTTTTCTCGCTATATATAAACGAACTCCCACTTGTTACAAAAAACTGCAAAATCCACCTATATGCTGATGATGTGCAACTTCTGATCAGTCGACCTTTGTCGGCGAAAAATGAATCGGTTGCCTTAATGAACGAAGATTTGCTACTCATCTCACGTTGGTCCAAGAGAAATGCCTTAATCTCAAATCCCGCCAAGTCGAAAGCTGTTCCCATCTATCGTAAATACTTTGATGAATCGACTTTAAGTCGATAGAAATCTGGGTATGGTTTTCAATCGCACCTTGACATGGAATGATCATCTGAATAGCGTTAGAAAAAGTTTCATTCCTAACAAAACTAAGCTTCTACTTGAAAAAAATCTATTACTTCCCATATTACTGTATGGATGTGAAGTCGGTGACTTAGACTACGTGACTACCCGTAAACTCAATGTTGTTTATAACAATATTGGCCGCTATGTATATAACCTACGCCAATATGACCATGTTTCTTCATTTTCGAAACAAATATGTGGCTGCAGTCTTGATAGTTTATTGAAATTTCGCTCACTAAGTTACCTGCATCTAATGATCCAATCCGAGCAACCGGATTATCTACACAGTAGGCTGAGTTTCCCTCATTCTTCAAGGTCTCACGCTCTTATACCACCTCGTTTCTAATATCTTACTACCCAGCGTCAATTCATAATTCACTCACTACCAATCGCAATGAGGGGAATCATGGGCATCAGAATATTTAAATTTTTACTTTTCAGATACTTGACAAATAGTTGAACGTCAGGTTATCAATTACTTTGATTGTATTAAAAATAACTTTTCAATTTTTTATAAATTATCATTTTTATTATAATTATTGCTATTATTACTGTTACTGAATATTAAATTCCTTGTAATAATTAATCATGTAAATTCAATTAAAGGCTTGCAATATTTTATTAGACTTATGTTCTACTTTGTAAGCGATTTTAAATAAAATAAATACAATAGGTATAATACAATACATAAATAGCACCACGCTGTATAGCGCCATCAAATGTGAAGTACCTTACTAAGTGTTCACGGAAAGATTAAATAAAAATCCATAAATTCTCGTAAAATTCCAACCTGCAGTTTCTGTGGGAAGAAATTAATTTTCTGATGCTCAAATCAAGTTTTTTCACATGTATTATTTTTTTTAAGACTTAACTACCTTTTGGTAAAAGTGTTTTAAGCCTTAACCCAGATTTTTTCTTCAGTGAAAGATTCTAGTGCGCTTTGAGTTTTATTTTTTTCCAATAAAAGCATAAATAACAGAAGAAGTGCCATATAATTTTGTTTTAATTAAAAAAACCATTAAGAAAAATAAAACCGGTTCTAAAAGGCAACCTTGAGTAAAATCGATTTTTTTTTTCAATACATTGATACCATCCCTTCATATATGCAAGCTTATTGCTGCAAATAAATAACGAAATAACAATATTTTCTTGTTTCCCCTCAACCAAAAAGGACTTCTTAATCGAATTTGAGTACTCAGATGAATAGCTTTCTTCTCTCACAAACAACAACCTTTTTGCTCTCCTTAAGGTCAAAACAAATACATCCTCAGATAAGAAGACACCCTTGAAGAAACCCTTACTTCTTGGCGTCTGTACTTTTACTAATATACCTGTTGCCAATATTGCAACAGGACTTTCTTCTTTTTTTTCGATAAAACAAGCCATGTTTCCCTATCCGCAGGATTGTGTGCGAGAGCATTATGCGAGTCCTTGACTCCAAAGGAATACCGACCAACCGACCGACTGAGGCACCAAGACCAAGTTGCAAGCCTCAAACAGTGGTTAATAAGGGAGGCAATAAAGAGGAAAAAGTTTTTTGTTTGCATCGTAATAAAGTAAAAAAGTTTCATCTTTGTTTTCTTTGGTCTTCGGGATATTGCCTTTAAAATTGGAAAAGCAACTCCGAAGTCTTCCTTCTCCATAACAGCACAGTAAAAGCAATTTATACGAAGGTTGTATTTTTTTCCTCCAAAGTTTTTTTTTTTTTATTTCTTACTCGACGTTGGTACGTACCTATATATCCTGACAGAAACAGAGTTTTCCATTAGCACATCGTGTCCGAAAGGAACAGGACGAACGGACAGCAGAAAAAAGGAAACCGAATTGAAAGGGATTCCATTTTCCATTTAATATTGCCAAAGGATCTCGTCGTCGTCGTAGTCGTTTCTCGTTTATTGTTGCGGCATTTCCTTCATATAGAATGAGATAGATAGTGTATGAAGCTTTTTAGTTTCACCTGACCAGTTCCTGACCCATCCTTGCGAACCCATCATTCACCCAGCTCCAATTATTGCCCCTTCAGTGAATTTTGTTTTTATGCCTTGTTGTTGTTGTCATTACTTATAGAAGCAACTTCTTTGGGGTTCCAAGTGTATACAGGGACTCATCGTCTTCTTCGTCGTTGATGTTGATGTTGACGATGTCGGGTCGGGAATACTATGTGTGCGTGTTTTATTTGAATTTATTAACCCATATACACCACTGTGAAAGCCGAGTGGCTTTGTGCAAGGACACGACGACGACAGCGGAAGAAGCAGGAGCAAAGTGAAAAAAAATTGGGACTGGGAGAATGAAAAAATCGATAGCAATACGTCCATAATTTGACAAATTGGTCTATGCCGCCCCTGCGTCGGTCGGTCGTCTGGCAGCAGGGGTAAGGGTTTTATGGTTTTATGATTTTGTCATTTGATTTTTGAATTATAAGGATGTTGCTGAGGGAATTTTATTTTATTGAATATTCAAGTGATTTTTGAAACACAGAGATTGAAGTTAATTTGTTTTTTTTTTTTTTTTTTTTTCATATGATGAGTTCTTAATAATGCAGCAAATACTTGGAAACTTTCAAAAGAGGTGTGTATGTGCATTGAATCAAATTTGGCGTAAAATCTCCATACTCCTCAAATGTCATTCTTTCATTGGGAAAGTTTGAGTTTTTCGTAAGCTTTTAAGAAGTATGTTTTTATATGAGCTTACAACGATATAAAGGTGCCAGTTATAGCCATCATTGTAACTCATTATTGGAAATTTTAATGTTTGATAATGAGGCTTACAAAAACTCAAATTAGTGATTACCTATGTTGATACAGAAGTTCTAACCTTACAGCTAATATGGACATTATAAGATCATTCTACCCTACTTGCAGTGGTTCAAATAGAAACAAAATGAATCCAGTCGCACCCTGGTTTGATGAGGACTGTAAAAATGCGAGAGAAACATCATTTGCGTGGCTAAGGGCATTCCGTAGCTATAGCGATGAATTTTGTAAAAACCAGTATATGGAAGCAAATAAAAAGTTTAAATCATTAATCAAAGAAAAAAAGATAAGCTACTTCGAGGCTGAGGCTAGAACACTGGCGCAATGCAATAATTCAACCGATTTTTGGAAATTAAAAAGAACTCTGAATGGAAGTAAGTTTACGATCAATCAAGACCTGACCCCTAGGGTTCCATTTACCCATTTAAAAAAAAAAAATTAAATCCACATTCTAATAGTGGCATCATATCATATCCGGCACCGAGTATAGAAAATCACACATTGGATGCGTTTATAACTTGTGGAGAGATACCGAATGTCGTGGAGTACTTAAAGGATGGAAAGGCTGCAGGTTCGGATGGAATACCAGTCGAGTTTTTCAAATATGGGACCATGGAGTTAATAAACAAGCTCAATATATTGTTTAACCAGATTTTGGATACTGGAAGTATTCCACAGCAGTTTAAGGAATCGCTGATTTTTTCGATCCACAAAAAAGGAAACACGCAGAATCCGGAAAATTATTGTGGGATTAGCTTTCGCAACGCTTCATACAAAATTTTTACTTCGGTCCTTCAACGCCGACTAAGCTTCTGGATCGAACAAAATCATTTGATAAAAGAATTTCAAGCTGGATTTAGGCCCGGTTATTCCACCACTGATCACATTTTCGTACTAAGAGGCATCGCTGAAACATATATAAATAAAGGAAAAAAATTATACAGCTTCTTTGTGGATTTCAAAGCAGCATTTTTCGCGCTTTTTTATCGACAAATTTTGTTCAGCGATGAGGCTGATTTCTGGTTGAATGGCTACGTAAATAAGCAAAATTGCCGCATTTGGAGTGAAGAGCAACCAGAAGCCGTTCAAGAACTGCCCATGCATCCCGAAAAATGCACTGTTTGGTGTGGTTTGTACGCTGGTGGAATCATTGGACCGTATTTTTTCAAAGATGCTGTTGGACGCAACGTTACGGTGAATGGCGATCGCTATCGTTCGATGCTAACAAACTTTTTGTTGCCAAAAATGGAAGAACTGAACTTGGTTGACATGTGGTTTCAACAAGATGGCGCTACATGCCACACAGCTCGCGATTCTATGGCCATTTTGAGGGAAAACTTCGGAGAACAATTCATCTCAAGAAATGGACCGGTAAGTTGGCCACCAAGATCATGCGATTTGACGCCTTTAGATTATTTTTTGTGGGGCTACGTCAAGTCTAAAGTCTACAGAAATAAGCCAGCAACTATTCCAGCTTTGGAAGACAACATTTCCGAAGAAATTCGGGCTATTCCGGCCGAAATGCTCGAAAAAGTTGTCCAAAATTGGACTTTCCGAATGGACCACCTAAGACGCAGCCGCGGTCAACATTTAAATGAAATTATCTTTAAAAAGTAAATGTCATGGACCAATCTAATAAAGAACCGATGAGATTTTGCAAATTTTATGCGTTTTTTTTTTTAAAAAGTTCTCAAGCTCTTAAAAAATCACCCGTTATAAGAGTTCTTCAAAGCCTTTATGGTGATACAAAAGCGGCGGTATGGAATGGAGAAGAAATATCGGAATGGTTTCAAACTGAAACAGGAGTTCGTCAGGGATGTGCGCTGAGCCCTCTTTTGTTTGCTCTATATATTGAGGACCTCACTGATTATTTAGCTGGTGGTATCGAGTTTGCAGGAACTTTGCGGACGACATAGTTCTACTAGCACGTTCACCCGAATCACTTCAGCTGATGATTAACCAAGCTTATAGGTAGGTTTCCAATATAGTAAATTTGTACAAATCAAAAGTTATGACTTTTAAAGGTGGTGGTGGGAGATGTTGTCCAAATGAAAGGTGGACTTACAACGAAGAAAGAATTGAAGTTGTTAAGGAATATAGATATCTAGGCATCTGTTTTACAAAGAATCTTAGTATGGAAAAGCACCTCAATGAGAAACTTGTTAAGGCTAAGAATGCCATTGGGGCTACGTGGAAAAAATGTTTCGCCAACAAAATCATTGCCCATAGTAGCAAGTTTTGTGTCTTTGAAGCAGCCTCGGAATCGATAATGATCAATGTATCACAAGCATGGGGTTACAAGCATTATGATACTGTGGAAAAACTTGAGGTTTTATATTAAAAGAATATTTCATCTTCCTTATAATACCCCGAACTATATTGTTATGCTGGAAACAGGACTCTCCCCGCTCTTCATTCACACCCTTAAGCTCCATTTCGATTATATTATCAAGGTACTGCATATGTCCAATGAAAGACCTTCAAGTTATCGAACGAAGAAACAGTTGGTATGCTGAGTGGATGGAGCTGGCGCAGTGGTGTTTGGTTCCACTTAGCTTGGATTTAGGCAACCTTAGTGCATGGAAAGGCACACTCTACAAACTGATTGAGGCTGTTAATCTCAAATATCGAGAGAAATACATGGAGGAAGCTATACCAGCTCTGTTCATAGATCGATATACAATCGACTGTGTCACAATCTAGGACACGAAAACTATTTCAAACATGCGAATAGTGTGGACCAAATATCAATGATGGTAAAATTGCGTGGTGAACTCCTACGTCTCAACTATATTCCTTACAGAGAAGACCTGCCAGGACTATGTAGTCTATGTAACCAGAGCAAAAGAGAAGATATGTTCCATGTTCTAGGAAAATGCCCGGTCTTTAAGGAAACAAGGAGATTTTACTTTGGCTTTAATTCATCATCAGAAGTAAGACTTTTAAATGAAATGGAAGTCCCAACATTGTTCCAGTACTGCAAGGTCGCACTAGCGTTGTTGCCACCTAACGTTTGCTGTTTTAAGCAACTTTTGTTGGAATCTCCTACTTTTTTTTAGTCTTGGAGAGAATCCAATTTTGAATCTTATTGAGTTATTAAATCCGCCAATTCGTTCCAGTTAACTTTACTGTGTCCCTTGGTAACTGAGGTTCTGATGGAAAGGTTATGTGAAGTGATGGCCGACCCTAAGTTTAAATTGCATGTGAATTCCAAAGTGCGATTGGGGCTTATTGCTCCTTGATTTTTTAATCAATGATGAATGATCGATCCAAATAACAGGCTGAAATTTATAGCTTCTTTTCCAGATAGAATGCACTTTTGACCCATAACTCTTTAGAATTGAATTTATGGCATGACATCTCTACGGCTGAAATCGAATAAAGTCTTCATGAAGTCTTAGTTTTTTTTTTACTTTTTCTTAAGCAGGGCGCCATACTGATGGGTCAGTATTAGTTTTATAATGAACGGAAACATCCAGTAAATAGCCTTAAAGTTAATGAGCCCTATCGTGAATAAAATTTCCCTGGAAACATTTCCCAGTTGATATTAGACATGTGGTTCGAAAGTTTCAAAAGGAATTTTAAGCGATTTGCCATGGGTTCACCGGCAATCTCCCAAAAACATTTACTATCAGTAGCGATACCAATTTTTATAATATGGGAAATGTTTCCAAGGAAATTTTATTCACGATAGAAAGAATTAAGACTTTTCGAAAACTTATTGGACGTGACGGTTTTTTTTTTAATAAATAAAAATTACAAAAGTGCAACTTTAATGATGATCATTGACAATGATTTGTGGATTAGCCAGTTCATTATAATCACATAAAATAATTTTTCAAAATGGGTATCATCCTGATTACAAAACACTGTCTGAATAGGAAGATTTTCTAAAGATAATAATACATTTCCCAACAAATAAAGTTTTCAGAAGGAATCTTTGATTAACACAACACACAAAATACCTTTTGAACGCTAAATAGATACTAAAAAATGTATAAACTTACATTTTCATATTTTCAAAATAATCTGAGTGTCAATATCCCGTGCTCAAAATTCAGATACTTGCTTTTTTATCAAAACACAGGCTTGTGGAATCCATGTGGAACGTATTTCATAGCTTTTACCTTTCTCCCAGAATTTATCTAGAAAACCATCTTTCTTTAGACAGAGAGAGCTGTAGATAGAAATTATTTAGAAAAATTCCGAAACACATTGAAATATTTATGAGCAAAAAAGTCCTTTGGGCTTCAAAAAAAAAAAACACAAATATATCGAAATGAAATACATAGCTGTTTGTATGATAAAATTGGCAGACATAAAAATCCACAGACAGTCACAAAACGTAGACAGCGTGGTTATTGGGGGATAAATAAAAGCGAATCAATGATACGCAACGGGCGGCTAGGAACCTACCCGAAGCCAACTACAAGGACGAAGTTATAAAAAGTAAACCTTCACCCAAGTAATTTAAAGAAAAATAATACGTTCAACAAGTTGCAATGTTAAAGAACTCGCTATCGTCGAAAAGAAAAGTTTGCCACCCCAGACAGGACATGCTAGGGCTTAGAGGCAATAAAAAAGGATAACAATTTATTTTATCTACATGACCTTGAGTGTTGTCAAGGTTAAGCCAGTTGAACTCTCAACAAATTCTCCTTCCACACATCCATCTTTGACATCTCGATTGAATTACAAGGCAATACCAACACACAGACTATCTGGGAAAGATCCTGCAGGAGACATTCACTAAGCACTGCTAGGATGTCATGTCATCACCTCGATTATGAGATTCCTCATTATGCTCATTAAATATGCACAGCACGCAGGCCGAGAACGCACACTTTGATGCTCTCACAACATAATTTTTTATTAATAAGTGTATACAGCAGGAACTTCTTATTCCCTTTTTTCGTGATAACAGCATCGATAATGATTCCTGTGCGTGTAAGAACTGTATATATCCGAGAAACGGCATCAACAAAAAACAATTCCAACCCATTGATGTCGTTATTAAGGATACTCTGCTCTGCACAACAAAGCAGAGCAATTGTTCGCTGGAAGGGCTTATGGAATTGCTTCATGTTCCGGAGATTGGTGCCAAAAATTGTTTCATTTGTGGCTGTAAGGACCTTCCTGTTGCATGCCTTGAATAACTTTATTTATTACACTTACCTACAAATATTTATATTGCTCCAGATAAGAACACGAACAAAAAATCCTTGATGGCTGGAAAAAGCCTTTTCTCCCTACTTCGGCCAGTTTTTGTTTCTGTCTCTCTATAGGACATTTAGGTAATGTGGTTTGGAGGTCTTTTTCGTTGGGGTTGTGGGGGATTTATAGCCTTTGGGGTAAAATAATTACTGCTTAAGGCGTTTTTTTTTTGTGGTTAATTTCTGTTTTTCTTTGTGCGGGGTAGATGATTCTTTTGGTTTTGTTACTTCAAAGTGAAATGGAAATTATAGTAACTCAGTTGGGCGGAAAGTAGATTTGCATGGGGCTAGGAGATTTCGAGGATTTGTGAGTCTTAGCTGTGCGATGACAGTTTAATGGATGCGATGTGACGGGTGCGGTATATTTGTGAACAAAGAATTAGAGTTATGTTCACTGTTGGCCGTGTCAGTTCAAGACTGTCTTAATGCTTGGATTGATTTACATTTACATTACTCAGGGAACAAAAACGCAGAAACAAATTTAGTGTACAGAACGATTAATTGTTGCAGAAAACAAAAAGAGAGCAGGCAAAAGAGAAGGTTGCTAGCCAAATTCAATTTAGTCATAAAGACGCGGACAAAATTTTAGACAAATTAAAATTGATAACCAAATTTGTTGTGATAGTTTAATTTGGTATACAAAAATGGATCATTGCACTGAGAATTTTTTTTATTACGACTCGCTACAAGACTTCCAATGGTGGAAAATCGTAAAACAGAAAAAAACGCTTATGTTGTCGTCTAGGGTGTCCATCATGAAATGTCGTTTTTAATTACTAATTAGCTATCCTTCTACTTCTAATTAGCTTAATCGGGTAGTTGAGGTAGGATGTTTACTACCAGTTCCTTTAAGCAGAGACCAGTAGGTTTAATCAAGAGGTATGGTATGGGCTGTCATAACTGTATTGAGAAGTTTTCATTACAATACGAAGCAAGAAACACCTTCAGGCCGGACTGACTTTTATGGCTTGAGATCACCGATGTTCTTTGCTTACTCCTCATATGCAGACTATCAATGGCGTCATTAGCTGGATTGCTGTCCTTGAAGATAACTTTTTTTTGGTTTTGATTTTATGGCGACCCAAGAGTCGACTTTGTCCAAAAACGCTTGATCAGCAAGTGGATTTGGTCTAAAGTTTTCTTCAAAGTGTTCGCCGAACGCTTCCGTTTTGGCTTTGGTTTTTGAAGCTGATGATGCTGATTATCGTGTCGAGAATTGGTGGCTGCTTTCCAATAACTCTGTTTATTGCCTACATTTTTTTTCTTGAACTTGATTTTTTTTTTTTTTTTTTTTTTTTTTTATAATTAACGCGCGCACAAGGGATTATGTGTTTCTCTTTTAATGTAGAACACACTGCGCGGGCATTACGAAGATGGGGAGGGGAGAGATAGAAGGTGCCGATTAACATTGGTGTTGAATGTTTGCAGATCAAAATGGCAAGAGAAAATCCCGCTGGGTAAACTATTCCAAGTTCGTCGTTCGGCTAAAAAAAGAATCCCATATTTCACGGTACGTCCGAAATTAGGCTCAATATCGGTTCCAGTGGTGAAGCGACATCTGGAGCGAATTCCAGACTGTCTGGTATTTGATGTTGGTTATGTTTAGCTATCTCTGATAGATTCTTTGCAGTCTTTTTCTAGGCCGCTGCCTGTGAGATCAAGTAAGGTAAGTGCTTTGGAATTTATCTTATATGCTTTTGAAATAAGCTTTTGGTTTAATATCTTCGCTCTCGTTCAATTCTCGATTACTCTGACTACTTGGGAGTATTTTATAAATTTTGGAATCTATATGAAACGCTCTACAATGAATTTGCT
This sequence comes from Platycheirus rosarum, assembly GCA_963971375.1. Classification (NCBI taxonomy): domain Eukaryota; kingdom Metazoa; phylum Arthropoda; class Insecta; order Diptera; family Syrphidae; genus Platycheirus; species Platycheirus rosarum. The sequence goes on along the minus strand of OZ020508.1, from coordinate 154,202,763 downwards.
TCCAACACCCAAGCAAATTTAATAACGGATCCTAAATCGTTTTATAAGTTTATTAACTTTAAAAAGAAAAATTATGGTTTCCCTCCCTCTCTTCTCTACAACAACCAATCATCCAATGATCCATCTACCATTGCCAATTTCTTCGCCAGTTACTTCAAACAGTCTTTTGCACCAAAAACCTTAGATCCTGACAAATCTTATTTTTCCTACCTTCCTCATTTTATTACCGGCCCCTTAAATACGAATTATATGGATACTTCATTAGTTCTAAATGGCATCCTTGAACTTAAAGACGAGTATACTCCTCGACTTTGGTCCTTCCTATTACTAACTTGTTCCACCTGTCCCTTTCCACCGGATCATTCCCCGATTTATGGAAAATATCCACTATTACACAAATTCATAAAAAGGTCCCAAAAACGAAGTTTGTAATTATCGGCCCATCGCCAAACTTTCTCATATCCCCAAACTCTTCGAAAGCATTCTGTATGCTTTTATGCATTCCAATGCAAATCTCTAATATCCTCAACTCAACATGGTTTTTGTAAGGGAAGATCTACCACAACTAATCTTGTTGAGTTTGTTACATTTTCATTTTCTGCCATGGAAAAGGACTACGAAGTAGACGTCATTACTACAGGTGTCAGCAAGGCTTTCGACAAAATCTCTCACAGTTTAATTCTTTTTAAGCTTTCCTTTCTTGGATTCAGTCCTAACCTTCTTAAATGGATATCCTCGTATCTTGACAACCCCAATACAGAGTCCGTTTTCGTTCTGTTCTTTCAGTTCCTTTTGTGGCCACCTCTGGGGTACCCCAAGGTAGCCATCTTGGACCTCTCTCATTTATCCTTGCCATTAATGATGTTGAAAAGATAATCCAATCATCTTCTATCTCCCTTTATGCTGATGATGTTAAAATTTTCAAAGTAATCTCCTCTGGTCGTGATTCTCTCCTGCTTCAAAATGACCTCAATTCATTTGTCAATTGGTGCAGTAAGAATTTTCTCGAACTCAACATTGCCAAATGTGAGCTAATTACGTTTTCTCGAAAAAGTAAAAGGCCTTCCCTTAGATCTTATTATCTTCAAACCCTTTCCATTAACCGCGTACAGGTTATCCGCGATTTAGGCGTCCTCTGTGATTGCGAATTAAATTTTCGCTCTCATATCGATAATGCTATATCAAGAGCTAACTCCGCCCTTGGTTTTATCAAAAGGTGGTCCAAAGAGTTTCGGAACCCATTTGTAACCAAATCCCTCTATATTTCCTATGTTCGTCCTCTCCTTGAGTATGCATCGCAAGTATGGGCCCCCTATCACGCGGTTCATATCTCCAGAATTGAGAGCGTTCAACGTCGTTTTCTACTCTTTGCTCTCCGAAGTCTTTATGACCCTAATAACTTCTCATCTCTGCCACCCTACCTTGACCGACTCAAAATTATAAATCTACACACCCTTGAAGTCCGTAGGAATGTGTTTGATATCATTTTCATTCATCGGATTCTTACAGGTGCCACTGACTGTTCCTCACTTTTTGATCTCATCTTGTTTAACACTAACCCACGCAACTTAAGATCATCACGTCTTTTTTACCTTCCTCCCCCATCGTACTTCCTATGGTCTCAATGAACCTTTAACCCGCATGTTGAGTAAAATCAATTCGATCTCTCCTCTTTTCGATTTCAACCTTCCAAGTCCTTATCTGAAAGCCCAGCTCTTACATCATCTTTCCTCCTTATAACTTAATTTAGTTTAATTAGTTTTTAGGTTTAGTTAAGTTTAAGTTAAGCTTCTATTAAGCTAATAAATGGGGCGTTAGCCCCACCAAAATTAAATTAAATCAAAATTAAAAATTAAAATTGAGCTAAATCAACCGTTGAGTACCCTATTTCAAAGCCAGCTATACTACCCCTTTTTGGTAAATATTGGCCTCTAAAATCTGCCTTTAACTGCACATTCTGGATTTGTTGAGATCCTCTTCTAGTTTCCTGGAATTCTATGCTCTTTAGACTCTGTTAGACAGTTCTGGAGTGAATTTTTTCTTGACTAAGGCAATGCTGCAAAATTCGTTAGGTTCTTCATTGAACCTTCTCAAAGGTGTCTCATCCTAATATCTTTAGGGCAATTTTTTTTTCGCAGCTGGATACGATGGTCTACAAGCGGAGCTTTTTAATCACGCTGGAGATGAACTGGTCAGGAGCATACACCAACTCATCTGCAAAATATGGTCGGAGGAAAGTATGCCCGATGAGTGGAACCTCAGTACCATCTGCCCGATCCACAAAAAAGGAGACCGCCTACTCTGCGCCAACTATAGAGGCATTAGTCTTCTAAACATCGCCTATAAGATCCTGTCAAGCGGTTTATGTGAACGTCTCAAGCCGTTTGCTGATGATCTAATAGGTCCTTACCAATGCGGCTTCAAATCTGGAAAATCTACCACCGACCAAATATTCACATTACGCCAGATCCTGGAGAAAACCCAAGAATATAACATCGACACCCACCACCTGTTCGTCGATTTTAAAGCAGCGTACGATAGTGTTAATAGAGTTGAAATGTATCGTGCTATGTCTAACTTTGGAATCCCTGCTAAACTGATACGCCTTATCAAGATGACGTTGGAGAATGCTCGCTGTTCCGTCAAAGTTGGTAGAGACTCTACTGAAACCTTCGAAACCACCAGAGGGCTTAGACAAGGAGACGCGCTGTCATGCAGCTGTTTTAACATTGTGCTTGAAAATGTAATACGGAGCACCCATGCCAGTACATCGGGCACCATTTTCAATAAATCGACACAATTACTTGGGTTTGCAGACGACATAGACATGATAGGAAGAACAAAGCGAGCAGTAACCGGTGCTTTCACTACTATGGAGTCAGCAGCAAGCAGAATGGGGCTGAAAATAAACGAGGACAAGACGAAGTATATGCTTTCATCAACAAAAGCCCAATCCCACCACCGGCTTGGTCAAAATGTGACCATTGATATGTATAACTTCGAGGTAGTCAGTCAATTTGTCTACCTGGGTACTGCTGTAAACTCGGTCAACAACATCAGCGCTGAAATCAAACGCAGACTAACTCTTGCTAATCGCTGTTTCTTTGGGCTGAATAAGCAATTGAGGAATAAAGCCCTATCGAGAAGAACCAAGGAGACACTATATAAAACACTCATCATCCCGGTCCTGCTATATGGTGCAGAAGCATGGACCCTCTCCCAATCGGATGAAAAGTCACTTGGAGTCTTCGAGAGAAAAGTTCTGCGTACGATCTATGGTCCTATTTGCGTAAACCGAGAAGACAACATTTGGCGACGAAGATACAACGACGAACTATACGAGCTGTACAGCGACATAAGCGTAGCCAGAAAAATTAGAGTCCAACGACTAAGATGGCTGGGCCATGTAGAGCGAATGGACACCAACGCTCCAGCGAGTAAAGTCTTCAAAGCCAAACCAGAGGGAGTCAAGGTAGACCTCATCTTTGATGGAGCGACCAGGTAGAAGGAGACCTCCGCCAACTTGGAGTGCGAAATTGGAGACAGCAGGCAAGGGATCGAGCCAGCTGGAGGGGCGTAATGAGCAAGGCCTAGGAGCACCACGCTCTAGTTGAGCCAACATAACGAATTTTTTTTTCTCAATACCAGTAAGAATATTTTTATCTGCGAAAGGTTTATGGTTCAACTTTCGTATTCATCGATATAACTTCGTCGCTTTTTAACTACACTTAGTCTCAACTCTGTTACAAAAAATTTTGATTATTTTCCTCATAACTCTAAGCCTCATATTTTTTTTTTTTTTTAATATTAGGTTTTTGATGTGTAATTAATTATTCAGTCGGTAAGAGAAACGACATCAACGCCACCTAGAAAGATCCAATTCAAACAATTTAAACAAAAAAAAAAAAAAAAAAACAGAACAAACTTGTTAAATCCCCAATCAGAACTAATAATTCCAGATCCTCCTTTGACATACCAAAGAATAGAGTAAAAAAAACCTTTCCGTATCACATCTGCAACATCTTAAACATCTGTTTCTACTTTAAAACACAACAAAAGCAAATCTTTAAAGCTATTGAAACCGACACTCTGCCCTCTAAAGAGACTTATTTGCTGACCAGTTAAGTCCTCCATATTTTATTCCACCTTTAAAGTATCTCATTTTGTATTTTCCTAGAAAAATCTGTTAGTTTTTCCACACCCACACAGTATTACTTTTCAAAAAAAAAGAATAAAAAAAACTCAAAATACAAAACCCCCAAACCCCCTTTTTTTATAAAATGTGTCACAATACAAATCACACACAAATGTACCTTCAGCTATCCAAAAACAACACCACCTTCTAACCACCTGTGGTATTCATGGTGACCGTGAAACAAGTTGGGCCAAAAAAAAAAGGACGAACATAAAAATAAATAAATATGAAAACAAATTCCGATATAAAGCTTTATATTCCATTTTTCCCCAGGACCTCCATCATTAAAGCTTAATGCTAATTGCGTGTTTTCCCTGTACCATCATCATCAATCCAAGCCACGCACTCACACACACTGATCCGGCGCTCTTCTCTTGCAGAAATTAAATTTTCAAGAACACCGAGTGCGTGTGTAGTGCTTGAACTTTTCACGAAAAAGCTTTGACTCCCCACAATCTGTATCCTTGCGAAAAAATCCCGGTGGGGAAACGCATGAAAGCATTTTTGATTGGGGAAAATTCGTTTAAAGGACGATGAGTTCTTCACACTTATGGTCGTCGGCGGCGGCATTTTCAGTATCAGTTCACTGGTCGGAGTTTTCACATTCGTTTAACCCGTCATTCATTCGAGTTTCCACTTAATCACTCACTAATTCACTTCGATTTACACAGTCACGCACGGGTGTAACGGTAACACGAGCAAGGCGGCGACGACGACGGTTTTACTGGTTGGATTTTGGATAGACAGTCAGAGAAGGTCCTTTCTGGCGGTGGGTGTATAGACGGAAAATATTTCGGCAACAATTTTGTTTTTTTTTAATTTTTTATGCAATTAGTCTCATTTTTTTCAATTATCCTTAAAAATATAAAAAAAATATTGAACTGAATAAAAAAGGATAAATTTGTTCGGATTTCACTACGAAAATCGTGAAGTCTTCGTCGCGTCTTATTTGCAATTAATGAGAATCAAAATTGAATTTCTTGAATAAATTTTGGAATAAAAGGACGAAAAAGGATAAACGCGTTTGCACGACTTTTCTTTAATTCAATATCAAATCCATCTTCATCAGTGTGGTGTACATACAAGTTTATTAAAGCAAAAATTAAATCCCGTCAGCCACCTTCTGCTTCCTCCTTTTTGCCAAAAAAAAAACAAGGATCACACAAAGGACATAACGAATACAACATGGTTCGCAGGAGAAGAATACACATTACACATGAAATATTCTTCCCTAATTGATGAACATTGATTTTTTCGTCTATTCAATCGTATCGGTCTGATGTGTGTAACTGGGGGTCCTTTGGGATAAAATAATATGTGCTAAGACATCCTTTTGTTCCGAATTGAATAAACTGGATATATATTATTATATTTTCTGTGTATATCCTTGAAAAATTGTGGACACCGAGAGGAAAAATCAAAATGTTATAATTTTTATAAAAAAAAAAAGAATTAACAATAAAAAAGGACTTCAACAAACATTCAACATATGTTTTATGTATCCATTTGTCAGTGTGTGTGTGTGTGGTAAAAACGCCAATGTGTGTGTTAGTGAATATATACCACAGCACTGTTTCCAGTGTTTTTAATGCAATTTTTAACGAAATTTAATTTAATGTTTTTTTTTTTATTGTGGTTGACTAACGTCAGAGTGCAGAATCCTTAATTTAATTTATATTTTTTTTCCATTGGGTGGGAGGGACTGTAAAGCATTCGCTTCGCTGCGCTGCCCAGGGATGGAAATTGGTCAGGAAGTGTATTAATGTTTATGAAACACGCTACAGTAAGTTTGAATATTTTATTTATTTTTAATTAGTGAAGAAGCTGTAGAGCTGTAGAGTTTGGTTGTGGTAATTAAATATGAGCAAATATTTTCCGAAACCAAAACCAATACATTATATGAACAGGATAATGGAGGAAGGGAAGTATAGACACTAATTATGGAAATCTTGTTATAAATATTTTTTGCAACACAGACGTCGAAAGGACGATAATGAATTAAGCTCGAAGTTATTTTATGTGTGGCTCTTAAATAAGAAATGAATTTTTACTTTTTTTTTATTATAATAAAAGGAAATATTTAAAAAATTAAATTTAAGTTTAGCCTACATACAAAATTAAGTCAATGAGAGAATTTCTAAGACTTATACTTATACTTACCTACTTACTTACGTAGGTCCTAAAAGATCTTCATTGGATATTCGATTGGGGCGAGAAAATCCTTAGAATTTTTGACATCTATTCACGAAAGTTTGCAGCTTCCTCGTAATAGCTTGTGTAACTTTCTAAGTTGCTGAATCCATAGCAATACGGATTTTACATTGGAGCTAAACAGTCGTGGCTTCGTCTTTAAGCTGAGAGAGTTATTCCTCTCCATATTATTTTTAACGTACTGAAAGCAGCCTTTGCCTTCCCGATACGGCTGCTGATGTCTTGTTCGGTTCGGCCTTCGGTAGAGATGATACTCCCAAGGTATTAAAAGCTCTGGTGCTTTCTCTCTTGGTTGTTGAATAATATTTATTAGAGAGAATTACTGGGTCCTGAGTCTGATCATTTTTGTCTTGCTCGTATTGATTTTTAACCGCATGAGTTCAAATTCTCTCTTCATCCTTGTTGTCTTTCGATGTAGATCCATGATCCTAGCAGCGAGTAAGCATATCTCGTTTCAGTTAGGATGCTCGAGTCTTTTGTTATTTTATAGACAGTTCTGCTGTAGCAACTTTTTGCAGCATCTTGTGCTTTTTGAGCCAAAACGTTGATGTGTTTCAGTTTATCACAATCCTCGGTGAACATCTTTCTTTTTCATGCGATACGATTTTTTCAGATCATACTTTTCTTACCTTGCGCAGCTAATATTCGAGCATTCAGTTCTTTATGTTCATTGATCCGTAACCAAGTTTCCTCAGCTCTTTATGTTAATTGATCCATACCCAAGTTTCCTCAGAAAGCCAGGTGTTGTTGCTTCCCTGCGCTCGAATTTTCTTTCAGCACCTGATATGAAAACATGATTTACAGCACTCTTGTGGTTTTCGAAGGGGTCGGGTTCTATGCTGCTGATTTTTTTTTTTTTTATATAATTAACGCTCGCACTATTTGTTTCCCTTTTAATGTAGAACACACTGCGCGGGCATTAGAAAGATAGGGAGGGGAGGGATAGGAGGTGTCGATTAACATTGGTTTTGAATGTTTGCAGATCAAAATGGCAAGGGGAAAATCCCGCCGGGTAAACTATTCCAAATTCGTGTTGTTCGGCAAAAAAAAAGAATCCCTATATTTCATGGTATTTCCGAAATTGGGTTCAAGGGTGAACTGATGAGCATTCCTTGCGAGACGAGTATTACGGGAGAAATTTTTAAGGGGTGGAATGCAGCTGGCTACTTCTTCATTTTTTTTATAAAAGAAACGATAAAACAAGGAAAGAAATGAAACATTGCGTCGGTGTTCGAGAGGGGCAATTGTTCTAATTCCGTGAAAAATGTGGTTCTGGGATCCTTTAGGTTATCAACGTTAACCGTGGGAACACGGATGATTCAATTGGATCTCCGAATTGCATCTGAAGTCGAAATTTTATGGTAGCTATCATTATATGATGATTTCGATCAAGCCCCATGTCAGCTCTTCTTCTGTTTCTAACATGGAGTAGACTGCTTCTAAGACGTTGGCTGATCGCGTAGTGATCAATTTGGTTGAAAGATGCTGGTCTATCCGTCGATACCCAGCTTACGAAACCAGAAAAATAATAAAACCATATCATAATAATTGGGAAAAATATTTCAGATATTGTTTTAATAATGACAAAAAATTATCAATATGACCAAATGTCATCATCATCGTCGATTGTCATCAAATTGACAGATTGTATGTATGTTTCACGAGAGAACTTCTCGATTATGACTTAATTGGAGTCCATTAAGCATGAATAGTTGCAATTTTCTATACAGATTATGGCATGCAAGATAGCATTAGCTCCCTCGGTTTTGTGTAACCACAGCCTACTCTAACCGTTAACTTATAGGGGAATGTGCTTTAGAAGACTCTTACTTCCGGCGCACCCAAACTTTAGGCATATTCTAACCCTGAATCCATAGGGAAGGAATCAAATTTGCAATCTGGGATTCTATATTGACAACCCCGATTAATTTTCGAAACCATATGAACAATATTTTGATTACCGCGATCAACGTATTGAGAACCACCGTTATCGATAATCAACAATCATCGTGCTGAAAATCGCTTCCATCAAATTCACAACCGTAATCATCGTTTGCTGATCAGTGTAACAACCGTGATTGTCAATACCATAATCGCGGTTGTCAATATGATGATAGCTTTTTTACTTGCGATTATAGGTACTATAATGCAAGTTATGGATTCTTGCAAAAAAAATTTAACAGTCAAACATAACATTACGATAATAGAGAAGTCGAAAAAAGTGGGTCCGAAAATTCCGTCTGTCTGTCTGTCTGTTCGCACCTCTACAGCCTAAACGGATGGGCCGATTTGCTTCAAACTTGGTATTTAGTATTTATTAGGTAGTATTTCGGGGCCTGATTTTCATTTTCGCTCTAGGTCGAAAAATAACGGTACCTGCCATACAATTTTTAACAAAAAGTTAGATATCTCGAAAACGGCTCTAACGATTTTGATAAAACTTTCAGAGTGCTAATTTTTTACAACAATACATATTTCAGTTAGAATGAATTTTTCGAAATTTGTTCCATAACGGTACCTCTCATATAACAGTTTTTTTTCAAATGCGGTTTTATCGTAAACTATTATCCCGATTTCAATCAAATTTTGCACACAGGAAGTCATTTATAATTAAATTAATATTGCATTTCAAAATATTCAAAAACTTTTTTTCGATTTTTTTAATTTTTTTAAAAAAAATGGGTTGATTGAATTTTTTCAAATAATTTTCCCAGATGGAAAGAAACTACAGATTTCCTTATAATGACATACTAGAAAAAAAATTTAAATATTTTTTTCGAAAAGTTTTCAAAAAAAAAAACGACTTTTCGAACGATTTTCAATATTTTTTTTTCCTCCATAGACATTTAGTTTTAAAATTTTATTGCATACTTAGTTTTTCCGAGAAAACTCTTAAACTAATTAAAAAAATGAAAGAATTTTTATAAAAAAAAATATTTTTTTATTTTAATAGACGTGTGGTTTTCAATCTGGCACAATGCTTCTTTCGGAATTGGTAGTTTTTGACAGCTGTCACTTGATTTATGCTCAGTTTGGTTTGCCATTTCATAACGAATAGACTTACTCCTGAACAAGTTTGCAAATTGTGCAAATTTATTACCAAAATAATGGTTTATTTCGGTGGAGCAGAGTATCGAAGAAGACCCGAATGAGTCCATCCGCCATCGCGCGCAACAATTGGAGATGTGCCCATCCACTTTATGGAAGATTTCGCGGAAAGATCTTGATTTGCAGGCTTAAAAAATCCAACTTGTGCAAGAATTGAAGCCGGCGGTGAATGGGCCCAAAACGAGATGGCCACCGATCCCGATTTTCACAAAATTGAGACTCGGCTGGAATTTATTGGAGCCAGACGCGGTTTATTTACTGGATAAGGTCGTGGGGTAGGCCAACCGCGAAAAACCGTGCCTCATTCTTTAGTAAATTTTAGAATCGCTATTTCTCAGAAATGTGTCAGGACATTTCTTATAGAGAATTACATGAACTACATTCTTGCCTCAGCTGTTTTTATCAAAAAACTAACCGTTTTGTTGAATAAAAAAATTGTGACCTTTGCTCGTGAATGACTTTGTTAGCACACATGGGATCGATGGGGACTTTTGGCACTTTATTTCTAATGATGTCCCAAGGTCTGCACCAAAATTTAGCTCTGTCGGAATTTTTTTAAATTTGAAATGTCTATTTTGTTCATTAAATTTAGTTATTCAATGGAAGTTTTAATAAACGTCTATTCACAGTTTGGAAAGTCCTGTGTAAAATACCAAAAATACCCAAAAGCCTTTAATGTCGTATTTCTTTTAATTACGAAAATTATAATCAGTAATCGAATTGAAATTCCTCCCACATAAACTCAAACAAGCAAATAGCTGATATAATCTTCTCTGCACCAACGACTTTGTTTTTTGTCTGAAGATACTCATAGCCAGACTTTGCGCGCCGTGATTAAGTTCTCAAACAATTTCGTCCGTAGAATTTGCATATTTTTTTTTACCTTTCATTAGCAAATATTTTGCCAGTTCGCTGATGAAATTCTGAATTAATCCCTACTGGCATTTAAGGTGCACTCAAGTGAAGAAATTTCCGAAGAATCCATGTTTCATTTCAAACCAATTGATTAAGGACAAGAGAAGACATCGCAGAGTGGGCTATGCAAATCCTTTAAGTTATTTAGAGCGCACCCATACCACACCACACCAAAGCCGCCGCCTCGTTCACCTGGGCAACGCAGGCAAAATCACTTATCCATTGCTCTTCGAAATCCTATTAAAGAATGGAAAGTTTACCTCAGCCACGCGAATCCCTGAAGTCTTGGCAAGATAATCGTTGTTCGGCAGATAATAATATGCAAAGCTTTTTCATAGAATTCACAGAACTCGGGGTTTCTCAGTCCTTGTGTCGGGTAGGTTGGGTCGGTCGTTGTGACGTTATGAGGCGAGTTTCCAGTCTCTGTGAATGTTTGTTCCGACAATTTATCAAGCTCTCATTTTACACTTTCTTGGTAGTGGTGTTAATCTTCGTTGTTTGGTAATACAATATGACATTGATGCATTAGTTTTCTCGAGGCGTTATCCTGCCGCTAATGTATTGTGCATTTCTGTTGAAAATGAAGTGAACAAACGATCATCTGTTCAAAATCGTCTGATGGAGCCTGGAAAGGATGGAAGGAATGCAAACTAAAAAAAAAAGGATAATCATTGTCAGGGATGCCATATAGCCATATATGTAGTTCCTCTTGTTTTTCTTGAAAATGAAAATCAATCATTCTGTGTCTGGAGCTTTAAACGGATGGTAGTCTTTTCCTATTTTGTTGTCTAATCGGAATATGAATAGCTAGTCGTTACTTTTATTTTTTTAGCAACGATAAATAAATAAATCTGTTAAATATGCTTTCGGTGGAAAATATTAGAATTTCGTTGAGCATATTGAAGCAAAATCTCAGGATAATAAGGATAAAAGACTTCCATTTCCATGTTTTGAACTTTTAAGTTGAAAAAAATGAAGAAGTGGGGCATTTTTGATGCAATGTGTATTCACTGGAAACAGGATTGATCTACAAAAACGTATTCACGTTTCCCTGCAAATTTATTATATTTAAATATATATTTTTACTTGTGATTATAGACAAGTTTAGGATTCGTGAATATAAACAAAATAAAGATAACAATCAAACATTAAATTACGACCATAGCAAAGCTTATTTTTCTCGAAAACGGCGCCAGCGATTTTTATGAAAATGTAGGTATTAGCTATTATCTTATCACAAACAATTTTATGTGAAAATTAACGGTATCTTTCATATATAGGGTTTTTTTTAATTTTCGACTTTCTCTTGTTGGATTTCTATCAAATTTTATATTTGAAAATATCTAGATAGCCAAATTGATTCTGCATACCAAAAAATGCTAAATAAATGTTTTTTTTTTTCATTTATAATTAATTTTTGAAATTCAATATTTTTAAAACTAATTAAAACTTTAGCATCTCTCTCTCTGTTAGGTGGCGCTACAGTCCGGGGTGGACCTGGGCCTCAACCAACAAGCTTCTCCAGCCAGCTCGGTCCCTAGCTAGCTATCTCCAGTTTCGCACGTGGAGTCGGTTGAGGTACTCTTCCACTTGTGTGCGCCACCTGAGTCTCGGTCTTCCTCTACTGCGCCGTCCCTCTGGGGTGGATTCGAAGATTTTCCGGGCCGGAGCATTGATGTACATCCGCTCTATATGACCCAGGCATCTGAGACGTTGAATTTTTACTCTTTTGGCTAGGTGTGTGTCGCTGTACAGCCGGTAAAGTTCTTCATTGTATCTTCTTCTCCACTCTCCGTTTATGCATACGGGACCAAAAATCACCCGGAGAATCTTTCTCTCGAAACAGCCTAAAGTGTCCTCATCCGCTTTTGACAGCGTCCATGCGTCTGCACCATAGAGCAGGACTGGGATGATGAGGGTCTTATAAAAGGACAGTTTAGTTGCCCGAGAGAGGGTTTTGCTACTCAATTGCCTTCTAAGAACGAAGAAGCAACGATTGGCAAGAGTTATTCTTCTTTTGATTTCAGCGCTGGTGTTGTTGTCTGAGTTAATAGCGGAGCCCATGTAGACAAAGTCCCTAACTACCTCCAAGTTATAGCTGCCTATGGTGATGTTTTGCCCAAGACGTCGATGTTGGGTGTCTCTTCTTGATGACAGCATATACTTGGTTTTGCCCTCATTGACTGCTAAACCCATCTTCGCTGCTTCCGTCTAGCGCTACTGACATCACGTTACGTCCTTCCGATTATGTCAATATCGTAGGCGTATGGGAGTAATTGGACGGACTTTTGTAAGATCGTTCCTCTGGTGTTGGTGTGAGAGTTCTGCACTATTCTTTCAAGTATGATGTTGGAAAAGTCGCATGACAGCGCATCGCCTTGTCTAAATCCTTTTTTGACTTCAAAGGTGTCGATGAGGTCTTTACCGACTTTGACGGAACAGCGTGCGTTTTCCATCGTCATTTTACACAGGCGGACGAGTTTGGCAGGGATGTTAAAACTGCACATTGCTCTATATAACTCGTCTCTATGAATGCTGTCGTACGCGGCTTTGAAATCGATGAAAAGGTGGTGGGTATCGATTTGAAGTTCTTGAGTTTTTTCCAAGATCTGCCGTAATGTGAATATTTGATCGATAGTGGACTTTCCTGGCCTAAAACCAGGAACGTGTGAACGCCTAAGGTCCATATCAGTGCGGTTTTAGGCCAGAAAAGTCCACTATCCACCATCCACTAGTGAGGAGACTCATACCCCTATAGTTGGTGCAGCTCAGAGGGTCTCCTTTTTTAAGGATCGGGCAAATTATGCTGAGATTCCATTCATCGGGCATGCTTTCTTCTAACCATATCTTACTTATGAGTTGGTCCATACTTATAGCTCCTCTACAGAGGAGTTTTTTTTATTTTATTTTTTAGCTCAAAAATTAACTGTACCTGTCATATAACCGTTATGTAAAAGCTTATTTCTCTAGAAAACGGCTCCAAGATTTTTTATGAAAAAAAATTAATGTACTATTGTAGGTTAGCATTATATTTTGGTGAAAAAAAAAAATTAATATGGTGGGCTAAAAACAGTACCTCCCATAGGACCGTTTTTTTTTCTTTGACTTTCTCGAAAACTGGTGAGCCGATTACTATCAAAATTAATATTCTAGAAGATGTAGGTAGCCTAAGTAATTTTGCATAAATTTTGTTTGGAAAACTTTTTTTTGTATTTTTAATAATTTTTTTAATTTTTTTTTTAAATCAATATTTTGAAAACGGGTAAGTAATTTTTTTTTAAATTATGTCTTTAAATGTATATTATTTTTGTGCCTAAGTTATTATTCTTGAATTTTTTTTATTATTTTTTTTTAAAGTTGTTAAAAAACCGTTTTATTTAAAAACCGCTTCTACGATTTCGAAAAAAAATCACACTTTTTTATTTTTTTTTAAAGAAATAAAATGGCGTTTAAATTATTTCACTCAATACAATTTAACTAACTTTATTCGAACAATCAAAAGTGGCAAAAATCGAATAAATGCTTCGATGTTCACTTTAGTCTTCTTAAATTTTATTCTACACAAAAGAAATCATCCTATTGGAAGATGCTCTCATTTTTGCAAATGGCCGCCAATGTCAAATCTTTTTTGACATTTGTGGACTAGACAGATGCAGAACGCAAGTGAACAAGCCATGGAGCGATACATGAACTGATATTCTGAAGTTGCGTTCCCGGTTGGCCTCATCTCTCGTTTTGGCGATTTGCACTGGCCCGCAAGATCGCCCGGTTTAACCGTTTCAGACTTTTTTTTTGTGGGGTTTTTTGACGTCCCGTGTTTATGTGAACAAGCTCGAAACTCTGGAAGCCCTCAAGGACAACATTCGACACCAGTGCGAGAATCTGTCACCCGAAGTTCTCGACAAAGTGATGAAAAATGCCATAAATCAATCAATCAATTGTGACGGCGCCCATTAGCCGACATCAACTTCTCGACTTGACCAATACAATTCTAAAGGTTCAAATAAACATAATCAAAGAACAGAATCGAAGTTTTTCATTTAGAAAAAAAGAGAGCCAAACAATTTCAGGTGGATGACGTCTTTTGGCCCACCCTGTACAATGTACATATGAGCAAGAACGTGCAATTTATTTTTTTATGTATTATTTCAAGAACTTCAAAGCCTTTAAAAATTCCAACACTGACAGCTTTAATTTTGTACACAATTGGTGCTTGAAAGCTGGCTTTAATTATAAATGTTTAATTCACTATAAACCTAATGTTATTGTTTCAAGTGTCACTGAAGATTGACCTTTAGGATTTATTGAAATACTTCTGCCATTCACAGAATTAAAATTTGCTCCTTTTTGGTCCAATATTTTTGCTTGGGTCAAAGCAGAATTCCTTTATCAAAACAATTTCCTTAAAATTCAAAAAACGTTTCCATGAATTTCAAAAAATAAAAATAAAAATATAAATCACTCCCTTGGAACCGAAAGTCATCTAAAGAGTAACAACAACAATAAGTCCATAAAAATCAAAAATGTTTGCAGACATTTACTGTGTACAAGAACTTAAACTTTTGGGAAACTTTTGCTTGTTTTTCACTCTGAGAATGTTGTATACACACACACAACTATTATCCAACAATATAAATAATAAATCGAGATTGCGTTGAATGTCCTTTTTCCCAAATTCATGGCAGTTTCTCTGTCATAAAAATGATTAAAAATTGGGTGAAGTTGGAGGAGAAGGAGACTGCTGTCAACTGCGTTGTCATGTGAGCTTCATCTGGCACAGAATTATGCAAAGGGATAATGTTTTGCATATTTCAAAAGGATACGCAAATATACAACATAGTGTTGCCTGTGTTATGTTATGTTGTTTGTCCTAACCAGGGTGTCCTTATGGAAAAACGATAACAACGCGTGTGTAACATATTTTGCAAAAACAAGTCCTTGGACAGTTATCATGATGTACCTTAATCAACTTTGTCATGTGTTCCCGGCAATGTATTCCATGCATCGTTGCTTTTCTACAACGATGGCAACACAAATTATCCTCCTTTGGTTACCATGCAACAGGATACAAACTACTACTGACACACATCGGAAAGGAACTAAAAAGGATAGGAATTGCAGTTCGACAATTTGTCGCAAGTAATGACACCCAAAATAGAAGAGGAGTATCTATTACAAAACGATATGCCACCTTTACATCAGTATCTATTGGATACCGCACCAACACACACATATGCACTTCAAGGACCTTATTTTCTGTAATTTTCTATTTAAATTGTTATTTTCTTGCTGCTGATGCTCAAGATAGATATACGACTTGCTTTTGTTAAAAAAACTGTGTTTTTGTCGTTGTCATTTGATTGTTATCCTGACAATCTATCAGAACAGTAAAGTCAGGAATCAGGATTGACATACTTCAGCGACAGGATGATGGCTTAAAGTGAAAGAACAACGCATCCCATGAAATGATAGGTACGAGTGGGTTAAGTTGGAAGACTCTTGAACTTTAACAATATTATGATATTTAATGGCAGGAATATCTTCCAAGGATATGGCTGAAAGTTTGCGCATTGTGAATCATTGGAGAGTTAAGGATTTAGAGGATTATTGATGGTGTTTACTTGTGTAGGTAATTTATTTAAGTTTCCTTTAAAAAATTGAAAGATCTTCAGGAGGAAATGGGATTTCTTTTTTTTTGGTACTTGTTGTTGTTATGTACATATATTGTAAGTAAGGGAAGACATTTTTACCACACACGTGCAAATGTGCATATTCTCAGATTATTGATTTTTTGGGGTTTTTCGTTTTGGTTTAGTTAGAGATACAACTAGCTTAAAAAGATGTTTTAATACAAATAAAAATACAAAGCTTTTCTTCTTCCGCAACGTAGAAATGTCGGTTTTTTTTATTTGTAATAACTTATAACTATCTTAATACTAGGCAACACATTTTAAAAACTACCTTAAATATTAACTTAACTAACTTACTGGACCAATGCGAGGACTCATAATTACTCTCTTAATTTATTAATTAAGAATACCCAACTTAAATTGAAATTAACATTAACGGGTTTTATTTTTAACCAGAAAAAAATATTAAAACTAGGCATCAGATCATATTTTCTAAAACTTACTTAATAGGTATACTTATAATAAACTAAAAATAAACTTAAAATAACTAAATCTAAATTTAACAAATGTCAAACTGCGAATAGCACGTGCTCTCTTTCCGCTCTGTAGTTGTTTTCGTCTTAATATATAAAAAATGGGCACGACTGGGTCGCACGTACTTGTTCTTATGTACCTAATTACATTGGAAAGCAAGATCTTTGACAGAAACAAGTAACATTTACGTTGAAAATAACACAGTTTAAACTAATAAGAAGTATCAAAACCACAATACTAAACGGTTTTTAGTAAAAATGAAGTACGTCATCACACGTCATAAATAACAAAGAATTTACGAAAAATGTATTTCGAAAATTTTAGGACCGGTTTTGATAAAATCCGGTTTTTTATTTTTAGTTTTTTGAATTTTTTTTTTTTTTGGAAATTTTGGTATGACATTTTGTAGAGTTTATTAATATACATGTGATTATAAAATTTAAAATAATTTTTTTGATTAGTTTTAAAAATATTGATTTTTCAAAGAAAAAAAAATTCAAAAATTAATTTTAATTAGAAAAAAAGTTATTAAATTTTTTAATGCAGAATTAATTAAACTACTTAGATTTTCTCAAATATAAAATTGGACAGAAATCCAAAGAGCCGTTACCGAAAAATCCCAAAATTAAAAAAAAAACCGTTATATGAAAGGAACCGTTAAGACTTTTCCCGTAAATTTGGTTCTAATCAAATGATAGTCAATACCAACAAAAAAATTCTCAAAAATGTTCATCAAAATCGTTGGAGCCGTTTTCGAGATAAATAAGCTTTTCCTAAACGGTCATATGAGAAGTACCGTTATTTTTAAGGCCTAAAATTAAAATTTCAATTTCTCTTCTGGGGAATGCCAAAATAATAACACACACCAAGTTTGGAGATAATCGTTTAAGCCGTTTAGGCTGCAGCTCGTTATACATACTGACAGACAGAGAGACAGACAAACAGACAGACAGGCATTTTTTGTTGACCACTTTTTTAGACTTCTCTATGATCGTAATGTCATGTTTGATTGTTATTTCAATTTTTTTTATTTTCACGAATCCTAAACTTGCCTTATAGTCCCTATAATCGCAAGTAAAAAGAACACAAATAAAAACTATTTAGTCACAAAAACTTTCAAAGTGTGTTAAATTTACTCAATTAAATTAAATCAATAATTTCAATTCATAAATATCAAAACAACTCATGTCAATCAACTCGTGTCAATCAATGCTCAATTGGAGTTTAATCGCACTAAATCACTCATTTGCGTACGGAGACAATTTTCTTGTGACTTATTTATGAAGAATGTTCCACACAAGCCATGGGAAGATCTGTCAAACATATTTAATAATATTACCAAGCTCATTCAGTGTGAGAATATCATACCATCTGCAGTGTTTAGACTACAAGTTAGTTCCAGAGGAACAAAAACACATCTCCAACACAAAAAGCAAACTGTATCTTACATTGAAAATAATAGTCTTCTTACGCCTTTTCAATCGGGATTCCGTAAGCATCATAGCTGTAATACAGCGTTGCTAAAAATAACAGACGACATTAGAGAACATTTTGATAAAAATGAAATTACGTTTCTGTTTCTGTTTCTATGTAGACTTCTGTAGACTTTTCAAAAGCGTTTAATTCCATTGATTTTAAGATACTTCATAATAAACTTATTGCTCAGTATGGGTTCAGTTCATTCACAGCATTACTTAAGCTTAATTGTTTGTCGGATAGGACACAAAAGGTCAAAACAAAAGCTGGGTATTCAGGTCTTTTACCTTTACTGTCTGGAATCCCTCAAGGCTATATACTGGGACCCTTGCTATTCTCGCTTTTTATCAACGATATTACTTTAAATTGTAAATTTGTTGATATCCACATATATGCCGATGATGTCCAAATTTATATTTCGCGCCCAATTGAACTTTTATTTCGAATTGGGCCGAACAAAACCTACTAACACTTAATCCGATAAATCGCAATGCTTAGCTGTCTCCAAATCTTCGTATGATTGCAGTAATTTCCCGGTAGTCATATTAAACAACAAAATAGTTCCTTTCTGTAAGAAAGTCCGTAAACTAGGAGTCATCATTAACAGCGAGTTATCAGCCACCGATCACATAAATTCTGTAAAAGGTAAAGTTTACGGTACCTTCGACAACTTTCGTCTAGCAGTTAAGGCCGATCCTTTTTTATGCCGAAAATATTTTCCCCCATCTTGACTACAATAGCTGTCGTAAATTGGAACTGCCATCCTCAGATACATGTTTAGACGCCGTAAATTTGATCACATCTCGTGATCAATCCTTCTTGGTTGTTCCATCCAAACATACATCGATATTCGTAAATGTATCTTTCTCAAAAAGCTATTATTGTTCAAAACACCACAATATTTATATGAAAAAATTCGTAAATGTACCCATGAAAGAACATGCAATTTAATAACTCCACAATTTAATTGTCTGAACAGTAAAAGAATGTTTTTTGTTCATACAGTAATACTCTCTTCCGATTCAAATTGAACAAATTCAAAACTTAAATCAGTTCCATCAGTCGCTTAAAAAATCATTTTTCTTTCATCTAAAACCCATTTTTTTTTAAATTTTATTTAGCAATATTCATATATTTAATTCTTATAAATTAAATTTGAATTCCTATTTTTAGTATTAAAATTTATATAATGTTGAATTAGTTTTTCTTTTTTGTATATAAATTTAATTAAAATCAAAGAATTGTACGTTATAAGATATATCTTACTGTACATATCCATAATTTTAAATAAACTTAAGTACTTAATCCTAGAACAGCCACAGCAGCAATTTTTTTCTATTTTTTTTTTTTTGTTTTATATTTTTTTTTGACGCCGCCGCAACTGCCTACCTCTACCTAGCTTAAGTCTAGCTTACAACTATGCCAACCATAGGCAACAATGTCGACTGTAAGTATCAGCCCGTAAGCCACCAAAACTGGTGCACCTGATCAAAATATTCCCTCCGGTCCTGATTGAACACAGCCCTACTGAAACGGAGGCGCTCTGCTTCACTCCCTCCAACAATGTCTCGGTCGTAAAGGAGCCGCCTATTCACAGTTTTCCAGCCGACATGGTAAATCAACGGGATCGCCGATCTATCCTGTACCAGTCCTCGACTGTCTAAATAAAGGAAAGCCTCGGGCGGGATGAAACCGCTTGAACGTGTGCTTTCAAAATATTAATCTTGGGGGTAGTAAGCCCCGAAGATTTGGCCTTTAGTCGAAGTCATCACTCTTGCAATGTGTCCGTGAATGAGATTAACTAAAAAGTTATCTATCCTGTTTATATTGGCCCCGTTATATAGGACCTCGTTGGGATAATAGTGTTTGTACTCCGACTCTGGTGTTCTATGTAATCCAAGACAGGTACGAAGAGATTGTCTCTCAAACACCCGAATCTTTTCCATTAGAGATGGTGTAAGGTTGAACCACATTGGGCATGCGTAGACAATCATCGGCCTAATGAGGATCATGTAGAAAATCACCTTTACCCTGCTATTAAGACAGCTGTTATAAAACAACCATCTTGTCAGTAGGGCAAAAGCTCCCCTAGCCCTGGCCAGAGCAGCCTCTACATGTCGATTGAAATATAGATACTGATCCAACCAGATATCAAGGTATTTAACCACATCTTTACTCGAAAGTGAATGTCCATGTGGCCCAGCTATAACTAGCTAGCGCCAGTTTTTCTTGTATCCCCAGAAGCCCTAAGCAAAGGGGTTCTAAACAGGATAGTTTCACAATTCTGGAAGTTAATTTTCAGCTTCCAACCACTACAGTATTATTGAATTTTATCGAAATCACGTTGCAAGAGAATTCTAATGACTTCAACTGTTGGACCTGATCTATACGCAAATAAATCATCGGCATACGCAATTGCATGAGGTAGACTCCCAATGAGATCGCTGGTGTAAATATTAAAGAGAATCGGCGAGTTCACCGCTCCCTGTTGCAGACCGTTTTTAATATCAAATGTTGTGGCAGAAGTCACATTGCCACTCTTGACAACCAACTTTCTACCATTAAGCATGTCGTAAAGCATGTATAACAGTGGTTTACTTATGCCCCGTCTGGTTAGCTTCAGATAAAGACCCTCTAACCATCGAAAGCCTTCTCCAAATGGACCAGACAGGCACCCGTGCATTGTTTCTTTGCATTGGACAAACGCGGCATAAATTGTGTCATGTCCCACATTAAAGCCGAACTGGACAGAGCTCTATTGAGGACTTTTTCGAATACTTTGCTGATACTCGGAAGAAGACTTATCGACGGAAAGATTTGCCGGATTGGAATTATCCTTTTCATGCATTATTCAGCGCGTTGTTAAAAAGTGTTGTGTATATGTCTATTGCATCTTCAGGGATATGTCGTAGTAGAATACTGGGTATACCATCGACTCCTGCTCTACTTCTTTTTCTTTAATGATTCGAAGATCATCCGAAGTTCGACCTTCGAGATGAGCAGGGAACTTGAAAGGAAATGCCCGTCTCCTTATTTAAGTTTACATCCTCTAAAAAATAACTTCGCGTTTGAATTAATATTCTCATCTATTTACTCAAATTCCTCATTAACCTACATATGTAGGTCATCATGTCACAGGCTACATCCTCATTCCTTCAACCCTTAATAATTCTTACCTTATTCTAAGAACAAACAAAAACTTAACCTTCAAAATGTCAGTTCAGTGATTTTCATCAAACTTATACGATTCCACGCCCTTAATCTAATCTCTTTGATAATTTCAAGAAATATTTTATTTTCAAAAATAACGAAATTACAAATTCATTATTAGAAAGGAACAACATGAAGACACAAAGTCTACTATGACTTGTGGACTCCAGAACCACACAACTCAGCAAAACAAAACACCAGCCATTTTCCTAATTTAAAATATTTAATGAACCATAACTTGCTATCCATAAATCCATGCCGTCATGTCAGGAAGAAAACAAAGAAAGTTTTGCCAAAGGATCTGCAGAAACAACGACAAAAACCACTCCATTTTCTGTATTACATTTAAATTTTACGGAAAACTTTTCGTTTTTTTTTATAAATTAAATATATGCCTACACACATACACTGCACCTAAATAAAAATGGAGTGTCTGTTTTTTAATATCAAAATAACAGCTTTTTACAAGATGCATATGAAAGTATATACAATACCTACACTTATAACAAAAACAATTTTAAAATTTTTTGTCTGTCTATCTGTTTGTTTTGGTTTATCTCCGGAACGGCTGGGCCGATTTTGACGGGACTTTCACTGGCACATTGCTGATGTTCTAGGGTAAGTTATAGGGATATTTAAATTACCCACTTGGTGGCGCTGGAGTCGTTTTTTTTTGAAAATTCTTATTTATGGAACGATTTTGACGGGACTTTCACAGGCAGATAGCTGATATTGTAAGGAGTAATTAATGCTAATTTAATTAGTCCTAAAAAGAGCGAGTGGTTTTTTTACTTGCGATTATAGGTACTCTAATACAAGTTATGGATTCCTGCAAAAATAATTTTTTTCTAACAATCAAACATGTCATTACGATGCTAGAGAAGTCGAAAAAAGTGGGTTCGGGAAATTCCGTCTGTCTGTCTGTCTGTCTGTTCGCGCCTCTACAGCCTAAACGGATGGGCCGATTTGCTTCAAACTTGGTATTTAGTATTTGTTAGGGGTAGTATCTCGAAGGGTGTTTTTCATTTTTGCTCTAGGTTGAAATAACGGTACCTGCCATACAATTTTTAACAAAAAGTTTGATTTTCTCAAAACGGCTCTAACGATTTTGATAAAACTTTCAGGGTGCTATTTTTTTACAACAATACATATTTCAGTTAGAATTAATTTTTCGAAATTTGTTCTATAAAGGTACCTCTCCTATAATTGATTTTTTTCAAATGCGGTTTTATCGTAAACTATTATCCCGATTTTAATAAAAATTTTCACACTGAAAGTTATTTATAATTCAAAACAATATTGCATTTCAAAATTTTCAAAAACTTTTTTGTTGGTTTTCGAAATATTTTGAAAATGGGTTGATTGAATTTTTTAAATAATTTTTCCAGATGAAAACTACAGATTTCCTTATAATGACACACTAGAAAAAAATTTAAAATATTTTTTCGAAAAGTTTTTCAAAAAAAACGACTTTAAAAAAAAAACTGGTCGAACGATTTTCAATATTTTTTTTCCTCGATAGTTTTTTCGAAAAAACTCTTAAGCTAATTAAAAAAAATGAAAGAATTTTCTAAAAAAAAATTATTTTTTTAATTAAATAGATGTGTGGTTTTCAATCTGGCAATACTTTTTTCGGAGTTGGTCTTTTTGACAGCTGTCACTTGATTTATGCTCAGTTTGGTTTGCCATTTCACAATGAATAGACGTACTCCCGAACAAGTTTAGAAATTGTGCAAATTTATTACCAAAATAATGGTTTATTTCGGTAGAGCAGAGTATCAAAGAAGACCCGAATGAGTCCATCCGCCATCGCGCGCAACAATTGGAGATGTGCCCATCCACTTTATGGAAGATTTTGCGGAAGGATCTTGGTTTGCAGGTTTACAAAATTCAACTTGAAGCCGAACGACCATCAAGCGCGTCGCACGTTCGGTGAATGAGCCCAAAACGAGAGGGCCACCGATATCGATTTTCACAAATTTGGGCCTCGGCTGGAATTTATTCGAGCCAGCCGCTCGTGTTCCAAGGTCATGGAAACACTGATACACTATCAGATTAAGAAATATCTTGAGACACGGAAACTTCTTAATGACCGGCAATACGGTTTTCGTAGCAATAGGTCCACTGGTGATATGATGGTATATCTCAACGAACAGTGGAATTAATCTTTACATGATTTTGGAGAAAGTAAGATTATTGCACTTGATATTTCAAAAGCATTTGAAAGAGTTTGGCATCAAGTTCTTTTATCGAAAATGAGTGCATTTGGAATCGGGGAACTTCTTTTTCGATAGATTAGAAATTACCTTTCGGAACGTTCAATTCGCGTTGTTTTGGATAGCTTCCTGTCTGATAGTCACAAAATAAATGCTGGTGTGCCCCAAGGCTCCGTTCTATCTCCGACACTCTTCCTTATTTTTTATCAATGATCTCTTCTCTAAGACGTCTAATCCATTAAATTGTTTCGCTGTTGAGCTTCAACTTCTCATACTCGTTTCTTCTTCTTTCTTGTGGAACTGCAACGGCAACGTATGATTAGTTCATTAAATTCCGACCTGGCCAGCATTGTTCAATGGAGAAATATTAATCGTGTGGAATTTAATGCTTCATAAACTCAATGCTGTCTTCTGTCGTTAAAGCATAACTTACCCGGCATGCCACTATCCATGAGTGGTACTTGCATCCAGGAAACTGAACAGCTTTGCGTTCTAGGTATGTGTATCACAAACCACCTTCTGTGGAATGAACACATATATGACATCGCCAAAAATGCTGCGAAATGTTTAGGTTTTCTTAGACGATGCAATAAATACTTCTCCCCGTTAGATCTGGCTACTATTTATAAGGCGTACATTCGCTCAAAGCTTGAGTACAATTCTCATATTTGGACAGGTGCCCCTGTTACTCACTTACGTTTCCTGGATAGAATTCAGAAAGATGTATTGAAAATGATAGGGGATAATGGATATAACAGAAACATTTGATTCACTAGAACATCGTCGAAATGTTTCCTGTCTCTCCTTATTCTATCACTTTTTTTATAAACAACGCTCCAGCGAAATAGCCAGTTGCATTCCTCCCCTTAAAAGTTTTCCCCATAATACTCGCACCGCTGGGAATGCTCATAGATTTACTATTGAGCCTAATTTCGGACGCACTGTTAAGTATAGAGACTCATTCTTTAGCCGCACTACACGAATGTGGATGCTTTACCCGGCTCGATTTTTCCCTTGCATTACAAATTGCAAACGTTCAAAACCAATATCCATCGGTACCTCCTTTCATCTTCTATCCAATTTCCCTAAACGCTAGCAGCTGATGTTGTAAGAAATAGCTAAGGCCATTTTAATCACCCCTGGGTACCGCTGGGGTCGTTTCACAAACAGATAGCTAATTTTGTAAGAAGTAACTAAGGCTATTTTGATTACTAGGTGGCGCCCCGCCGGGTCATTTTTCTCAAAAATTGATGGTATATTGGTTAGCTAATAAAAATAAATAAATAAATTTATTGGCGCGACAGCTCTTTAAGGAACCAAGGCCTAGTGACTTATAGTCGGACACACTAACCACTAAGCTACGGGGAACTACCGGAGCAGGCCATATCTGGGATTATCTCATGTTGTTCCAGTCTCTTCAAGGCTTCAAGGATAAAGTTGGTGCCAGGTAATTTGTAATGACATTCACGCTGCGCCATTCCGCGTTCCTGAGAAGTATAGCCTTAAATGACATTGACGTGTATACTGCATTTGAAAACTAATGTCAAAACAGAATTGTCATTTGCGAAAGTTATAGCGTCTTCCAAAGGAGATTACTAATCGTTCAATTTATTTAGTAAAATGGTTGGTTAGATAGATTTTTTTGAAATAAAATTTAGTTCACAGGACTTCCAAAAAAAGGATTCAATTCGAAGTTCGAAGAATTAAAAAACACAAAAACTAGGTTGCTTTATAAAAGGAACTTCCGAACAAAACATAATCCTTATTTAATAATCTTCTTACGTGTGATCCCACCCAGAGGCATATTTCAATGATTCAGCATTTTTTTTTATCTGCTATCCCCCCAGTAGTTCACATACGCCAGACACTATATGGTATACAGAGAAACAGAGTTGTTTTGTATCCTTTTTTTTATATTTCTTTTTTCAAAAGGACCAAACATCCAAACAACAACATAAATTGGTGAAATAAATTCCCTAATCCCATTTGCAATCAATGATCACATTATTTAGCATTTTTATTCACTTCATCGAGACTAAGGGAAAACGACGACGAAAGAGTATCCTTCACGTCTATGATCCTTTGAGTTATAGGTATCTCTATCTGTCTGATTCTGAACAATGAATAGATAAATAATTGCCTCTAGTGGAATTGCAAAAATATAAAAAAAACAACATTGCATAGCGAAAAGCAATATCCTTCAAATGTGTGTTTTTTGAAATACAAAAGGCGGGACTTAAATCGCAAGGATAATAAGGGCACGTAGCACAGAGGGATATGTCAATAGTCATCGTTTGTCGGTCAATGAAAAGGGTTATTATTGATCTCACTCGTAATAGGTCACCACGTCTGGGAGTTTACAAAGAAAGGATTTTCTGTATTCGGAGGATTTGGAAGTCTTCCGACAAACGCCGAATCTCGAAAAAGGATACAATGGATATTGTTGCAACAAACGCCACCGCGCTGCCATTCATGTCGATATTTTTGTCGTTGTTTCTTCGTCTTTCTGATGATCACAATCATAACCGCAAAATATATTTTGGGAAGGATTCGATTGTTTTTTTTTTCAATAATTGCAAGGACATTTATTGGAAGGATGATATTGAGAAGATATGAATTGTTATTTATTATTTTCGTTGTTGCAGTTGGTTTTTGGGAAAAATCATTGGGGCAAATCAAAGGAAACTCTCCGGAGAAATGTGCTTCTTACAACGATACAGAAAACCTAAGCACTTAGCAGCATTCTTAGTTATCTGAAATATATGGTCGTTCCAACGGAGGTCGTCGTTGACACACATACCGAGTACTGAGAGTTTTTTGGTTTCTTCGATGTAAGTGCCATTCTTGGACAATGGCATTGGGGGTATGTTTAGCTTTAATGACAAAAGAGACAGCATTGAGTTTTTGAAGCTCCATACGATTCTCATTACCCCATTTGACAATGCTGTATAATGAGTTTAATGAGCTTGACATAAGGTACGAAGGACGTGAATTATAGAACGAATATGAAAAGCTGAGGGTAGCAGCAAAACAGTTAAGTGGATCCGAAGTAACAGGCAGAAGATCATTCATTTATAAAAATGAGGCAAAGAGTTGGAGACAGAACAGAGCCCTGGGACACACCAGCATTTATTTTGTGGGAATAAGATTTGAATCTGTCCAATACAACTTGTATTGAACGGTCCAGAAGATAGCTTCTAATCCAACGAACAAGAGTATCATCGATCCCAAAAGCACGCATTTTCGATAAGAGAGCTTCATGCCAAACTCTATCAAATGCCTTGGAGATATCAAGAGCAATAACCTTACCTTACCAATAACCTAACTTACTTTTACACCAAAGCGATGTAAAGATTTGCTCCACTGTTCGGTGAGATATGCCATCAGATCACCAGTGGAACGGTTGCTGCGGAAACCATACTGACGGTCATGGAGAAGCTTTCGATCTTTGAGATATTCCTTCAGCTGACGGTTAATCAGCGTTTCCATGACCTTAGAAAGAAGGGATGGCAGTGCTATGGGTCGGTAGGAGGAGGGGGAGGATGGGTCACCTTTCTTAGGGACAGGCTGGACAAATGCTGTTTTCCATTTTCTAGGAAAGATTCCAAAAGAGTAGGAGCGATGGAAAAGCTTGCGCAGTGGCTTTTCCAGTGTGGAAGAACACCTCTTCAGAAGAATCGGGGGTATACCATCCGGGTCAGCGGATTTATGTATATCGAGATCTTAGAGAACTCTTGCTCTTGCGGAAAAAAAATCTGTCCCATGGAAAAATTTTCATTCTCAAGTACAGGAGGGGCAACGTTGCTGTTAGGCAGCGTGAAGCTGGCAGCGAAATGAGCGGCGAGGTGGAAGAGGACCTCAACCGACTCCACGTGCGAAACTGGAGACAGCTAGCTAGGGACCGAGCTGGCTGGAGAAGCTTGTTGGTTGAGGCCCACGTCCACCCCGGACTGTAGCGCCACCTAAAAGAGAAAGAGAGAGAGAAAGTCGATGACGGATTTGCCTTGACCTACTACAAAAGTATAATGACCTTCTGTATTTCCACTAGTACAACCATTGAGAACTGTACAATCATACATCTGTTACATATCGAGGAGATTTTTACCGTTTTAATTGCCAATAGTGTCTTTCCAATTTCGCAATTTCGGGTATTGAGGTTTATCGCATTATTTATCGTTCTGTGAAGTGTAATTACTTGTAAGTTACTAATTCTAGCATTAAGATCACTATTGCGGTTTTCAAAGTCTTCAGTCCACTTGTTGCAGTTTATATAAGACAATACAAGATTCCACCACTTCAATTTTGTACAAAAGTACTGCCGCTTGGTAAATTTTGAAAAGGATTCATTAGGCAGCAGTACCTTAAAATTTAAATACGAAATAATATCGAATTATCTACATTCAAGCATCAAAAACATTTGTTTTTATTAGGCAGTGGGAAGGGAAGTGCGTCAGGAAGTCTACATAAAATTAGTCTCTAATATACATACTTGTTCCGTCAAAAAGGACATTATTTACTCCCAAAAAAAAAGAAGAGCTCATGTTTCATATTAAAAAAAAAAAAACATTTTATTTCTATGAAAGTTTCGCCATAAGAAGTCAAAAAGTCATTTACTTTTATTGATTTTCCTGAAACCTGATCCTACACAAAGAAACTTTACCACCACCAGCCCATCTTTCGTTTATCCTTCAGGACAAACTTTGCGAACTTGTCATCTTTCTATTGAATCTATCAGCGTTCGGATACAAATTTTGGGGAACTTTCTCATCAACGTTTTAAGGAGGCAGAATTGAATGGGAAGGATGTTGTTGGAGGAGTGAATGTGTGCCATTAGTATCCTGAAACTTGGGAACCATTTTCAATCATCACTCAAAAATACACACACACACACGTCTTTACATATATACCAAATATATAATCTAGACTCCGCAGAAAAGGGGATCTTTTGAGAATTCCTGTTGCCAGTTTTTTTTTGTCTTTAAATGAGATTCAAGAAACTTGATTGCGTCATTTCCATCAAAAAGGATAATTGACGTCATTCCACCATCATTGTCGTCTTTTATACAAACATATAGGTATCCCTTCTTCGTCCTTTTTTCACACTTTCTGCCTTTGAAATACATACAAACATACCAATCAATCAAGAAACTGTACAAGTAGGTATATACTGTGTATATCCTTAAATGAAGCACTTAGATTTAATTTGTTTAAACGTGTGTGAGAGGGGCGGGAAGAATAAAGGATATTAGAAGAAATTAGACGAAGGATACGAGTTTTATTTCTTTAAAAAAAATGTAAAAAAAATGAGAAAAAGTTTGTGGCTTCTCGTACCTACTTTGTGTGAGATAAAGAAAGTGCATTGAAGAAAAGTCCTTAAAACCTTTAGTGGTGTGTGCACTTGTACAGGAAGCAGGAGCTTCTCATTTTCCTGTGGCAGATTCTTATTTCCTTGAGTGCACATCTGTTGCTTTTTTTTTTGTTTTATTTTATAGACTGTTTGTTGTTGTTGTTTTGGGTTAAGGGACAAAGTTTTAAAGTGGATGTGAAATTGAAGATTGGAGCTTGTGGTTAAACTAAAGTAATATCTTTGGAACAAATTCAATTTAAATGCACTGAAATGATCCTTTTTGGTTGGTAGTTTTTTTTTTTAAATGAAATTTTGATTGCAAAGTGGAAAGGGAGCTTTAAAAATATCAAAATATTTGCGTAACTTATGAACTTTGATAAAAATAAACTTGTATTACTTCTTATTCTTCGCTTGCTAAGGAAGAGACGCTCCTGACTAGAATTGTATTGCGGAATGATATGCGTATACCTATGAAGGATACAGAAAACCTTCCTTCCTAAATAGCGGCTAAAAATTGGAAACTTTTCCACGTTTTTTAAGAGTGTTGAACGTTCAAATTATTTATTCATTTGGAATCATGAATTGGGTGTTAGGATAAAAAATTATGTCGCTTTAATAATAATTTTTCAACTCACTCTCGCATTTTGTCCTCGAATGAGGTTCTCTGTCCTGTAAATGTCCTGTTGAAGAGGACCTTGTTGGACAAATATTTTGTTTGCTCTTACTCTGTTGTTCTGTACTAATTTGCAATCACTGTCCTGATGAAGGTCATGTTGCAACTTATCTTGATCCTACTATTAAGGCGTCTGCTGTAAGACAACCGTCTTGCCAGAGTAAAGGTTCTCCAAGCTCTGGGCAGAGAAGCTTTTCTATGTAAGTTGAAATATAGAACTGATCCAGCCATATGCCAAAGTGCCCATCTACGCCAATGGATGTTCGTGGGGTTCAACGATCACTAGCTTGGGCTAGATTTCTCCCATATCCCTAGAAGCCCTAGCCCTTGACAAAGGGGTTCTAAACTGGATAGTTTTACATTTCTGAAAGTTGATTTTCATAATTTTGCTGATTTGGTGAAATCCCCATCCGTTCTTTCTTTTTTAGTATTATTCCATTGGACATCAAAAACTAGCTAATACGTGCCCAGACTCAATGCCAAATTTTGTGTTTGGAAATACATATGTATCAGTCCCCTGTCTCCGACACAGCTCTTTTGAGAATTTTTTCAAACGCCTAACTGGCGTCATCCTCGTAAGAGGATGTGATGCTGCTTTTGCAACTCACTGGATAATATGCATTATCCAGCGCTTTGTTAAACAGTGCTGTATACATATGTTTATTGAATCCTAAAGTAGGTGTCGTAGCACATCTTACTTACTTACTTAGGCGGCGCTACAGTTCGGGAAGAACCTTGGCCTCAACCAACATGCCTCTCCAGCCAGTTCGGTCTTTGGCTAGCTGCCTCCAGTTTCGCACTCCAAGTGGTTGAGGTCGTCTTCCAAATGAGTGCGCCACCTAAGGCGAGGTCTTCCTTGACTGCGTCTACCCTCTGGGATGGAATCGAAGATACTGTGAGCCGGAGCATTGTTGTCCATTCGTTCTACATGACCTAGCCATCTTAAACGTGATATGCGTATTTTTTTGACCAGGTCAATGTCGCTGTACAGATCGTATAGTTCTTGGTTGAACCTTCTCCTCCAAAGCCCGTTAACGCAGATAGGGCCAAAAATCCTCCGAAGAATCTTACGCTCGAAACGACTACGAGTATCTTCATCCGCTTTAGATAAAGTCCATGCCTCGGCGCCATAGAGCAGGACTGGGATGATTAGGGTCTTATACAGAGTCTCCTTTGTCTTTCGAGAGAGGGCTTTGCCACTCAATTAACTTCCTAGTACATAGAAACAGCGATTGGCAAGAGTAATTCTTCGCTTTATTTCTGACGAGAAGTTGTTGTCAGATGTTATAGCTGATCCGAGGTAAACAAAGTCCCTAACTGCCTCAAAGTTGTACCTGTCTATTGTGATGTTTTGTCCAATCCACCGGTGTTGTGTGTCCCTTTTTGTGGACAGCAGGTACTTCGTTTTGGCCTCATTGACTGTTAGTCCCATCTTAGCCGCTTCATCTTCAATGCTAGCAAACGTTCCAGTGACAGCTCGCCGAGTTCTGCCAATGATGTCTATGTCGTCAGCGTATGCTAACCATTGCACAGACTTGAAAAAAATTGTCCCACTACAATTGACTTGCGAGTTTCTTAAATTTTTTTCAAGTATTAAGTTGAAGAAATCGCACGATAGCGCATCACCTTGTCGGAATCCTTTTTGACGTCAAAAGCTTGACGGAGCAGCGAGAGTTCTCCATCGTCATCCTGCACAGTCGGACGAGTTTTGTGGGGATGCCAAAACCTGACATGGCTCTGTATAGCTCATCTCTATAAATGCTATCATACGCGGCCTTGAAATCGATAAAGAGGTGGTGGGTATCGGTTTGGAATTCTTGGGTAGTTTCCAGGATCTGCCGCAGCGTGAACATTTGATTGATTGTGGACTTTCCTGGTCTGAAATCACACTGATAGGGGCCAATCAGGTTGCTGAAGAAAGGTTTCAGGCGTTCACATATCACGGCAGAGAGGATCTTGTAGGCGATATTGAGACTTATTCCTGCAGTTTAGAGGGTCTCCTTTCTTGTGGATCGGGCAAACGATGCTGAGGTTTCATTCATCAGGCATACTTTCTTCTGACCAAACTTTAGAGATGAGTTGGTGTATGCACTCCACCAGGTCATCTCCGGCCGCTTTAAAAAGTTCAGCGGGTAGTCCGTCGGGTCCAGCAGCTTTGTTGTTTTTTAGTTTCGATATTGCTATCCTTACTTCATTTTGGTCAGGTGGACGGAAGTTCTGTCTGTCATCGTCCATGTTGAATGGTTCATTCTGCCTGACAGCGGGATTTTGGTCTTCATCGCCGTTTAACAGTCTGCAGAGATGGTCCTTCCACGTACTCAACACCGACTGTGAGTCTATTACGAGGTTTCCATTCCTATCTCTGCAGGTGGTTTCTTGCGATTGCAGCTTTCTGACGTCATACTTCCTCACAGTATTAATTCGTTGTTGTGGTCTTCGCGTTATTCGAATTCTTACCTTTGCTGCAACAAGGTAATGATCCGATTCGATGTTAGCTGCTCGGAAGGTGTGAACATCCAAGATACTGGAGGCGTGTCTTGCATCGATCGCAACGTGATCAATCTGATTGACGGTTCTTTGATCTGGGTGTCGCCAAGTCTCTTTGAGTATATCGAAATGAGGAAACCGTGTGCTTGCAATGGTGACGTTATGTGCCGCTGCGAGGTCAATTAGCCTTAGTCCGTTTTCAGACGTTGTGTCGTGTAGGCTATGTTTTCCGACAGTCCTACCAAAGAGTTCCTCTTTACCTATTTTGGCGTTAAAATCGCCTAGTACGATCTTAACGTCGTATTTAGGGCATTGCTCATAGGTTTTGTCGAGGAGCTCATAGAAGTCATCCTTGGTGGCGTCATCTTTGTCCTCTGTGGGGGCATGAGCGCTGCCCTTGGCCCATTAAGGGTTCATCCGCCACCATCTCTATTTCAATGCCCTGACTTGCATTGAATTGTCCCAATGACCTTATCTCCAAATACGTCGAAGTAGCTCATTAGGGCGTCTGCTTCGTTGACTGTAGACGCCACCGTTGGTCCAATTGGTTGGGCTCATCCGCCGTACGTCCTCTTTCTGAGGGGCTCGTGCAAGACTTCTGCGAATCGATCAGAACAATCATTAAAGCAGAGCATTATAGTGTTGCTATTTTTCTGTGTTCAACACTCGCGATTATAAGTTTAGCAGGAATGTCCGGATGGACAGACCAGTACCCGGTGGTGACCGCGGGGAGGTAAAATAAGCACAATTGATGGGCACGAGATAGTTGCAGCAACTGTGCATCACCTATTTAATGCCTTTCAGTGTCTACTCTACCACCCAGCCAAAAGTTTAGTAATAAAAATTCCTTACTTCAGTTGGCAAGTTTTTAAACTCTTTGAATTTTGAATTTCAGTGTAAATTCCCGGTTTCCTAAAAAAAAAAAAAATTCGCCTTAGTTGAAGTTTGCCATTTATGAAATAAGCACACACAAAACCTCAATTATTGTAGAAATTAACATTAAAAAATGCATTTCCTGAAATAAATTATTTAAATGAAATTTCAATTCGAATTAATGACCTGAGATCTGAACTCATTGTCAACACACATGGACATCATTGTGTTGGTTGGAATTTTTTAAATCGAAACATTTGAAATTTATACGAATTGATGTCCACTTTTGATAATCAAATAATTATAATAGCATTAAAGGAAGTTGCATAAATAGTATAATTAAATATTAAGCTAAACCGAACATAAATAATAAAATGCAAAACTGGATCAAAGGAAATAACTAATTAAGGCAAGTTCCGTTTATAAAGATTTATTTTGCTGTCGTATAAACAAACTCCTGCTGAATTGTGGATTGGATACTTAACGCTATTTTTGATTTTCATCTTTATTTTGATTTTAATAAGGTTTACGAGAAACGTGTACACATTTTTCTTTCCTGTAAACAGTAAGGTTCCATGTTGGGCGCCATTTCCTAAAAATTATGTGTATGTTTACTGACACAATATGTAGTAAGACTAACAATAATTCTGAATTGTATTTATTCTTTCCAAAAAATCCATCAGGCAAGCAGCAAATATTTATTTTATGTGTAAATGTTTCCTTTCTTCGGAAATATCATCTTTGGGTCTTGAGGATGATTTTTTTTTAATTAAAAGATATTATTTTTTTTTCAATGTCCTTTCATAAAATATTCACATAAAAAAACACATGAGTCACATGATATTTCCGTTATACGATTAGTGTGCTCCTGATACAGATAAAATTTATGTTGCCTTGGCATAATCCTGGAACACCATTCTCCCCTTAATGGAAAATAAAAAATTCATATACAGACACATCGACCAAAAGGACACAGCTCATTCCAAATGCTGATTGAAATTTCATCTCCACATTTGGAAATATTTTCAGTTATATACATAACTTCAAATGATGTCCACTCTAAGGTTCAGGTTGTCAATTTTTGTTTGCTTAACATACCATCGCATATCGGGCATCGAATGCCAAACGTTATTCTATCGAATTGTTGACTATTGGCATAATTGAGCTGACCATTGACTCTACGGGAACTCCTCTTGTTTTTGAAATGCAATCGCAGAATTATTTCGGGAAGTATGCAAATTGCTAGTTTTCAAAATATTTAATTTATTTGCAAAGGCATCACATCAGTCTACGTCTGTTATATTGGTTCTGGAAATTTCGAACATGGACAATTCTAGGAGAAGATAGATAGTTGAATGAATTTTGTCATCTGCAGGTTGTAAGGGCACTCATTTAAACGCTTTCGTCGGCTATTGGTTGTCATTCAGATTGACTGCCTGGAAAGAAATGCACGTTAGCGGGATAGTATTCCATTTTATTCATTAGCCGTGTTTTATTGGTAATCTATAGCTAACGCAGTGTTGGAAGACCCAATAAAAGGTTATATTCACTCCATAATTCACTTTTAATTTAACCCCCGACGTGACAACTGACGTCTTGCTGAATAAATTTAGAAGGGTGTGTTCCAAATTCAACTCAGTTCTTGGACAGAGACATCCGGATGGAATATCCAACCATGACGTCATCAGTGACCCTTGATGACAGAATTAAATTCGGTTTTAGAAAAAAACTGCAGTAATTTAAGTTTCAATTGATGCAGGTTTTGTCTAATGTCTTATTTGATTGATTCAATATGAATTTTATGTCAACTAACACTTTGGATCCTTTCGAAAAATGTTATTTAATTTAGTCAATTTGATGATGACGTCAAAATAGAGGATGGCGCTGTCTTGTAATCTTGTATCATGATACTCAACGAACATACCTTTTTTTTGTCTACATTCCAGTTGGTTGACATTTCTTTACAAGATTTATCTCAACTTATTATATTCACTAATTTCACTAACCTAATTATCGACACTTATTGTTTGTTGTTGTTTGCCGTATAAAATTTTACTACGCTGGGTATACACTTACCAATAAAACACGGCTACTAATGAATCACATGGAAACTTTTTGTCCACAAAAAAAAAAACAGACAAAAATTATAAAAACTGGCCATAACCAAACGATTCTGAGTGTATATTCCTCATCATTTTAAACATATACACACTACGAATCCGATGAACAAACACATGAAAATAAATACAATTTTGTTGGAGTCTATGTTTTTTTAAAAACCTATGTAACACAGAATCTAAAAATTGAGTAAAATAGCTCGAAGGACAACATGTCCTTTCGTATTATAAAAAAAAAAAAACAATTTTTTTTGTTTGATAATAAAATCAACGTACATTCCCAGTGATTTCGTCTCATGAAATTTGAAAGAGCCCAGATGAGCAATTTCAAGTCAAGTCGAATACAAATGCTTTTTGAATAAGTACACATCTTATGCATAATTCAGAGGATTTTATTGCAGCCACAGACAGGACAACAGAAGCAAGAATGGAAGTTACGATCGTCCTTGGGGTTTTACTTTCTGCGCGATATTGATTTTTTTTTTTTGGGAATTATTGGTTTATAAGTTGAATCTACTTTAACTTATATTTTGCTTTAATTTGCTTAGAGGTGTTTTGAGAAAATGAGGTAAAGCTGGCAAATTTTTGTCAATATTCTTCAGGTGTCGTTCTTTTGTAAATAAAAGATGAATGAAACAGCTCAAAAATAATGAAGGTATTTTCTATTTAAATTCAATCAATTGTAAAGAGCAGAGAACAGGTCATGAACTCTGAAAATATTTAATTTTGTTTTGGCAATGTTTTCCAAAAAAAAAATTAAAAAAATATATATATATAGACTGTAGACGATTTGCATAAGTTAATTAATACAACACACAGTTTATCAAAACAATATTTATCTGTGATTTTTTAAAATATTGACACTAGAAGTATCAAACTCAAGGAATGTGTGAAGGTATTGGTATAATTTATTTTGCTAATGTTTACCAGAAACGCAAATTTTTGAAGGTACGAAATTCTTCGATCTTAAGAAAGTATGTTTTGATGAACTAACGGGTGATTTTTTTGAGGTTAGGATTTTCATGCATTAGTATTTGACAGATCACGCGGGATTTCAGACATGGTGTCAAAGAGAAAGATGCTCAGTATGCTTTGACATTTCATCGTGAATAGACTTACTAACGAGCAACGCTTGCAAATCATTGAATTTTATTACCAAAATCAGTGTTCGGTTCGAAATGTGACAAATTGACGAAAATGACAAATTTGGTTCAGCGATGAGGCTCATTTCTGGTTGAATGGCTACGTAAATAAGCAAAATTGCCGCATTTGGAGTGAAGAGCAACCAGAAGCCGTTCAAGAACTGCCCATGCATCCCGAAAAATGCACTGTTTGGTGTGGTTTGTACGCTGGTGGAATCATTGGACCGTATTTTTTCAAAGATGCTGTTGGACGCAACGTTACGGTGAATGGCGATCGCTATCGTTCGATGCTAACAAACTTTTTGTTGCCAAAAATGGAAGAACTGAACTTGGTTGACATGTGGTTTCA
Source organism: Platycheirus rosarum (assembly GCA_963971375.1). Classification (NCBI taxonomy): domain Eukaryota; kingdom Metazoa; phylum Arthropoda; class Insecta; order Diptera; family Syrphidae; genus Platycheirus; species Platycheirus rosarum. The sequence goes on along the minus strand of OZ020508.1, from coordinate 154,166,280 downwards.
ACAAGATGGCGCTACATGCCACACAGTTCGCGATTCTATGGCCATTTTGAGGGAAAACTTCGGAGAACAATTCATCTCAAGAAATGGACCGGTAAGTTGGCCACCAAGATCATGCGATTTGACGCCTTTAGATTATTTTTTGTGGGGCTACGTCAAGTCTAAAGTCTACAGAAATAAGCCAGCAACTATTCCAGCTTTGGAAGACAACATTTCCGAAGAAATTCGGGCTATTCCGGCCGAAATGCTCGAAAAAGTTGTCCAAAATTGGACTTTCCGAATGGACCACCTAAGACGCAGCCGCGGTCAACATTTAAATGAAATTATCTTCAAAAAGTAAATGTCATGGACCAATCTAACGTTTCAAATAAAGAACCGATGATATTTTGCAAATTTTATGCGTTTAAGGTCTCAAGCTCTTAAAAAATCACCCGTTATGTTAAAGAAAAATTGTTAAGCAATCATGTAGCTCACTACCAGCACAGAATATTTGTTAACGATTTGATGTACATCTGAGTTGTTGGACTGTATAGTTATAGGCGAAAGTGAAAATTCTCCATTCTACCTGGTCGCAGGCTCGAATATTTGACATTTCCGGGGTACCTAATAATACGTGATTCAAAGTCAAAATAAACTTATGTAATCCGACCATTAGAAATAAAAAATAAAGACTAATTCATCTGTTCATTTTGGCAAATTCCGATGATCCGCGTTATATATAAATGAACGTTTAGTGAGTTAAATATCTTACTCACCCCGAACGTTTCGCTTCAAATTGCATTGAGCGTGGTCACCGGGAAACTGGCATATTAGCGTTTCTATTCTATTTAGTGTTTTGTGAAGTCTAGTGAAAACTCTACCTCTCAAAATCCAGAATACTTCCCATTAGAAATGACATAACGTGGAACCACACAGGACACCAATAGGCAACCATCAGCCTATTGGGGGCAATGTTCAAATAATTTTTAGCTTGATAGTCAGACAGGCTTACAACAGTCTTGGCAGGACAAAAGCCCCTTAGCTTCGGGTAAAGCAGGATTAACATGTTAGTGTTTAGTTACACTTTTATTTGATAATGGTGGTCCATCTGAAGATTTTCAATTTCAATCACGGTGCTGAGATGAATTCAACCTTGGACCTGTTCTGCACACGATTCAATCTTCGGCATACTCAATTGAATGAGTTTGATAGCTGGTTTTAAGATTGAAGAAAAACTCCACTGTTCACTGCTCCCTTTTACAGACCATGTTGTAGTAGAATTCACATAGCCACTCTTGACAACAAACTTTCTGCCATTAAGGATGTCATAAAGCAGAATTAACTGTGAATCTCGTAATCTTCGGATAAAAATCTGCTAACCATACGGTGTCGAAAGCCTTCTCCAAATCAACCACACACAAGCACACGTGCATTAAACATTTGCATATTGTTCCATTGAACATCAGAAACTTACTTAGACGTGGCATGAATGATATTGTGTCCAGACTTAAAGACGAACTCTGTGCTAGAATTATATTTTTGTCCTTCTAGTCTCCGACGACCACATAGACAAAGCTCTATGGAAGACTTTTTCGACCGGAGTATCGCCGGATTGTAATTATCTTCTTTTTTTTTTACTGTTGTATAATTGGCTTCTATTTCACTATGGATATTAGACGACAAAAGCCAAGATTCTTAGATCACCATTGCGTGATTTCAAAAAAAGTATTCACCAGAGCTCTACTGTATTCTTACTTGTGATTAACGCGAATGCAATAATTTACATTATAAACTTTCTGAAAATAGTCCCTACCGTCTATTCCTTCTCCAAAGAATCAAAAGCAGTGTTTGAGTGTTTGAACTTTCTCTTTAGAGACAAAATTTTAAAATCATCAGCACTCAATAAGACAAGATTACAAAATGTGTTTAAACGACAATCAAACAGAAATTCAAAAATACAGTTGAGATTATTTAAGCAATTTTTACGAAAAGCTCGAAAAACCTTTCTGGGTTCAAGTCTTCGAATATTAATGTCCATCTGGTCTATATGACTCAGCCAATTGCGACGTTAAGACTTTTGATCTTATGGCTAGAGTTCATCGCAAAAAAGACCAAGAATCAACAGAAATATTTGGCTCTCGAAATATCCGTCTTCATCTAATTTTCACAATAACTATATCCCTGCACCATAAATCGGATTTCTGGGTAAAATATATAGATTCCCAAACTACTTCAAAGTAATAGACGTAACAGTATAGGCGTTTTTAATCGTCCTTCTCCACAGATGCACCAGTTTGGCTATATAATACTCCAGGGGTGTTCTACATAGCATGTGTCATACGCGGCCTTAAAATCCATCAGGAAGTGGGTATGTATCGATTTGAAGCTCCCGGACTATACCAGGTCTGGCGAAATGTAAAGTTAAGAGGATCTCTTTTTTGTAATGAGCTCATCAGTTTCTTTTAGCTGATAATTTCAAATTTAATGAATGGTGATCAAATAAATTGCCCGACTGGATCGCACGTACTTGCTCATATGTGCGGTCACCTCGTCGAATAAAATTTAAGAAATGCACGACTGGGTCGCACGAACTTGTTCTTATGCTAGAATATTACTTAGTGGCTGCATATGTATGTATGTATATAGAGGGTGTTTTTTTAGACGTGTGGTTTTCAAGAAGAAATAAAATGCATATAATTTAATGTTATGGCCAAGAATTTAGATTTATGATAAAGGGTTTGCCATTATGTCTTAAAAATGATTTCGGCAGCTGAGAGACCAAATTTTCCCAATTTTGTGAAAAAAGTATTGCCAGATTGAAAATCAAACGTCTAAAAAAACACCCTTTATTAAAATAAAAATAATACATTTTTTTTCGAAAATTCTCTAATTTTTTTTTAAATAGTTTAAGAGTTTTCTCGGAAAAACTAAGTATGCAATAAAATTTAAAAACTAAATGTCTATCGAGGAAAAAAAATTATTGAAAATCGTTCGACCAGTTTTTTTTTAAAGTCGTTTTTTTTTAAACTTGTCGAAAAAATATTAAAATTTTTTTTAGTATGTCATTATAAGAAAATCTGTAGTTTTCATCTAGGAAAATTATTTTATTATTTTTTCAAAATATTTCAAAAACCAATTTTTTGAAAATTGGGATAATGGTTTACGATAAAACCGCATTTGAAAAAACCGGTTCTATGAGAGGTACCGTTATAGAATAACTTTCGAAAAAATCATTCTAATCAAAAGATGTACTTTTGTAAAAAAAATAGCACCCAGAAAGTTTTATCAAAATCGTTAGAGCCGTTTTCGAGAAAATCAAATTTTTTGTCAAAAATTGTATGGCTGGTACCGTTATTTTTCGACTTAGAGCAAAAATGAAAAACACCCCCCGAGATACTACCAAATAAATACTAAATACCAAGTTGGAAGCAAATCGGTCCATCCGTTTAGGCTGAAGAGGTGCGAACAGACAAACAGACGGACGGAATTTCCGGGCCCACTTTTTTCGACTTCTCTATCATCGTAATGTTATGTTTGATTGTTAGAAAACATTTTTTTGCACGAATCCATAGTTCCTATAATCGCAAGTAAAAAGAAGCAGAGTTTTATAAAAAAGGACTTTTCTAGGGATACCCTGTGGCAAATCGAACCTTTTCGGTTCAGCTTTACTAACTTTAAATACTTTAATAATAAATACATATCTACGCAAATAAATGTTTTCTAGTTATCGAATACTCATGACGCAGCTGGAACATATCCCTTCTAACACAGACCACTCTCTCTGAGAAACTTAAATTGAAAAAGCGAATCCAAAAATATATTAAGATTCATATTTTGAAAAAAAAACGTTGAGATTTTTTCTGACAGTTTGTGTTCAACTTTCTGAGAAACAGTAGTGTTTGGAGATCTCGGATACTTAAATTGCGGCCAATTAATCTGAAAACAATTTCCCAACAAATGTCAAAAATCCCGACATTTATTTTCTTCTAATAAAATTGTCTGTGATAAATTAAAATTAAACAAACGTATCGTAAAAATCTCTCAGTTTTAGAGAAAACTCAGATTTTAGAAAAACTTTTGCAATTTATTTCTTACCTAACCAAGACTGCAGGGAAAATGCTCCCAGAGCTTAAGAATTCCACACCCAGAACAACGTCACAAATTGTCTTAAATTTGTTTCCAAGCTTTGTACATAAATCCATACAAAATGTCAATATTGTTTGAATATTACCAAATTTGTATTCTAAAACGAAATTACTGAGAGGTTGCAACATGTAACAAAATATCAATATCAAAACGTACATATGTTGTACATATATTATGTTGAAGTTCTACGAATTGATTGAACTCTTGATTTGACAGTCAAACCTGTCAAAGTTTCCCTCCAACATTGTAAATCAGACAGACAGATTTATTGGATCCCTATTGCTTTTATGTCTACACTTTGTGAGACATCAAGCGCCCTTTCCTTATATCTAAACTCCTTTAAGAAGTTTTAAATATTCATCCTCACATTTCTCCCTTCTGGTACGTAGCCCCCTCCCCCTCCCCCACCACCCCATTCTAACAAATTTGTCTGGATGGTAAATTTTACAAATGTCAAAGTTCAACCTGCCTCTCTTCTTCTGTGTGAAGAAGAAACAAAGTTAATTGTGGTCCTATGCCAACAATGTCCACATGACCTTGTTAAAGAAAAAGGATACACCATTCTCTATACATTGATGCCACACACACATCCATCATACAAAAAACAAACAATTGAAATAAATCACACATTTCTCTGGAGAAAAGTTGTCTATTGAATTTAGGAATGGATAGAAGAGGAGTATGAGTGGAATAAAAATTCCAGGGGTTCCTGTACAAAAGCTCGAAACATTCATTTAACGAAGGATAAAGGATATTATAACAAATTAATGCGGCACTTAATGATGAGTTTCTCAAAAAACAAGGACAACTAAGAGACCAATAGATTTTAAGCAGAATTTTGTCTGATACAGGTCTTCGATATTTTGCAAGGACACGCCATCGGAGATGTATTTTTAGGGGATCTGTGAGCAATATTCTCTAAGTACTTCTAGGTATTAGGGTCGAAACGATATTTACAGACTTAAAGGATATTGTCATCTTAATTAATTTCTCTGGTGTGTTTGAACATCGGAAGGTAAGGATAAGGGCTGGGAAAATTATTGAAGGTGGATGTCCTGGTGCTTTATTATGAACCATTTTCCTTAGAGTTTTCTGCATGTCGAAAGGGATTGACAGTTTTAACTTAGAAATATTAATAGCTTGAGGAGGTTGCTAAAGAATGTTTAAAAATAGCAAAAGGTGAATTATTGATGAGGCAAGTCAGAACAGACATGAACTTTGAAGATGGGTCAGATTTTATTGGCTATTTCTATTTTTATATAAGACGCTATTTTGAGGTTATTTTCAGTTTTTTTTTTTTATTTTTTTGGAATTCTTGGTTTTTCATAATGGCCATTCAGGAAATTTGTTATATTCCTGTGGATTCCTAACTAATAAAATGAATGAGAATATAAGTGTGTTTATTTCTAACGCTTTCATACTATAAGTGTTCAACGGAGTTTGCATACAATTTTGTGCTCACATTGTCAAGGGTATAAGAAAGGGCATTAGGAAGAGAGGGAGGGGAGAGCTAGGAGGTGTCGATTAACATTGGTTTTGAATGTTTGCAGATCAAAATGGCAAGGGAAAATCCCACCGGGTAAACTATTCCAAATTCGTGTTGTTCGGCTAATAAAAGAATCCCTATATTTCACGTCCGAAATTAGGCTCAAGGGTGAACTGATGAGCATTCCTTGCGAGACGAGTATTACGGGAGAAACTTTTAAGGGGAGGAATGCAACTGGCTACTTCGAGTGAACATTTTTTGTAATAGAAACGATAAAATAAGGAAAGACATAAAACATTGCGTCGGTGTTCGAGTGGGGCAATTGTTTCAGCGGCAGTTCTATTACCTATCAATCTTAACGCTCGATTTTGTATTCTATCAAGCAGGTGAAGCGATTTTTGCGAAGCACCTGCCCAGAGGTGGGAGTTATACTCGAGTTTATAAATTGTAGCCAGATCAGATGGGGAAAAATACTTCTTACACCGACACAGATCTCAAATATGTGGTCGTTCCAACGGAGGTCGTCGTTGACACACATACCGAGTACTGAGAGCTTTTCGGTTTCTTCGATGTAAGTGCCATTCATGGACAATGGCATTGGGGGAATGTTTAGCTTTAACGACAGAAGACAGCATTGAGTTTTCGAAGCATTAAACTCCACACGATTTCTATTACCCCATTTGACAATGCAGTATAAATCGGAGTTTAATGAGCTTGACATACGGCACCGTTGCAATTGTACGTCCGAAGGCGAAGGACGTGAATTATCGAACGAATATGAAAAGCTGAGGGTAGAGTCGTCAGCAAAACAGTTAAGTGGATTATAAGTAACAGACAAAAGATCATTTATAAAAATGAGGAAAAGAGTTTGAGACAGAACAGAGCCCTGGGGCACACCAGCATTTATTTTGTGGAAATCAGACTTGAATCCGTCCAATACAACTTGTATTGAACGGTCCAGAAGATAGCTTCTAATCCAACGCACAAGAGTATCATCGATCCCAGAAGCACGCAGGGGGAGGATGGGTCACCTTCTATTGTCCTAACGTCGATTTACACTCTTAAAAATGTATAAGACTCTTAACTTGACTCGAACGCCCATGAAAACCCGTGCATTTGGTACCGACCATCTTCTTTTTCGATGGATTAGAAATTCAATTCGCGTTGTTTTGGACGGTTTCCAGTCTGATAGTCACAAAATAAATGCTGATGCCCCCCAAGTTCACTAATTCAAAAATGATTAAAAAATAAGTTTCGTTAAGTTTTCATTTACAACTATGCATAACTCTATTGCATTATAGAACTGAATAACATTTTTTTTAGCAAAAGTAATATTAAAACCTTAAATTATAGCAAAACCTTGCATAAAAATCAACTTTCTAAAGTTTCGTTAAGTTTCAGTTTTAATATTCTGAATTAAGTGTCATGTATTCTTTCTTAATTTTATGATTGACTGAAAAATATTTTTCCAATAAATCATTTCAAAAGCTTCGTTCAATTATTTTAACGATTATCTCCGTCTTTTTTGTGAACTTTTAAAAGGGAGATAAATTTGCAATATTAGAGCAAACAAATTGGAAATAAAACGATTTTAATATACATATGTAGATGTATATCTTCTTGTTCGTATATATATACATATGTACCTATATAAATGAAGTGACGTCTTAAAATGGTTCTTCTTTCATGCTTTAAAACTCCAATCCAGCTTGCTTTAAAATCCGGAAATGTTTCTTATACAAAAAAAAAAAAAAAAAAAAAAACACATTTGTGTACCTACATGGCCTCAGCTCAACTCAACGAAGCATGCCGTTGATTACCTCACTGCACACAGTAAACTGATGCATACGTTACACCATGAACTGTAGTTCCCATTGTTCCAGATCACCATACAGAACTCTTTCCTGTGCTTAGGTTTTTCCTTTTTTTTTCCATTTTCCTGCTAAAAATAGATTCCATCATCCCGATCCAATTGTATATGCAAATGTGCAGAAGTAAGACAGGAAAAAAACTGAAGTAGGAAGCAAGCAAAAATAAAATCCTTTTACCAGAATCCCATTTCACTGTGTTGTAAGTCAAATTCATATTCCACAAGGATAATTCTCATTCAGAAGTAATTCAAGCCAAATCAAAGTGCAGCGAGGAAGCCACAAACAATTGGATTTCTCTAAGGATTCAGTTATTCTTTTCTCTCTCTCTCTCTCCTCTAAATTATTAAGGATGAACTAATTCAATTAAGTTGTATGTAAATGCGCATTCAGGATACCTAGACCTGCCTGAAATAATGAAAACCAAAACAGATTATCCTTAAATGAATACAACAGCAAAAAGCAATTACATATTGGCGCTTAAGCCCGCGCTGCTACAATTCAAATGCACAAAAGGGCATTATGTGATGTATGTTAAAAAAAAAAAAAAAACTAAACAGCCGACAGGACAACGATAACAAACACAACCGGACATTTGCCACCCAGGAAATGAAGATGTTTCCGTTTTTGTTAAACCAACATTTGTCTATCACGAGTCTAGACCATTTGAAAAGCCACCTCCGTGCGTCATTGTAGTCGGTGTTTCCGATTTTAAAGTCTTTTGTGTTCCTTTTAAATGCAGAAAGGATCACAAACAACGGAAGGAAGGAAGAGAGATAAGAAAAGCCCAGAAATTGCCATCTAACCCATAACAATTGGCATCATGTTGCGTCCTTGTCTACGTTATATTAATCCCATTATTTGTGAAAGATGAACAAAAAAATTTGAATGTGACAACAATCAGGTGCATTGTGACACAATTTAAGCCCCACACATAGAGACAGACATTGAATGGTGAAAAGGATAAATCTATAAACCCGAAAAGGTGACAGAAAAGAATGATGGTTTGGACGTGAGCCATAACCTTCTTTTTGTCCTCGATTTTTTGTTCCATTTCTTGTTTATAAATCCGCTTTTACGATTATTGCACGAGAATGTCCTTTTTTCGGTTGCTGAGGCGTCTTTAGTTGACATATGCAGTGCAAATAAAGTATACCCGACCGACCGAATGTAAGGCATCAGAAGAACGCGCTAAATGGATTAGTTTGGTGACTTCTTTGAGGATTACAGGAGTTACTTAATGGAATTAACTTTCAAAAGGACATTTCGAAGGATTTCACGATGGTTTTGGGAAAATATGTATGTACTTGTACGTGAATCTCAAAAATCTTCAAAAGATGACAGGTTAATGGATATTTTCTTATGCAAGATGCCTTTAGGGATTTTTCTGAGATATGATGATTTTTTCAGATATCATCCGACAGATTTAATGTGCGGACAGGAGAAAGATGTGAATTTAAGATTTCTTTAGCGTGTATAAATCTCCTTCATTTTGTTAAAGAAATATTTTCTTTAAGAAACTGTGCTCATAGATATGAAAAAATATCCCCTTATCCTTCTTGATGCTCTATTGCGCTGATTTTTAGTGTAGTTACGTCATAGACACAAAATAGGAGCATGTAAAGTGCGCGATTATAAGAGTAGAAGGCTTTTACGACAGCATTCATAGAGACTAGTTATATAGAGCAATGTGCAATTTTAACATCTCTGCCAAACTCGTCCGCCTGTGTAAAATGACGATGGAAAACGCACGCTGTTCCGTCAAGGTCGGTAAAGACCTCACCGACTCCTTTGAAGTCAAAAAAGGATTTAGACAAGGCGATGCGCTGTCATGCGACTTTTTCAACATCATACTTAAAAGAATAGTGCAGAACTCTCACACCAACACCAGAGGCACGATCTTTCAAAAGTCCGTTCATTACTCGCATAAGCCGACGATATTGACATAATCGGTAGGACGCAGCGTGATGTCAGTAGCACTTTTGTGAGTATTGAGACGGAAGCGGCGAAGATGGGTTTAGCAGTCAATGAGGGCAAAACCAAGTATATGCTGTCATCAAGAAGAGACACCCAACATCGACGTCTTGGTAAAACATCACAATAGACAGCTATAACTTGGAGGTAGTTAGGGACTTTGTCTTTGGCGCCTGAGAGAAAGACCGAAACTTAGGTGCTACACGTAATTGGAAGTAGCCTCAACTAACTTCACGTGCAAAACTGAAGGTACCGATCTAGCTGGAGAAGCCTGTATGTAGGCCACTGTCCTCTCCGGACCGTAGCGCTACCTAAGGTAAAGTAAGGTAGACACAAATTCCAATCTTGAAGTTCTCAGTTTTCTTTCAATTTACGTTTAAAAAATGGGCACGACTAGGTCGCACGTACTTGCTCTTATGTGCCTAATTACATTGGAAGGCAACATCTTGGACAAAAACAAATAACATTTACGTTGAAAGTAACACAGTTTGAACTTATAAAAAGTATTAAAACCACAATACTTAAATGTTTTTCGTAAAAATGAAGTACGCCACCATACGTCTTAAATAACAAAAAATTTATGAAAAAAGTATTTTGAAAATTGTAGGACGGATTTTGATAAAATCCTGTTTTTTTATTTTGAATTTTTTGAAAAAAATACCAACGTATGCAGTTTTTTAGAGTTTATTAATATAGATGTGAATATAAAATTTAAAATGATTTTTTTTATTAGTTTTAAAAATATTGATTTTTCAAAAAAAAAATTCAAAAATTAATTTTAATTAGAAAAAAAAGTTATTGACATTTTTCATATGCAGAATTAATTCGGCTATCTAGATCTTTTTAAATATAAAATTTCACAAAAATCCATAGAGCCGTTACCGAGAAATCCAAAAATTAAAAAAACTGTTATATGAAAGGTCCCGTTAATAGACTTTTGCCGCATATGTGGTTCTGATCAAATGATAGGAAATACCAACAAAAAAATTCTCAAACATTTTGATCAAATTCGTTGGAGCCGTTTTTGAGAAAAATGAGCTTTTCCTAAACGGTCGTATGACAAGTACCGTTATTTTTAGCCCTCTGAGGAATGCCAAGAGATACAAACATACCAAATTTGAAGGCAATCGCTTAACGCGTTTAGGCTGCAGCTCGATATAAACCCGGACAGACAGACAGACATACGGACATTTTTTCCCAATGACTTTTTTGGGCTTCTCTATGATCGTAATGTCATGTTTGTTTGTTATCTCAATTTTTTTTATATTCACGAATCCTAAATTTGCCTTGGAGTCCCTATAATCGCAAGCAAAAAGTAAATGAAAGTAAACGAAACTGAACGAAATATAACTATACTTTGCCCAACATAAATTGTCATTGTAGGCCTTATGCTGCAAGTTGGTGGTTTTACTCCCTGAATAACTTTTGAAATTTAAACTCAACCACTGAATTACCCAAGTCGTACACACGAATTATTGTTGCAAACAACCCTATTCGTTTGTATTAAAAATAAGCACATTATTTTCGAGTTACCACTTCTACGTATATGCAAATCATTATGGATTTTTCATTGGATTTATTCAAAAAGCTTTCAGAATTGGTACTTTATTAAAAAGCTCTCAATGATCTTTTTTCCAAACTAAGGAGTTTCGACTTCCGTCAGAGTAAAAACAAAACGTCCTATCTTCCCTATAAAGCCAATAGCCGTTTTTTTATTGGGAAATTTATCCGCAGCGAAGCAAGATTTTACACACACTACAAATACAACAACCAGCTGCCGAAAAAAGTAGATGTTGAATTTGGCTGCAGATTGCATGTTCGACACAAGAAGATTTAATTCACAATAAAAAATAAATAAATAAATTTATTGGCGCGACAGCTCCTTAAGGAGCCAAGGCCTAGTGACTTATACTCTCAACCATTCCTGTGTGTGTGTTGTTACTCTGCAAGAATGGAAGGGACCTACAGTTTACCGCCGAGTCCGAACGGCTACATGAGATGCACTTTTTCGAGACAAATTTTACTCTCGGAGGTTTTGTCAGTTCCTCGCAAGAGGCAGTACCCCAGAAAAAAAGGTGGCTATGAGCTGGATTTGAACCCAGGTTCTTTTGCTTAGCAGTCCGCCACACTAACCACTAAGCCACGGGGCACTAATTTAATTTAATTCACAATAGACATAACATAAGACTTGTATCATGCTACAGATACTATATTTCCATAGATATTGCATGCTACATTGTTTAAGAAGGTTGCAAGGTTGCATTTGGGCGTGTTGGAATCTATAGATACACATTTATTTGTTGGGATTCGAATGCCAATGCAACCATTGTTCGTGCTCGATCCTCTTTTTGGTTGTATCTTGTGTGTAAATATTTTTTAGACTCTTTGTGAATGATCGTTTTATGTTGCATTGTTTTAGAAATTTGAAAGGTTGCACTGGCACATAAGACTACAGGCGACTGCCTATGCGCGGCTGCCTATCCATTTTTTTGGAAAGCTGCCCATAGCTTTCCCAAAAAAACACGGCTAATTTATGTCGGATAATTTATAGTGGTTAATATGGGCATGAGCACGCAGCTAGAATCCCCGTAAAAAAATCGTTATTAACACTACCTATACATTGTAACTGCACAAACTTTTAAAACAGTCCAACCATCTGCTCTACCATCTCTCTATCTCCCTTTTTGTCTTATTTCAACAACTCCCAAGAACAATATCAATTCAATTCAATTTCATATTCATTGTGATTTCATTAACAAACATTTCAACTGACAATAAATCGAGATCCAGCCCATTACACCAAGACGAATCAAATCATCGCTTAAACAGCCTAAAAATGCAATAAAACTGCGTTTTCAAGCGCAACAATCCCTATACCATCCTTATACAACTCTCAATGAATATCAATCTCTGTGAAATTAACAATACCTTCTACTTTCAAATCTCCAACCCTTGTATGCATATCCTAAATAAATTAGTCAAGGTAATAAAATTGTTCAAGTAGTTGAAGACAAAATTGTTTTTAACATAGAAATAGCTGCGTAATGTAAAGCCACCCCTGTGGAACCCCATTGTGACACGCTCTAACAGCAGTTTTCAAGCGCGTTCTCAAGAGGGTTGGCCAGGGCAAAACAATGAGACAACATAGCAACCACTTACATTGTCATAGTTTTTCCATTTTCCTGTGATAATTTGGTGTTAAATTTCTATTTAAAAGGATTCCTCTTCAGAGGACACGTAGAGCTATACCCGGTAAATACAAAACACAATAATAATAATGAATTACATTACGCAATTGATAGAGGATTATATTATTGGAAGCCATCTCCAGAGAGGGGTGTTGTTTCAGACAAAAAATTCAATTTAAGAGGTAGTCAAGGAGGGAAGGGAGGATCAGATTCAGATGCTGTGTTTTTTTTTCAAATGTTTTTCTTTTTATGATCCTGTTTACTGTTTAGTACGTGTCATTTGCAGCTTGTTCGTCCATCGTTGTCGTTTTTGTCATCGTCGGACAAATAGATACTAAATGCTAGGACAATGTAAGGGAACACGAAATTTTCCACCTTATTTAACGGTAATGCAATGATTAATGGGAATTTCATGGTTGTCCTTGTTGTTTTTTTTTTGTGGACTCTTTTTGTGTGCGAGCAACTTTGTTTTGCTGGTTGTTGTTGTCCTACTGTGAGGACAGGATAATACCTCAGTTTAAAGAGCACTTTTAAAAGAATTGTGTGTTTTAGTGGTGGTAGGTTAAAACAACCACTTAGAGGGATTGTATTCATTGGCTTAATGGATGCAGTACAATGGTGTCGCACATTTAGTTACATTTGACCTACATACTTTGGAAATCCACGAAGTGTTGGGATTTTTGTTGAAAGCTTTTTTTCGTGGAAATTTAAAAATGGTTTTCAACTGTTGTAGCGTTGTTGAAAAAATTAATGTTAAACTGCATGCAAGCCCCAATGCAAATGGCTTAATGTCCTTTCAGAATGTATTTCTCCCAACAAAAGTGCAACAATATTTCAAAATTTCCCAACCTTTGGGAAACATAATCCCGTTGGTATTCAATATGCTTCTATATGCTGGCTAACGTCATGGTCAAGCCTTGAGTCCTTCTATAAAGTCTTTCCCTTGAAAATGAATGCATACACAAATATAATTTGACGGTGTGCTGTAGCCACAAAGTTTAATATCATTCAATCCCCTTTGCTCCTTCCTAAGTCCATATATCCTGTCATATAAATATTTACCACAGAAATCCGTAATGCAATTTAATGCGATAGAAGGGTTATGTTGCGTTCTCTATGGTTTTATTTAAATATCCTTCATGGATGCAAATATATTTGTTGTTAGAAACAGAGAGGAGATTGAGGGAAATATGGATTTTTTCTAATTTTTATTTTGCATGTAAAAATATTAAAACTTTGGAAATGAATAGAAATACTTAAGCTTACATTTTATTCAATGGAAAAAGAAATGACTTGCTGTCAAAGCCGCTATAAAAATATCCTTTTTTCGGCCTTTCATCTTTGCTTCATTGTATTTCTATTTCGCAGTAAAATATATGTTGAAGCTAGTTAGGATGGGAAATATTTGTTTGTGATTTGAATATAATACAAAATTTATGAAATCCTTCAGAAACTGCACTCTAGACATCTGTTAAAATCTTTTTTTTTTTGTAATTGCCCAAAATTAGAGGAAATGAGCTTTAATAACAGGAGGAGGAAATTTCCCACAACTGAATTATTAAAGAAAGCCTTAAGGCGAATGTGATTAAGTGTGATGTCCTTGAGGCGGATACAACCCTCTCTCTGCCACCTGTATGTGTGTTTCTCATTTTAATTATGATACGATAAATGCAACGCGATAATGCCATTTTAGTTGATTTGATTTTGATTTTATTTATTTATTCCAATTTTCGTTTATATTGTGTCCTCAAAGAATTGTTAAAAAAAAATATTATTTATGTATCATCATTTCAAAATTGAAAATAAATACAATATATACAATTAATTTAGCAACGCCGACGCATTTTTTGTTTGTCCAAAACAAGACATACTTTCAATAGCACAGTTAAAATTCAACTGACTTATTTCGTTTGGTTTGATTTGAGTTTCGCCGCTCTTAATTATTATCAGCTTCATTTCTCTCAAAAGTTTCTCTTAATCGATTGATCATTCTACGAATGTGGATCGGATCGGAGAGTTATTGCTTTGGCGAAAAGCTTTTTTAATAGGAAAGCACAACTTTAAATTTGAATGAGGTAGAAACCAAATGTAATTTTTTTTATTATTCATTCAAACCATAAAAGGAAGAATGTTTACATAAGTATTTTGAAAAAAACAAAGATTGAAAATATACATTCGGGAAAAATCGAAACGTAAGCACTGTTTTTGGAAATAAACATGGAAGTAGTTTTGCGGCAGTGAATGCTTTACGATGCCCTCAAAAAACCTTCATACAGAAAATCTTAACCTTAAGCATTTAATTTATTTTTTTTATTAAAAAAAGTGTTAAAAACAAACAAACATTCAAACTCAAAAAAAAAACAAAAACAAACAAAAAATGATCTAACCTCACCTGTGATTTTGGCCTGCAAACAAAAATTAATCTTCAACTAAACACATCCAACTAGCTTAAGGCTAGTTCCTAGGAATCTATACAATTGATCTAATTAACTCCTTCACCATTAGCGAATCGCTAAGAGACAGAATGAGTGGGTTAGGCCCGGCAGCATGCTGGCTAGCTCACAAGCGGATAGAGTCCTGGTCACGTATGGCCAAGGAACGAGTCGGAGCTGTGCGGAGAATACCTGTCGATCATAGTTCCGAAGACAATCCATCGACCCCGCCGCCCATGACGCCATCATCGGTTTCTTCGACAACCAGTGGTATTGGTGGCAGTGTAAGCGGTGGAAGCTATGATTTGTCAAATGATTCATCAGGAGAGGTCCGAGTGAAGATTGTTTTGAAATAATTTCCGCAACTTACAAAACTAAATGGAGTCATATTTTCTCTTATATTTTCAGGAATGTAACCTTACGAGAGAAGCACAAGCAATCCAGCCATTAGCATCGGTTCCAGCCCATACAGTTAACACTGAAATGCTCCGTGGTCCGTTGGAAATGAGCCCAAGTCCACTGCATATGCATTTACAGCACCAAAGCAAGTCATTTCCACCACGACTGCAACGCACGCCATCTGTGTCCAGTCAAAGTAGTATAGATAGTGCTCCATCAAGACAGTCGGTAAGTCTCTCGGAAGGCATATTCTTTGTCAATTAAGTAACAATATATGTACTTTTTGTTTGCAGGGACATCGAGGATCATCTCCACAAATCCGAACGTTTGGACCAGATGGACGTAGCTCATTGCCATCCGATCACGGACTACCGCATGTGAGTGATTTAGGACCTTAAATTTTTGATTCAAACCTAAAACAAGTTCTTCATTGCTTCCAGATTTCCCGCTCTCCCAGTCCAATGCGCACAATCAGCTTAGACGCTCGATGCTGCTCACCAGCTGTCCAACACGACCTTTGTGACATTCGAACATCCTCACCATCGCAGAGCAGTTTGGCATCGATTGCTGGCGGCAGTGCGAGCAGTATTTGTCTGCAAAGCCCAAAGGTAGGTCGTTGTCTTTCGCCACTTTTGATACCACCTCGATCTCAGCCAGGCGGAGTTGAACCCGGATGTGGTCCAGCCTCACCGTTGGGCGCTCTACAACCGGATTTGTATACACGACAAGATGGACCCATGTACTTGACTGCACCAGAATCGAGTCCTGCTTTGGGACGATTGCACATGAGGGTGAAGTATGACTATCATCTATTTGATTTGACGGTGCATCTAATTGAAGGTGAGTAACGTAGATATTTGTCCGTCGTCATGGAGTCCTTAGACATGTTACTTGCTTTTTAGCTCACAATCTCTGCCCAATCGAGGAAGGGGGCTTTCGCGATCCTTATGTGAGGCTTATGTTAATCCCAGGAGTCGATGAACGTAAACGTCAAACTCACATTCATCGTGGCGAATCGAATCCTTATTTCGATCAGCATTTCAAGTTTCCGGTTTCGAGGGATCAGCTGCAGGGCAAGGAGTTGATTTTGCAAGTTCTGGACTATGATCGCTACTCGCACAATGACGTTATTGGTGAGGTGCGGGTTTTGATTGATGAGCTAGACATGTCTAAATCGATTGAGGTAAGTTGTTAACTCCTACAATTTCGTTAAGTTTATTTCGTAGTGTGATGTCTCCTTTGTGTTTTTTTTTACTATGATAGTCTTTTTCTGATTTTTTCTTTGAAACAATTAATTTGAAGTCCAGTGGTCAGCTATCAAAGTTTCATTTAAAAAATTAAGCTCATCGAATCGAATCCGCCTTTTCATCAGCGACTTGATTCTTGTGGAGAGGAGATACTTAAGATAAGTTAACTCTCCATAAAATTCTGCATCGATTCTTATCACTTTTTTATAAGTTTAAGTACCTTTACAGGGTTCCCTAATGCCGTTTATTAATTCCTCAAGAAGTTAGTTATTTTTGTTATTTAAAGTAATTTCCCTTTTCAGATTTGGGGAGACCTCCTTAGAATCAAAAAGCCCCCAGAGGACCGACCAGAACTATTGCTCTCTCTCAACTATTTACCCCAGGCTGAACGTCTCACCGTTGTTATAATGAAAGCGAAAAATCTCGACAGCATGCAGGAACCCTATGTAAAGGTAAGTTACACAATAACCTTTTAGGAAAAAAACATCCTTTTCCACTTTCTACTTGAACCCTACAGTTGTATCTGATTCAAAATGGCAAACGTGTCAAAAAGAAGAAAACCAGCAATGGCAAGTCTGACGATCCATCGAATCCCATTTGGAATGAGGCATTTACATTTAATTTGCCATCATCTGGGATGCAAAGTGCTGCACTTGAGGTAAGATTTGTATTTTAGATTTTTCAACCCCAAGTCCATGTATACATATGTACATACATATAGAAAATATTGCCCCAAGTTTATTGCTTCATCCTCATACTTTGATGATGCACTTTATTTACAGATATATGTTGTTACCACTGGCGGCGAGGCAAATGCAATCGGTAGCTGTGGCATTGGTCCACAAGAAAATGGACTAGGACGTCAGCATTGGCATGACATGATACACAATGCACGCAAACCCACCGCAATGTGGCATTATCTAAGATAAGGATGTGCATTTCAGAAATTGGAATAATTAGAATGTTAAAAATTCAAATATAAAATTTATATGTCAAACATGGACAGGACACAGGAAGCTGGAGGCAAGGACTTCCTGTTTTAGTTACGAAACATTTCCATTGCTGTACCGAGTACTAACAAATATTTTGAATTTCGAATGCTGGGTTTCTAAGGATTATGTATCTTACCCTCTTATAAAAATGTGTGCGTTATTTTACCCACAAATCAAATGGGTATTTAGTAAACAACCCTTTTTCATAGATGACAATTAGTTGACATTTCAATTGAGCTTATTGCAGAATCACAGTTATTTCCAGGTTTTTCTTTATTCCCATCGATGACCCTTTTTATTTCTTCATTTCTTGCCTTTTAGTGACATAATTTGTATGATTTGTTGTTTTTCTTGGGATGTCAACATGAGTATTTCTCCTTCAAATCCTTTCTCCATTTGCGTCCTTTTTTTTTGTTCTCATAATTCCTTCTTATAAGATTTTCCTATTCAATAAAAAAGCACCCTTGGTTGGTTATATTCATATTTTTTAAGAGCATCAATCATGTGACACACCCCTTTTTCGTCGAATCCTTGCGAAACATATTAAGTTGTTTTGGAAAAGAAGTTGACAAAATTATTAAAGGAACAAAAAGGACAAATGAATGTTAAGTGGATGAAAGTACCAACACTGAGTTTTGATGTTTAATTATTATTTTTTTTTTCGTTCCTTTTCTTTAACTGGCAGCAGATCAATTTTGTGGTTGACATTTGAAGATTAAGGTTATGTTTGAATTTGTCAAGTGTCATTAATGACATTAGGTGACGAGTTATTTTGAATAAGAAAAAGGCTCGAGGTGCTAGTAATATAAATGAACTCACGTCTTGCAGGAAGTTTCGAAGTGCGTCAAGGTACCCTTTTAGTTATTGTGTCATAATTTTAACGGACGTTAGACGTCAAAAGATTAAGGACATTTTTTTAATGAGTTTTTTCTTATTAGGCGTTTTTTATTTATTCACTCAGAAAAGGGATCTGAACAGAGTCTGAACATTCTAAACATACTCTGATTATTCTCTGAACCGAGCGTGATCTGAGCGATCAGATATAATTTTGAAATACGTTCTAGTTCTTGGCTGTCAGAAATCGACACTTCTCATATGGCTTGTTCACAGGCGGCAATATTATGCATATAATAGTATTGTCTCTTTCGTTTTGGCATCTATTTTTCGAAGAGTGGTGTAGGCAATGTGCATGGTATAGAGTGAAATAGCCTACAACTATAAAGTGACGTTAATTTCGTTCAGTATTTTCTCAGAATGCTCAGTCAAATTATTCTGAGCGCATATAGCCTTCTCAGAGAACGCTCTGATCATTCTCTGAACGAAAAAAGAAACACAATTTTAAAGATCTGAACGCTCTGAATGAAAAAAGAAACACAACTTCTTTTTTGACAACTCAGACTCTGCTCTGAACGAAAAAAGCCTATTGAAGTGAATGTTGTTCAGGTGATTATTGTATTAATTTTTTGTAAATTCTTAAGCAAGTTAAGTATCAGTAGGAATGAAGAGTCTAAATTTTTGGTCAGATCCGGATGTCTTTTACATTTTTACGGCGAAAGATGAAAAAATCTTCATAGACACCACAGGCCCGTGTACCTATGGTAGTGTGAGATTCTGACTCACTAAAAAAACACCTTCATTCGTTCATTCGACTACAACTAAGTTGCCTTATCAAGCAGTTTAATCTTCATTTTTATTAATCACGTTTGGCAGGGAGCTCTCCATCGAGGGGAACTGCAATACCGCATAATCACACGGTTATGTCTTGATTTGTCTCTTCAAAGGCCCGCTGTATGCTTCTTTTACAGTGGCCTTGTAAACGTGTTTTAAACTTGATGGCAGATTTTTTAATTTCCTCGTTGACAGTTTCCATACATGAGGACTTTATTTTCAAATGTTTGCATTGTTTGTATATGGCTTGGTTTGGCACAACCCTAAAGTTGTATTCCCTAAGTCCACACAGGTTTTAGCACTTGCTTGTAGATAAGCAGTTTGTTATAAATACTTCATCAGTTCCTGAAACCCGGTTCGGGGCATTGGGCGCCAACAAAACGTCTCCATCCTTCACGATCTGCAGCTAGATATCTTAACTGTGGCCACTTCTTTCTCTGGGAATTAGCTTCTGCTAGGACTGTTGATTTCCATGTTGTTCTTGGTCTTCCAACCCGTCGTGAACCCTGAGAATTCCATTCAAAAGACTGCTTCGCAATATCATCGTTTAATTTCCTCAGTGTATGACCAATCCATTGCCATTTGTGCTTTTTTTATGGCGACGTCCAATCGCTTTTGACTTGTCCTGCGCCACAATTCCTGGTTAGATATAGTTTGTGGCCAGCGGATCTTCAGGATGTGACGTAAACAGCGATTCACAAAAACCTGCGATTTTCTCGAGATGGTAGCCGAGACTTTCCAGGTTTCGCAAGCATATAATAGCACGGATTTAACATTGGATTCGAAGAATCTTAACTTAGTGCGTAAGGAGACTTGACTGGATTTCCAAATTCGAAACAGAGAACCAAAGGCAACGCGGGCTTTATTTATTCTAATATTTACGTCCAGATCCGTACCACCGTTTGCTGATACGATACTTCCAAGGTAATTAAACTGTTCGACCTCTTCAACAGGCATGTCATGCAGAATAATACGTTATTGTAAGTTAGCATTATTTTTGTCTTTTTGCTATTTATTCTAAGACCGCACCACTCTCCTTTTACCCGTAGAGTTTGGCACATCTCGTTCAGCCCACTGTTGTTATTTGCCATGAGACATATATCGTCGGCATAGTCTAAATGGCTAAGTCTTTCATACGGTTTCCATTGAATGCCCTGCCTCTCCGTTGTACCAACATAGAACATCCCCTTCTCTCACACCCTGACGCACTTCGAAAGAGTCGGATAGCTGCTCATTTTATACAGGGTGGGCCATAATTTGTTGCCCATTTCCAACATGTATAGAAATAAAACCAAAAATGTTACTTTGTTGATGATTTATTTAACATAATAAACGTTTATTGAAATTTATTTCATAAAAATGACATCGTCGAGATGTGCCCGTCTCGTCGTTGGCACTCCAGCAATTGACTACGCAAAGTTTGGAAAATTCGTTGACACATGCTCGAGCTATCGTGGCTATCTCGTCATGGATATTTTCTTTTACTGGCTGAACACAATGACGACGGAACTGGAATACGCATACGGAACTGCAAACATTGAATACACGCGAACTGTATTTTGCGAACACAATGGTACGTTACTGCATACGGAACTGCAATACGCATACGGAAAGGTTGGTTAACTTTTAACTTTTACGTACAGTAAATTTGACATTTTATCTGATGCAGAGAGAAATTATGAAAGAGAGAACAATCTTTCGTACGTATGTCCCTCCCAAACCCTTTTATTTAGTATACCTGAAATAACACCGGATGATTCCATTCTTCTTAATAATATTTCAATTCGTTGTATAAGAGTTTCTTCTCTTTTTTATCATTTGTTTTTGGTATTCCATCCATTTTTGAATTTAAATGTCAAAGTTACTGTACGTGCATTGTGTTCCGATTGAAATTGGTACGTACGACAAATTTGACAGCTGTTCCGTACTCCGTCTCCGTAATGCAGTTCCGTTTTTGCATTGTGTTCAGCCAGTTAATTGGGATATAAAAGTCAATTGGTTAAGGTACACTCGACTTTTCAGGTATCCCCGCAAAAAAATCCCAATGTTTAAGGTCTGGGCTTCTCAGAGGCCATTGGATATCACATCTACGAGAAATCAATTTGATAGGAACTTGTTTTACCCAGCTTTAATTAAATTAACACTTGGACACTCACTTACACGGCGTAATCCGTATTCAATACCAAATAGGTACTGTACTGTACTGTTGGCCCGTGAAGCGCTCCATCATGATTAAAATTGCATTAAGCGACGCACAATTTCTCGACACTCCTGCGCTCATCCCTCTAACGGTTTTTAAGTTATCAAATGTTATTTGTAAAAATTTATGGCCCACGCTGTATAAAAAAAGTTCGTTTATCAAAAACCTCTTTTCTGAAACTTTGAGTACATTAGTTGTGGGTTGACTGAGGGAGACGTTGGTTTAATCATTAATATTCTTATTAAACTGCCAGGCAGTTTATATACAATGAATATTCTAGATCTAGATTAATGAATTTTTTTTTAACTAGTACTGTACCACTAAAAAAGTCTCCAAATATACGAGTAGTGCATCTAATACCAAAACCCACTCAGTGATCTTCTACTTAAACCATAACTTGTAAAATGCCAAGGCAAATGGTTGATGTATCAGATAATATTTCCCCTTTTATTCGATCTTATAAGAAAAGTGGGAAATTTATGTCTGGTTAACGGCAGATTGGAGAGTAAAAATAATTGTCACTCTTTTTTGACAGACTTTTTTCATGACAAATTTATTTCAAAAAACATGCAATCCATTAAAATTAGAGTTCCAAAAAGAAATGATAAATGAAAATTAGTTTAAAACTGCCATTTAGTTCAAAGAAATCGTCACTTTTTTAGTATTGAAGAGGCGGACACCGAAAATGCTATGGCAATGTTACAAAGCCTTAAGATACATAGTCATAAAGCATTTAATCTATAAGAAATTGATGTTTTTAGTTAAATTGGATTTTCCTTAACTTTGTTGGAAGACCCACCTTTTAATTTCCAGCATTCGAAAATCAAAAACAAATTCTATTCAAAGCCAAAAAATAAACTAAAAATAAACCCACCAAGAAATTAAAAAAAAAAACGTGTTAAAAACAAACTTAGCCACAAACACAAATTTATTAAAAAGAAAAAAAAAACAACTTTAACAATATTAAAATCAAACTACATATAAACTTTATTTTATATAAGAATAGATAAATAAAAATTTTGAAAAAAATAAAAATATAATTAGAAATTCTTATGAGGTATTTAACTATACAACAAAATTAATTCTTTATTTTTTTTATTTTTTCTCTTAAATATACGTTTTTTAATCTAAAACATTAACATAAAAAAAATATTAAACAAAAAACTATTTAAGAAACATAAATATACACCCTTAAACACTTAAACGAATTTTTTGAATGCCTATACGTTTGATGAACTATTTATTTTCATATTAAGTTATCTATACAAACTAAAACCCATCAAAATATATACTATGAACTTGTAATATTAAGTATTTTATAACAAAAAAACCTACAACATTAAATCTAAACTGCATTTTATTGATTCTATTTTTTGTAAAATTAAATAAATTTTCTATCCAATTGAAAAAAAAACATATGACTTCTGACACAGAAAATTATATCGAAAAAATGTAAATAAATAACAAGTTGCTCAAGAGAAAAAATATTATACTATAAATATATTTACATTTTTATTTAAGAAGGTTTCAGGTGAATTCACATTTATTTTTTATTTTATATCCATAAATAACCTAGTTAAATATATAAATAAAAAAATAGAAACAAAAAATCGAACACAAGACAAGGAATTGAAACATCTTGTTCCTCCAGAAAACAAAAATAAAATGAAATTTTCAAATTCTTAAATTTAATAAAAAAAAACTACAAAATTTTATTTTAGAAAATAAATTAAAAAAAAACGCTTAAAAGTACTGTGCTAAATATTTTTAGCAAATAAAAAAGTGTCTATCCATGTACTTACTATTTTAACTAAACAAAAAAAATATCTTTATATATAAATAAAATTTAAATTTATACATGTCTATAAAATATATATTAATCTTAACTAATGTCAAAAAAAAAGTATTCTATATAAAATGATGTATAAAACTAGTTAAAAATATAGTTATTTCCAACTGTCCAGAGTGTAAAAATAAATTTTTCATGTGTCGCTTTCATTCATACAGAAACAAATTATTGATACACATATACTTGTAAAATGTCTACTATAAACAAACAAGAAACTAATTTAAATAAACTAACTTCAATATAAGTACAGTGACACAATAACCACAAATAAAATGAATAAATATTTACCCAAATTATAAACCTGTTAACACATCACAATAATTTAAAAAATATATGAAAATACAAAATGTACCTTAAAAAAAATATTTAATAAAATTAAATTTATTTAAAAAAAAAAAATTAACAAATAAATCAAACAACACAGAATTGCAAAAATGATCAAAACTTAATGCACAAAAACAAAAATTAATCAAATCCATAAAAAAATGAAAATGATTAATGAAATGTCATTAGTTTTTAAACATTATATGACTTATATAAAGTTTAAATATTTATCTTTAATTTTTTAACTAATTTTAAATGAAAAACACTGAAATTTTGAAAAACAAACAAACAAAAATAAACAAATGAACATTTATGAAATAAAAAAAAAAAAAAAATATACAGATAAATATTTAATAACGTCAAAAACTAATAGAAGAAAATTGTAAAATGTATAACAAATGTTAACTACATTATACAAAATATTATAACATAACACAAATATAATAATTCAAAGAAATATATTATAATATTAATAAAAGTAAATAAAAAAATATTTGCGTGTTTCCAATTCCCAATAGTGTGACAACTATCTTCTTTATATTAAGTTCCCTTCAAAATGAAATCTGGCATTGCAGCAACGAGATTTCAAAATGGAGTTCCCACCAACTTGACGTTTTAATGTGTCAAAATTTGCAGTGAGTAAGAAAGAGATAACATTAATATCAACACTGTTTTAGTTTGGTAGCTCAATAATTTTTTTTTTTGTATTTCTCTAACTATTTTATTAGCAATACATTTACTTGTCATCTGTTCATGACAGCAAATTTTGTGACATAACAGCGAAAAAAACAAACAGTTGTGTTCGTCTACTTTTTCGGTTGTTTTAGGAAAACTGTCAAACTTTGAAGAGTGGGGATGAAATCTCTCAGAAAATAATAAATTCGCTCAAAAGTAAAAGAAAAAATAGGGAATCTTTTTACACGTCAAAAAAATTAAAATTTAAGTAAACGAAATGGATCAATTAAGTGCAGATGAAATAAGAATTGTGATGGAAACCATTTTATTAGGCCATTGTAAGGTCATTTTATTATTTACTTTGGATTTAACTTTACAATTTTCTTTAATTTAAAATTCTTCAAATACGAAGACTTCACAAAACGTCAAATTTCAAATGTACTTTTTAATTTGACAGAACTCACATTTCTCCCCCAAGAAATTTTATGGTTTAAAATAGGGAATTAAGGGGAAATGTTTTTCTTTCTCGCAACATGTCTGTAAACGAATAACATTTGTGTAAAATTGTGCAAAATAGTCTGTTTTAGGGAGTAGACGAACACAACTAGTATCACATTTTTAGAAAATATAAAAAATAGGTTGCCTAACATTTCCCTGTAGGGGGCGTTGTATATCATATTCATAAAGTGAATTTTATATTCCATAAGGCAAAAGATTATAAATTTTTTTTTTCAATCTATTTTTTTATTAAAGAAAAAATGCGTTTTATCGTTATACCGTAGGATATATTTGCGTGTTTAACCCTTTCATGTATGTCCTTTGGCCTGTCTATATGTACATTTAAAACCATTTATGTGTGAGAAGCTTATCAGCTCGTTCCAGGCCTCATCCTGTTGACATGGTGCAATGAAATTGCTGCTGCTCCATCGAGCATTGTTGTTTTACCCGATTTATTATTTATGGTGGGAAATTTAACCCAAGGAAACCACTTGACCCGAAGAACATACAGAATGCTTTGATTCTCCCCCATATTTTGCATTTGCTTTGTCGTGTCGTCATCGTCGTTTAGTTAGGACGCGATGATGTGTGAAGAGCATTTAATTTTTTTTTTTTTATTTCAAAGAATAGTGTTGATAGGATAGGCAAGGCGATTTAGAGGGTGGACAAAATTGTTGCTTAATGACAGATGATGACACTTTAAAGCAAATTGCCATAAATTTCAATTTTAACAAACCAGTACAATTAGGCGTACAGGTGGACGGTTAAGGGCCAATTTCACAGTCAGTCCCTCAGGGCTAAAATCGCAATTATCATTCTCAATTTCACGCTAGCAAAACTTTAGTGAAACTAAATGCATTTTTCTTTGTTCAGCTCTGAGCTGAGTAGTGAATAGACTCTGGGCAGTGAGTGATCAGAGCCAGAGCTCTCTGAAGCAACTTGAGCACTGAACTGTCATGGGTGGAAATGTCAAGTGTCAAAGCTGTCAAACTTAAGAATTTTCTTTATAACGTGATTCTCCGGGATTTTTTTTCTTCACCACAACATTAATCTCTTCTGCCAATTTAATTGTTTAGATGTTTTTTTTTCATTCCAAAGATTGTTTTTACATCCTCTTGGTATGTACCTTTTTTGGGTTTCCATTGACATCCAATGTTTTTTTTTTTAAGTTTCAAATTAAACGTCAAAACAAATGGCTTAACCGACGAAGGCGATGTAAATGGCAAAATTTATTTAAAGGATCACCTATAATAGGCATCACCCACCAATCATGGCTTACTGTGAAAACTGAATGATATGTATCTTTCGACCTATTTTTAAAAACATGATGTGATACTACTATAATGAACAAGACTATCTGATTTCACTATCACATGCCATGGCTGTCAAAATTGCATTAAATGCTTCATGCTTGACAAAACTTATTGAAAGGCGCATGTGTCCATTATAACAAATGCCAAATAACTGGGTGGTTTGGGTTATTAACACTTTCAATTTTGACAGTAGGTCATGCTTACTTGATTATTTATAGCTCATATTCGTTAAGTACATGCACTTAGTTACTAAAAACTTAACGACAAATTACGACATGAACTTCCATTAACTCTCGACTTTCTTTACGAAACAAAATTTTCCCTTCCGATCTGTCAAATGTACAAGTTACTCAAAATGGACAGCCAAACACAGAAATATCTGTCAACTCTTTCAAACAAATACAATCACTTTAATGTCAAATGGTAGTTAAGTGTGAACGAAAGCCCATTTATGTCAGTAGTTAAAACAAATGAAAAACTTGACGAAACATAGCAATTTGCTTAATAGTCTGTTCAATGGAAATTGTCAGTACAGAACTTATGCACGAGCTTTTGTCCAAAACAGTGGCACCGGTGGTGTATATTATCACGACGACGAATTGAGAAAACTTATACTGAAAAAGATACAAAGCCACTGACTAACGTACATGGATTGTGTGTATCTTTGTATCTAAGCAAAAACTCGTAAGCCCTTCTATGACTGATCTCCATCAAGGTTTTTTTTTTTATAATTAACGCGCACACAAGGGACTATTTGTTTCTCTTTTAATGTAGAACACACTGCGCGGGCATTAGGACGGTAGGGAGGGGAGAGCTAGGAGGTGCCGATAAACATTGGTTTTGAATGTTAGCAGATCAAAATGGCAAGGGAAAATCTCGCCGGGTAAACTATTCCAAATTCGTGTTGTTCGGCTAATAAAAGAATCCCTATATTTCACGGTACGTCCGAAATTGGGCTCAAGGGTGGTGAACTGATGAGCATTCCTTGCGAGACGAGTATTACGGGAGAAACGTTTAAGGGGAGGAATGCAACTGGCTACTTCGAGTGAACATTTTTTGTAAAAGAAACGATAAAATAGGGAAAGACATGAAACATTGCGTCGGTGTTCAAGAGGGGCAATTGTTTCAGCGGCAGTTCTATTTCCTATCAATTTTAACGCTCGATCTTGTATTCCATCAAGCAGGTGAAGCTATGTTTGCGAAGCACCTGCCCAGAGGTGGGAGTTATACTCGAGTTTAGGGCGTATAAAGCCAGATCAGATGGGGAAAAATACTTCTTACACCGATACAGAAAACCTAAGCACTTAGCAGCATTCTTAGCGATTTCAAATATATGGTCGTTCCAACGGAGGTCGTCGTTGACACACATACCGAGTACTGAGAGCTTTTCGGTTTCTTCGATGTAAGTGCCATTCATGGACACTGGCGTTAGGGGTATGTTAAGCTTTAACGATAGAAGACAGCATTGAGTTTTCGAAGCATTAAACTCCACACGATTCCTATTACCCCATTTGACAATGCTGTATAAATCGGAGTTTAATGAGCTTGACATACGGCACCGTTGCAATTGTACGTCCGAAGGCGAAGGACGTGAATTATCAAACGAATATGAAAAGCTGAGGGTAGAGTCGTCAGCAAAACAGTTAAGTGGATTAGAAGTAACAGACAGAAGATCATTTATAAAAATGAGGAAAAGAGTCGGGGACAAAACAGAGCCCTGGGGCACACCAGCTCTTATTTTGTGGGAATCAGACTTGAATCCATCCAATACAACTTGTATTGAATGGTCCAGAAGATAGCTTCTAATCCAACGAACAAGAGTATCATCGATCCCAAAAGCACGCATTTTCGATAAAAGAGCTTCATGCCAAACTCTATCAAATGCCTTGGAGATATCAAGAGCAATAATCTTACTTTCACCAAAGCGATGTAAAGATTTGTTCCACTGTTCGGTGAGACATGCCATCAGATCAGCAGTGGAACGGTTGCTGCGGAAGCCATACTGACGGTCATGGAGAAGCTTTCGATCTTCGAGATATTCCTTAAGCTGACGGTTAATCAGCGTTTCCATGACCTTAGAACCGGTCATGGCCATAATAAGAACCGGAAACTGATGGAATTTCAATAGAATTTTACAAAAATAGTACGGATCAATTTAAGAATTATCTCCTAATATACTTTAACAGATTCTGTAATGAGTCATATATCCCGAACAACCTTAATAAAGCAGTTATTTTTACACTTTATAAGAAAGGAGATTCAAACCTTCCAGAAAATTATAGGGGAATTTCTATTCTAAACTCATTGAGGAAGATTTTCACTTCAATTCTCTATGAAAGATTGACCAAATGGATCGAAGACAAAAACCTCCTAAGAATGTTTCAAGCCGGTTTTCGCTCGGGTTACTCGACGATGGATCATATATTGTGTGAAGAGCATTTAATTTTTTTTTATTTCAAAGAATAGTGTTTCATCGATTTTAAAGCAGCATTTGACAGTGTTAATAGACAGGCTTTGCTGTACAAGCTCTCAATGATGGGAATCTCCCGGAAATTCTTGACGATATATTTCAAGTTTCTTGTCTCTTCGAGTGCCTCTGTCTGGGATGGATCGGATTTTTCAGATTGGCTTTATACGACAGCAGGCGAACCACAAGGCTGCATTTTAAGTTCAATCCTCGTTGCCCTATTTATTGACGGTATTTGTGATGTACTACCAGGTGGAATACCTTTTGCCGATACTCAGGTGAAAGTCCTGCTGTATGCTGATGACCTAGTATTACTGGCTGATAATCCTTCCACCCTCCAATTGCAAATAAACTGGCTGAATGTATTTTGCGAGATGTGGGGGTTACTCGTTAATACAAACAAAACTAAGGCCATGATTTTCGAAGCGCGCAAAAGGAGAAGGCAACCCGGAGAAAAGTGGTTCATCAATAATGTGCCAATTGAAGTTGTACAGGAACTTAAGTATTTCGGAGTTTTACTTACACATAACTTAAATTTTTCAAAACACGCCAAACTAAAAACCAATGAGGCCAAATTGGCTTTCAGCTTAATGTGGCCCAAATTCTTTGCGAACAAAGAAATCGATCTGATGTCAAAATATCGTGTTTTTCACACAACAGTCAACACATGTATGTGCTATGGTGTCCAGGTTTTTGGACACACATTCTTTGAAGTATTTGAAACTTTGCAGAGATATTTCTTCAAGCGATTATTCAGATTGCCGAATTCAACCCCAATCTTCCGATTTATGTGGAATCTAGTATAACCCCTCTATACATTTTTAATCATAAAGCCAACTCCGATTATATAATAAGACTTATGAATAGAAGTGGAAGAAGTCTTCATAAATCAATCATGGCAAGGCTACTGCATCCCCTCCCCATTCAGGGAATGGAATGAGATTGCTCAATCCCATGAAGTCCATCTATCGTTAATGGAAACAAACATCGATGAATGGCTGGGTATGTTTGCAGAGGTCGCTGCAAAAGTAGATGAGAAGATTTACACACAGCATCTATCCAGAGCAAGTTCTACAACATCCAGGAATACATATAAGAACCTCCATCACCAGCTGCCCTCGGAAGCCAACTATTTCTGCAAAAATAATTCCGTCGAAGTTATAAGCTACATTTTCAGAGCTCCGTTATTCGTCGTTTATATTTCAACGAGAGTTTTCTTTCTCTTAGTCGACTTTACGAAATACTTAACGGAGCACTAGGCTGTTCTACGCTATATAAGTACTGCAGACACACCTTGACTTATCGAAACAGTTTCGTAACTTAACAGATTTAGTTTTACCAGTTTTTCATGTTTTGTTTAAATTTTCAATTTTAAAATTGTAAACTAATCAAATTTTTATTTTTTATTGTAATTGTTTTATGTTTCAAATCATATTAAAATTGTAAAATTTGTATTAAATGTATAAATTATATAAAGTAAATAATTATGAAATAGTACCTATTAGTAACTTTAATTTTATTCTTTTTTATTTTATTTTTAAAATACAAAAATTAAATGTCAGTTCAGGCAGACGGCAGAAAAGCCATTGAGTAATGGAATATTGTAAAAACATTTTTTGTACAATAAAGTATTTATCTATCTATCTAATGATAAGTACGAAAACCCTGTTAGAGCTCTTACTTGAAACAGAAATATGCAAGCAAATGCAACCAGGCTGATAGGCATTTGCCTGTACTGACAATTTCCATTGAACAATTACTTCTTCTTCAGTTGTATACGGAATCTTCCTATCCATTATAGTTCTATCACTATAGTTCAGCTTTAAATCGTTACTATAAAGCTTAACTAAGCATGTCAAAATTGATTGAATTGCTTCTGAGTCCTTAGTCCTTAGTCCCTTAATCAAAATTCTGTTGGAAGCCATACGACGACTTAAATAATGTAAATTTAATTAAATCGAAAAGAATTTCTTTATTAATTCAAAACAATTTTTTAATAGAATTGAATAGGCACCCCACTCATAAAATTAACATCCAAAATGGCTGATTTCAAATCCTTACTTCCGGAAGTTTCAACTTTCAAGGCACACCACATGTAAATGTCAAATTCGATCCAAAACAGCAATTACTTCAGCAACATTTTACAAAGGCCTATTTGCTGTCAAAGTATCATACGCTAATGACATAAAAACCAACAAAAAACAATGAATCCTTTTTCCAACAAACAAAATCAAAAAAAAGCAGGAGTGTCACTAAAAAGAGGAGTCCTTTGTATATCTACCTTTATAACTAAACCCATGACTATCCTCGCGCCTCTTTCAATTCAACAAAATCTACACAAGTATGTTGGCATATGGAGGCAGGAAGATACCGGCCTACATCACGATTATACCACACTTATTTCTTGCCTACAATTAAACATCCATTCAGCAGTGGGTTCGCCAAAGGATGAAAAGATACGTTCCTGTTAAAAGGATTCCCCTCATGACGTCACATAGAAAAAAAAAAAACTTAAATAACATCAAAGGCGAGAAAAATACTCCACCAAATCAACGCTCCAAAACAAACAAACAAAAAAAACAGAACATAAATCCAAAGAGGCAAATCTACCACTAAAGTGGAAAACTAAAAGAGGAGGAAAAAAATGATAAAAAAGGCATAATCAACACCAAACCACACATGTGACATCCACAAACGAAAAGAAAAAACCGACCAAAACAAAAAATTCAAAAATAAAAAAAATTGAATCTCAAACACTGACAACGACAACGACGACGATGAGGTCTCTCGCAAATGCGACAGACTACTCCCTCCCAGTTTTCAATTGATAGCGCTCGTGGTCGTGTGGGCTTGTGTACTAGAGTCGGCCTTAAGTTTTTCTCACTTTCCGTCGGAACATAGAATACGAAAGATACTTAACTTATTCAAACAGAAAAAATGCCGGTAAAGAGCCCCAATTAAAAAAGCAAAAAAAAATCACACAAACCGTTAGATTAGGCGATTGTGAATCCTTTGACAATAGGGTGGATAAAAGAATATACAGGAAGTGATTTCCTGTGAATTCAAAATTGGACAACCGGAAGTTTAAGGTGAATTTTTAATGTGGATTCCATTGTGGATCGTAAGTGATTTTGATTTGCAGGTAGATCAGGTCCACTTAAGTGCTTCAAAGTCAAATTATGAGATCGCTGCCATCTGGTCTGCCCTAAAGAAGAAACCAATTGGAAGTTAATTGGTCTTCTAACTGTTTGATGTCTATTTCTGGAATCGATTTTAGGCGATATTTTTATCGCTTTATAGACAGTGGGAATGAATTAAATTTAAGTGAATCCCGATGTTTTGATTGAAAAAAAAAACAAAATCAAAGCGGATTTCATTAATTAAGGAAAAGCACAGAGTGTGGATGCTGTTTGAAAAAAGCCTTGTGATTGACACAATTATATGATTTTTTTCCCCAATCAACGGTTGGTTAATTTAAAAACCATTTCAATATCTTGAAATGCCACAGAAAAGAACCCTCCCATATCGAAATACATAAATACACGAAATTAATTACAATTGTCGAGAATTTTAGTGAGTGTCGTCGTTCCGTAGACGTTTTTTTATTTGTCTTCTTCATGAAACTCAAAATACTCATTCGTTTCCAACGCTGATTTAAGTGCCATAACAATTAACTGTAATAAAAATTAATTAACCAATGTGACTGTATACATAAATGTTGGTTATTTTATTTTTTTTTTTTTTGAATAAAACACACAATCAATTTAAATTTTTGTTCCACAAGCCATAGTGGACCGAACCGAAGAGTAACTATAGAGTGTCGGGAGTTTTTGAATGTTTGGATAAAAATAATAATTTGTTGCTTCATCATGAAGTCGTCCTTGCAATGGATTTTAATGTTAGCGTTATGTTTAAGTGGAGTGTTTTCATCAGAGGATGACGAAGAGGATTATCACAGTGATAATTCATCACCACCAGATATTATTGCATCAACGAATAATGGACAACATGGTGAGTAGTTTGTGTATATTGAATTAATCAAAAGATGCTTGAGTTCTGTCAGATAATGAAATGACCTCGGTGCTGGGTAACAATCGGGCCTTATCAACAAAGGAAACTGCATAACTCTGCGAAATACTGTTCACATACATTAAGTAAGGTTTATTTGTACAAAGTACTAATGAGGGGTACGAGAAGGTTATCGCGTTTATTTTTTAATGTAATGGTTGCGATAGTATTATCTTTATGGGGAATGTGCTCCAAAAATTACAGGGAATCGTAAGATAACGCCTGCATGAGTTTGTTTTTGAAGGAGAACTTTAAAGATTATCTTGGGGCATTTCTTACACTTAATGTTAGGATTAGCCATCATAATAAAATCGTCCAGTGAATTGGTTCAAAAAGCCTGTCCTCCAGATCAAGAGAGGTCATTTGTTTGAATTTCTTGTACATCAATGAAGCCTTATAGCAGTAATTTGTTTTGTTTAGATAGGAATTTTGTATTATTCCATGTGAACACTTAAATTTATAGTTTGAACTTTATTAGGCATTCTAATTGATATGTTGACTCGCGTTGGGAGCCATTTTTGATGAAATTTGTGAAGAGTATTTTTTTCTTGTTAAGTTGTTTCAGATTTTGGAGAAAATTTGTATTACTTGACACAAGCACTAAGACTTAAAGTTTGAACTCATGTCCCAAGTAATTTAATTGATTCGCTTGAGGACTCGCGTTGGGAGCCACTTTTAATGAACTCTGTGAAGAATACCTACCTTTTCCTTGTTAAGTTGTTAAAAAATCTTAGAAAAACTTTATATGATATCACATTAGCATTAGAAGTTAAAGCTTCAACTCATGTCCCAAGCAATCTTATTGATTCGTTTGGGAGCCAATTTTAAGTGTTTTTTTATCGTACATATTATCATGACTGACATTTTCGTTCGATTAAACAATATAAGTCATTTTTTACTTTACTTAAGTTCACATATAAACAGTACAAGTTAATTGGCGCCATTTTGTTTTGGTGACATCTATCAAATCTGTGGTTTATTATTCAGTTGCTGATGCCAAATCAAGTGGATAGTCATACAATTGAAAAGCTTTTCTAAATGATAAACGTTTTTTTACAAAAATGAGTGTTAGTGCAGGCATTTCGCGCCTAGAGTCCATTTTACGCTAGATGTGGTGGCCATTCACAGCCGGCTCTTTAACGTTTCGGGCCCTAATTTGAGACGATCGATTCGGCATGAAAGTTTACAGCAGAACCCGAAACAGCTGACTCCTCACCGTGCACAAAAACTGGTCCTTTTTCAGACTTGAACCTGGCGAATTTAGCATCGGAACTTTGGCCTAAACCCGTACAAAATCCCTGTGTTAGTAATTCAAAGTTCATGACCTTCTATAAAGTCGTTTGTTCACTGATTGAGCTTAAGGGCGTTTAAAAAAAAGACCCTAATTTTGGTAAAAAAAAATTATCTTATTTAACGAGAAGCTGCATTTTTGGACGAATAGCTGTGATAAAAAGCAACCCACACTAGGCTAACCAGGTGTCAATGCATCCTTAAAAATGAACGTTTGATGTTGATTTTCGGCCGGCGGTGTTATCAGTCCGTACTTTTTCGAAAACGGCGCTGCTTGACGATGATAACAAATTTGTTATGGCTCAAATTAAAGTAGGTATATAGACTTAGTTAGCCACATATCGGACACCACGCTTGACATTCTTCATGAAGTTTTGTATATTAAAATGGGGGGAAAAACAAAGACAGGCGAAGCGTGTTCCACATTCGTGTGGTGTGACTAAAGAACGAATCCCTGTACTTAACAGTACGTCCGAAGTTGGGCTCCAGGATAGGATGATGGGCATTTTTTATCAGTTACGGCGAGTGTTACGGTGGAATTGTTTCAAGATTGGAATGCAACTGGCCATTTCACTGAATGTGACCTTGAATAAGCACTAAAGTCATACGATTTGAGCCCGCTAAGCTTTTTTGTGGAGTTTCCTAAAGTCGCAGGTCTATGCAAATAAAACTATAATCGATCGATGCCTTAAGATAGACATAACAGACTTTGTTTTTCCCTCCCAATTTGACTTGCAGAACCTTAAAACAAACAACGCCCCCGCTTTGTTTAACAAACATTATAAGGGTAGCCAAAATCAAAAAATTATGCAATTTTGTGCCAAATGTTTGGGTTTTGAATAACAATAAATTCAATTTTTATTTAAACCCTTATTTGGACCAAATAACCCTAAAAAAATATTTTTAGGGTTTTACTGAGATACCTCTTTTCTTAGTCTGCTCTAGTTTTTTTATAAATTTAATTATTTTTTTTTATTAAATCCTTTAAACTTCATTCACCAAACCAACGTCTCCAATTGCCACACCCCGTGACAAATCACTTGTAAATCACTTGAATTTGACATCGAAGCAAATAAACAAACTCCGCATCTGACATCAAGTGTGACAAATTACAACCTCTCTTTTCCCTGATTGAATCAGAAAGTAAATTTCATCAAAATGCATATCCATCTCTTCAACCAAAGCATTTCTCCAACCCCCAACACCCAACAACAACAAAAATGAATATTTTAAAGTAAATCTCATCTACCACATCAAAGAAAACTCTAAATTATGCGAAAAATTGTATCTGACTCCCAAATCTCCTATATCTGGCTCTGGTATCCTTCCTTTGAGTTTCCATCTTCGGTCGTGCACAAGGTGCGTGTAATTATATTCTGATTAGCATACGGCACCAGCACCAGATATGCAGCAAGTGCATGCGTATCTTGACGCCTTTCATCCCGCTGCCAGTGTGTCTATTTGTGTAACCTTCCATCCTCTAACTATAAATAAACAAGAGAATCGCATAAAATATCAAAGACAAACGATCACACAGCCAAAGAGATACTTAGGATGAAATTAATCATAGCAAGAACTACCAAAAATAGGGTGAATCGTGTAAAGATGGATCCAGTCCAGAACTGCTGCATCCATCCTCTGTCAACCACAAAATCGAAAAACCACACCAAACACGCGTACAACCTACACAAAAAAAAAAATAAACAAGATCGGCCTGATATGAGTGCACTAAGGTACTCCTTCTGAATTTTCCCCTTCTGTAAATAAAATCCAAATGATTTAACGGTTTATCAACCGCAACAAGGGGCGACAACAGGTTCAATTCGAAGATGAGGTGAAGTGCTGCAAGTGTCTGTTGTTTCCTTTTTTTGACGTTAGGGTGAGATTTCGATTCCACACCCGTATGAATGCCATATTGCACTGGTACGGTTATATGCTGGTATTTTAATCATATTTGGCTGATTTACTTCCATAACCCTCCTGACTTCTCTTCCACGGATGTGATGAGCTGTCTGTGCTGCTTGTACGTACATCATGTGTGATGATGACGATTGTGACGTTTTTCCTTTGAAATCGAGATGATTGCATTCTGCCAACTGTTTGTAATTATCTTCAGCTAGATGGCTGAAGAATGTCTGTGTCTGTTTTGTATCTAGGCTCACTTCGTTTTATTGTCGTGTCGGCTGTCGGGTTTTTTGAATAGAGCTGCTTTCTTGGTGTGGATAGGAAGTTAAATTTGTTCATCATCGTCTTGGAGTGATATATGGGGGATAGTTTACTTGGAAGAAAATAAGTGGCCTCCAAGTGATGATTATGAAAAGTTAGGGCTTTTTTCTAAACTTAACATTGATTGAGATGATAGTTTATTTTGTAATTACGAATTAAGGGTAATTGGACAAGAGTATTAGGACCACCAATTTGAATGGAGAAAAGAAAAATCATGAGGGTTGTTAAGTTCATTAATTTTTTTTGGGTTGAAGTTTTCCAGCAAGAAGCTCTATACGTATAAAGGCTGTCGCTGTAGACAGAGTTATGTCTAATTAATTTTATTTTTTTTTTAAACTAAAAAATCTTTCAGATAAAATTAATGGAACATGAGCTCATCATAAAAAAACATTTTTTTAGTTGTATTTTCTGAACAAATATTACAAAATGTTCCGCATTCGTGTTGTTTAACAACAAAACCAATGATTGTGTTTCTTTTCCCGGAGGGAGTAACCCAAGAAATATCTCTTACATAATCCTCATGGTTATTTAATAAGAATATTTGTATTCCTAGAAAAATTGGGATTGTAGATTTTTTTTAAATTGATTGATTGAGATGCCACACTATGTCAATTTGTAAAGGGTGTTACTTAAAGTCGGCAACACTATTTTAACTGGCGGCCATATTGTCAGCTGTCAAGTGATTAATTTTTAGTTTGGTTTGGCATTTCAGCATGAATAGACTATATTGTGTAAATTTATTTTTAAAATCATTGTTATGTTTGAAATACGTATCGCGAACTACGTCCATTTTACGGTCAACATAATCGTCTATCAGAGCAATTAATTCGATTAACTATGGAACGTTTTCGCACCACGTTTACTCTAAATGATAATATATAATCCACAGAGACGTCTACAGTGCGTACAGAAGAAGTCATTGCTGCTGTAGAGCGTAGCGTAGAGGATGACCCGAATCAGTCTATCTGCCATCTTGCACATGAGTTCGGTGTCCATCTATCCATCCATCCACTTTATGGAAGATTTTGCGGAAAGATCACCGAGCAAGGCGTAGATTCGGTGAATGGGCCAAAACAAGATGGCCGTTGATCACAATATTTTCATAAGCGATGACTTTTGGTTGAAAAAACTGCCGTATTTGGAGTGATGACAATCTTAAAGTGTATGTTGAGACACCGTTATATCCACAAAAACTGACTGTTTGGTGTGCTTTATACGATGCTGGCCAGAACGTTACAGTCAATGGTGACCGCTATAGAGCCATGATTACTGACTTTTTCATCCATCAATTGAACAACCATGATGTGCAGGCGCTTTGGTTTCAACAAGACGGCGTAACATGTCACACAGCTCGTGCCACAGTTGATTTATTGAAGAAAACGTTTGGTAACCGCATAGTTCCACCTTACAGACCCGTGAATTGGCCTCCAAGATGGTGCGATTTAATGCCGCTTGACTATTTTCTGTGGGGATATTTGAAGTCGCTAGTCTACGCCGATAAGCCCGAAACGATTGACCACTTAGAGGAAAACATTCGCCGTGTTATTACCGATATATGGCCACAAATATTGGAAAAAGTCATCGAAAATTATACCTCCACATTAGACTACGTCTGAGCCAGCCGTCGCGGTCATATGCCTCATCTCTGTTTTATTCCATTTCAAAGTTTTATACCTCTAAAAAAAACATCCTTTATATAGATATTTTCCAAAGAATATGGTAGGGTAGAATGTGGAACGTATTCGTCGGACAAAAATTCTGTATAAATTCTAAATATTCAAGACGTATTATATTCCCGTCACTACTAAGAGGAAATTTTTGGAGAAAAAAAACAACAAATATTTCTAAAGTTTATCAGTTGAATAGATTAATTTATTGCAGAATTCACAGTTACAAAATCTACCATTTTCGATTAGCACCATTCGTGTGTTTGAAATACAGATCCCAAGACCAGAATTCATCATCATGGCCATCAAATGATTTTTAAGTCTAATTTCAGGCATATTTTGCTAAGCATGAATATTTTCTCTTTAGTCGCAACAAGACGAATGTGGAAAGCTTTGCTTCCCTCACATTTTTATACACAAATAAAATTAATATCCATCGGTATCTCTTTCACTATTCAACATTTTAAAGGCACTTTAACCCCTTGTTAATATCAAATAGAGGGTAAAACAGAGCCAAGTTGAAGCGTTCCACATTCGTGTTGTGCAAATAAAGAAAGAATCGCAGAAATTATCAGTACGTCCGAAGTTGGGCTCAAGGGCAAACGGATGAGTATTCCAAGCAATGCAAGTCTTACGGTAGAATTTTTTTCAACAAAAAACAAAGAGATGTAAATGTACACAGTATACGAACTTTCCTCACCTCAGAATTTAAAGATACCATTACAGTTCCACTTTTAAAGTAAATTTTGTAAATCGGGAAACCAATATGAACGGCTGCGAGGGCTTACATCGATGACAGTTTTTTGGATTATTTGATAAATAAAAAAAAAGAGTTAGAGTGTCCTGGGGCACCGGCACATTCATTGAATTGATGCGTCTGAGCTTAAGGATATTTCTTTAGGTGAAAGTTAACTAATTGGTCGAAAGTTTGCGGGTGAGGAAGATTCGTCTTTTTAGGCGCAGGCCAGGCCGGAACAAACATTTTCTTTTAAATGGATAACGCAGTTGGACTGAAAATTAGATATTTTTTATGTGGTGTTTGAAAGGTTCTTGGCACAGCTTGATTAAAGCGGAGTTCACATGGGACAATGCAGAGGCCAAGACGACGGGACAAGACAATCGTTGTTCCATGTAAACAATTGTTTCCAGGACAAGACAATTGTCATTATATTGTCCTCCGAGCTAGCCTGCTGAGCTATCTCTGAGGACAATATCGACATCATCCTACCCCGTTCAAGAAGCTCGGACAAGACAATTGATTATTGTCCCATTGTTTTGTCTGCGTGTGAACGCTGCTTAACTAATTAGCAGAGCCATTGGAAAACTGAAATAAGGAAATAGATGAGTTTATATTAAATGACATTCCGAATATTACATATGTTAAATGACATTTCACCGACAGGGTTGAGTGTGGCTTGGCTCCACTTAATAACAGCAAGTTCTGTTAGTGTCAAAATTCCATATTAATGATGATTTCTTATCTGAACTTCCAGGCCGAAGTATATCCAAGGAACTAACACTAAAATAATCTTAAAAAAAAATACAACAAAAAACCGATAAGACTTGACGAACGTCCCCTTTCAAGGCTCCAAAAGCTTAAGCAATTAATTATCAAAATGTTTTTTTTTTCTCAGATTGAAATAAAATATTCTTCATCTCAACAAACAACAGTACCATTTCGTCCAACAAAAAGATCAAATTTTAGATCTTTAGCTATTTATCACCGCGTAGGTGTATATTTTTAGAATTCACAATGATTCAAAAAGATTGGGAAATTATTTTATTCACTTTTTCTATCGGAAAATAAAAAAAAAATAGAAAGAAAAGTGGACAATAACAAGTTGATTTATGAAAATCATTCCGAAAATATACACAAAATCTTTAAAAAAATAAAAAAAACACTCTTGGGATTTTGAGTTCGCTCGTTTTGTTTTTTATTTGAATTTTTATTACACTCATTCAGATGAATGAGATTTAAGATGACAGCCGGATATAAATAAACACTTGTTGCACTTGTTAGACACTGCAATACCGACCGGCTCTATACATGCATTCCACAGCAAGCAACAAGCAAAACAAACGTCAAATACTCTCACGCTTGGCGCGCGAAATGTCATTAAACTGTTGCTACGGCTCCGCCTTCTCTGGATTCAACAAGACGTTGCATTTTCTGGGAAGAATTACTTGCAAAGCAAAGCGGCTTGTTGTTATTTATTTATTTGTCAACTCACTCACGCACTTGGAATGAGTAACCATTAACCAACTACTATGCAAACTACCATCAATATGCACCGTGAAATTATTATTAACGCTTCCTTTGGATGATAACTGAATTAAAATTAGCGCGCCCGATTCAAGTTGACTGAAGCGGTATGCTTTGAGAAGAAACGCGGCATTGTAATCAAATCATGTATGACGTTTATGATAATAATGCGAATACGTCAAGTAATGCAGATGGCGTACATGTAGCCTTTGGCTCTGAAAAGCTGCTAATCCAAGATTCTTTCACTTTTCGGTCAATCAACAGATAAAGAGAAAAGAGATGATCATCATCGGTGATTAGAGTGACAGTTCTTGATGTTAAGTGGCATAGCGGCTTATTTGTCACTGAGGCGATTTTTTTTTATTTCTTTGAGTTCACTTTGGTTATCGAAGTCGTTTTTGATGTTGTTGTTGTTGCGTTTGCGTTGTCAAATGTTGGGTTGATTTGAGTTGACTGTGCGGCGGCAGTGGATTGTTTAATAAACGCTGCTTTTCCGCTCATCAAGTTTGAATTATTCAAATTGTGACCAATGCCGGCAAATATTCGCATTTGCAATTAAGGGAGTGTGTGAGGTAATGATGGAATATTAACTGGATTATAAGTGGCGTAGAGAAGTTGCTTTTATTCATTGCACGTGAGGGGTATTTTGATTTGTGGTAGAGGCATAGCCATGTTACCTGTGGAATTCAAGTGATGTGGGTGTGGGCGGAGATAGAAAAATAAACAGTAGGTCCAGGAAGAAAACTGGAAAACAATAATGTGTTTTTGTAAATCAATTTACACACATCTTCGATTTCCAGATTTTGACAGCTGTCAATTGCCAAAGTTGATAAGCATTTATCGCAAGGTACTTGTCAAAAAAGAGAGATCTCAGAGATTCTTTTAAGAGAGACATTTTATATTAATAAGAGTTTTATGTCTCTGCTATATTCTTATGTAGGACAAAAACAAAATAACTATCCGGATACGTTTATTGAACGCTCCCCATTTTGTCGATGTCTCAAATAAGTTAGAAGACGAAAGCATTGCTTAATGAATTTTTTTTCTAAAAATTAAAATAAATTTACTGAAAAAAAACATAGAATTAGAACACCAAAAAGCCCCAAAATTAACATTTTATTTATTTTTTAAGAAATAAAACCTATTATAAACCCATCTTCAGGTCAAACATACACTTTGAATTCCGATCGAATCTTAACTGGCACACATTTTTTAACGTCTAAATCATTCAAAACTAATTGAGCCTAACAATGACGCCTCTATATCTCCAACCGAAATCAAACCCCAGTAGCTCCATCTGCCATCCGGAATAACCCGGCTTGGTCAAACATTAAATTTATGCAAATTTTTTATATTTTACGAGAAAATTCTCAAATTCCCCAAAGTGAATCGTTAATAAAATCCGAAATTGATACAAAAGTGTGAAATGTAAATATCTATATATCTTACAACCATATTTTTGTTTTTTGTTTTTTTTTTTATGAATAAAATTATGATGCCCTTGGGTGTTTTGTTGTGAAGCCAAAGAGGTATTTAGGTGGACATTAATGTCTTATTTTACGACCATTAAGAAAGTTGCTTATAAATTTCCCGCCAACTCGCTTCGCATCAGTCATGCCCATATAATTCCGGATAATAACTTCATGGTTTGCGTCAAAACAAATAATTCTACAAACAATATCTCTGGATTGTCAGTCCATGGAGTCGATCAAAGATTCCGCACTGCGCAGCACCCTACTGATCGTCGTTTGCGCACATGTCAAATCTCATCTTGGAGATTGATGAAGCGTATCACGAGCTCATGGCTGTCACTTGGCTATCTTTACATTTTATTTTCCTTTAAAGCTATCTGCTTATATTTTTATTTACAAGACACTCGGTTAATCTTTTTTTTTTCTTTTTTTTTTTCACAGATATCTTTACATGCTGCTCGGAAGTATTTGGATCATGTCGGACATCATGCGAGAATGTAAGTATAGTGATGCCAATGTTTTTTTTTTATTCGTATTGATCATTCGGAATGTCCTTTTGAATGTTCAGATATTTATTGCCCATCTACATGCGATAAATTTCCATAATCTCTTGCTCTACTGTAATAATTCAAAGGCATTGCACGACACACTGGCGGCCATGGCTTAGGTATACTCCGCCAACAGGTGGAGCCACTCTCGGTGTAATTCATTACGAGTTGACAAGCATTCGGGCGATTAGTTTTAGTTCCCTTTCTTGTAGTTGTTTCACAAAACAGGACAATAAGTAAATTGATGCTTAATTATCTGTATTCTGGAATTTATTTGCATAGCTAATGAAGCAAGGAGCCCTACATAGGTGCGGAGGCACGACGACGATTTATTAAAAAAGGCGATTTAGATTCGAAGAAGGCCCTGCAAATGCGAACTCATAATTACAAGACCACGCATTTTGAGCCGCATGTATCCGTTTAAGTGTAATCATCATTTTTTTTTTTTGCTTGAAGTAGGTTTTAACTAGTTTACTTTGTAATATAGAAAATTCAAAAAAATATGACCAAGATTGAGAAGCTAGTTTAAAGGAAGAACTAGTCTTTGGAGACGGATCTACGGAAGGTGAATGCTGCAGCCAAACAGCCAGCCAGAGCCACTATCATCAATCGTCTGGTCTGGAGGTGTGGGCTTAGAATTGCAAGCCTACAAAAGAGTTTAGGAAAAATCAATTTTCCGTCCGGGAAAATAAATTGCTTTTGTGTATAACATGTGTGTGTTTGTGCGGCTCGGAAAATATGTTAGAAGGCGGGACAGGGAAATACTAAGGCGTTATGGAATAAATTATGCGATAGAGGAAATAATTATAATTATCTATATATGTTCGTGTTTAATAGAGCAATTTAATTTAATGTTGTTGTAAGGATAATTGCTGGAGTGATTAGAAAAGAAGTATAATGAAGGAATATTAATTGAATTAGTTTGAGATTGATTGAAAACGAAAGGTTAGAATATGTATTCATATGATGAAGGATAGAGTCATCCAATGAACAACCACGAAAGCAGATAAATTATAAAAATACCAGACGTTTATTTGAATGCAAGAGTGCTCTTCAAGTGTGAAAAGCTTTAATTTAGGGAAGATATAAGGGTTGGCTATGTTATCCCGTTTTACGATATCTCGTTTGTTAAAATCCCGATTAAGAAAATCCCGAAATTCATAATGCCGTTACAG
The DNA here is from genome assembly GCA_963971375.1 of Platycheirus rosarum. NCBI lineage: Eukaryota > Metazoa > Arthropoda > Insecta > Diptera > Syrphidae > Platycheirus > Platycheirus rosarum. The sequence continues at coordinate 154,122,869 of OZ020508.1, read as the reverse complement.
AAAATCGACTTGAAGATATTCCTCGAATTTCATTCCGTTTTATATAAAAACTAAAAATATATATAAAACGAAAACACTTACGGGGCGTGGCGCTGCCTAGTTATTAAAATATCCTTAGTTACTTCTTAAAACTTTAGCTATCTCCCTATGGAAGTTCCATCAAAATCGGTCCATAAAAAATAATTTTCGGAAAAAAAGTCACTAAGTTACTCCTTAGAATATCTGCTACCAGCCAGTGAACGTCCCGTCAAAATCGGTGCAGCCGTTCCCGAGATTAGAAGATTAGCCGGAACAAACAGACAGACCAGACAGACAGACAAAAATTAAAATTAAAAAAAAGTACAAGTTTTTCTTATTAGTACTTTCGTTTGCATCTTGTAAAAAGTTGTTATTTTGATATTAAAAACAGACACTTCAATTATGTTTATGTTTGGTAGCGTTACATTTTATTCTAGTTATATGAATTTGGATACACTAATTGATGAGAATCAACGAGAACGAAAATTGCTACTTTTTTCAATACACTACTTGGTGTAAGCTGTAATAATGTTTAAATAAATAAATTCGTAAGAAAAAGAAGAATGCAGTAAATTTTTCAATTTTTTCATTAAATTGTAAAAAAAAACGGGGGATTTCGTCATTTCCACTATTTTTTTTAAGTAGAAGTTGCAAGAAGAAAAGAGGTCGTAAATTCGGTGGGATTTCGTTATGAATTTATTTTATTTTTAGGATTAATTTGCGTTCCCGTAGGTATAAATTCAATAAGGAGACAATTTATTTCATTCCATATGAACGAAGTGTCGGGAAACTTTGCTATCTTTTGTCAAAAAATACATTTTAAAATAAACAGAAGAATCTACATTGTGGACCATTTTGGATCTAACAAAAACAGTGCTGCCAAATTTGAAGACGCTGCAATAAATTAAAGAGGTAAATCGTGGATATGTGTTGTTAACAACCCATTGAGTCATACGAACAAGTCATTAACGCAGTTGATGAACTCATAACCCTAAGTGAACCCCAAGATGAAATCCTTCTTTTTGGGGACTTTAATCTTCCTCAATTAATATGGAAAGCATTCGAAGATGAATCACATTTTATCGCATGCAATCCAACTGCCAATAAAGAATATCTCTTCATCGATCGATTAGCTGATTTAAGCCTTTTCCAAGTAAGTGGTGTCTGTAACTTTATGAATAAACAACTCGACCTAATTTTTTCAGCAGACCCCATGAATTCTAGTGTATCATAAAGTACTCTTTCTCTTTCAACGCGGTCGACAACTATCATCCACCTATTTTTCTGTCGTTATTTCAGGAGTGTCCTAATCAGAACTCTAATATTTCAATTGGTTCTTTCGACTTTCACAAAGCTAAGTATAGAGAAATTAACAAATATCTCAGTAACACATCTTTTAATTTCGTAAATCTTTCCGTAAAGGAAGCCATTAGTAAATTCTATAAAGATATTTACAATTCCATTTCACTCTACGTACCAACTTCGCAACGCAAAACCTCATTTACATCCCCCGCTTAGTATAATCGGAGATTGCGTTCTTTGAGATATAGGAAAAATAAATTATGGGAACATTTTCTCCGTTCTCGATCCACCACCGTTTATTCTAATTATCTCGGAGTTTATCTCCAATTTACTGAACTGTATAGTAGCCTTTACCAGTGTTATCTAGTTGAAACTCAAGCGAACCTCATTAACGATCCCAAGACATTTTTCCAATTCGTTAACTATAAACAAAAGTCTAATGGATATCCTTCCTCTCTTTTTCTTAGCAGTGAAACCTCAAATGATCCTCTACATATTTCAGAGTTGTTTGCCTCATCTTTCAAGCAATCCTTTACCAATGATGCTTTTCAACCAGACGAAGCTTATTTGAAGTACTTACCGAATTTTTCAATTGGCCCTTTTTTCACTCTCACAATCGATAAGAATCTTGTTGAAAATAAGTTAAGTCTACTACGTGAAGAATTTTCTCTTGGGCCAGATAATATCCCGGAAATTGTTCTTAAAAACCTAAACTTACCTTATTGAATTTGTTTCCTTTGCCCCCTCAGCACTAGAAGCAGGGATGGAAGTCGATGTTATCTCCACTGACTTTAGTAAAGCCTTTGACAAAATTTCTCAGTCTTATACTCTTCAAACTTAAGGCTCTTGGCTTTGAACAGATCTCTTTAAAATGGATATCTCCTTACCTCAGCAATCGTTCCTAAAGTGTGCGTTTCAGGAATGCACTTTCCAATCCATTTCTCGCCACTTCCGGTGTCCCTCAAGGAAGTCACTTAGGCCCTCTCCTTTTCATCCTTACCATTAATGACATCGAATGGATAATAAAGCATTCCAATATCTCATTATATGCTGACGATACTAAGGTTTTCAAAACCATATCTTCAGTAAATGATTCAAACCTTATTCAATTAGATCTTGATCGCTTTTCAATTTGGTGTAGCAAAAATTGCCTGGAATTGAACGTCGAGAAATGCCAATCGATAACTTTTTCTCGTAAACGGATAGTTTTACCTCCCCGTCAATATTTTCTCTCCAATCAATCTATTCCTATCGTTGATTCGATCCGAGATCTCGGTGTTTTATGTGATCGTGAGCTTAGTTTCCGATTACACATCGATGAAATAATACAGAAGGATAATTCAACTCTAGGTTTTGTAAAACGATGGTCTAAAGAATTCTGCAACCATTATATAACACTCGTTAGACCTCTCATGGAATATGCTTGTCATGTTTGGCGCCCATATTACCACGTCCATATTTCGAGAATTGAAAGCATTCAAAAATGATTTCTTCTTTTCGCTCTTCGCAGCCTTCAATGGCAAGATCCTTTCATTCTACCTCCATATCATGCCCGTCTCCAACTTATTAATATGAGAACTTTAGATGAACGAAAATTGGTTGCCGATATTCTTTTAATTCACCGATTTTTTTCTGGTTCAGTTGACTGCCCTTCATTCTATAATTCCATTTTCTTTAACACTAACCCCCGCTATCTCAGAAATCCTAGACTTTTCTATATACCCTTCCACCGTACCTCCTATGGCTCCAATGCTGCGAAGTGTAAATTCGATTGCTGTTTATTTTGACCTAAATATTAGTACAGCGCATCTTAAGTTACGCCTCAATAACTGTCCCAATCTTCGCATTTAGATTTAATTACTCTTAATCTAGTCTTAAGTTAGTTTTAGTTTTGTAGCTAAGCCAAATAAATGGGTGCTGTCCCACCAAAATTAAATTAAATTAAATTAATCTGCAAGAATGGAAGGAACCTACAGTTTACCTCCGAGTCCGAAAAATTTTACTCTTGGAAGTTTTGTCAGTTCTCGCAAGAGGCATTGCCCCGGAAAAGAAGGTGGATATGAGTGGGATTGGAACCCAAGTTCATTCGCTTAGCAGTCCGACGCACTTACCACGTAATAAACGGAAGCTAGTGTCAAGAAGACCGTACGAAACGTTTTCTTTCTATCTTTCAAATGGCCACGTTTCCCATAATACGGACGGAAGGGGTAAGATAGTGTCTGTCAAATTGTCTCCATTACAAACACCATAAGAAGCTTGCTGTCAAATTTGCATCCATAAATTTGTGGTGGTAAGCACAGTTGACATGCGTACGTAAAACTTATCGAAACTTAACGAAATGAGGCAATCTTTTATTATCCATCCGCCCTTTTCTGTCCATTAGCTATAGTTCAGCCTCTAGTTTGCAATCATTTTTAAATAAGCCTGATTCCGGATCAAGGACCCTTATTATTTGTTCGGATCAGAACTCAATAAGTAAAAGGGCTAACTTGTTGAGTTTTAATCTGAAGACTTGAAACTAATATTTTCATTTAATTTTCTTTAAAAGGAAATGAAGTTAATCGTAGTGCCGATGCCGATAGGCATACAATCCAGCTCCAGACAAAATATGTCCAGAGTGGACAGATGTGGAGTTCCAATCTTCATTAAATGGATTTTATTTTCTATTTGATATTTCTCAAGACACATTTTGAAAAAATGAAGTCGAAAGCTTTCACTTTTGCGTTAAAAAATAAAAAAAGAGAAAAGTCTTTGATTTTGAAGAGTACATATTTGTTTGAGAATGTAGGTAGTTCTTCTCTTATTTAACGATCTGGCATCTGGATAAGATACACGAAGAGTTAAGAGAAACACAATTAAATAATAATTGTCAGATGAACTATCAAAAATCATATCTGGAGAAGTGTTTAGGATTTAGGTCCCTAGCTAGCTGTCTCTAGTTTCGCACGTGGAGTCGGTTGAGGTCGCTCTGGGGTGGATTCGAAAATTTTCCGGACCGGAGCATTGATGTCCATCCGCTCTATATGACCCAGCCATCTGAGATGTTGAATTTTACTTCTTTTCTTCATTGTATCTTCTTCTCCACTCTCCGCTTATGCATATGGGACAAAAAATCTCCCGGAGAATCTTTCTCTCGAAACAGCCTAAAGTGTCCTCATCCGCTTTTGACAGCGTCCATGCGTCTGCACCATAGACCCGGACTGGGATGATGAGGGTCTTATAAAGGGACAGTTTAGTTGCCCGAGAGAGGGTTTTGCCACTCAATTGCCTTCTAAGCCCGAAGAAGCAACGATTGGCAAGAGTTATTCTTCGTTTGATTTCAGCGCTGGTGTTGTTGTCTGAGTTAATAGCGGAGCCCAGGTGGACAAAGTCCCTAACTACCTCTAAGTTGTAGCTGTCTATGATGATGTTTTGTCCAAGACGTCAATGTTGGGTGTCTCTTCGTGATGACAGCATATACTTGGTTTTGCCCCCCATGTTCGCCGCCGTCAACAACCTGATAGGTCCATATCAGTGCGGTTTTAGGCCAGGAAAGTCCACTATCCACTATCCACTATTGTTGGTGCAGCTCAGAGGGTCTCCTTTTTTAATCTTATTGAAAGCAAAACTGTCAGATAAGTTTGAAAAGAGAATTAAACACACTTAGTACAAACATTGTTCTTTAAATTAAAGAAATAAAAATCAGCTGTGCTTTTACCACCAAAAGATTTTTTTTTAATCATTATCCATATCCAAAATCTAGACAAAATTTCTCCATACTCCATCCATATCTTCCAACTTTCTTCATAATACCCACACAAATTTTACCTGCATACATGCCCCGGTATTTAGTTCTTGCAATATGTCCTCCCTGCCGCCGCCATCGCAATTTCCTCTTTTTTAAATTAAGATATAACTTTATCAGTCTATAAGATAATCCCGGCCGCCTGATCAAAAGGTAGGAGAACAAAAAAAAAAAAAAAAACAACCGGCCACCGTCACCATCACTATTCTCACCTGGAATTGCAATTATGTTTTGGCCTTATCATAAAATATAATCTCGAAACGAGTTGGCCTGGCCAACTCCTTTGGCATAGCCAGCCAGCCAGCCAGCTGCGCAGCATATAGCTTGTATCAAGCGTCTGCGACTAAATAAACTTTGCTGCCCCTTTTTTCTCACCCGGTCCGGTCAGGTAATCATAGTCTTAATAGATTGATGCCAGGCCAAGTGCAAGTTGGAATTTTTGTTTCGCCTTCCAGTCCGTTTTGCATGTCACTCTTAGTTTGTCTATGGTGACTTGTAATATCTCGTAACTCTTTGGCATAAAGATAAAACCGCGTGCGGACTAGGCTTCCAAGCTCTGCACTATAGACGTCGAAAAACCCATGGCTATGCTGTAAGATTACACATTTCCGAAATGAAGTCAACGTTATTTTTGTTAAAGCTAAGGTAACCACAGATCCAAGCCAATTCGTTGCAGTTAGACAGCGTGTAGTGGACTAATTGCCCAAGATTAGATATTCCAATTCCATGCATATGGGATTTTTATGTTTTTTTTTTTTTTTTTTTTTTTTTTTTTATCGAAGTCTGTGGGTTCAATTCCAAAGTAGGTCTTTTTGATTGCTGATTGGGTTTTAGTTTATTGATTGAGAACACGTTTTGGCAGACCACAAATAATAATGTTGCATTTACATTTTAGATTGGAAGACAACGACACTTGGTGTTGTGCCCTGATGCAGAGAGAGGATAGAAGGAATTGGGTAACACAGGTTTAACGCTTGTTTGCTTAAGGTAACATGATCTTTAAGGTTATGTGGAGGTATGGTTCAAGTCTCGGGGTTTAAGGGGTATTATAGTTTTACGAGATCTTAACCATTGATATGAATAGCCTTATTTGACATGCGTTAAAAAAAAAAACTTCCCAACTATAATAGGCATGACCAAGCGTGGCCTACTGTCAAAATTAAATGAACTGTTTAGCCATGTTTTTAAAACATGATGGATAACTATAATAAAAATGACTGTCTACCATCTTTTTCTAATGTGAAATGCTATCTTAGCTGTCAAATTCGCATGTGTCAGAGCGATTCAGTACGAAATACATCATGCTTAACGAAACTTATCGAACAGCGCATGTGTCCATTACAGCCAATGTCATATGACTATATGTTGTTCGTTCAAAATTTTCTATAAAAACTTTAAAAAAATAATCCTTATACACATCCTGCCACTCATCCGGGATCATTTTTTAATCCCCTTTCGTCTCAAATTCTCAGAATTTCCTGTGATTTCCAAAGTAATCCTCCCGCATGTGAGTTGTGACTTCTGATTGTTGCTATCGCTCGTTATCGATCAATAATAATTGTGATCGGTTTGAATAGCTTCCTTTCCTGTTACTTTGACGACAATCAGGACAATAAACTATACGGAAAGGAAGATACCCAATACCCATTGCGTCATATCATTAAAACTAATCTCCCCAGGAAGAGGACAAAATGAAAAATAAAAAAAAACATTCTTTTATCCACCACGATCCACTGTTGATTAATTTATATTCAAAGGGCGTGGCAGGTGCCACTGTTCATTGCTCGAATCCAGTCATAACTGAGAGCGCCGAGACCTGCATTTTAATGTCGTGCTGAGGTGATGACTGGTGCCTTTGGGGCAAGTGCCCAGGATTTTTGTTGGTTCTTCTTTTGGTCTTCGTATATTGTTGATTTATGGAAGGAGCCATTCAAATTAAATTTATTTTTATCGTCGATACTCGATGGGAGTGTGAATTATGAAATGTTTGTTGTTAGAAGATTGGACTTAGTATGCGCAGCTATGGTTAGTTATGTGCGATCCATGAAACGTTTGCTAGAATAATGATTATTTCCGAGAAAATCGACATAAATATGACAGGCGTCACATGCGACTTGGAGTTTGAATTTTTCAAATGGAATCAGAAGGTGAGGTTTAAGTAGACATATGTTAGTTCTTAAGTTGTGCAGGCGCCAATTTTTTTTTTATTTCTTTTTGATTTATAAACTTATAAAAGAATTGGCAATCCAAAGACAAATGATAGAAAATGAGAGGAAACAAAGAAAAATCAGAAAAGTAAAAGATTTTATGTCCCATGAAGAAGAACTGTACCCCCCTGTCGAATGCATCTCATTTTTACTTGCGATTATAGGTACTATAATACAAATAATGGATTTGTGCAAAAAAATTTTTTTTTTCTAACAATCAAACATGACATTAAGATGATAGAGAAGTCGAAAAAATTGGGTGCGGAAATTCCGTCCGTGTGTCTGTTCGCGCCTCTACAGCCTAAACGGATGGGCCGATTTGCTTCAAACTTGGTATTTAGTATTTATTAGGTAGTATCTCGGGGAGTGTTTTTCATTTTTGCTCTAGGTCGAAAAATAACGGTACCTGCCATACAATTTTTTAACAAAAAGTTTGATTTTCTCGAAAACGGCTCTAACGATTTTGATAAAACTTTCAGAGTGCTACTTTTTTACAACATTACATATTTCAGTTGGAATGATTTTTTTCGAAATTTGTTCTATAACGGTACCTCTCATATAACCGGTTTTTTCAAATGCGGTTTTGTCGTAAACTATTATCCCGATTTTGATAAAATTTTGCACACAGAAAGTTATTTATAATTCAATTAATATTGCATTTCAAAATATTCAAAAACTTTTTTTCGATTTTTTAAAATTTTCTAAAAAAAATTGTTTTTTCAAATATTTTGAAAATGGGTTGATTGAATTTTTTTAAATAATTTTCCCAGATGAAAACTACAGATTTCCTTATAATGACATACTAGAAAAAAATTCAAAATATTTTTTCGAAAAGTTTTAAAAAAAACGACTTTTTAAAAAAACTGGTCGAACAATTTTCAATATTTTTTTTCCTCGATAGACATTTAGTTTTCAAATTTTATTGCATACTTAGCTTTTCCGAGAAAACTCTTAAACTAATTAAAAAATGAAAGAATTTTTTATAAAAAAAATTATTTTTTTATTTTAATAGACGTGTGGTTTTCAATCTGGCAATACTTCTTTCGGAGTTGGTCTTTTTGACAGCTGTCACTTGATTTATGCTGAGTTTGGTTTGCCATTTCATAGTGAATAGATTTACTCCCGAACAAGTTTGGAAATTGTGCAAATTTATTACCAAAATTATGCTTCGTTTCGGTGGAGCAGAGTATCGAAGAAGACCCGAATGAGTCCATCCGCCATCGCGCGCAACAATTGGAGATGTGCCCATCCACTTTATGGTAGATTTTGCGGAAGGATCATGGTTTGCAAGCTTACAAAATCCAACTCGTGTAAGAATTGAAGCCGAACGACCATCAATCGTGTCACAAGTTCGGTGAATGGGCTCAAATCGAGATATGCCACCGATCCAGATTTTCATAAAATTGGGCCTCGGCTGGAATTTATTCGAGCCCTTCCCCGAAATCATTTTATAAAACATAATGCAAACCCTAATCTTTATAATCAAGCTAAATTCTTGGCCATAACATTAAACTATATGCGTTTTATTTCTTCTTGAAAACCACACGTCTAAAAAAAAACACCCTTTGTATACATATGTACATATGCAGCCACTAAGCATTTATCTAACATAAAAACAAGTTCGTGCGACCCAGTCGTGCATTTTTTTAAATTTATTTGACGATGTGACCGCACATATGAGCAAGTACGTGCGATCCAGTCGTGCAAGTTATTTATTTTAGTATCGAAATTTTTTCCCAAATTAAAATTTCCCAAATCCACTTGCTCTAGAAATTTGATGGCTCTTCGAAAAAAAACTCAACTGGCCAATTAAAATTCAAGAAAAGTGATCTAATAAACTATATACGTCCGATAATTAACCTAAAACCCATAAATTCTATTTCAGGATCAATAAAATTCAATGCCCCACACATAAATTCCATTGTTCTTTAAAATAGAAACTCCTCTATACGTATATATGGATAATATGTCATCCGCAGCCAAAATATTGTCCCCTCAATGGAACCTATGTTCATGTTCCCTAGAAAACGTAAATACTCGCTCGTTAGCTTAATTAGTCCAATTAACACGTTTTTTTCTCTTTAAATGACCTTTCGCGACAAAAAAATAAAATAAACCCCAAAACCACACAAATCTTGAAAGAGACGCAATACTTCCCCAACTGACACATCCACTTTTGGGCCTGATTGCAATCAGTGCTAAGGCTCATCAAACGACAACACGATGCGTAATTAAGAGTATCACACCGATCGCGCTGGTCGCGAGCGTTAAAATTGGTTTATTTTCCACTCAAATAAAAACAAAAAAAAAATATTCGCCCTCTTGTATCGCTTTTTTATCTCTCGGCCGTGACGACAATCGCGCGATCACACACGATCTTGGTGGGAAACTGAAAATAGCTGCTTTTTCACTGTCAAAATAAAAAAATCAGAAAAAAAAACACCACAAGACTGAATGAAAAGTACGAAAGATAAAGTAGTGGAAACAAGTTCCATGAACTTTATTGCACGACACTTTATGTGCCTTTAAAAGATGCGGAATGCACAAGGAGTAGTCAGAGGATACCCTGTCATCGTAATCGCCAGAAAAAATAAAAGACGCTAAATTAAATTTAAATTAAAGTCGAACATTAAAAAGATAAAAAAAAGAGAAGGAAAACCTGTAGGGAGGACATGAGCTGCACAAGCAGGAACGAGTAGATACTTAAATGTCACTGTCAGGGAAGATAAATCGGGAATGCATGGTGCAGTTCAAACTGCATTATGTTTCATTTGCATAAGTTGGACGGGAGGTCTCATGCATCCAATGCATCGTGTCCATGGAGAAGGCGATGTAAAGAAATTGAATTAAGAGTCTTTCGGCAGACTAAGGTCAAGAATATTATCAGAAATAATTGCGGCTAATTGAAATCAATAGCCATGATGACGTGAGAAACATCAACTTGGATGATTCTGGAAAACCAGTCGGTAAAATCTCAAAAATCCTTAGGTTCTGTTGAAGAAACTTTCCATTATTGACGAACATGTTTCCAATGTTCGTCAAAATGTGACATTTAAGTTAAAAAGTGTTAAGCTTCGAATTTTCCGTAAGAATCAAAAAGATAACCATAAATAAAGAGTGTGAAATAAGAGCCGACAGGCCAAGGAGCCCAGGTCCAAGCCAGGCCCAGGAGCACAAATTAAAAATTAAGTAGGAACCAAAGCTCTCCATACCGATGGGAGAGTTAACTAGGCCAAAAAATAAAATTCCCTCATTTTTCCCTGACTTTCCCTGACCAATTTTTGAGTTTTCCTTGACCAAATGAAAAAAATAATTAACTGTATTTAATTTTTGTATGCTTAAAATGAATCACATGAAATTGAGGTACTTGGAATAGTTTCCATACAGAAAATAGTTTAGAACTTCGCGTTGAGTTATTTAACTTCCACATTTTTTGGAATATTTTAATGAAATAAAAAGTTTTCGATTGTAAATTAGTTAAACAACAAAATATTTTAACTTAAAAAAAAAAAAAAATGGACCTTTTCCTATGTTTACTACACACGAGGGAAACGCTGCCGCAACCACAATTCTGTCTTCTGTGTGCAGCTGTGATAGAGTTAAGACGAAGTTAAAGTTGAAGTTGAATTAAAGAAGACGTTTTTATATTCATTAATAGAATGACAACTTCAAATGTCTTTTCTTTTTGTTATTTTTCCAGTCCGCACGAACCTTCTTATACGCTTGTTTCCGAGGAAGTGAACTATTAAATGCAGTAAACAATGATACACACGAAGCAACGGTTGCAGCAACCGACCGAAAATATCAATTTTTTTTTTGATATTTCAGGCAACGGTTGCAGCAACACAAAATCAGTGAGTTGCTGCAACCGTTGCCTCGTGTGTATCTAGCATTACAATCTTCTTTTTTTTTTTTGTTTAATTCTGTAAATAAGTCTAGAAAAATCAAACTACCTAATGGGTCCGCCATATAACTTTTTTTTTTGAAAATGCTTCATCAACATCGAGTGTAGCTTCGGCTGTGTGGCACGTAGCGCCATCCTGTTGAAACCAAATGTTGCCAATATCCTCCTCTTCAATTTTTGTGAACAAAAATTCGTTCAACATGACCCGATAACGATCGCCATTGACTGTAACGGCCACTCCTTGCTCATTTTCGAAAAATGGCCCAATTATGCCTCTGGACCAAAATCCGCACCAAACAGTGACTCGTTTTGGGTGAATCGGCTTTTCAATGTATGCGTGCGGGTTTTCTGTGCCCCAAATGCGACAATTTTGCTTGTTTACATACCCGGCAAGATCAAAATGAGCTTCATCTGAAAAGATGATTTTTTTTGGCAAAATCGACATCTTCTCTAAGTCGATCGCAGGCAGTAATGTCGCAATATTTCAAGCGTATACACAACCATATTCGTTTAGCGGAAGGATAAAACTAATTATCTGTCAAATCAGACATGAGCTAAGTGTTACCATTCACGAAATAAGCACTAGTTGAAGAAAAAACGTTAGATGGCGGACCCTTTATATTACATAATATAAGGCGAATTTACTAGATGATAGGTATTGTTGCGCCGTTTGACAAAACTTCTAAATTTTGAATAATAACGATCCAAAATTATGTTTATTTCGGTCTTTAATAAAGCCTAAATAAAAATTATTGTATAATCACTTCTTAGAGAGATGGGGTCCTAGCCCAAAAACCATCCATTGGATGCCATCGTCAGACCAATTCTGACATACGCATGTTTGGTTTGGTGGCCTGCCCCTGACAAGGCAATCAATCTCAAATCTATGACAAAAATTCAAAGACTAGCGTGCATTTGTGCATTGGTACTACTCCAACCGCAGCCCTAGAAACTTTCTTCTCATTAGCCCTAATAGACCTTTTCATAAAGGAGCTGAAATTTAAACGCCATTTTATTTCTTTAGAAAATGTGAAAAATTGTAATTTTTTTTTTAAATCGTAGGAACGGTTTAAAAAAAAAACGTTTTTTGTTTAAGAACTTTTTTTAAAAATTAAAACAAAATTATTCAAGAATGCAAACTTAAGCACAAAAATTACTTACATTTAAAAACAAAATTAAAAAAAATCCATCTACCCGTTTTCAAAATAGTATTGTTTTTTGAAAAAAAAATAAGAAAATTATTAAAAATACACAAAAAGAAGTTTTCGAAAATATTTTAAAATAAACATTTTCCTGAATATCAATTTTGATTGAAATCGGATGACCAGTTTTCGAAACCGTTTTTAGCCCACCATCATTGTACATATATACATTCTCTATAGTACTCTCATGGTGGTCATTTTTGGTCTGGCCATCTTCCTGGTTGATTCGGAACTAACTCTAAATAGTGGAGACGAGAACATTTCCCGATAATTTACCAGTATTTCACACGGTTTTATTATTTGTTTTTATTCTATATCGACAACAATTAGCGATTTCAGCGCGCCTAATTGCGACTTGATTCAGAACTAAAAAAAGATGCTCCATGATAGTACTATAGAGAATGTAGATACAATGCCACCATCTTGATTTTTTTTCAGCAAAACATAACCTACAAAACATAACCTACACCTACCTGAGCCGTTTTCGAGAAAAATAAGCATTTACTAAACGGGTATATGACAGGTACCGTTAATATTTGCCCTGAATTATGTTCCAAATTTGAAGACGATTGGCCTAATTGTTTAGGCTGTAGTTCAATATACATCCGTACAGACGGACAGACAGATAGACAGACTGACAGAATTTTGCCAGAACTCAAATATGTCATGTCAGATGCATAACTTGCCTTATAGTCCCTATGAATCTCAAGTAAAAATTAAAAATTATTAGCAGCGCAATTTTTCTTGGCATTTGCTGTCACTTTTGACATTTCTTTATTAGCTCAACTCATCCCAACTCTGGATGTTTAAAAAGCAATCATTTGGCTGAAAAAGCACAGATTTTGTTCCCCAAATCGAGTTAAGGTTTTTCCCCAAAAAAGAAATTTTTGAACGGGCTCATGAGTCTTTAAAACTCTTCGAAAAAACCTCCTTTTTAAAAGTCAAATATACCGTAGGAATGAAATGTGCAACAATAAAACTGTTAAGCAGCGTTCACATGCAGACAAGTCAATGGGACAATAATCAATTGTCTTTTCCGAGCTTCTTGAACGGGGCTGGATGATGTCGATATTGTCCTCAGAGATAGCTCGGCAGGCTAGCTCGGAGGACAATATAATGAAAATTGTCTTGTCCTGGAAACAATTGTTCACATGGAACAATGATTGTTTTGTCCCATTGTCTTGGCCTCTGCATTGTCCCATGTGATCCCCGCTTTGGTGCTATTTTTTTTTAATTTTTTTTTTATTTAAAATATTGATGCCGATGCACCTTTGCATTTCTGTAGCATAAATCCATGGAATTAACCACATCTACCATCGAACTAATTTTCCCTCCAATCTGCGTGAAATTGAAAAAACGCCCATTAAATCTTATCACTCTCTTAATCAATCCCGCTGATTGAAAATCAATAATTTCCCAATGATCTGTCGTTGCCATTTTGCTGATTGGATATTTCCATCCTTTTTCTCCACCATCTGAGGCACACCACAATCATCATCGTACCTCATCACCATCGTGCATCGCCGGACTCCACTTAACTTAATGAACTGCCCCGCATGCAGCAGGAAACTCTTTAACTTCATGTGTCGGTAAACAGACTCTGTTTGTCGCAGATACAGACAGCACCAAATGTCCTCCAATTTTGAATCGTGCGAAATTTTTAATTGCAACCCATGTGCAACATATGTTCGACTTCTCACACAGAAAACAGATATAGAAGGCAGTTTCATGGAGGAGAAGCAGGCTGGCTTTTCCTCTAAATAATTTATTGCGATTGAAACTCCCTCTGCTGGTCTTTCTCTTTTCTGCAACGACGAAGCACGCTTTCAAAAAAACACCGCCGCCGCCGATATGGACCAACGAATGACAAACTACATGCAAATGGCTTAATAGCGATTGATGTTGTTCAATTTAATGGACTCCCAAAGCGGAGACTTGTTCGTTCATTTGTGGCAGAATGACAGTTGTCGGTATGGACCAGAAACTAACGGTGGTGCGGTGGTGTTATTTAGCGGGTTCATTGAATAGACATTTGTCAAAATGGACTCGAACAGGACAGAGAGCGAGTGTTGAGTTTGTTGGTATGGTGATGATGACGCTGACCAATCTAGACCTCTTTTGCCAGCTGTAGGCTTCTCCACAAGTAATTATGAAATACTCAGCCGGTGGAACGGTGGCAGAGAGGAGGCATATAGCCAACGACTTTAAATAATTACTTTTGAATTGGAATCCGATTAAGTTGGACATGTTTATTGAAATTGGCTAAGTCAAGATCTGCGAGAGTGTGAGGTGGAATAACAAAATCTATATGCAAAGTAGTTTGAGATTTGCTTCAAACGGCTGCTGCAATTGTTGCTTCTGGACATTGGAAATATTATATTACATTGAGAGTGCCTTGAGGTGGAGTGATATAGTGACCCGGGGAAGGCTACTGCAATGGCAGGTGTTTGTTCGCTCGAAGTTTTTTTTTTTTTTGGTTGATTTTTGCAGGTGAATAATTTTCGTTTTATTGTTTTTGTGCAATCGGTTAGAGCTGTCATTGGCGTTCCCATTAAGATTGAATTAATTTTCTAATAAGTATCTCAATCAATCAGTGTCCATAAAGTAGTTTGTTCAAGAAACACCCTCGCCTGAAGGCGAAATATTGCAATATAAGTTACTAAGTCAAAGCGTTGGGCGCCATTTAAGTGTAATTAAAGATTAAATGAAGTCGTGTGGTGTTTATGATGGCGATAAGCACGTGATACACGTTGTATTTAAAAAGTTATTTTATACGTATATTCATATAAATATTTATATGTAAAAACAATGAGCTTTGATCAATTATTATTTAAAATAAGACCATAATGTAGATGACTCGGGTTTTTTATTTAAAAGGCGCATTTAAGGGGTTTTTATACCCGTAATAAGCCAAGGGCACAGTGAAAGTATTAATTTCTTCAATTTTTGGTTATCACAATCAGATAGAAAGGCAGAGCTAGGTAGAGCATTCCATATTCGTGTTGTACGACTGAAGAACGAATCTCTACTTAACAAATTGGGCTCAAGCGTTAATTGATGCGTATTCCTCAAAGCGGAAGTATTACGGAGTTAATTTTTTAAGGAGATGAATGCAGCTGGATATTTCAATAGAGAAAAACAAGAGACATGACGGTGGTGTCCAAGTGACGAAAATATTTCCATGATGTTTCTGTCCCCAATCCTTTTAAAAACTTGTAATTTTTCCATATTTTGTAAAAAATTCAAAATTCTGTGTTTTTTTAATCCTAGAACTTAGGTCAGCCTGAAATAGAACTAGGTTTCTTGCTGGAAAGACTCTTGGGGATATCAAGAAAACCTGGATCGGCCCTGGATGACAGTTGGATGTGTGGTATTGTTGGCGAGATCCATAAAATATATGGTATACCCGAGCAACGCCGGGTGGGTCAGAAATAAAAAACATGCCAAATAATTCCCACAAACACTACCTTTTTCTGACATTCTATAACTATCTCAACAATTTTTTTATCGTCATCGATACCTGCCACACAATTTGTAATTTTAATCCTTCATGCAACGATGCCATAACCTGAACAAGGCATCCTATGGTCAGCCAGTGTTTATAGTATCTTCCACTGTTATCTATTCAATCTCCCAAACATGCAGTCGAATACGTGTTAACTGAAAGAAATACTTGTATGAACCACAATACTGAGCTGCTGTTCCTTATTTCTATAGATAACAATCTATTCCTTCCATCAGGGTTCCCTCTTCCCGTTTATTCAAAACCCAAAGCACATGGACTATGGTGTCGAAACTCGTAGGTCGTTGTTCCACTCACGTTCCAACGATGACAATAAATTTTCGACGATATATTTTTATTTTCCCTTTTAATACAAAAAAAATCGAATATATCGTTGGAAATTTAATACTTCGTAGTAAAACACATCAAGTCAGGTCCCTGTGTCACATGCTGGGCATACATTTACCCAAAAAAAACTCTGGATGAGGCACTTTTCTGGAGGAGATTCAAGGTACATATGTACAGGTTAAGGTATCTTTTTCTTGCTCTGTGGAAGGACGAAATGTGTGATTCTTTTTTTTTTTTTATTACAATTGTCTGGGAGATGGCGAACAAAACTCTTCAACAAGAGGCGTTGTAGTTCTTCTAAACGCTAGGTGACACGCTACGAACGAGGTGCGTGTTGGTTTATCCCGAACAAACTGCGTGGATGCGCGAAACAAATTAAAAGACGCATCAAGGATAATTTGCATTTTGTTCTCTTCCCTGATGGTTGCTGTATGTTTTGTTTTTGTTAAGTTACATCTTGTGAAGATTCGCGAGGTCTGGAGAAGAGATCATCTCTTTGGTATTAAGATGGTTTGTTAAGGGCCAGTCAAACAACACGCACCTCCTGTGGTGAATGTCAATGTCAATGGTGAATAGCAGTCAGTTAATCACGTTAATTGCTTTGCACAGTTGGTTGTGTTAGTCCTGTGGGGGGATTGCAGGATGCCAAGGCGTGTGCGGCATTGGACAATTAATTGTCTGGGGGCAGAGGTACTCTTGTGGATGTGATTAGGAGCTAATAGGTGGGCGTTGAACAATTCGAGAAGTAATAAAGTTTTTTTTCAAGTGACATGTTTTGTGTTATTTATCTCTCCAATTTTGAAGACATTGGCAACTTTCAACCTAAAGCAGGTATCTCAATATAATTTCTAATGAATTCCTAATGAAATTGACATGAATATTTGTAAAGATGGTAATCATTTTGAAGGAAATCATTAGAATCGTGTGACATGAATTTTTAATGTGGTAGGTATATTGACAGCAATAAATCACCACCTGGTGCTTGAATCGAATGATTATCGCCGTAAGATAGGAGTTTTCATTGAAATAAATTTCATTTTCAGAGCTGATCAAATGACAAGCATATGAAATCATTTTTACTTTATTGGACTCATGCATGAAGCTTTGGTTTTTGGATCATAAATCAACAGTTTGTTATAAGAAAATTTAAAAAAAAGGCAAAGTAGTTCCTCTCGATGTTCTTTAATTGAAGCGCCTAATAGAAGCGGGAGGAAAGTAATTGATTTACGTTGCTTTTTGTATAAATATATTGTTTTAACAATTTTTTTGTATGAAAGCCTATTAAAAAATCTGGATCTGAGGTTGAATGCAATTTTTTACTGTCTCTTTGTTATTTTTACTTGCGATTATAGGTACTATTTTAACATTCTGAAAAGAAAAATTTTAGAGATCTGGAACACATGTTGGGCGCCAGTTGTGTTCATTGCTTTTTCAATATATTTTTTTTTAATTTACGCAAAAGGAAGTAGAAAATTAAACGAATATATGGAAAACAAATTTCGTTAATAAGAACCTGTTAAAACTGTCAAATTATCGCGCCCTGGTTGGGCACCGTTTTTATCAACATTCAATGAGAGAAAAGAAGAACTACACCCTTTTTATAAACACACGTTTTGATAAAATATATTTTTAGCAAATATTCCTAAAAACTCCCCCATTCGTGTTGTGCTTCATTTCTATTAATTATTGTTCGGTTAGCCAGCTATTTAATTTAATCATTGAATGAAAAGAGAGTATATGAAGAATGTCATTCATATTGATAAATTTGTTTAAGTTCACAGAAACTGGCGTACCAACGTTGGGCGCCATTTATATTAAAAGCTTTTTCGATGATTTCAACGCTCTTGAACTGTTTTTAATAATATTTAATTTTATTTGGGTAATAATTTTCTTAAAACTTACTTACTTACTTAGGTGGCGCTACAGTTCGGGACGAACCTGGGCCTCAACCAACATGCCTCTCCAGCCAACTCGGTCTTTGGCTAGCTGCCTCCAGTTTTGCACTCCAAGTTGGTTGAGGTCGTCCTCCACTTGAGCGCGCCACCTAAGGCGAGGTCTTCCTTGACTGCGTCTACCCTCTGGGATGGAATCGAAGATCCTGCGAGCCGGAGCATTGTTGTCCATTCGCTCTACATGACCTAGCCACCTTAAACGTGATATGCGTATTTTTTTGACCAGGTCAATGTCGCTGTACAGCTCGTATAGTTCTTGGTTGAACCTTCTCCTCCAAAGCCCGTTAACGCAGATAGGGCCAAAAATCTTCCGAAGAATCTTACGCTCGAAACGACTAAGGATATCTTCATCCGCTTTAGATAGAGTCCATGCCTCGGCGCCATAGAGCAGGACTGGGATGATTAGGGTCTTATAAAGAGTCTCCTTTGTCTTTCGAGAGAGGGCTTTGCTACTCAATTGCCTTACTAGCCCATAGAAACAGCGATTGGCAAGAGTAATTCTTCGCTTTATTTCTGACGAGATGTTGTTGTCAGATGTTATAGCGGATCCGAGGTACACAAAGTCCCTAACTACCTCAAAGTTGTACCTGTCTATTGTGATGTTTTGTCCAATCCGCCGGTGTTGTGTGTCCCTTTTTGTGGACAGCAGGTACTTCGTTTTGGCCTCATTGACTGCTAGTCCCATCTTAGCCGCTTCAGCTTCAATGCTAGCAAACGTTCCAGTGACAGCTCGCCGAGTTCTGCCAATGATGTCTATGTCGTCAGCGTATGCTAGCAATTGCACAGACTTGAAAAAAATTGTCCCACTACAATTGACTTGCGAGTTTCTTATAATTTTTTCAAGTATTAAGTTGAAGAAATCGCACGATAGCGCATCACCTTGTCGGAATCCTTTTTTGACGTCAAAAGCTTCTGTGAGGTCGGAACCAACCTTGACGGAGCAGCGAGAGTTCTCCATCGTCATCCTGCACAGTCGGACGAGTTTTGTGGGAATGCCAAAACCTGACATGGCTCTGTATAGCTCGTCTCTATAAATGCTATCGTACGCGGCCTTAAAATCGATAAAGAGGTGGTGGGTATCGATTTGGAATTCTTCCAGATTTCCAGGATCTGCCGTAGCGTGAACATTTGATCGATTGTGGACTTTCCTGGTCTGAAACCACACTGATAGGGGCCAATCAGGTTGCTGACGAAAGGTTTCAGGCGTTCACATAGTACGGCAGAGAGGATCTTGTAGGCGATATTCAGGAGACTTATTCCTCTATAGTTGGCGCAGTTTAGAGGGTCTCCTTTCTTGTGAATCGGGCAAACGATGCTGAGGTTCCATTCATCAGGCATACTTTCTTCTGACCAAACTTTAGAGATGAGTTGGTGTATGCACTCCACCAGGTCATCTCCGGCCGCTTTAAAAAGTTCGGCGGGTAATCCGTCGGGTCCAGCAGCTTTGTTGTTTTTTAGTTTATAATTTTCTTAAAAACTTGCTTGTTATATACTTTTTCCTCTTTTTTCTTGTTATTTTAAATTTTTTGTTCGTTCAATGTTGAAGCCACCAAATTTTTTTCTTAATTATACGTTGACTTCACCATTTTGTCGCACATTCAAACTGTCGACGACTTCTATAAGGTCGTCGTAAGTCGTTTTCTTATTAAAAAACCGAACTTTCAAATTTCCGCTTTCTAATAGTCTTGCATGCCTTCGACCCCTTGCAATCCACAGCAACGTTCGCCTTATTCTATGCACTTCAAAGCATTTCTTCATAGTCTTCTAACAACTCTATTAGCCAGTCTTAAATTGGCACAACAAAACTTGACACTGAATGTCATTGTCATTCATTTCAACCGCATTCCCCGCCTTCATATGGAACTCTGCAACATCTTAACTTAGTGCCACGCATTTAATTGATTTTCTTATCTTTATCGCGCGTCCAGGCCACTCAAACCCGATATCCTCCTCTCGTATATGGTCTGTCTTATTAGCGCCTCACATTAAACGAAAGAAAACCTTTGCAGTCCAAGTCCCATTAATAGATTTAATGGACGATGACTGCAAGGAATTCCGAATAGACCATTCGCCATAAAGTGTGGATTGTGTGTTGGTGATGCATGTGGGACGTAAAATTAAATGACTGTTTGCACATTTTCTTAATGATTATTCTTTTTTCCATATTTATTTTTATATTCTTTTTAATAACTCAATCAACAGACAAGAAATTTAAAAAGAGGATTTTATGCACGTCTGTCAGCTGTCACTCTGACATCTACATATGTGAATACTTTTCAAATGTCATTGGCACTTGAGTGTTTATATGAAAAGAGATGTTTCTCATAAAACTATCGTCAGCGATGGATTCTTTTTTGGTGTCAAGAGATTAGGATCACCATTTGACAACATTCTGATTAGAAAAATGTCATGTTGTTGCGGCTTGTTTGACTATGTGTTTCAACATCGCACTTAAAATTTGTATTTTGAGATATTTTGACAAATTTAATTCCTTTGAACGTAAAAAATATGAAGGATAGTATCCGATTGCATGAAAGGCAGACAAAGAAGTTTTTTTTTTATAAGAACAGAAATCGAGAACTCAATTGGAAACTTGATACTTTACATTGAATATTGGAGGAAGGAAATGAAAAGGAACAATTTATTGGTTGCGTGCAACATTCTAATACCAACGCACAAAGGTTTCGATGGGTTTCGTTACCAGAAAGATGCCTTTTTCTACCTTTTTTTATATCAGCATGGTTCTGATACCCACACTGCTAAAGGTTCATCATCGGTGTTCAGCTTACCGCAGTTGCCACGCTGCATGTGACAGATTTACGACCATTGATCCGAGTAGATAATCGACCACAATTACTGTCCTAGACCCGAGGATTTTTTGCATCTTTTTGCAAGTGTTTTGTCAATATGGATTAATTTTGTTTTGTATTACAGCAGGAGATGGGTGATTCTTTTCTTCTTGCCACTGAACCGACTGGGAGAATCAAGATAAATGCTAAGCTGGGGTAGGCGCGTTCGCACAATTGAAAAGGCGGATTAAATCATCTAGGAGAGAGTAGGTTCGGAATTCACTTCCCACGTTCGGAAAAAAATGATTCTTTTATGTTTTGTTTGTTCTTTACCGGTGTGGTGGTGTATTGAGACTTAATCCTCATTGATGAGGTTCAAATTGCTAGGTGTTTGTTGGTTGCGATTGTTTCTGTTGGTGCGGATGTCGGTTTAACGATAAGTTTGACACTTTAAAGTAATTGTTTTGGTTGTTCCTTTGGATTTCTTTAAGAGGTTCCCATTCACAATCTAGTCATCGGCTCAGGCCGAAACTGAAAACGAGCTGAAAAGCGAACGAACCGAATGAATATAGGCCAAGTCCACTTCGCCGTAGCACTTCCTTAAAGAGCAATCCTTATCCAAAAGCTTATGTCTATCTCTAGTTAAGTTGACGGCTAAACATTTCCTTGTTATCAAAAAAAAAAAAAAAAAAAAAATAAACAGTTTATTTAATTTTTTCAACTTCTCACATGCGGAGTCCCCTAAAACCAAAATAAATGAATATACCTGTCAACCAAACCGAAACATCGCGTGGGCCGGAACATATCAAGTAGAATCAAATCAGATTCAATTTGACTCCACATTTTCAATCAAGTAGTAGTTACTGGCGGTCTGTAGCAGACCAAGGGATTAGCTTAATCCTCCCAAGCCAGCACAAGCCCTCTCACATCATATGGTCTTGTTGTCTTGTGTCGCAGAGTGCCTCCAGCTAAACACACATAATAGTTCATTCCATGCCTAGACCATGTCTGATTGCATTTTTCGCCGTTGGCCTGGAGGTAATTTATTAAAATCCTTGCCGCACGGATTTGCATAACTAATCAAGTGGTGGGCAACCGGAGAGGAGTGAAGTTGGCAAAACTTCATGCGACCAAGGTGCATATAGTATAACGCCGACGCTTTTCAAACAAGATCACGCTCGTAAAATGTTCTGCCATACTTAATTTACTGAGCGACTCCTTCCGTGGCTGCAGCACCACGTCGTTGGCTACTTTGACAGTTTTCGCCGGAATGGAAATGTGCTTGCAATTCTTTTACCACTCGCGAGACTTGTCGCCTTTAGGATGTTAACTGACGTAAGTCAAGTTGGATAGATCAGCCGTGAATTTTACAAGGAATTTGTTTTTTTTTCTTGTGTATATTTATGCCTCCTTATAATGTTCCATGTGGGCATTCCAGTTTCGTGTGTGGCCAGAATATTTTGCTGAATATTCATCAAGTGGAAAGAAGTTCCTTGAATGTATACCACCTTTCTGTCTCTTGTACAGCCTGTCCTCTGTCCTGTTGGTGATGATGAATTCAGCTAAGCATGCATAGAGCTCCTTGTTGTTAATTTGTTATCTCTGACCTCCTCCTCCGGCTGATAGACGACCAACCGACTCACAGACGCGACGCAACTACGATAACGACCAATGTAAAGGGCTACCGTGGCTCCATCTTGCGAGGGATAACAGATCTCTTTGGGGGCAGTTCATCATCATCCATTCATTTGGTGGAAGATTACTTGTTGTTATGCTGTTCTCATGCGATGCCTCCAGGGTGCGAGTGTGCATTCGCGATAATCTAACTTGTGAAATGATTTATGAACTTGTTGCGAGGTTAACGTATGTAGGTATGCCCCCTGGTTTCCTTCGTTTCTCTGGTCTTGATGACAATCCATCGAGAGCTCCAAGATTCCTTTGGACGACGGGTTGAAGGGGAGAATTAATTGTTTACTCCGGAACATAGTTGGATATAGCTTTATAGTAGATTTGCATGATGTATATGTAGCATTAATCATTCTACACCAGAGTATCTGTATCTGGAGTGTTTATTGTGTATGACGTGTTTTTTGGTTTTTGTATCTTTCAGTTGTCTCTGGTTCAACTGGCTGCTTCCGATTTGAATGGACGTGGTTATCGTGTCGGCGAACTTAAGAAGTTCTGTTCACCAATTCAGGTGGGTGTTATGATTTGGTTTGGAAGGGGAGTTGCGATTGCATAATTAATTTTGAATAATAGTTGGGAAAACAATTTATTTATTTTTTTTTGTTTTTTTTTTTTTTAGGTGGAATTCTGGAATTGCATGAATAGGACACTTCAAGGTGAGTTTATGGTAGGAGTTTGGATGTAAGAAATACCAGGAGTTGGTTTAAAAGGACAAAACCTTTTGAATTTGGATTCTCTGTCAACTGTCAATGACAGCTGAATATTCTGTAAATCAAATGTCAAATGTCAACTGTCACATGACTGTCACATCGACTTATCTTATTTATGTCCAAATGTAGCTTCTTTAATGCAACTCCAGCTTTTTACATGTCGACAAATTAAAGAAATTTCATGAAAACAGATGTGGAACGTATTATGTATTTATGTTCCACATGTGAGTAATAAACTTGAATCAAGAAGTAAACTATTGGAAAACGTCTTGGTTATTTTTCTAGATATTAAGTACTTCCAATCACAAAAAAGCCTTTCATGATCCTCCTGATTCGCTGCTCTTTAGACATTGATTTACATACCATAAAAGATATCTTTAAAGATCAAAAACAAAAATCCGATTAACGACAATCCTTTGAACCACATAAGACATTTTTAATCGATACACGCTTCACATTACGTTGGACTATATCCAACCTATTGGCCATCATCTTCTAAAACAGTCCTTTGCGGCTTTGAAAACATCAAAGCACAAGCAGCAAACACCTCTTCCACATGTGCCAACGAATTGACCATAGAGCAATCAATTAGATTCCACTCGATCAATCTGACGTTAATACATTACATATCGGCGGCGCGGCGGGCGCATGGTATAATCTCCTCACGCTTCACAGTGTGACACTATCATTACAGAGATCGATCTACCTTTTCCTAGACTTGGAGCTTAAGTATTTTACACACGCATTACTTATTTTGCGCTTTTCTCATTTACAGCCGTCCAACGTGGCTCACAGTGGTCTGGGCGACGGTGCTGCTCTCTGGGTATGTCACCGAGATGCCGGAACGCTTGTGCAACATCATCATCTACTGAGGAATTGATATATGCGTGCCGCCAAAGCGACGAACAGCATATGTTTTCGTGTTTCGAACGTCAAGAGGCCGGAGACCGATGTTGTGGCAACTCTAGAACTTCGGAGTGTTTACAGGTAAATATAATAAATTTGTTTCAATGCTGCGGCTTGAAGTTGTCATTTTTTGTTTGCCACAGGCTTGTCGGGAGATATTCGAACCACATTCACCGCAGAAGAAAGCCAACCGAAGGTTGTTGGATCAGACGTGTGGTGAAAAGAATCTAGATGTGCTGAACTGTGTGAAGAACTTTACCGACATGACACCTGTCACAAACTCTCAGACATGTAAGTTGACATATATGTTAGTTGACATTTTGTCGATATTAAATTTTCCTTTCAGATCTTCCATGTTGTGACTTCTCGACTGAGGAAAAATGCCGAACTACCTGTCGTGCGGCTTTGAAAAATGGCGAAAGTTATGATGTAATAATCGACGACATGGAAGCTGGTGGTTGTGGACCTCCTTTGCCACATGATCCACTTTGGCAGTGTTTCTTGTCAGCAGGCAAGAAGGTCTTCGTTCCGACATCGGCTTCTAGCGAAGTCTCTCAGATCAATCAGATCGGAATTGACTCGGCAAAATTGCATTGTTGCCACAAAGCTATCGCTCCTAAGTGTCGACGTCTTTGTGTGCAGACTTTTTCGAATGACTGGACCACCACAAGGGGGTCGTTTGACGTCGATTGCCTAATGCAACCCAATGAACTCGAACTACGTCAGTGCATCGACGAAGTGGATGAGCCATGTGAACTTGGATGCGATGGATTGTCTTTCTGTACGAATTTCAATAACCGTCCAACAGAGCTCTTTCGCAGCTGCCACTCCCATGCTGATATGGCTGCCAGATCTGATGTGGCCATGTGGACTTTACGAGGTTATGTAAGTCTTCCAGGAAACAATCTCCCCATAAGGAATATATCGAAATGTTCCCCGGAAAAGTGGCGAGCAATAGCCTGCACTCTGCAGATTAAACCATGCACTCGGATGAAGCACTATAACCACATCTGTCGCGAGGACTGCTATGAGATTCTAAGCGAGTGCATGGATTGGTCGAGGGTTAATACTGGAATCAACGTGGACGCGATATGTTCTCAACTACACCCTGAAGGCGAGGAAGGTCCTTGCGTTTCTCTTAAACCTTATCTTGAACCTAGTGATGCCCCACTAGAAACAGGGGGACATCATGGTCTTACCGAACCTTGCAAGGGTCATCCTTGCAACTCCTCAGAAGCCTGTCTGCCAAATAGAAATGAGAGCACGGGATACCAGTGCATTCCTGGATGCACCCTCGGTGAAGCCTCTGCTTATATCGTGCCCTTTGGAGCTTACGTACGTATTCCAGTTTCGCCCAATCAAAGGGGGAATTTCAAGGTTTGCCGATGTGGCTCGACTGGGAGAATCGAACACTGTCAACCTCTACCTAGCTTCTCCTATGACTCGTGTAGCCTTGGAGGACGAGGCATTGAGCATGGAATTTCTGTGTACTTGGAGTGTAATATTTGTAGCTGTTTTGCGGGTGAGATTACCTGCACCAAAAAACAGTGTCGCATCCCTGGAATTTCTGATCAATCATTCACTAGCTTACCATGCAATTGTCCTACTCATTATGTTCCCGTTTGTGGGAAGAATGGGAACACATATCACTCTGCGTGTGTCGCTAAGTGTCTGGGATTACAAGACAGCGATATAGAGTTTGGAGCCTGTACATCATGGAATCCGTGTAAAGAAGGTGCTTATACCTGCCCAATGGGATCGAAGTGTGTGGAAGACAGGAAAATCTGCTTGTCGGTGATGCATAGACCTTGCTTGCAATACCGTTGTGGTAAGACCATCTTTTACATAGTTTTTCTTATCTAAATGTTTTCTTTTTTTTAGTAAATTTAACATCCGACTGTCTCAACTCAGGGAATCCAGTTTGTGATATCGAAGGAGTCACGTACCCCTCTGCATGTCATTTGTTGAGTGCAAAAAGTCAACTGGCCCACTTTGGATCGTGTTTCCGTAGCTGCTCGTGGAAGGGACCAGTATGCGGAATTAATGGTGCAACCTACCGGAATGAATGTGAAGCCTGGGCAGATTACATACTGGTGGACTATAAGGGTCCGTGTAAGGAAGTCGGAATATTAGCGTCCGATATGGGACGCCGTTGTAAATTATTCAAATGCCCAAAGCCACCTTCACCCCACTGTCAAAATATTATTCCACCCGGAGCCTGCTGTCCCATCTGCTCAGGAGCTTTTCGTGTGATCTACTCGCGGAAGCAAGTAGATCGGGCGTTATATGCCCTTAAGGGCAAAAACATGGAGCTTCTTACCCTGCGAAGTATACTTAGAGCTTTAGATGAGCTCATCCAAGTTTCAGAATGCCAACTAACAGGTTTCCTCACCATGGAAGTTGATATTTTTGTTGGCATCGTTCCGAGAACTACCCATCCGACTGAAATACAAATTGAAGCCTGTTCGAGGGAGGCTCAAAAAATTGCGACTCTAATTCAATCTCAAAGTCATCGAGTGACAACGAATTTAGCACTGAGTGCACTCACGGTTGCCAATATGGTTCAACCAACTGTGGAAAGTGCTGCCATAATGTGGAATGCAATTTCGAAATATGTCATTGTTGTATGGATTGTATTGACTTTTAGACAAAAGACATTTTAATTTCTGTTTTTTTTTAGATAATTTTGAGTAAAATTTATTTATTATACCATTTTTTTTTGTAGAGTAAAAACATGTGAATTCAAGGTGCCAATATTTTTGTTTTAGTTTCATTTGTTTTAAAATTATTTTGTAAACTGTGTTGTGGATTATGTTCGCGCATGAATTAGTTTTTTTTTTTAATATGTATGTGATATTAGGATAAATTATACATGTAAATATATAAAATAAAGCAAATGTAGATTTCAACTCATTTTGACTTAGGATTTAGGATGTAAGGACATTTAAGGGATTCATCATAATTTTTCGTTACCAAAGTTTTGATATTATTTTTTTTAGAAAATTAAAAGTCAATTGTTAAATAAAAAAATACTCAAGTTATATAATTTTTGTAAGAACCATATTAGTTATTGTCTAGTCTGTAAATAGAATTTTGTATATAAGTTAAATAAATATTACAATAAACACGATTTTTATTTTTTAGCTTATTATTTTTTGCAGACATTTTTTTGAGTCGGAAACAATATTAAGAATGGTGTACATGTAAGTGCTTTAATTGTATTAAATAAAAATGTGTATTTTCACAAATTTTATTAATATTTGAGCAAAAACCATAAATTACTCTGCTGGTAATAATTTTATATATTCGGAATTCAAACCTGACGATTAAAAAACGGTTAATTGTTTAATTTTGCGCATCTTAAAAATCGTCCGACTTTATACACGCATTTTTTTTTATAATCATGCGCTAAAGAGATTTTTGGCTACCCTTTTTTCAGTAAGCACAGCGCGAGCTTAGGAAAAAAGTAATCGATTTAAAAGGAGATACCGACGCACATTGGTTTTAAAATTCTGAATATCATAATGGGATGGGAAAATAGTGTTAGGCAAAATATTCCACATTCGGGTTGTACGGCAAAAGAACAAATCGCTGTACTTAACAGTACCACAAAATTTGGCTCGAGGGTGAATTGGTGGGCATTCCTGGAAGTGCAAGTATTACTGTGAAATTGTTTAAGAGGAGGTATGCATCTGGCTTTTTCTCTAGAACATTGAACGTTGATTGATATTCGTTGCGTTGCGTTGATATTCGTTTTCCATTGGTTTCACTCGAGGATCCATTCATTTTGAAATCCAATCGAACAGCAAAATTGCTTCTACTCAGTTTTGAGGTTTTTTTATTTATGTACTAGCTTACCCACCAGGCGTTGATCAGGTATAACATACATTTTCTTAGTTATTTCTTACAAAACTAGCTATCTGCATTTTAAAGTCTCGTCGAAGTCGGTCATAAATAAAAATTAAAAAAAAAAACAATTCCAGCGCCACCAAAGTAAGACTAAAATAGCCTTAGTTACTGCCTGAAACATTAGCTACCTATCTCCCTGTGAAAATCCCGTCAAAATCGTTCCGCAAATAAGAGTAAATTGCTTTATTTACTCCTAACAACATCAGCTATTTGCCTGTGAAAGTTCCGTCAAAATCGGTCAATAAATGAAAACTTTTCGAAAAAAAACTACCCCGGCGCCACCTAGCGGGCAATTAAAATAACATATGTTACTCCTTCAAACATCAGCAATTTGCTAATGAAAGTCCTATCAATATCTGTGCAGCAGTCCCCGAAGGCAGCCGGAAAATCTTGTTAAAAGCTGTTATTTAGATATGAAAAACAGACACTTCATTTTTGTTTATGTGTATAGATGAGTTAAAACAATCTAAATAAAATACACACTTAACTTTTTTCCATAGTTGGCAACCGTATTGCTCTTGCTCTTCTTAATGAACGTTTTCCAAGAATGTACTTTGCAATGGTTGGGCCTGTGCTTGCACCTCTCATTAGCGACGAAAAAATTCAAAGCGGTTAGGTTTGACGAAAAACTCTACGAGATTTCGAAAAAAGGATTGGAGACATGAGCTGCAGACAACTACAACAAATCTCGTCTCCAAGCAACTAGGAAGCCATTTTTATTTTCTTCCAATGTGAGAAGTAAAAGCTGCGTATTTGTCGTGAGCAAATCAACCACATTCACAAATGCAACAATAATCTGCGAACATAGTGATCTGCTTATTGTGTTTCTTGAATCTAAAAATGCATTGGATAGACTAGATAGAGATTACTTATAGGTGGCCTCGGAAGGCGCAGGATTTCAGAAACATTTGTGCGGATAATCGTCGATACGAGTGACCCGTCAAGCTGGAGTTCTGTGATCAGAAACTGCTACCTTAAGTTGAAAGGAAAACTCTGCACAGTGATTGGGTGACCAACTCTCAGTACGGATCACAATGTTGGCCAATTTAAAAAAATTAACAATTCTTTCGAGATAAATAAATTGAATTTGCAGTAAGGAAATAAAAAAAAAAAAAAACATTAAAACATCATTCTACAGGGTTGCTGTAATATTTAAGGAATGAGAAATGTTACTTCTTCTTGTGGATTTGAATTTGATTTGAATTTTGTCCATCTAGTTGATAAAAATGATAACGGTCAAGTGGCTCCCCTTAGAATTGATGACATTTGTTATTTTTAGTCAGTGGACTTTAAGTAACCTCCCAAAAAATTCTGGAGGAGTCCAATCGGAAGGCCCGCCCGGACAGTGTTAATCAGCAAAGCGAGAGATTACAGGAAGGGAAAATGCTTTTTTGAGAATATTGGGTGTTCTTGAGGAGTATAGTGTTTCATGGCTTCAGCATTTGTTTAATTCACAAATATCAAGAAAAAAAAACGGATAAACATGAGAAAAGAATAATAACAAATAATAAGAATTTAAGAATACATGCGTTCTGCAGTGCCGCATGAAAAGCGTGGTAAAATTAGCTTTAAACCTCTCTGTGAGTGAGCAAAGGTGAGGAGAAAATCACTGATTCCCAGGACCACCACCTTGGATGATATTATGAAGTTTCAAGAGAAGCTTGAATTTCAAATAGTCGTCAAGATTAATACTAAATATATTGTTACGTAAATGCGAAACACTACTCCTACACACGCAATCTAAACTTGGATAAACACTCGAGTTATAAGTAAAATATGCAATTATTAAAGACTTAATGAGATGTTTTTTTCAAATTGAATAACAAAGAGTCCGGGGAAGATCTCAAACTCCGTTGTCTACAGTAAATTTTTCTAATCGTATCGGAGATTGCTTTACAGCAGCTCAAATTACTGCTAATTTTGTAAACCAAATAAGTGACATTTTTTAACATACGTGATGATTTAATTTTTAAGAATGAGGGAGGAAAAATCTGAAGGATTAATCTCATCTCTAGCACATAGCAAAGCGACAGACTTGGATGGATTGAGAGTCATGTGATTGTCGTTAGACCACACAAGGATATGGCTAAGCTCATTATTTAATCTAGCAATACAGTCTTCCATCAGACCAATTCGACGAAATATGTAAACTATAACGTCATCAGCATACATATGTACCTGACTGTTGTAAATGAAATCTGGAAGGTCGTTTATAATAATGGATTCAAGTCTGATTCCCACAAAATAAATGCTGGTGTGCCCCAGGGCTCTGTTTTGTCTCCGACTCTTTTCCTCATTTTGTATAAATGGTCTTCTGTCTGGTTCGTCTAATCCACTTAATTGTTTTGCTGACGACTCTACCCTCAGCTTTTCAAATTCGTTCGATAATTTACGTCCTTCGCCTTCGGACGTACAATTGCAACGGTACCGTATGTCAAGCTCATTATACTCCGATTTATACAGCATTGTCATATGGGGTAATAGGAATCGTGTGGAGTTAAATGCTTCGAAAACTCAATTCTTCTGTCGTTAAAGCTAAACATACCCCCAATGCCATTGTCCATGAATGGCACTTACATCGAAGAAACCGAAAAGCTCTTAGTACTCGGTATGTGTGTCAACGACGACCTCCGTTGGAACGACCATGTATTTGAGTTCGCTAAGTGCTTAGGTGTTCTGTATCGGTGTAAGAAGTACTTTTTCCCATCTGATCTGGCTACAATTTATAAACCGTTTATACGCCCCAAACTCGAGTATAACTCCCACCTCTGGGCAGGTGCTTCGCAAACATCGCTTCACCTGCTTGATAGAATACAAAATCGAGCGTTAAGATTGATAGGAAATAGAACTGCCGCTTAAACAATTGCCCCTCTCGAACACCGGCGCAATGTTTCATGCCTTTCCTTATTTTACCGTTTCTTTCATAAAAAATGTTCACTCGAAGTAGCCAGTGGCATTCCTCCCCTTAAAAGTTTCTCCCATAATACTCGTCTCGCAAGGAATGCTCATCAGTTCACCCTTGAGCCCTATTTCGGACGTACCGTGAAATATAGGTTTTCTTTTTTTAGTCGAACAACACGAACTTGGAATGGTTTTCCCCGGCCATTTTGATCTGCAAAAATTAAAAACCAATGTTAATCCACACCTCCTATCTCTCCCCTACCTATCTTCCTAATGCCCGCGCAGGGAAACAAAAAGTCCCTTGTGCGCGCGTTAATTATAAAAAACAATGAGAAAAGCAATGAACCAAGTACCGAACCCTGAGGAATTCCAACATTGGTGGTAAACGAATTCAAGATACCAGCCTCAGTTTTAATACGCTGAACCCTATTAGTTAAATAGTTCCGCAATAACTTAAGGGAAAAATTCAAAAATTAAACTTCGATTTAAGTTTAGAAACAAGAATAGAATGATCAATGCAATCGAAAGCCTTAGATAAATCTAACAGAACCATGACTCCAAAATTATCACAGTCAAGAACAAAGTGAATATCAGTTGCAACTTTGATAGTTACAGGTTCACAACTGTGTGAGTTGCGGAACCCGGATTGCCATTGAGATAGTAAACTGTGTTCGTTAAACTAAGACTGCATTTGATCATGCATTATCTTTTCGAGTAACTTTCCTGGAAAAGATAATTGGCCTATACTCTGAGGGCTTGGTGGTATTAACCTTTTTGGGTACAGGAATTATGTTTGAATTTTTCCACTCATCCGGAAATTCGCCACTATACAAACAGAAGTTAAAGATATGAAGCATGTATCTCATTATGAGTGGAAAAATAAGTCTCACAAATTTAGGTGAAATATCATCAGGACCAATCGCATTATATTTAACAGATTTCATTGAGTTTAAAATGTCAGGCATATCAAAAATACTTTGGGGAGTTTCTGACCTGGAATAGGATGGAATCAGAGCATTTGCTTTTGCTTTTGTCTTCTGTTACTCCAATTTTTTTCAGATTGCTCCAAGTTGTCTGGGGCTTAGTGAAGGATCTAGCTTCTGTAAAAGATATGAACGCTTTGAATTACGTATAGTAGTAATGACTTTGTTTCGCACATAAGTATACTGCTTTTTGTTAAACTCCGTGGGATTGCTCTTGAATCTACGGAAAAATCGTTCTCTTTCCCTTATAAGAGATTTAATATTGGACGTAAACCACGGGCATCTCTTTAAATCTTTCTAGTTTAATAACTAGTGGAACATAGAAATCATACAAACCCAATAAAAAGTTATTAAACAAAGATACTTTAATATTTATATCCGGTGTGAAGAAAATCTCATTCCATTCTGAGCTGTTAAAGTCATATGCTGGGAAAAGTGTATTTATTTTAGTAATCGGAGATAAACCCTCACTGCAGATTGTTTTGTTAAAATATGTTCATAAATTATTTCCAAGTTGTTGTCTTTGAATTAAGAAACACCCTGTATATCCCAAGTTAAGTTACTTGATGGCAGAAGATTTTTTTTTTTTTGTGTTATTGTTCTCGACTCTTGAGTTGATAATGACTTCAATCGATAAACCCAGAAATCTCAGGATTATCAGAGGAGTTCATGTTGATTCTAAATGCTCCCTGAGCCACAAAGCTTTCACACTCTAATTCGCCCAACAAAAACCACTCAAATCTAATTTCTAAGCAAAAGACCGGGACTTTCACTTCCAATTCCAATGCAACAATCTATTTCATATTGTTCTCTCGTTTTTTGTCCAATTCTCTCAAAGATCAAAGCGATAGTCAACTGTAGTGAATTGTGATGAAATATAACCGCAGATCTCAACTCATCAATTAGTTGCGGTATAGCTCTCGTTTGAATCAGACTGCTTCTCTAATTTGAAAATTAAATTTTATTGTTTTTTTTATTTAAATTAATTAAAATAATAAGTTTAATTGAATAATTTATCAATAAATTTTTTTTTTCTAACCAAGCCTATCCTCACAATGAGGTCTCTGTGTGCTTTTGTGATAACTCTGGCCCTGGCAGTTGCAGGTAAATTATTATTCATGGAATGAAATAATAAATTTATTAGAAAACACATTTTTAATAATTTTATTTTAAAATGTCTGAAAGATCTTGCCAAATCAAGCGATCGGTCAATGGTCAATTAATAATGACCATCACAGTGCAAATATTTGTTTTTTTTTTTACTGAATCCTATGGGTCCATCGAAATGTCCAGACAAAAAAAAACTGAATCAGTGATAAGAATACAAAGACCTAACTTCAGACGAATAGTATCTCTGTTTTTGTAAATTGAATTTTATTTGCGGTCAACGTTTCTACGTCGTGCTCTGGTTTTATTTATATGCAAATGTTTTTTTTTTCTTGATAACGTTCTGGAAAAGCGAAAGATTAATTTGTCATTCTATGAATAACTGTTATTCGTTGATATGTACTTGTTCTGAGGAGATAATATACAGCTATTGAAAACGGTTAGTTATTTACTTAAAATTACACGCTGGGCACAACGGTTCAATAATCTCCGGAACACAACTTATTTTAATAGTTTTGCCGTCGACACTTATTGTTTTTATGGCCAGACAATAGTCTCTTTAAACAAAAATCCGTTGCTAGAGCTTTGATTCTTTAAAACCTAATTTCCCTGTATTGATTATATTTAATTTTTTTTAATTTAAAGTTTCCGCCACTAAGCCTCCGAAATGGGACATGACTTACTATGTCAGTGGAACCTTAAACATTCCATATGCCGAAATCAACGAACCCTTCTTTGCATGGTACGATAAGCAAACCAAACGATCGCGCATTGATTACTACGGTGGGATGGTGAAAACTTATCAACTGGCCAACGATGGTAAATACGGAACCTCACTTAAGCTGGCCCCTGTCACAACATCAACTGAACTCAATAAGGAAACCTGCTTGCTGGTGAACGGAACTGATGAAAATGTCATTGAAATCCAATCGATTTTGCCTGATGCAAAATCTTTTGTCCTGATCGGAACTGAAACACTGCTTGGTATGGTGTGCGATAAATTCCGTTTGGAAGAAGTCATTGGAATGAAAAAGAATGTCTACACCCTGTGGGTTAGATATAGGAAGTCACCAAAATATCCAGCATCTCTCCAGCCGATTCCAGTTCGATATGAGATGAAGGGATACAATACTCTGTTGGGATCGCATTATGATCATTATTACTTGGACTATGAGAGCTATGCTAATGACGATGTTCCAAATGAGGTTTTCGAAATTAGTCCGGATATGCCATGTGTTAGTTTTCCGGGTCCTGGAGCAGGACACTATGCTACCTTTAATCCGATGCAGGAATTTGTCCACCCCACCAAAGATCACCATCTGGAAATGGAATTCACCAGATTCAAGGGCAAGCATGGAGTTCAGTACCAGAATGAGACCGAACATGAGTTCCGTAAGAACATCTTCCGCCAGAATCTCCGCTATATCCACTCTAAGAACCGGGCAAAGTTGGGTTATTCCCTGGCAGTTAATCATTTGGCCGATAAGACTGAAAATGAACTGAAGGCTCGACGAGGATTTAGATCATCTGGAGTGTACAATACTGGCAAGCCATTCCCCTACAATATTCAGAGATTAAAGGACAATCTTCCTGAACAGTTCGACTGGAGGCTTCTTGGAGCAGTTACTCCTGTAAAAGGTAAGATTGTTGTTTTTTCTTCCCACAGTCTCCCTTTTCACTTTATTTCTGTTTACTTAGATCAATCGGTTTGCGGATCCTGCTGGTCGTTTGGCACAGTCGGTGCAATTGAAGGCGCTTTCTTCCTCAGTAACGGAGGCAACCTGGTCCGACTTTCCCAACAGGCTCTGATCGATTGTTCGTGGGAATATGGAAACAACGGGTGCGATGGCGGTGAAGATTTCCGTGCCTACCAATGGATGATGAAAACCGGTGGAATCCCAACTGAGGAGGAATATGGAGGCTATTTGGGTCAAGATGGCTTGTGCCATGTCGATAATGTGTCCAAAGTTGCCAAGATCTCAGGTTTCGTCAATGTTACATCCAACGATCCGAATGCTTTTAAGATTGCTTTGGTTAACAACGGACCACTCTCAGTGGCCATAGATGCGGCACACAAGAGCTTTAGCTTCTACTCCCATGGTGTTTACTATGAACCCGAATGCAAAAACGATATCAACGGATTGGATCATGCGGTCTTGGCTGTTGGTTATGGTAAAATCAACGGCGACGACTACTGGTTGGTGAAGAATTCGTGGTCCACTTACTGGGGTAATGATGGATATGTGCTGATGTCGGCTAAAGACAACAATTGTGGAGTTATGACTACACCAACTTATGTAGAAATGGCTTGAGAGTTGTGCTGTGCAACATGAGAAGTTAGACATGGGAATTATTTTTTTAAATAAAAGTTTAAAACCGATTTTTTTTTTTTTTATATAAAAAGGAGTCAGAACTCTATTCCTTCTTGGTCCATAAGGAAAATGCCGAGAAATTGTTTGTTTTGTTGAAGAATCATTTGACCTACTATGTAATCTGACCGAAGAGCTATAGGATCTTTAGATCGATCGCAAAGACTACGTTTGCGCTTAAGAATTGGATTTCGTTTAAAATTCCCAGGACAACATCTTTACAGAAAATTTAAGGATTTTTTAATAAACTTACCTCCATTTTCTTGAATTTTTCTTTATTTCTTAAACTTTATAAAATCAACAATAAAATCTTAACTAGGCAACCATTTGTTCTCCAACTGGCTCCTCAAAAGGCTCTGTTGGCAGTCGAGCGGGATTCTGCAAAGAAATTTAATTTTTTAAAATTCGATCTTCACTTCAAAAGCTCTGTCATTCTTACCATATTCTTCGCTCTCTTTTCCAGAATTCCATAGGCAAAGTGGTTGATGATGATGCCTGTGGGTAGTGCCACACCTTGCACTCGATAAATGCTTCCATTTTTGCCTTCCTTCGCCACCTCATGAACGGCGGCAACAGTGCATCTGCCTAGAAACCTTGTTGAAGCAATCATCGGTCCACGAGAGATGTCAATATGTGATCCCAGTCGATAAAGAGTGACTCGCCCTCGGTTCTGGGATAGAATGCTGGGAAGTTGTTCCTTTTTGTAATGATTATCACTGAACATTTCCATTGCTACTTCGCCGTTTACCTCAAGGCGTTCGATGTTGAGGTCTTTGGCTGCGAGTTTGACCATTTCGGCGGAAATTGCTAGCAGTTCTCGGTTGGAAGGCGACCATCCTTGGGCGGAGAGGTAGATGTCGTGGACAAAGCTTCCAGATTTGACTGCAAAGGAAATGGTTAACGTGATTAGAGTGGAATTAAATTGCAACCAACTATTTGGTCCGGGAAAGCTGTGAAGTTGGAGGCCGGCTTCATCTTTGAAACTCTCTTGTAGTGCAGCACCGAGCATAAATGAACAACTCCTCCAAAATGCCCTGAAAATTATGAAAAAGACTTAGAGAGGATGTCATTCACAAGACCAGACTTGTCTTACTTATTGACCATATGTGGATCAGCGATTGTGAAATTCAACAACTGAAGCGTACAGGACTCTTGCAAAGGTCTGTGCATGTCCCATGGCACATTTCCATCAACCAAAGCCAAGGCAGATCTCTTGCAGTGACCCTCAGTCAAATGCTGGGCACAATTGAACGGCGTCGAGATTTGCCGGTTCATCATTAGTGTCACATCTTCCGGCAGACCCAGATAACGAACTTCGATCTTTTCAATACGACCAATACTTTCCTGTTGGCGCTTCGTTTCTTTATCGAAGAGCTGATTCCGTTTAGTGATTGATTGTGTTGTGGACATACATCCTAAAGAATTGGCAGGTTATGGATGGGCAGAAGGAATTGTTAGAAAAAACTTACGAAAAGATGTGAATTTTGGAAGAGTTTGCAAAGATTTCAATTGTTGAGTGAAGAGCTTTGTAGCTAAAGACATTTTGTGTTTGATTTCTAATAAAATTAATCGTTATTTTGATATTATTAATACTTTTTGTGAGAAAAATAAAAATCGTTACCTCTTTTCTTTTTTTTTCAACTGATTCTGATTCCGACTGAGACTGACACTGACAGCAATCAGCATGGATGGTAGGAAGGTGATGCCAAGAAAACTTTGCCAATTGGGCGGGCATATTTTTTTTATTAACAAAATGGTGCTTTTTATTACAGTATAAATGTAATTCAAAGCAATTTATGAAGACTAAATGATGGACATATAATTTATATTAATTTTAAGGTACTTGTATACACATTTTAATTTCTAAAACAATATAAATTTAAGATAACAAATTGGTTACAAAATGACACACTTTCTTCGCCTGCCCTATGCGATCCACACTAGGGCGAAAAAAATTTGTCGTTCGCGAATAACGGCAAATCCAAACATGTTCAAATTGTTTCTAAGAAAAGGGGCCATTCTGCAGAAGATCTTAGAAACTTGAATTGGGTAATTATTCCATAACCATCGCTCTAAACATAATAACAAAAATGACAACCGATAAAGAACGACTTTTCGCCTACAAACTAAAAAGCAGCTGAAATAATGTGATGAATATTTATACCACTCACTGTATATAATAATAACAATTAATTAAAAATAATTACAATAATTGAGATTTGAAGATTTTTCACACAAGGAGTGTATCGGTCATTGTTCTTTTCTAATTGTCACCAAAACTTGTCTACTCGACAATATGGGTAAGACCCTCATAAGCCGTACAAAACCTTGTGAATTTATATTCTCGTAAATATATTGTCAACATTTGTATGGGAGTTTATTTATGCGAACCTTATAAATTTATCTTATGATTTAGCCGTGTAAAATGAAAAAAAATGAAACTCGTAAAACTGACGAATGTCTTCTTTTTTTTGTCTTTGTCTTTTGTGACAGCTGAGGTGATAAAGATGCACTTGTAAACAAAAGTCTTCGTACATTCTTCATGTGTACGTATACACAAATTCTTTTTTATTGCATCTATAGATGCTGATTAGTTTTTTCTATTTACTTAGGAAGCTTGTTTATATATTCATATTTTCGCGAAAAATAATAAATTGTTATCTTCGAATTTGATATTCTTTTAATAAAAAACAATAATTAAATAATAAGATCTACTAATGTACGTACACTATTGTAAGTAAGTGCACTTCAATATCAGCCCTGACGTTAAATGAATGTTTCAACATTATACGCAATTTGTTTCTAAGGGGCGTTCATGCAAATGCTTGCGAATTTTCTACGTTGTATGAATTTATCTCGTTGCATGAATACTCTTAAGTCCCCTTTTATACACATAGGCATATGCCGCAGCGTGACTTAGTACTTAGGCGAAGGTGCTCAGAAGTGTAGTGGGGATCACAGTCACGCAGGGACCGAGAATTTGTTGCGATTCTCTCATTCTCGTTTGTTATTTTCATTGCTTGCTTTATTATTGTCTTCCTAAGTTTGTAGTCAGATGTATGTTTTGCTATAAGTAAGACTCAGAGGGCTGAATCAAACAAACGTAAAGACATAGTAACGTTTGTCACACACTGTCGCGTGACGCTGATTCAACGTGTGATGGCTACAGGCGTGCCCAAAAGGGAATTGTTGAAGAATCGGCGTCATATGATTATGTGTTTAAAAGAGGACTACTATGTTTGAGAACCGTTGCGATGTATTTCCGAACGTAGCCCACTGAACTCCGCCATATCTGTCTTTTTGACATTTCGCATTTGTGTTTTGTCACTGCGGCATCAAAGATAGCTTCTAGTTCATCATTTTGCTAATTTAATACTTTTCTCAGATTAATCGAAATAAAAACTAAATAATATTGAATAAAAAATGTCTGTCGATATCGCAAGAGATATTCCCCAAGCCGGCTTCAACTTTGACAACTGCAAGAGGTGAGAATTCTATTAACAACTTGCTCGGTCATTCTCCGATCACATAACCTATGAATTTATAATTTTCCAAATTTCTTTGTTTTCTGATTATTCTTAGGAATGCTCAACTCATGCAAAATGGTTTTGTGCCTCCAAAGGTAGTCAAAACTGGAACAACTATTGTTGGTATCATTTACAAGGATGGGGTGATTCTGGGTGCCGATACTCGAGCCACTGAAGGTCCAATTGTTTCTGACAAAAACTGCTCCAAGATTCATTATTTGGCCAAGAACATGTAGTAAGTATTGAAGAATCACAAATTTCATTAGAATCTATTTCATTAATAAATATTCTCAGCTGCTGTGGAGCTGGAACAGCCGCCGATACTGAAATGACCACCGATTCGATTGCATCGCAGTTGGAACTTCATCGTTTGAACACCGGCCGTCAGGTGCCAGTTGTTGCAGCAAATACTTTGCTCAAGCAAATGTTGTTCCGTTACCAAGGGCACATCAGCGCTGCATTGGTTTTGGGTGGAGTTGACAAAACAGGATCCTACATCTATTGCATTCATCCTCATGGCTCCACAGACAAACTACCATACGCCACCATGGGTTCTGGCAG
The DNA here is from genome assembly GCA_963971375.1 of Platycheirus rosarum. Classification (NCBI taxonomy): domain Eukaryota; kingdom Metazoa; phylum Arthropoda; class Insecta; order Diptera; family Syrphidae; genus Platycheirus; species Platycheirus rosarum. The sequence goes on along the minus strand of OZ020508.1, from coordinate 154,083,202 downwards.
TTTGGCTGCCATGTCTGTGTTTGAGTCGCGTTGGAAGCCCGACATGGAAGAAGAGGAAGGTAAAATCCTTGTCCGGGATGCCATCCGAGCTGGTATTTTCAACGATCTGGGATCGGGATCCAACGTTGATTTGTGTGTTATTCGCAAAGACTCTTGTGACTATTTAAGGAACTATGAACTGTCGAACCAAAAGGGTGAAAGGAAGGTAAGATGGGTTGTTAAAATGATTTTCTTTGTACTTGAGACTAATTGTTTGCTTCCTATTACTTTTCAGTTGAACTATGACTTCAAATTGGGAACCACCGCTGTGCTGAACACCAAAATCCACAAATTCGAAATTACTGAAGAGGTTTTGCCTGTCCCAATGGAGGAATAAGATAATTTGGTTGAGGAAATAAAAAATCTACATTTCTGTTGTAAAATGATTTATAAAATTTAATTCAATGGGAGTAAAACGGTATTTTCCATTTTTTTTATTTATGTTGGGTTTTCTTTTACTGAAGCAAGTTTGAAAAGAATTCTGTTCGGTTTGAGGCATCAGTATAAAACGGTGGTTGGTTGAGTGGTGATCTTAAAGATTTTTCCGAAAATCTATTGGCGGCTGATTCATTCAGTGTTGGTCCAAAAATGGAAGTGGAACATGAATTTGAAGTAGTTCAATCCCTTAACTACGCCTTGGATCAAAAGTAGCAGCCAGATAATATTATGGAGGAACAAATACGTGGGCGACTTCTTCAAATCCAAAAATCTTACAATAAAAACTAAGCTCTGCTGTACAAGATCCAGTATTCACATACGGATCCGAGACTTGGGTGCTTACTAAAAGGCACTCTGATCTAACCGTATTCGAAAACATGTCGTACGGAGAATAGTTGGCCCCGTGTGCGATGGAAGACGATTCCAGAGAAGACACAATTATGAATTGCATGAAATCAGTCTCGAAGCAGATGCTATGAAAATATTAAACCCGATACACTTCTGCAGGCTGGAGCGAAGAGGAACCAGTTCGGAGTCTTTTTCGACTCTTTTTTTATGGTAGAAGGCAACGTGGCGTACGTTGGAAGGATAGCGTAGACACCCGAAACCTAGGGTGCGAAAGTGGATGGCTTCGGCCAATAATCGGGATATATGGAAGAACTTTCTGTTGTTTCTGGGCGCCTGGTGTAAGTAGGAAGAAATCTATTTGATTTCTGTTTACTTGCTGTTGCTTCTCGGCGCCGATTATTCAAAACATCTTCGTTTTTTCCTCAAAGCGCAATCTTCTGGTTTGATTTCTGTTTAATTATTGTTATTTCTGGGTGCCTGGTACAAGTAAGAGAAAATCCATTTGATTAGTGTTTCAAAACAAATTTTGATCTTTGTTTTGTCCATACAGCACCATCATGATTTGAATTCTCCTGGCTTGCTGTTGTTTCTGGGTGCCTGCTGTAAGTAGGAGGAAATCGATTTGTTTTCTGTTTTTGACAAAACAAAGATCAACATTTGTTATGAATCACCAATCGAATCGATTTTCTACTACTTGCACCAGGCGCCCAGAAATAACAATAAGTAAAGAGAAATACAATATCGGGTGTAGCCAGAATGACTTGGGATTTATCTGAATAAACTTCGAATATCGAGCTGATTCACATGCACAATGGGTATCAATCATTACATGGTTTCTCATAGCTGCCGATAGCCATCTGCCGGGTATGAGTGAAATAGGCTTTAAGGAAGTATCGGTATCGGTTTAATAACCGCTGTGAATAGCCAGTGGAAATAGGCATCATTATTTGTTCCCAATGGCTTATATAAAAAAGTGCCACTGTGGCTTTTTTGTTCTTTTCTTGAACATATGCTTCCATGCTAACTTTTATCTTAAATAAGTCCCAGGTGTTCGGCTCTGTCAAATAAAGTGATGGAAGTAAAGTGGTTTAGTTAAGGAATTTGGTATTTCCTTTTAAAAAGTATAAATTCCATTTTATGGGGTCTACAGTCTATACCCAACCCAGTCCATTGTTTCCTGTCCATTTGAGTAGCTTGCTTAGAGTCGTTTGTTTTGGTTCTGTAATGGTTTGAGAATTATAAGAAACTCGCAAGTCAATTGTAGTGGGACAATTTTTTTCAAGTCTGTGGAATTTTTAGCATACCCTGACGAAATAGACATCATTGGCAGAGCTCGGCGAGCTGTCACTGGAACGTTTGCTAGCATTGAAGCTGAAGCGGCTAAGATGGGACTAGCAGTCAATGAGGCCAAGACGAAGTACCTGCTGTCCACAAAAAAGGATGCAAAACACCGGCGGATTGGACAAAACATAACAATAGACAGCTACAACTTTGAGGTAGTTAGGGACTTTGTTTACCTCGGATCAGCTATAATATCTGACAACAACTTCTCGTCAGAAATAAAGCGAAGAATTACTCTTGCCAATCGCTGATTCTATGGCCTAGGAAGGCAATTGAGTAGCAAAGCCTTCTCTCGAAAGACAAAGGAGACTCTATATAAGACCCTAATCATCCCAGTCCTGCTCTATCGCACCGAGGCATGGACTCCATCTAAAGGGGATGAAGATATCCTTAGTCGTTTTGAGCATACGATTCTTCGGAGGATTTTTGGCCCTATCTGTGTTAACGGGCTTTGGAGGAGAAGGTTCAACCAAGAAATATAATACCTGTACGGCGACATTGACCTGCTCAAAAAAATACGCATATCACGTTTAAGATGGCTAGGTCATATGGACAACACTGCTCCGCCTCACAGGATCGTCGATTCCATCCCAGAGGGTAGACGCAGTCAAGGAAGATCTCGCCTTAGGTGGCGCCCTCAAGTGAAGGACGACCTCAACCAACTTGGATTGCGAAACTGGAGGCAGCTAGCCTAAGACCGAGCTGGCTAGAGAGGCATGTTGGTTGAGGCCCAGGTTCGTCCCGAACTGTAGTGCCCCTAAGTAAGTAAGTAAGAGTTAAAACTCAAACATTTAAACAAATCTTCGATATGAGTATTTTCCAAAGCCTTTAATATTTTATTAGGAGAAGGAAAAATCTTACTAATTTAAATTACATAATTTATTTCTTATTTTTAACTAAAACAACCTCAAAAATAATCTCACAAGATATTGATAATAATCTCCTAAAATATTAAACAAATATTACAAAATTATTGTTTTTTTTTATCCCCAAATGTAAGACATGAAAAAAAAATAATAATTTAGTTGTCTCTATTAACTAAAACTATTAACAGACCTTTAATGTTGTGCTCAGTAAATATAATATAAATAGTTTAATATATTCTTGACCCTAATTTATTCCTAATTCTCTATGAACAATCAAATCCCATGTATCCTTCCATCTCAATTGAGCCACTTGTTTCGCGGTTAACTTCTCGATTCCATAAGTCAACGGCAACAGCTTGCGATACACATGGAACACTCCGAACACCCAAGCTACCACAGCAATTCGGTATGTTCGCACGATCCAAGGATTTTTCGTAAAGCGTCTCAGCAAGAAATCCACATGCTCGAGCATATAACATAGAAGTAACATTTTGAACAACAACGATGGCATATAGTTGTGCAGGAACAGTGTTCGTTCGGTAAAGAAATAAGGTAAATAGTGAATTAGATATCCTCCAAGGAAGGTATCACCAGCTTCTCGAAATCGTTGCCATTCTGCAGAGGGGATATCAAAAACCAAACGATGTCGCCGAATCAAGTAGAACGCAAGAAGTCCAAGGTAAAGGAAAATAGACCACGTCGCAGAATACCAAATCATTATGTTTCCCAACAGATGAATTTGCCCATTGGAGCTCTTGTCCACCCAATATGCGATGCCTTTATTTAGAAAAGGCCAATCCAATGGCTCAGAACTGTACATGTGCGACGCAATGTCGGTCTTTGTACTCCAAAGCATTTTCGATTGCAATTCAAAGAACTTGTCCCAAAAGGAAAGCTTGGTCATTTTTGTCGGAATCATTTCAGCGCTGAGAAGTTGTTGTTCGCGTTCACGTTGATTTTGAGCTAAAAAAAAATAAAGACTTTTAGATTTTGCAAGATATAAAAAAAAACATTTCTATCGAAGTTACATTTTGTATATCGATGCTCCTCAACGTTCCAAATGGCATCCTTGTTGTCAACTATTCTATCTCCAACCACTTCATGCTGATTGAATCCCCAATCTGGTAGTTGTTTACCACTAAAGCGCAAAGATACCCCGGTTCCCACGTGGATAAGTCGGATTTGGGATTTTATAGCATGCCAAATTGGTCCTTCCTGTAGAAGAAGAAGAAGAAGAAGAAGAAGAAGATGTATATAAATTTTGAAATTCAATTGAAACTCATTCATTTCAACTCACAGTGTCCTTGTTCAAAATCTCAACCTTCCACAAGAGCTGGCCTTCCATATTGATTTCATAATCAATATAGCAGGTTACCTCCTGACAAGAAGGTGTCATTGGTGCCGCCACATCATGGGTATTCAAACCACGACTTGTGATTCCATGAACTAGCTGAATAATGTCTCCATCTTTAATAGAATCCAACTCGTCTTCTACAACCAAATCGTCCTTTTCTGGTCTCTTTACGATCCACCAGTTATTGACATCTTTAAAACTGTAACAAGTGACCTGTTGCTGATGCGAAGAACCTCTCTTGTCTGGATACTTCACTGGATATACATGTGCGTGTGAATGCAGCCAGCAAGCTCTTCCAAGAGTATGCCTGAGAGTGATTTGTGATCCATGGACAATTGTCAGCGGTTGTCCCTTTGTTATCGATGCAAGTCCACCTTCGAGAGAAGCCTGAAAGGCACTTGTCATGACGTTGTCATGTGGTCCAGCTTTGGTAAGACTGCTCAGATGGAAATAGAAAATGCTGATGTAAATTCCAATCGGAATTATGCTAAATATCACAACTCGACTAAGAGCCTGAAGTATTATCTGGAAATCTATAAGAACAATGAGTTTGACGTTCAAAGATACAAAAGAGCAACCTTGTTCACCTGTCACTGTTGAATCATAGAGCATATTCCAAAGATATCGGCACATTAAATAGAAAGCCAGACATCCTGAATAAAAAGCCACGTACTTGACACTCAATGCTAAGGCAAAGCATGATGCCGAAAACAAACCAGAGATAATCCATCGAGGACTCGCAAAACTGCTTTTTTGAAAACGCAGAAGATGCAGAAGACCTAGAGTGGCAAAAAGTAGCAGCATTGATTCCATAAGAATGAATCTTGACTGGGTCAGAAGGGAGTTATCTAAAAGAAAAAAATATCTGGTTCACTTGATTTTTTGAAAAAAAAAACTCTTCTTACCAAAAATAATCAGAAGACCACCTAACAATGCTGTCCATCGATTTACCGGAATTTCTAACAACAGCTTGTAAGTAACTGATGAAAGAAGACTCCCGCAGAGTGCTGGCAAGAACCTCAACCAAAACACAGGCACCGCTGGTGTGTACGCCGACCCGATTCGTGGAAATGTATAATTACCATCGAAGCCAGCAAAGCTTGAAATGGCTGCGATAAGCTGTTTTCCAAGGGGCGGGTGTTGGTCGAAGAAGAAAATGTTTCTTATGTAGAGGGATATGTATTTTCCATAATGAATTTCATCGAAACTGTAAGAATTTGGAAGAAAAATAGCAAACTGATACACAACAAGAAACAAACAAAAGAGTTGAGGTGCAAACTTAAAAATAATTTGTTGAGCGGCTATGAACTTTAAAAGTAACTTTGTTTCGTCAATTTTGTAAGTACATTTAAAGGGAAGAACTTCACGTGTTACAGAGCCCTGAAGCATCGTTTACACAATTAAAAAAAAAATATTAATTTCATTAATTTTTATCATCGTTTAACTTCCATTAATGATCAAGTATTTTTAACGGGCTGTTAATTTTTCTAATGACTCTCGCCACATTCAGTAAAGATTTTAGAAGCTTGAGGCTAAGAACTTAATGCTAAATAAAACCAACACTTAAGTAACGAGGCTTGGAGTTAATGATATATTTATTCATAGATCATAGATCTTGGTTTTTTTTGCGTACAAGCTAAACCTGATTCTGATGGTTACTCATAAATAGCCATTTACATTGGCAAAATGATAATAAGCTATAATTAATCGAACTGTAAATATTGCACTCAGACAGTGGAAGAAATAGGTGACTCAATGTGTCACAAAAGGCACCATGTGACGCTGTTTAATTATTTTTTATCAGCGGGTTCAGGAAGAAGAGCTTTGTAGAAATGAAATGGATGTGGACACGACTTGATTTTGATGTAGACTTAGAAATGTTAATTAGAAGATAAGTGGCAGTTAATTGTAACAGTCTAATGTTTATAGACCAACAAATTTGGCGCCAAAAACTTAGTTCCCTCGCGGCTTTACGACGGCAACAATTAAAAAAGTGAAATGAGCTAAAATCTAGAACAGATTTTTTCGGTTAAGATTAATTGGGACTTAAACTCTATTCAAAAATACTATACTGAAACTGGTTAAAACGCTCCAAGTCATTTCAAGATGTTATTGCATTTTGTTTCACACCCTTTGTATTTTTTGTTATATTATTAAATCCAAATGAAGCGCTGACCGCTTAAGGAAACTCACGATCCACATGGCAGCCTTACCATACCGTGTTGGTATTTATTTTTCCATAAAATTTTGTTTATTAGCGAAAAAGGGAAGGATGAATCAAAAAAATGTCGATAAATATTGTTTTTGAAATCCTGCATATCAAAATGGAAGGAAATAGAGCTAAGTAAAGAGTTCCACATTCATGTGGTTCGATAAAAGAAAGAATTTCTGTAAAGTAAGTTTTCACAGTTGGACTCAACGGTAAGCTGATGGGCATTCGTAGCAGGGCGGGTACTACGATGGACTTCTTCTAAGGCATGAATTCAAGATGCACCTGTCAATTTCACAGCTCTTTTTTGGATTTGATTCAAAAAATTGTTTTTTTTTGCGCGAATATGAGAATAGAATTGCAGGAATTTCGAGTTTGCTGAAACTTTTTTCTGATGTTTCTTGATGGGGTTGGCCATATAACAGCGGAAATTAACATCTCTTAACCTGTCCGCTGTTGACTGTCAAATTAAGCTTATGTAATAAATTTGAAGATAATTGGCCCAACCGTTCAAGTTGTAGTTCAAAATACGTCCATACAGGCAGATAGAAGAACACACATACAAACAGACACTAACTCAAATATTACAATTATTATATTTTTTACTTGCGATTATAGGTACTATAATGCAAGTTCTGGATTCGTGCAAACACATTTTTTTCTAACAATCAAACATGACATTAGGTCGAGAAATAACGGTACCTGCCATACAATTTTTAATTCAAAGTTTGATTTTCTCGAAAACGGCTCTAACGATTTTGTAAAACTTTTAGGGTGCTATTTTTTTTACAACAATACATCTTTCAATTGGAATTAATTTTTTCGAAATTTGTTCTATAACGGTACCTCTCATAGAACCGGTTTTTTTAAATGCTGTTTTATCGTAAATAATTATCCCGATTTGAATAAAATTTGGCACACAGGAAGTCATTTATAATTTAATTAATATTGCATTTCAAAATTTTCAAAAACTTTTTTTCTACGATTTTTTAGAATTTTCTAGAAAAAAAATTGGTTTTCGAAATATTTTGAAAACGGGTTTATTGAATTTTTTTGATGAAAATTAAAAAATTAAAATATTTTTTCGAAAAGTTTTTCAAAAAAACGATTTTTTAAAAAAAGCTGGTCGAACGATTTTCAATATTTTTTTTCCTCGATAGACATTTAGTTTATAAATTTTATTGCATACTTAGTTTTTCCGAGAAAACTCTTAAACTAATTAAAAAAATGAAAAAAATTTAGAAAAAAAAAATATTTTTTTTATTTTATTAAAAGGGGTGTTTTTTTAGAGGTGGGTTTTCAATCTGGCAATACTTTTTTCGGAGTTGGTCTTTTTAACAGCTGTCATTTGATTTATGCTCAGTTTGGCACTTTGGCTTACCATTTTATAATGAATAGACTTACTCCTGAACAACGTTGCACGAATTTATTACCAAAATAATGGTTCGGCTCGGTGGAGCAGAGTATCGAAGAAGACCCGAATGAGTCCATCCGCCATCGCGCGCAACAATCGGAGATGTGCCCATCCACTTTATGGAAGTTTCTGCGGAAGGATCTTGGTTTGCGGTCTTACAAAATCCAACTCGTGCAAGAATTGAAGCCGAACGACCATTAAGCGCGTCGCACGTTCTGTGAATTGGCCCAAAACGAGATGGCCACCGATCCCGATTTTCACAAAATTGGGAAAATTGGGCCTCTCGGCTGGAATTTATTCTAACGGCGGTCACTTGCCCGAAATCATTTTAAAAACATAATGGCAAATTCTTATCTTTATAAAATTTTAAATTCTTGGCCATAACATTAGATTATATGCGTTTTATTTCTTCTTGAAAACCACACGTCTAAAAAACACCCTTTATATACATAGATATGCAGCCACTAAGCAATTATCTAGCATAAGAACAAGTTCGTGCGACTCAGTCGTGCATTTTTTTAAATTTTATTCGACAATGTGACCGCACATATGAGCAAGTACGTGCAATTTATGTAATTTTCACCTTCTATTAGTTTATAGAAAACTCACTGATACATGATAGGTATAAGTGTTGATTCATCTTAAAATAAACAATGTGACTTATTAGATTTCTAATGTCATACTTTGATAACTTTCCCAATTTTTGTAAACTGCACGAATGCATACAAAAATACTCGTAAGTTTGCCATTAAGCACCCAAGCATGAATCATAATTCACCAATCATTGTTTGACTTTTCAAATCCAATTAAATCAGCTGCATTTGAAAAGTACTTGTTATACCCCTTGCTTGACTAAACTCAATGGAATTTCTTGCAAGCCACTCCAACCAGTTCAGTTTGTCAAAAATTCCACAAAACAAAGAAGGCAAAACTTTGGCACAGAATTTCCCGCCACCACAGCTGATCGAGTGATTAAACTCTAAAACGTGGAAAAAAGACCGAATAAACTAGCCCATAACACTGATCCAACCTCTCTTAGCCAGGTTCATACACATATCAAGACATCACCACAACCAGTCTGTTTCTTGGTAAAGTAGGCCACATCTCTTAAGGAGGCATTCAACTCACATGAGTTTGAATATTCATCTACATATTTGAGTATTATTTCCAAAGACCTGCACCCACTTCTGATTAATACATATACCCATGGCATTTGATTTCGTTGGATGAAATTGTTAAACCAAAAAATAATAAAAGCCATGCAAATAAATCCCAAACAAAATTCCCATACTCACACAACATTATTTGGCGTTGAAAGCTTATAGAATCGCGTACAAAACGCCACAACGAAAAGCAACTGCGCAACCAAATCAAACTTCAAACTGATCATGAAATTCGCACGCTCCTCGTATATCCGCGGCGAACCGAGCGGAGAGTAATCTAAGCTGGTGGCTGCTGCTTCGGAGCAGCAGCAACACGCACAAGCATCATCACCATCGCCTCCGACACCAAACGCTCGTCCAACACTTGTTCGCGATAGTTTTTCAGTGTCGGTGGTATTTTGCAAATTGGCCAAAATGTCACTGCAACAAGACTCGTGATATGAAGCGTTTGTAGACGCGGATAATGAACGTTCGGCAGAAACTTTCTCAAGCTTCTCGTCAGCGCCTCCTTTACGGCTGCGCTGTTGTCTATCGTTTCCTGCTGAAGGCATCAGACTTGACGCTATCGATGTGTTTTCTATGCTGTTTAGTTTGTGGGATTTCTTAGCTGATGTAGTGGATGTAGTTGGTGTTGTTGTTGTTGTTGTTGGTGTACGTCGCTTAAGAAGTGTACTCGTTAGAGTAGCCATTGTTAACTATATGTGTTATAGTTTTTCTCACTCAAACATTAAAAAAATACGCAAAAGGCTTTTGTTGCAATCACAATTTGAAGATAGACATCTTCCTTTCAAGTTAGCACTCAATTCAGCACCCCCGCGGTTTTCGACACTTTCTCTTGTCGAACTTTTGATCTTTTTTCCATGAATTAGTTTAATTGAATTTATCTTTTGTTTTCCACTTGACTTATCCGTTTTCCTTTACCGTTACCGTCGCCACGTAACATCCGACGCAGACTGAAGAAATTGGCTTAGTCAGAGCTCAGAGGCCAGAGGAAAAATGTCTTGAAAGAGTCTGAAAAGATAAAGCGTGGTTTTGAGTTAAAATTAAGACTTAAAAGAATAAGTTTTCTCTTAAAAGTATCTTTGAAAAAAGACTCAGTTGCTGCAACTAGATCTCAATCACCGTTTACCTGCTGTCCATGTCCAGTTAAAGGTGTGATCCGTGAATGAGGTTTTGGTTTTTGTAAAGGTTGGCTTATAGGGTATGTTTAATTTTGTCTTGTATTTCAAAAGACAAGGAAATAGTTTCCGCATGAGTTCGTAACTTTTCGAAATACGAATTTATTTGAAAATTATGACTTCTTTTGTGTTTTGACATTCCAACAAAGAGAAGAATCCTAGTAATCGAAAGTTAATAAGTTTTGACATTTAAAAGTCATTTTAAATGTCAAATGTCAAATACAAATAACTCAGCTTGAATTGACACATTCTGTTGAATCAAATTTTCATTTGAATGTCGCTAAGCACTTTTTTATTTAGATGATAGCTATCACTGAATTTTTGAAAGTCTTCTCTAATGCACTTGCAAAATTTGAAAATTGTTCATTTAAGATATTTTATGCATGGCAGAAAAAAAATTAGGACTCTTATAAGGATTGAACTGCGTTCTTTTGTATAAAAAATTATCGAATTAAGTTGAATTGTTTATGAGAAACAAATAGAATGTTCCTAATAATTATTCTTATAAACGGCTTGACAGATTTTGATAAAATGTTGTGTATTTAATTATGAATTCACCAGAAAGATTCATTTCTATTTAGTTCAATCTTAAAAGATGTAGGAGCATTGTTGTCATTATATACCCTTGCAACACCAGGTGATACAGATCGTGGAAAGGCTTTACGTGAGCACCTGCCTATTACCCACTTAAAAGTCACCTTGGGGCGCAACAAAACCCCTAGAGCGGTTCGCCAAACCACACTATCACTAGAGTGAGCTGCCAAACTACTCTAGTTGCAAATAATGAATTTATTACGGTAAATCTATTCTCCTTGCTAAGAAGCAGGGCCTATCAGCACCCCAAGTATCAAGGTTAAATAAGACAATGTACACACACTTCTTTCGATGCCGTGCCATCCTCTCAGAAACCAAAGATACCTTTTCGCTTCTGCATTTGGAATAACCACAGCCCCCATGAAACTCCCACAAGGGGGCCTACCCCGATTTTAACAGGCAGCTGCTACCGAGGGAGGATCTTGTAATCAGCTATAGGGCTCCTGTTATGCCATGGTGCCTAATTTTAAGCTCTAAGTAAGGCCTCGTCCGTCTCTCTCGAAACGCACTTGTAGATCGACCCCAGTAAAGTCACTGACCCACCAACCAGTAAAGCAACAGATCTAATATAATACTATCAACCAGAGTACCAGTACTCTCCCTGCTGCCCGCTTAGAAGCAATAGTTCCTGCAGCCGTTCCATACGGATCGTGAAGTAGTGGCTTAACTAGACTTGGTATTGGAAGACTTTTACTTCCGGCAACCCGGCCATAGAATAATTCTTACACCCATTCTATAGGGCGGCGAGATTAGATGACTCTTACCTCAGGCACGCACAACCATAGGCCAATTCTGTCATCCCCGAACCTATAGAGGAGGAGCTGTAAGCAGGCTTTTATTGCTGGCGCTACCCCTTCCTTAGGCCTATTCTGCCCCCGTACCTAAAGGGGAGGATATTTTAGCAGGCTCTTACTGCAGGCATATCCGTACCGTGGGCCTATTCTCTCATCCCCGCAGCCACAGGGGAAACACCAGGTGGTACAGATGGTTTCTTTACAAAGTTGAGTCTTTAAGAAACCTCGAAAATATTTATCGAAACCAACTTCTTTTATCTGCTGAACGAAATTGTCGGTAAATATAGTATTACACGGACATCGTAATGACCCAAAAATTAAGGTCTTCGTGCTTGTCCAGTGCGATGACCCGATTATACCATAACGATTACACGTCATGATGGCTATAGGACATGAATATGGCAACAGAAGATCATTGCGCTGACCCATAACGATGATCGTTCTCTTATACCTTACTAGCTATACTCTACCAACGTTGCTCGACCATTTTTTTTTGTGACCATTCCATGAAAAAATATATTTATGTTCAACTTTAACGGACTATTTTTTGAGTTTTAAATGCCTAAGCCCCAAGCACACGCGTTTCGGATTTTGTTTTTATTATAAACGCGCACTCAATGATATCATTCGTGTTGTACGACTAAAAAAACAATCTACTTAAAGATAATCTGATGAGCATTCCTAAAAGCGAGAGTATTACGGTTGAATTGTTTAAGGAGAGGCTGGCCATTCCACATTAGAAGTATAAGTAACGGTAAACGGCTAGTTTTAAGATATAAGTTAAGATGAAACATAGATAATGCACACAAAAAAATTTTTAATCCAAAAGCTCAACCCCTTATTCTAGCAACATTTCACAAAACTTCCTCTCTGTCCTCCTTATTTCAGGCACTAAATAAAATTATTTAACAAATTTTTTATCTTGAAAAATAGGGTACTTATGTATACCTACATTGAATTATCTTGAACCTAAATACTCTTACTGTATGTTTTTTTATTCTATCTTTCTTAACAGTATCTTCATAAGAACTATTTCTTGTTTTGTATCTTTTATTTAGTTGTACATTAGCCTCTTGGCTCTTTCTTAGGTATTTTTGTTCTCTGCTTTGTCGAGTGATTTTGGATTCTCTCGATTTACCTGTATTTTTAAGTGACTTACCTGGTTTAGTCTCGGAGACTTGTAAACAAAACCCGAGAAAAAAGTGTGTAAGTAAGAACAACCACAAAGAACTGTTATGCTGGATGTGTTACTTTCATTTCTTCTCACAGGTAAAAGATTTTTTTTTTCTTTTTGTTGTGAGAGTCTAAGATATCGAAATCGAAGCAGACAGGTGTTTCTCTTAAAGAAGTTTACACTAGTTATTGTGGTGATGTATCTTTAAGTGGTTAAGATTGATTTCAATGTGCGGTTTTGTATGTTCTCCATATTGCACTTAGTAAATGTTTGGTTAGAATTATTGTTTTGTTAAAACGGGTACGCGAGGTAGTTCCATAGATACATAGGTGTGCTGGACTGCATTGTTTGCATTTCTGGGTATTTTTAGAACCTTTGAAGTATGTCGTAATTCTTTTGTTAGGTGAGCAAGATAATGAGGTGCTTACCTTTATGAATTTTATGTTTTCAAAATGCATATAAGTAAATGATGATTACCTAGGTTAGTTAGTTTTAGGTACAAGAGTTCTTTTAACACAAAAACAATTGTTCTAGAGGATTAGCTTTTGGAAACGAGCAGCAAGCGGGTGCTTTTCTACTTAGTCAAAATTGCAGACTTCTAAAAAAATTCTACACGTATTTACGTTTTTTATTACTTAAATTTCATTATTCAATAGTTTTTCATTCGAAACAATAATTGTTGCAGAATAATAACCAATTTCATTACATTCTCAGGTCCTTATTATTGTTTCTGACATGACCTTCAACAACCTGTATATACTCCATCAACAATCATTGTCAATCCCACGATATCACACCCTCTAGAACAATTCATATCGAATTCATTCCATTTAATTCACTTACGTCAATTACAGCCTTTCAATTCGAATCTACCAGAACCTACACGCATTATATCTCAGTTCAGGGACCATCAGAAGTACATATTCGTGTGCATGAACATTACGTCGTTTACCCGTTCTTGACTCGCATAACCACCTTCAGGCCAAAAACTCACCATCCGCACACAATCCACCCAAATGCAGTCGATGTGCCTGTCCAGAGACGACAAGGTCGAACAACAAATTTCCGAGAAACAAGAAAAAAAAAGAGAAACCAACCCCTTTAATCTATATATTGCTACTGCCCCCACCAAAGTGTCCGCAACACTTCCCTTCAATGGGCCGCATTGCCGAAATTATGTGCAACTGAAGCGGCATAGCATAAGGCCACCAAACCAAGTTCCAGCAATTGCTCTCGCACTCACATCACAGGCCCACACTTCCTGCGCCCGGACCCCACTTCAGTTGGCCTCTTTTTCAAGTGTACATCCTTTTTCGAGGGTGTGATTGCTACCAGAGAGAACCGGTATTCGGTACGGCATTCGTCGCTTCGCCGTGTGTGTCCTTGTCCTCGACCTAGTTTAATGTCAATGTCATTGACATCGTCCTCATCGTCGAGGTCGTCGTCATCGTCATCGCCGTCGTAGTCGTCGTCGTTGTTCTTTTGTATTTTTTTTCATTTAATACCTCCACCAACACCAAACCACAACAATCCGACACAATACAGCTAAGGACCTTCTGTCCTGGTTTTATAGCCCTTCCAACGACCAGGGGGAGCACCATAGTCAGCACACATAAGTGGAAGAATGAGAAAGAAATAATGAAAAAAAAAAAAAAATCTCCAAACGTATTTTTATTTTCACAGCCTGTCTGCCTTTATCCTTTCCTCAATGCGAGGACCACCCTCATGCTCCCGAACGGCAAGGACTGGTAGCAGAAGCAAACCCATTATAGCAGGAAACAACCCCAAAGTATGGAAAGAATTCTCATCCCTGCCGATGCGATGGCGAGTGGGCGACGAGACGAGGCGCAGGTTGTATACGGATGCTACACAAAATGCGAGGCAGCCGGAGAAGCAGAGAACTCTACCCCAAAACAAAAGTGCGTCCTCCTCTGTGCGATGCCAAAGGCATGGCACAACAGCAGTATGATTGCACTTAGCGGCTGTGCTCCAGAAACCCAGAAATTGCCAGGTAGACATCAGGTAGGCCATATGTAGGGCTCGTCGAATAATGGTCGTATATTTGTGGGGGCGAGTGGGTTGGGTAAGAAGTTATGGTGGAGGTGGATGGAGGTCAGGTGAAGATACGGAATGTCGTCGTTTAACAAGTGCATCGACGAGATACTACACCGGCACAGATTGTCGATGGGTTCTCTGAAGTGGTGGTGCGGTGGCTACAAAGCTGAATTGGTGAATGAAAACGGATGGATGGATATGAAGGGTGTACTCTCTGTTGTATACTATAGACTGCTGTCGTCGACTTATTCGTGGGGTTGTGTTTTCTGTTGTTTGCTGCCAGTTGTACCACCGTCAGTTTTGGTTTTATTTTGCAAAGTCAAATTGGGAAGATTGGTTGGTGATATGGACAGTTTAAGGTTTTGAAGGCGAGAATAAAAACCTAAAAAATTTTGAGACTCAACATGTTTCCAATCAATGCAAACTGGTGGAATCACCCCTCCAAAGAATTCAACGTGTGGGAAGCAGTTAAGTTAGTATGCGTGGTGGGTGGCGAAATTTAGATCTAAATTTCCCATGGTCCAATGGTGACGTGAATAATAAACACAGCTGACGATATTGATGATACACCAACAATCCCTACTTTTTCCAATGCAAGTCCTTCAATCAAATAAAAATCAGATCATCTTTCAGCTCATAAAAGTTTTATTTGTTAAGTGATTTTCCAAATAAAGAAGTCGCCGTGAATAAATGCAAAAACAAAATAATATTTCTTTATGAAAGTAAAACGGAAGGTTGATCTCCTTATACTTTCTTTCTGGCTATAAATCACTTTGAACAATAACGCATTGTCTTCCATTTAAGGAAAAATCTCTATTGGGCTACACACACACTCACAGGACACATATCTAAGGTAATATCATTAGAGGTTTTATTTTTGCAATCTTCTGCGCAGCTGTGAAAATCAAAGTAAAATGGCCAGAGACCATTAGCTTGTTTATTTGTTCTGAAAAATATATCTCGTGGCTATGTTTTAAAGTATTTGTAGTAATTTATAAAAATGCTTTTTAATAAACAAGAAAATAAGAAAAATACAAAACAAACGTGAGGTGTGCAGTTTTATTCATACATTTTTTTGATGTAGGTCTCTAACAAACACCATTTTTAATACAAAGTGACAGATCAGATTTTGACAACCTGCGCAATATATTACTTTACTGTGCTACACACTAACCACTTTGACGTTCATATAACATGTTTTTTTTAAGTTCAGGTTTCATACTCTTGTATCAACGTCCACTCTGAATCAGTTCTGACCGCTCTGATCTCTGAATTATGTTTAAAACACACGTAAGCACTTAGCTGTCAATGAAATACGCCATTTTTATATTTCATGGCTGTCATTTGAAAAAAAACATAATGTAGAAGAAACCTTCCAAAGTGACGTATAGATATAATAGGATAATTAAATTAAAATTTAAGAAAAAAATAAATAATACAAATTTATAAACTCAATTTTAAAAAAACGTCTTCTTTCATTTTAATGGTTTCTTTGCAATCGCAAATGGTTTGCATACTTTTATTTTTATCCATATTCTTTCTGTTAAGTCACACGTCGATTTTGTAGTGTTCTCTTTCACTCAGAAAGCTCAGTTCATTTATCTTAAGGCGTTTTTCTTTTTTAGTTCAGAGCGGAGCTAAGCTGTCAAAAGACAAAATTGCGCTAACACAACATTTGACAGTCGGAAAATAAAAAAAGTGTTGGTTGTCTGTTAAATCCATACACACACACCCCAATATCTACGTATATCTTCTTTCTGCTTTAACAAAAAACTCCGCCTTTTTTAATTTGAGTGGAATTATATTGGGAATTTGCGCCTGTTTTTTTTCATGTTCGCCTGGTGCCTGAGATCGATTTTGGTTGAAAGAACCACATTATCGCGGTTAACATCAGAATGACATCAGCATGAGTCATTTTATTTCGTATGTGTGTCATCGATTTATAAGACATTAACACGTCAAAAAAAAGGACGGTCGCTGCTCTGGTAATGAAGGAAAATACTGGTATATTTTTCATTTCTTACAATTCGCATTAAAGTATTGTTCAAACATTGAAAATTACCTTTCTTCGTAACTTGACAGCAGCTTCAAAAGTCACTTTGACGGAAATCGAAAATATGGTGGTTTTCAATGCGTCCACTAAATTGGTCAATTGGCCCTAAAAACTAGTTGACTTTTAGTTAACATTTAGTCAAAAAGTTAGTTAAGATTTCTTGACTAGCTTCCAACTGACAGTTTCCCCTTTACAATGTATTGGTGTTAGTTTGTCGTTTAATGGAATCACTTTGACTAAAAATTAGTTGACTAAAAGTCAGTGTGCGTATTGAATGCCTCCAATGTCTGAAGATTTTCCATCCCTTTCTTTTAGAATGTTTGGACTCTGGTATATTACGTTTGACTTAGGATTCTGGAAGTTTTCCTGTGAAAAGGTCATCTATTTTTTGGGGCCGTACACAATCAAAAAACATACAATAACAATGCAAACTCTAAAAATGACAGTTTTGGTCGGAATTTTTCAAAATATTCTGGAACATTAAAAAACCAGACGTCAATGAACTTACCAAATTGATAACAAACGTCTCAGACAAACTTGTTTCCTTTAAGTTCCCATTTAACTAAACAAATTTATCAAAGTATTACAAAAAAAGTGAAAAAAACTTTTTTTTTACGAAGGTCTCTAAACTTGTAGTCAACCTAACAAGTAAATTTCAAAGAAAAGTGAAAATCTATCCTCTTATAACCTAACAACAACAACAAAAACAACAACATCCATCGACCAAAACAAAATCAAATATTATGCTTTCAGCTATACCTTTTTAGTCCGAAATAGAAATAAACGCTTCACCGTGAAAACAGCAGAATCAACCCATCAAACAGCTCCACAAATGGCGAGATTTACATTCCAAAACAGCACCATACGGATACGGATCTAACGCTGCTCCTCTATTCTCCCCCCCCATTCCTCTAACAAAAAACTTTCTCTCCACGTCACGCATCGTTCTCTCTTTCGTCCTGTCCATAGTCTGTGTATATTCCGTTTATGTGTATACTATAGACTAGATACTAGTATAAGCTCTAATACTCCAGATTTACCCCAAGGGTGAGTCACCACTCTTTAGAGTGCATCCTTGCACAACGCGCAGGCAGACAGAACCCTAACCAACCATTTTGTGTGCGCCTTGCACCATCTAGTCCTCTCACTCATTCCGTCTACAATAAAGTGAACGCTTTTGCTCACACCATTATAATAATCTCTATGCTCTGTGTTAGTTTGTGAAGGATTTCAAGGATATTTCTTTGGGGGAGTGAATACTCGTAGTTATACCAAGAAAGGGGGTTTGGGGCCGTGGTTGAGTGTGTAGTAAGTAAGCTTTGTCGGCGGTGGAAAGAGAAAATCAAGTGCAAAGCCTGAGGACATCATATGGTGGTGCTGTTTTTCGATTGAGTACATTTTTGTTGGCATAGGTTGGTGTATCTATCTGTACATATTTTAAACTTTGTATATGCTAAAGTAATGATTTCTGATACTTATTTCGTAGCAAGTGATGCCGTGTTAGTGTTGCTTTGGAAATGGTTAGGTTTATTGTTTTTTTGAAGGGATTTTAATTCGTGAAATATGTGTGTATTTAATATTTCGTTAAGGGTAAAACTAAGAAACTTCAATTGGGCGCCATATAAAAAATATATTGCGAATAAACTCGAATATATATTGATTTTTGAAAAATAAAAACTGAATTTTTCGTTAAAAAATCCAACGACGAGTTTTGAAATGAAACTCTTCAATCAACTGTGAGCTTTGAAGGTTTTTTGGATGCCATTTTAGTTCTGTTGTTTAAGAACTTTTTAAAATTTCGATGTTTAGCACTCGACCTATCACATATTCTGCTTTGATTTCTTGTATGTTGATGTATTTCATGTCAGGTTACTCAAATAATCATATAAAACATAATTTACTTTTAATTCTACTAATATTTTAAATGTGAATTTTTGTATGTTTGGATGTTTGTTCCACAATCACCCTTCAAAGGCTTAACGGATTTGGATGACATTTGGTATCTAGATGGATGAGAATATGTATTGAAATATAGGATCCTTTTTATCTCGGAAAACTCGGGGTTCCTGTGGGAAAGGCTTCCAAACAATTTATTCCGAAAAAATCATACTTCCTGCGGGAAAAATCTGAACATAATCTTTAACTTTTTTTTAATAATAAAAATGATTTGATCTGAAGTCCAAGCAAACAAAGTCTAGTAGAAGATATTATTTAAAAAACAACAGTTCTGAGATCAACCCTATATTTTTTACGATTGAATCGGTGTAACAAGTGGCAAAAAACCAAAGATGTGTGATAATATATAAATATTTGTTTCCTGAACCTTAAGCCCTTTAAGTTAAAAAACATCCCTTAAAACGATACTTCCTTTCCAATACCTACTCTTTCTGGTTGTAATCACCCACTTATTCCTAAAAAAAATTCACCCACTCCCCTATATTTCATCTTTCAACTACCCATGTCACTATAACCAGCTTCCACGGCAACACTCGTCATCATTAAATTACTCCCAGTGACAACATCCTATATATCCATTCGATCGAAAGTCGTTTCATTTCAAAAGAAACAAGTTCATTTCCCCCCCACTGAATGAAAACTAAGAACTGCACCGATGCAATATTGCAACTTGCAACACAGAAAAAAAAAATAACTGTCTCTAGGTACATATATCTATACAAGACGACTAAAATGTATCAAAATGCATAAAAGCCCCCACATACACACAAATGTGACAAATGCCAGGCTTCCATACCACCGTCATTGCCGGTGCATGCGCCTCTTCCAACCCAAGGTACACAGCTTCTCGCCCCAAATCACAGACACAATCATAAAAAGTAAAAAAAAAAATACTCACCAATTCAACTCCACTCCCAGGATACCTAAAAATACTAAAAGCACGAACTAAAAATTACCAAATTCCCAACGTTTCGCACAAAAATTTAACTCACAAAAAAATCCATACCCAACAACCCCCCAATGCAGACAACCCCATACTCCCCGAACATCCGGTGATTTAATATTTTCGTCTCGCTCTCAATTGTTTTGCAATAGCAACACACAAAAAAAAAACACAACTACACACCGAACATCGAACTGAAACAGCACGATAAAGGACCAAAGCACCAAATGATACTTGCAAAAAACGCTATCTACGGCCTCAACAACGCTGCCCCACCACACTCTCTAATCCTTCCACCTAACACAACAAAAAATTGATTGTATGGTGTATGGTTGCAAGGAAAAAAAAAGCTAAATACAAAAAAAAAACACACTAGGACTCCCCATCAAATACACAAAAAAGCACAAAAAACACACGAATCGAACCCCAACACACAGACAAACAAACAGCAGCCGCACAATCGACATCCCTAACAACAGCCCCCCACAGAAAACAGTCCAATTCGGGATTGACTGGAGTGTGGAGCAGTGTGGCTCCGTATAGCAAACAAACAATAAATTTTCTTCCTTTTCAACCAAAAAGGAACTCTCTTTGGTGTTTTTGAGTTCGAGTACTACACCAGCCAGCCACCTTCTTTTTGTACAACACACATCTCGCATACATTTTTTTCCTTTGGTGCTCCAAAGAAAAAGGGGAGGTAAAAAATCACGATATCCTTTTTTCCGAGAAAAAAATATAAAAACGCCACCGCAGCACTATCCAAAATTCAGAGGAAAGGACGAAAAAAATAACGAGAAAAACTCCTGCACCTACTCTAGCCGGTTCTTTGGAATCCTTTATTTTTCGACCATCACCACCACCGCCAACAACATTCGGGGAGATCTTTTTTCATTCTTCGTCCTTTCCACCTTGTTCTGTCGTCTTCCGCTACTTTTGCCCATATTTACACGCCCGCCGCGAGTGGTATGAAATAAAAGAAGAAAATAGATGAAAAATTAACAGAAAAAAGGGATATAGATACCTAGAGTCGTTGGGTTGTCCTGGATAATTTTTTTTTGTGTGCTATACGTATTATCCTATCTTTGGGTTTTCGGGAAAGTGTCGCACGACGACGACGACGGCGAAAGTTTTTTTTTCTTCGGTTTTTTTTTCTCGTATCAAGAGTGGGTGGTTGGGCCGACGATCCACCATTTTATTAGTACAAAGGACATCGGCTGTAAATGGGAGTTGAATAAGGATAAACAACGTGGAGGTAGAAGCACCACGAGGACAACAACGACGGGAAATTCCTTTGAACATTTTGGTGGTAAGTACATCGGATATATGGGAACGAAAGCGAGACATACGCTGTGTTGTAGAATGTGTATAAATCAATATCCTGCAGTGCGTCCTCTGTGCACATATAGTATGGCGTATACGTACGCGAAACTTTCGCTTTAATTGCGAACGCACGCCTGGATATGGTGGACCATAATATCAATCCACATCCTATAGTATACGAGAAGCAGGACCACGAAATCAGATTTGCTTAATCCCCAACGCAGTACCCGGAAGGCGTCATTTTGTTGGTCACCTTCCCATTACCCACCCCTCATGTCCCTTCTATACAAAACACCATCCATGGAGAGTATCCTGATGTGTACTATAAGTACTGCTGTGCCTAGGATCCCCGTGTGAAAGTGAAATCGATTTGCCCGTTTTTCGGGAAGCAACACACTATACACCAGTCGTGATGGTGCATCATCGTATCCCTGTGCCATTGCCGCACCGCTGAGCCGCCACCGCCAAAAGGATATCGTCAAGTGAAAGGATCAAACATGGTGTGAGGAGGCAGGTGTGCGCTCGCCATGGAACAGCCATCTTGTTCCAAGCACACACACACTCAACACACAGACATTCCTATAAACACATATACTCAGTCTGACAGCTCCACCCCCTTGCAGCCACTCATAGTTCTGCAGCCTACTTTTCTGACAGACAAAAGGACCCCCAAACTGTACAATTTTCACTCTTCACATGCATTTTTTCTCGTTCTTTAGCAATTTGTATCCTTATCCTTACAAAACAGACGGAAAAAATACCCGAACCATGCGTTGGTTATTTTTTTCCGGATTTTTGTTCTATCCACCCACTTTTTAAGGACCAGACTCAAACTCTCGCAAAATTTATACGAAACGACACCAACGCCTCCTCATCTGAGCCCCTCAAACCTCTGCGTCGTCGTCGCTCATCGGGCAGTTGGTATTTTGCCACCCATTCCGCCAATTCCATTTTGTGCGATTCTTCTACCCGGCTCAGGAGTTAACTTGGTCCTTTCCGGGGACGGGTTGGTTTGGCAGTTCAATTTTGTGTAACGTCAGGTTCAAAGCTACTGCATTAATGGTGGCGGCGCGGCTATTCATTTCGTCAGTGTTACAGGAAAAGAAACAGTGGGCTTTTGCTTTCAGTGCATTCAAGTTGAATCTATAAAGGATTCAGTTTTTTTGTGAAAATAAACCAAAAAAAGAAACTCCATTCTGATATCTGTTTTTTTTTCCCCACTCATTTGTACTTACGTGTGTCATAATACAGATTTAAATACACTTTCTTTTTCGAACATGGATACGATAAAGAACACTCACAGGACCAAAGGAAAGGTGTGTAAAAATACAGAACAAATTAAATCCAACACCGGAAGTGGATGTGAAAAAATATTTATTTTGCAAAGTTGCAAACTTAGGATTTCCAAAAAAGAAAAAAAACTTCGTCCTTTTTAGAAGATAAAATAATCTTTGACGTTTCTATTGGTTTTTTTTGTCTTCCTGTTCAAATTTTCTTGGATTTATGTTTGAAAACAATGACATTTCCTAAAGCGCATGTCCTTATTTATGAGCAATGTTTTGGTGGTATACAAATAGATGTGTGTATCTTAGATGTTTTTTTTTTCTGTTGACACTCACAACTTTGACAGAAGATACAACTATGTTGTCGAAGATAGTGTTTGCGGAAAAAAATGCCTGTTGCTGGTATTTAAAAAGATGGTAAATATTTTGAAGGTTTATTTGGGGAAAAAGAACCACAACAAACTTTAGTAGTTTAAACATTTTCGTCTGAAAATCTTTCTAATTTGTCATGTGTTGGATAGTGCATCAGAAAATATGTAAATATGTGAGTTAATGAATTTGGTATCAGTGTCAAGAATATTTTTACCTAAATGCATTTCTTATACATGCCATCAATATTGTCAAGTAGTTATTTAAAATCTACTACAGGGTGTCCGCCATGAAGGTATACTACTTTGTTCAGCCGCCATTTTGGTAAACATTAGTCTTGACAGTTCATATTTGGAAGTCGTGAAGAAGACACGTGGCAAATATTCGATAAAGCAACGTGTTTTAATCGTTAAAATATTTTATCAAAATCAATCATCGATTACTGTGACGATGAGAAAGTTACGTGAAATTTATGGGAGAAACAACGTGCCAACAAAACGCACTATTTATCGTGTAGTGAATGATTTCCAAGAAAGAGGGTCTGTAGGTAATAGGCCCAAGCATGGACCATAACGTACTGCAAGATCGGCTGAAAACATTACTGCTGCTCAAGGAAGTGTTCAAAACAATCCATCAACCTCAATTCGATGCCGTGCTCAGGAGCTTGGTCTTCAATTTTGCACAAGGATTTGCATTTGTTTCCATTTAGGATTCAGTTGACACAAGAGCTTCTTTCACAAGACCATTTACGCCGGCGTACATATTATGCCAATAGGATGTTACAGCTAGCCCATGACAACCCCGATTTTCATGAAAAAAATCATAATGAGTGACGAGGCACATTTTTATTTGAATGGATATAACAGAATAAACAGAATAATCGGTTCTGGGCAATGGAAAACCCTCAGATTATTCATCAGTCACCTTTGCGTCCATTAAAAGTTACAGTCTGGTGTGCAATTTGGTCAGGAGGAATCATTGGACCTTACTTCTTTGAAAATGAAAACGGCGTAACGGTAATTGTGAATGGGGAGCGATATCGTGATATGATTGAAAACTTTTTAACGCCACAACTACATGATTAGGGCTTGATTAACATGTGGTATCAACAAGACGGTGCCACATCGCATACAGCCAGGATTACAATGGAATTACTGCGAGACCTCTTTCCACACCAAGTTATTTCAAGAAATGGTGATGTTGATTGGCCTCCACGGTCGCCTGATTTGACTGCTCCGGACTTCTTTTCGTGGGGATATCTGAAAAGCAAGGTTTATGTAAACAAACCAAAAACGCTTCAGCAACTCAAACAAAATATTCGCGATGAAATTAATGAAATACCGCGTGGAATGTGTGAGAATGTAATGAAAAATGTGCTCAAAAAGGCTCGCATTTGTGAGACTAACAGAGGCGGACATTTACCTGATATTGTATTACATATATAATTGCCAACATTAAATAAAACATTTATCAATATAAGATCCATTCTCTTTCATTTAATCAAAAATTATAAAAAAAAACAAAGTAGTATACCTTCCCGGCGGATAACCTGTACTTCACTACTTTAACAATAGGCAATACTTGTTGTAAGTTAGGCGTAAGTCAACCAGAAGACCGTGATTAAAAATTCTTTAATCCAAAAATCAAATTTCGTGAATCAAAAACAAAAAGAAATCGTTAAAAATCACAACATCGTACAAAAATTCAGGAGTTAAATTAAATTGTGTTATAACTTTGTAATTACTGTGTTAATCAACTCGCTTTAACGTCAGAAAAAAGTCTTAACGCACTATCTATAATGGTGGCTAACATTGAAATAATTTCGCTTAATGTACATACCAACTTTAAGTTAAAGTGACACTATGAAACGTGAATCTGCCAAAAAGCACTATGGCAGCTAAACCTTTAGTTGATGTTTAGTTCTGACATCCTGACCAACTGAACACGTTCAATGCTTAAGCTACGTGTACACGATTGTCAGGTCTGACAATCATTGTCAGATCAGAAAACGTCTGACAATGTCTGAAAATGAGCTGACAATGAGCTGAAAATTGAATTTGTGTGTACACGGTTTCCAAAAAATCTGTTGCCAAATATTTGGCTGACAATGTCGACAATCTAGTCTGGCCAAATAGCTGGCAAACATTTATAGATTTTCTACCAACCGTGTACACACCAAATTAAATTTTGAATCTGCAAATTCATTTTCAGCTCATTGTCACATTACCACTGTCAGAGAAGTTTATAGTTGCATTGAATAAAAGTTAAACGGCGGTGACCGGGTAACTGGCTCAACTGTTTCAGTATTTTCATCCTTAATGTATTCATCCATATCTAAAAATCTGAAAATAAATATTCACGTATTTACATTTTCTTTAAAATACAAAAAGCACCTTAAAATGTACCTTGGAATCTTTGCAAACTTGTCTGCCAATGAATAAATTTTCAAATGTTCTTTAAACTACATCTGCAAATTTATTCATTGGCAGACATTTGCAGAAACGTCAGAA
The DNA here is from genome assembly GCA_963971375.1 of Platycheirus rosarum. NCBI lineage: Eukaryota > Metazoa > Arthropoda > Insecta > Diptera > Syrphidae > Platycheirus > Platycheirus rosarum. Next base: position 154,057,801 of record OZ020508.1, on the reverse strand, counting down.
AATGAAAAAAAAATTGGTGATCTACGAATGAATTTTGTGTACACACGATTGACACATCTGCAAATTAGTTTGTCTTCAAAATGATTAATGAACAAATTTTTCTGCAAATTAATTTGATGTGTACACGATTGTCAGCGTGCGTGTACACGATTGCCAGTAATCCACATTTTAATTGGCAGATATTTGTCTACAAATTAGGAGCCAAACAATTTTGCTGCTAATTAATTTGGTGTGTACACGATTGTCAGCCATTCGAGACAAATTTTTCGCTGACAGATCCGGCAATATTTGCAGACCTGGCAATCGTGTACACGTAGCTTGAGTGTCAACTAAAAGTCAGCTTACCTTATAGAGGCAACTTATCAATCAACTTATTCATGCTACTTCAATTTATTTATTATTTTATTTCGATAAGAATTTACTTATATTGCACTTTATAAGCTCGGACACAAAGCGTGTAAAATGTAAAGTGACTGAAGCCAAAGCTCGTTTGTATTTCAGGTATTATGTATGATTTTATGTGAGCGTTGTACCCGTTACAATACAATACACTTAAGCGTTCTTTAGAGCCCGATTCGCAAACCATAGTATTCATTGCGTCCATTGCAACAGGCAACACAAAATGTCAAAATGTCGAACCAAAGATGAGTCGATGGGTTAGTAAGATCTATTAAGTAACTGTTATTCAGTAGCAGGTTTCATTTCTGCTCTTGATTTTGTGCTTTATGAAATCGGGCATTGGCATATTTTTACCTATTAAGGGCCAGTTATTCGGTGCATTGATTTTTTTGAAAATCTGAAATTTTTCAGTATAAGAAGTCAGAAGAAGAAGACATTTTCTGAGTTAGTGTTTTTTTTTTCAATCAAACACATTTTTGTGGTTAGCTCGAGTAATCCTTACTTTAAGCGGATCTTCCACTGAAGAACTGGACCTAGACGTCATATTAAAGATTAAAAATGCTTTATAAATAGAAATCGACACTAAAGAAAGACCGTAATAGGCGGAACTGCACTTTAAACAGAAAAGGGATCTGAACAGAGTCTGAACATTCTGAGCATACTCTGATAATTCTCTGAACCGAGCGTGATCTGAGCGCTCAGAAATAATTTAAAAATACGTTCTAGTTCTTGGCTGTCATAAATCGACACTTCTCATATGGTTTGTTCACAGGCGGCAATATTATGCATATAATACTATTGTCTCTTTCGTTTTGGCATCTATTTTTCGAAGAGTGGTGTAGGCAATGTGCATGGGATAGAGTGAAATAGCCTACAACTCTAAAGTGACGTTAATTTCGTTCAGTATTTTCTCAGAATGCTCAGTCAATTTATTCTGAGCGCATATAGCCTTCTCAGAGCACACTCTGATCATTCTCTGAACGAAAAAAGAAACACAATTTTAAAGATCTAAACGCTCTGGGCGAAAAAAAGAAACACAACTCATTTTTTGACAACTCAGACTCTGCTCTGAACGAAAAAAAAGAAAAACGCCTAGTGAAACATCAGCCAAATTCTTTTGTATAGAATGTTATGAGATAAACCGCATCAAGCGGAACTTTTCCCACCAAAAGGGAACCGCATAAACATTATTAAATGTAGAAAACAATTCAACTTTTTTGTGGTAAGGTTCTGCCACAGTACGTACCTTACGTCTTTTTTCCGTAGCGTTTACAGGGTGTCTCGTGGTAGATTTGCGTTTTCAAAATTAAACAAAAAACTTATGACCTTTAAGTTTCAAAATTCAGTACAATTTTTGTTAAAACAGAATCCAGTTTTTAAGATACGGAAGAAATGCATATATGAATGACATGAATAATGCGTATACGCCACCGTGCACTTTATTAAAAAATTGATTTTCGGTGTAGAATGACCGATTCTGTTACAATTAAAGCGCATGTTAAAGGGATCAGATAAATGTTTCAGGACAAAAATTCAAATGCTGAATTTACTATGTTTTCATGACAAGATTTTACATACAAATACTACGATTATACTAAAAAAGTTTTCAATAAAAAAAATCTATTGAACCAATATTTGTTGTAAATAAATTATTTATTCATTTTCCTGCTGAAATATCACTTTTCGTGCGAGATAACTGTCATTTCCATTGTATATACATTTAATACTATATGAAGCAGCATTTTTTAATTGCTGCACAGTCCGCAATGAGTGGCGCTGAAGTCGCCAATTATGTATTGTGAATATAAAATAAGAACAAAGCACAAAGTGTATTACACGTCGCCAAATGTTCTCGTCTTCATTATTAAGAGTTAGTTAGTGATTAGCCGTGAAGATAGCCAGAGACGATTTTTATTAAAACCGATTTATATTGACAAAATCTTTAAAATGCCAATAGTAATCATAACGTATAATTATAATAAATTACAAATTTTTTTTAGGTTTTCCTTCGGACAACTTTTAACTGTCCTTCACTATGAACTTCACACCATTTGGGGGTCCATTTCCCGGCGCCTTACCAGGAATACCACAATTCACTTCAACATCGACTCCATTGGTCACAACGGTAACCACCATTCAGGATACATCGGGTACTCGTTATCACAATTCAACAACTGTTAACATGACACACTTTAATCAACCCCTCCAAACAACTACAAGTACAATTCCTACGGCCAAGTTCCGCACAGAAGATGCCACAAATACAGACAAGTACAACAATGGTCATCTCGTGACCACAGGGCTGACACAGCAACAGTATACAACAACAAATCCTTACAGCCAGCAGTCGGATGGTGATAAGCGTCTGGCTGTGTCAACAATCTCCTATGCCCAGAATGCACTAACTTCGACTACTGTTTCTGGAGTTGCTGGTGGGCACTTACAGCAGGCACCGCAGGAACTAACCCAAGATCTTTGCAATGCTATATTGCAACAACAAAGTGTAGATAGTAAGAGAGGAGGTAAGGCATATTCAGGCTTTAACTTCAACTTTTTCACTAAACACAGTATCTAATTTCAGTCCTGCAAAATACGACTTGGCAGAGTTTAACTCCTGGCACAACTGTGGCGGATTATTTATCACACCTCCCTGCAAGTACCCTTCCTTTGTCTCTGCATCATTTTTTAAAATATTCCGCTGAAACAATTAAGAAAGAAAATCAAAATGTAGTAAGTAATTCCAAAAATATTATTTTTGATAAATAAAAAAAAAATAATATCTTCACTTATAGGTACAAACAGCACCACCAATTGGTCTAAGCACAATAACCATACCTCAGCATCAAGCCTCAAATCAGCTTGTGCCGCACCAGCAAGGACAACAAATCACAACCCAACAGCATCCTCAGCAAGTGACCTCAGTCAATGCGTCGACCTCAACATCAACGGGGACAACGACAACAGCCAAAAAGAAAAAACGCAAAAAGCATCCCAAAGAACGAAAACCTAAACTACGTCCTGGTGAAATCCGTCTTACAACAGCTCTTGATGGCAGTACACTCTATATGTGTCCCGAATGTCAAGTGGCCTATCCGGAGCAAGATCTTCTGGAATTACATCTCGTGGGGCACAATCTTGAACGTAGGTACATTTGTGACATTTGTAATGCAGCACTCAAACGGAAAGATCACCTGACGCGCCACAAACAGTCGCACAATCCGGAACGACCTTTTATTTGCACGGTTTGCCTGAAGGCGTTCAAGAGAAAGGAACAACTAAGTCTGCATTTTGTCATCCATTCGGGTGAGAAACGGCACATTTGCATCGAGTGCGGTAAGGGTTTCTACCGCAAGGATCATCTGCGGAAACATACTAGATCGCATATAGCTAGACGTGTTAAGGCTGAATTGAGTATGCAAAATCAAAATGGCGGAACGAGTATGCTGCAACCGAATATAAGCATACAACAGCAAGCTCAAGCCGCCATGCAACAACACCAACAGCAACAACAACAGCAGCAGCAACAGCAACAACAGCAGCAACAACAACAGCAGCAGCAACAGCAACAGCAACAGCAGCAACAACAACAGCAGCAGCAACAACAACAACAACAGCAACAAACAAATCAACAGCAAGTGCAACAGCAACAACACCAAATGCATCAGCAGCAGCAGCAAATGCAGCAGCAACAGCATCTAAGTCAAACACAACAAAATGTTCCTCAACAGCATCAGCAACAACAACCACAACAAAATCAAATGATGAACTGAGGGTGCGAGAGGCAAAGTGGTCTTCAACCTGATGCAACCCTTGCCTCTATAATTGACGTAAGTAGAATCCTAAATGCCTCCAGAAATTTCGTCGCTTAAAACGAGAATTACAAAATATGATTGCATGAATGAAACTGTTTGAGTTCAAAAAAGTAAATTCCTCATACAAGCCATCCTTTCAGATATATCAACCTTGCAATAGACCCTTCCAGATTTCTTTTTTATTTAAAGCCTTAAGTTTAGACCATTATGACCACCTAGCCTTGTTTCTTCAAGCAACGAAGAAATTAGACCATTAAATCTCATTTTCAAGCAAGTGGTACCTTCTACAGGTTTAATTGAGAACCGAACCAAAATGATATTGAAATGCCAAAATGTTAGGCTTGAGAGCACTCAGAGGCTTCTAATTTTTTTAAAGATTTACAATTAAGATTATGTTGACATTATTCTGAACTTATGTCATACATCTGTCACTTCGCACTGACGCCTGAGTTGCAAAAAGTTGTTGCGAAATGTCAAAGTCTACTTACATTATGTATGTGTCAATGTCATTCAAAGTTCAACGAACGACCAACTTGTTAGCCACGGGTAAGCAGAGAGACACATTACAAGATGCTTTAGATTGACATGAAGCGCACTCTGGCGGATTAAAACGAAGGAGAAAATTAATCAGTTTTCTTGCCAATAAATTGTTATACATGTGTTTACACAGAAATATTATAAGACGCTTTAAAATGACATTTAGTGCACTCTGGCGGATAAAATCGTAGCAAAAAATGGTGTCAATTCATTGCAAAAAATTCCTGTTTTTATTTTATACGTACTTTTCAGTTGTCTTGCCAATAAATTGGCTAAAGAAATTGTCTATTACCAACATCCTGTCAAAGCTTAATGTCCAGAAATGTTGTTTATGAATTAACGTGAGATGAAGTTTTTATTGTTTCCTATTGTCAAACCTTTCAATGGCCGCAGACTATGACTAAGACAAATAGCTATAGAAACTTAACTTAACTTGAAACTTAATTTTAATATTTTGCTTAGCCAATAACAATAAAAAACTAGCAAACCAAATTATTTTATTTGATATGTGATACAATATAATAAATATAATTAAAAAAAAATGAAAAGCAATTGTTTATACTTTTTATTATTTTTATATAATATTATGTAGAACAAATTTTAATTATTTTTTCAAAAAAAAAATACATATTGCACTCAAAAATAAACAAAGTAGATAAACGTTATGTTTAAGTCACAATAAAATTAAATGCATATACAGAGCAAAATATATTTTTATATTAAATACAAACAAAATGGATAAGTTCCACATATATAATGTAAGAATTAAATAAGTAATTGATGTATGCAAACTATGTAAATGTATATAACAAAATGAATGTTTACTATTAGAAATATGTATTTTTACAACGCTAAAAAATAAAAAAAAAAAATATACTAAATACAACCAAACAAAGGAGGCACTAATGTCACTTTGAAGTTTATGTCTCGGAAGTGGCATTAAAAACCTCTTTTATGTATAAATAATATAAAACTTATATAAGAAAAGCAACAAAACATAACAAAGATAAATAAATAACATGTAGAAATGAATAAGAATATAATGTGAAAAGTGGTGTGTCAACATTATAAATGAATTGTTTCATAGCAAAGAGTAAAGAAGTTGACGAAATAAATATTTTTTAAACTACAATTAAGAAATGTTTTATTAAAAACTTATACAAAGCCCTCATTTTGTATGACTTGATTTAGTCAAAACTTCTTACACACTAAGGTCATTTGATTTATATCATTTTCCCACCGAAATGAAATTATAAGGACGACGTTTACACTGACTTGAAAAAATTCATATGTCAAAGTTTAGAGGAATCATAAAAGACGATTAAGTCCCATTTTATACACATCGTCATATGCCGCCGCGTGAGTAAGTATTTAGGCGAAGGAGTTGGGTAGTAAAATGGGTCAAATGTATGTTTGGCCTAAGCAAGAGTGAGGGCGTAAACAAAGTTACTTTTTCACACACTGTCGCGTGACGCTGAATGAAAGTGTGAAAGCTACAGGCGGACCCAAAAGGGAATTCATGGAGAACTGGCGTCATATGACGATGTGTATAAAATGGGACTTAGAAGTCTGGCCTGGTACTTATGGTCCGTATTATGGTCAAAACAGATGTGCAGCCTATTCGCATGCATATTCCTAAAAAAGATGCTTAGTTTCATTTCTGTCACATCAACAAACGAAAAAAAAAATAAAATAAAATATATCTGGCAATACTGATATATAACACACTTGTTAATCAGCGTTACCGCTTTTCTTTCTGTGCGACTTTTGTTTAAAATATTAAAAAATGCTAACTTCTGAGTGTTAAAGCATAGTACGCAGCTCGAGCTCGAGCTAAAATTTAGCTAACATGTGTCTCCACAAACGTTAGCTAAAATTCCAGCTAAATTTTGACAAACGAGCGTTGTGGAAAAAAACAGCTGTTCTCTTGTTTAACTGAATGTAGTCACATAAAATTAAAGAGGGTGATAAGGAGAAAGTCGTATAGGATAATTCTAGTAAAAAACGACTCTTTATAATATTTCTTTTATATGATTAATATTATAAATATTATATTTCATATATTTGTGTCTATTCAAAATAACATATAATTCTTTAAACAATTTTTTGGTGTGGATTAAACCCCGACGATTCCCTCTTTTAGCTATGGTCTATTTAAATTAAGCTCGAATAAATGTGCCGATCAATTTATCTGTCCACTAAATTTTCACACAATATGAAAGCTGCGTACAAATCCTTGGCTAAATTTTAGCTCGGCTAAATTTTGGGGAGAATTTTGTATGGGAGCTAAATCTTAGCGCGAGCTGCATACTAGGCTTAAGTTTTCAATTAATATAATTTCTGTCGGATTTGTTGAAATTTGTATTCTCCAAATTCAATATTCATATAAAATTTGATTCAGTGGAACTCCACACTGCACATTTCTACAAAATCGTATTTTAAACTGACATCTCTTTCACAAACAATCAACTGTAACTTTTGCCGTTGAGTGTCGCTTATTGGCAGTTCCGTTAGGTGCTTTTTGTGTCTTATATATCAAATAGTTCCGAACGAAGGAAATATTTTTTGACAGCAAAGTTGATATTGATATATTTTTCTGAGAAATCCTGTTCAATTTCCTGAGAAAACGGAAATCTCAGAAATTTATTCTGCGAACAAAAAAACTAATAACTGAATAAAAAAAGATTTATTCGATTTTTTTTTGTTTACAGAAAAATTCGTCCCCACTAATAAACATATCTATTTATTATTCTTATTAGCATTCGAGCCTCAATTGCAAGAAATCCAATGTATTTGACAATGAACTGTAGTATGTGCAACACCTTAATAGAAGATGACTTGTGGATGAATAAATTGCATATGACAAATGAACATTTGTTATTGTTTCAAAATGAATTCTGAAAAATTAAGGTTATGGGTTAAGGCTTGTGTTGCACTTTGTTTAAAACTGCGAGCAGCTAATATATTTTTTCAAAAATATGAATTTGAATGTTTTATGGGATACAATTAGAAATAATGTCACATACATATGTATGTATGTATATATTTTATTACGTTTAGAAGCTCTGCTTGAATTCACATGGGTAAGATGATGTTGTCTTATGATATTAGATATATTGTTTAGATATAAAGAAAATGTATAATAAAGTTTAAAAGAATTTAAAAATGCTTGCTTGACATCGCTATGTCTCTATATATATATGTATATATATCTATATATATCTAAATACATATATGTATAAATATGGATGTATGTTGGCATGTATGTCCGGTATGGACTAAACCGACCAACGGATTTTTATGAAATTTTCAGGGTAAATAAAGTTTAGTTCAGGTTTGGCTGACCCACCCCGTTGTTAAATGTTATGTCCTACTAGCATTTATTTTCGCATTTCACATTAAAACATGTTTTTCTAAAGCGTAGTAACACGCGCCGGGAACAACTAGTATTTTTTATTAAAAAAAAAACTATCTACACGAATCTTAATACCTGTGAAATGAACATACATGTTCATTTAGTAAAATTTCTTTAGATTTTAGAAAACTCAAAAACCTCCTCGGAGCCCAAAAACTTATCTGAACATGATTTACTATATCTGTAAAAGCCACTTTGCCTTTTAAATCCATTAATTTGCAGTTTTTTTCAAATGACAAAAATTATAATAATACCACAAGTCTGTATGCTAAATCTGGGAAAATTAAATTAAAATTGCAATAATTTGCAAATTGTTCAAATAGTGTGCAGCAACCCTAAAGGCTTAACTGTAATATAAGTTTCCATGAACTATAATATTTTACTTCAAAAATTGCATACACAAGATGGCGGACCACAAATGACACACAAGTGAATTAATTCATCGCCATCCAAAACAAAATGAATTCCATGAGACAAAAAAAAATGAGAAAAACAACAACTCTGTGTACAATACAATTGAAAAATAAAATATGGTCGTGAGGTTTTTCTCTGAAGTGAAATCCGTTCGTCATCGCACACGTTCGCAGTCAAATTGAGAAAAATCGAAAAAAATTGCTTAAAAACTACTCCAAAACATAATCAGCATTGAATTAAACATAAAACAAACATAATTTTACAACATTTTCATGAAATATTTCATTGAAAACCAACTTTTCATGTAATGGAAAATTTCATTAAAAGCCAGGGTGGAAGAAAAACGAGATAAAGAAAACAAGTAGAACAAAAGGAGGCAATATTAAAGCACAAAGAGGAAAAACGCAATAAAAAAGAAAAAAAATCAAGACAACAACGACGGCGGTGGTGACAGTGTGACCAAGACAACCAGCAGGGAACAGCGAGAGTCACGAAAACGAAAAAGGAACAACTATGACAATCAAACCAGTTGGAAGCCAGAAGTCTAGCGATGGCGGAAAGAAAGAAAAAAAAGACTCCCATGGTCATGTTCAGGTCGTCGGAGGAGGAGAGGCTCCAAATCAAAATGTCCGCTCCACACATCGCAATGTCGTAATCGACAGCCATGCAGCGCAGGTGAGTGTGAATGTTTTGTATTCATAATAATTCCTTTCCTTCCATATAGAGTGAAGTGCAGCGATAGATATCGGAAAGCATGTGCTATTTGTGTTGTCAATAGTTTCTAGCGACAATGGCCACCCACATCTCTCTTCCAGGGGTGGGTGATGCTTGTTTAGGGAGTTTGTTTATTTTTGTTTTTGTATTACATTGCTCCTGGGTTGGGGTTGTGTGTTGCGGCGGATGGGGTGAAGGCTGTGCGCGAAGTGTAAAATGGTATACAACGCACGAAAGGTTGCTCTTCCTAATGGAATTTATATGTTCGGTTTTAGATAGGAAATGGATGCCACTTCGCGTTTAGGAAATGGCGAACATATGTGCTCGGTCGTTGGTGTTAATTGCATTGCAGAGAGAGTGCTCCGTAGAGGAAGGAGTGAGGTCATCTCTTTGTTCAGGTTAAATGGTCGGGTGGTGTGGTTCTGTGGGCGAAAAGCTGTTCTTAACAATTCGGCGTCATAGTCGTGTAGGTATAGTACTCCGGACTGATTCTGAAAGGAGAAGCCATGATGGGCTGTATCATCTCATTTGGGTTATGAAAAGCATAATGTTTAGACAGTTATATATTAAAAAAAGTTGCTTGCCTCGCTAAAGTCAGTTTACGGACGATAATTTTTCTTGATAACGTGATTAGAAAACATTGATGACACCAAAACCAACATACAGCCCGTTAACTCACACCATATACACTTATAACGTAAGAAAATATAGTACTAAATATACTACTAAATACTAAATCTAGTACCAAAATACTATTGTACCATAAAAAAGGTCCAATCGGCACCAGTTTAATATATATTTAGCGGTACCCGGCGTGCGTTACTACGCCAAGCCATTTAGTTTCTCCCAAAAATACAAATTTTATTTTTTCTGGGTTTACTGATCAGGCTTATCACAGATTCTATCGTAACAAATCTTCGAATGAGATCGTTTCTTTTATAAAAAAATGTGCACTCGAAGTAAGCCAGTAAGTAAGCTCTTCTCGCAAGGAATGCTCATCAGTTCACCCTTCAGCCCAATTTCGGACGTACCGTGAAATATAGAGATTGTTTTTTAGCCGTACAACACGAATTTGGAATAATTTACCCGGCGGGATTTTTCCGTGCCATTTTGATCTGCAAGCATTCAAAACCAATGTTATGGACACCTCCTGTCCTTCGCCTCCCTATCTTCCTAATGCCCGCACAGTGTGCTCTACACTAAAGGGAAACAAATAACCCCTTGTGCGGGCGCTAATTATTAAAAAAAAGAGTTGTTACTCTACGAATGATCAAAAAATTGTGTTCACAGAATCCGAATGGAAGCGAAAAAAGGATTCGCTCCCATTCTTAATTTCGAAATCTGTTGTTACGGTCAAATCACCTTCAATAAGTGCTGTGCTGATATTTTTGGGAGAAGGCGGCTACCAGCTTGGCAGTTTGGTGCTGGTGATAGGTACCAAAATCTACGAACTCTAGCAGATTTTTTCACTACGAATGGATTCTGTAATGAATTTTTCGGGATTCGTAGACAATTTACGATTACAATGGAATGGAATGTTAATAAATGTAGAATAAAATGAAGCAAAAATTAAAAGTCACAAAAATAAGTATCAAAGTTATAGAATTTCTTATGCAATCGATGAGAATTTACTCGCAACCTATTCTGATGGAATCCCTGTAGAATTTTATAAACATGCTACCCCTGAGTTCTTGGAGTATATCCTACAACTTCTAAATAGTTAGAATATTCTGTGAGGAGACCACCCCTGAAAATTTTCATTTTTCTAGAATTTCAGCTTTTTATAAATTAAATAAATTCAGATCAATAAGCTTAAACAATACTGTGATTTATGGGACCTTAAAATATATACTTCAAAGTCTAAAATAATGGTGTTTAGATCCACTAACAGATCTATTGGTTATGAGCGTAATTGGTGTCTGGATGGTGAAATCATTGAAGTTGTAAGGGAATTCAAATATCTTGGGTATTTAATGACATACAACATGAATATTCACGCTCATATTAAAGCTAAGATAGTTGCGGCGAAAGCTGCAATAAATACTATGTGGTCACAGTTTTTTGCCAACAGTTTTGTGGACCCAGTATCAAAATTCAAAGTTTTCAACGCGACGGTTAGTAGCTGTCTTTGCTATGGAAACGAGGTGTACGGATACGAGCAGTTGGAAGAAATGGAAAACGCAGAAACGTTTTTCTTCAAACGAGTTTTCAAGCTACCTTCTAACATCCCCAATTACGCCATTAAGCTTGAGTCAGGTTTAGCCCCAATATTTTTGAAAAACTTAAAAGCTCATGCAAATTACATGGTAAGAGTTATGAAGAGATCTAATCAAAACCTACAAAAGCGGATCCTTATGATCTGTTTTAGATGTGGCTATACTCCTATAAAAAACTGGTATTTGCAATGTCATTCACAGTGGACAATGTAGAAGCACTGAAAAATTCGTTGTACGAATGCATATCTAAAATAGATGATACAATATATGAGAAGTGTCTTGTACGAGGGAGAGAATCAACCTCCAGAAGTACATATAGGCAAATCACCTAGATTATGGTTGATTATTTTAGGCAAAAGTTTAAAATGTCAGAAATGAGTACGATTTTCAAGGTTAGAACTGAATTGCTTGACTTGAACTATAAGCCACACAGAACAGATCTTAACCTAATTTGCTCACTTTGTAATCTTGATCAAAACGAAGATGTTTTCCATTTCTTAGCGCTTTATCCAATTTTACAGGAAATCCGAAGACTATTTTTGATCTAGTTTTCTTTCGTTGGAGGAATGTGTCAGTATTCTAAAAGGAGATCGTGATTGGAAGACTCTTATACGCTATGTTTCACATGCACACAATTTTCGAAATGATTATTTGAGTATGTTTTGAGACCCAATGGAACATAAATTATGGTTCAAATCTAAATTAATATACATTATACGCAGTTCCTTTAACAATCTATAAAGATTAAGCTCAATAATTTTTGTTTTCGCTAAACTAAAAGCTCATTAATTTATTTTTGTTTTGACTAAACTAAAAGTCCCTTTTGTTAAATCAATTTTAAAAATTAAATTTGAATATTCTTTTCTTTTTTTTTTAAATACTTTAATTATGTATTATGTTTTTATACATTTAATTTTTTACTTTGTTTTTATATAACTTATTTTTCTCTCTCTTTACTGTAATTTTATTTGATTTTTATCCGGCAGACGGCTTACTAAGCCATTCTTTGTTACTCTTTAAGAACAAAATTATGTGTCTTTTTAATTTTGAAAAAATAAAGCAAATAAATAAAAAAAAATAAATAAAATAAGTATCCAAGTAAATTTGCAATCAATTTTCTTCCTACAATTCGCGCTGATCGTTCGTGCGAGCGATTTTAATGTTCCAGTTGGCTCCACTGTTCTAGTCAGACAACTCCCAAAGGAAGGTATGTCTAGATGTTTGCTGGGTTATTCCACCCTACAAAGCTGATCGATGAGCCGATTCAAATCCAGATGTTGTTGGGCAAGCCGCCCATACTCTCCACTTGTTTCTTTCTTCTAACCCTGATAACTAACTCTACGATTAGTGTAACTTCACCATTTGGCACTTTTCAGCAAATTTCTCGTCCTCCAATCAACCAGGATCGTTTGGCAATACGAGAAAATCAACTGGGATGGTTTGAATAATTTCTTCCGTAAGTTTTACTGGCAACTATGCCTGCTCGATAGTGACATTGATGCCAGTGCTGAATTGATCACAAATGTGATTTTTTTTTATGGATGCGTGCTTTTTCCCCTTAATCGGTGTGTAAAGAAGCTATCAGGCTCAAAGAAATAAGTTTGCGATTCTAAAAAGACAACCCAACAGAGGAAAATCCGGAAAAGTACATACAAGTTAAGACTCATGGCCAAAATTATGGCAAACAAGTCTGCAATGTCCCAAAGGCTGTTAAAATATTTGGTCATTTGAAAAAATGTTAAAAACTCTTCAAAATCTTCAGAGAAGAGAAACTTGCTCGCTACCCATTTTGTTGCTAGCCCTACGGTTCCTTACAGGAACGTTGCCCCTCCTATACTTAGAATGTACATTTTTCCATGGGACTGATTTTTTCCGCATTCGTACAGTAGCAAGAGTTCTCAATGTACACAAATCCGTCGGCCCAGATGACATACCCCCTTTCTAATAGAGTTGTTTTTTTCATGCATGTCAAAGCCCCTGCGTAAGCTTTTTCATAGCTCCTACTTTTCTGGAATCTTTCCCTGAAGATGGAAAACATCATTTGTCCAGCCTTTCCCTAAGAAAGTTTACCGTTCAATACAAGCTGTACTGAACACTTTCAATTCTGATTTCCACCTAATACATAAATGCTGATGTACCCCAGGGCTATGTCTGTCTCAGACTCTCTTCCCCAATTTAAAAGCATTCAAAACTAATGTTAATCGACACCTTCTGTTCCACCTTCCCTAATTTCCTAACACACTATCCCTTGTGCGCTTGATTATCATAAATAGAAAAAAAATCCGTCCATATGACCCGGGCGAATAAAAAACAGTTATATTTGTATATAATGGACTTAAAGCCCGTGGAGCTGATGAACTCTTCAAAGCTGCAAGCGATGATTTTGTAAGAAGTATTAAATTAATCATAAGCAAGATATGAGCGCAGGAGTGCAGGCCCGATGAAGGGAACATCAGCATTGTTTTCCCAAGCCTTAAGAAAGGCTTAATCGCCTTCAGGATTTTTTTCTCTTGTACTCTGATAGCTTACAGCCACTTTTCAAATACCTGGTATGTTCAAATCAGTGCGGTTTTAGGTGGACCATTATCCACTTCCATTACGGCGGATCTTTCAGATCTTTCAAATAACTCAGAAACTTCAATCGGTTGCAACCACATTTCGAAACCGGGTATAACAGCCAAGCTAGTATACAGAGCAATGTCTTATTCAAGCTCGTCCGCCTGTGCAGAACGATGTAACCATATGCTGTTCCGTCATGGCCGGTAACATCAAAATCTTAGGCCAATAAAATACTGCAAAGAAGTGAACACTGTCAAAGGAGGACGCCTTAGGTTATTTCAGGAACTTTACGAGCTAAATAGCGAGACACATCTACCTAAAGACTAAAAATCGAACGGGGTCATAAAGTGTAGAGGAACACTAATGCTAGTGGCAAATCTTCGAATGCATCAGGGCGAACGGCGCAGTAGAGGAAGAAATTTCTAAGAAATTTCTTAGGATATTGAACTTAATATTTATCTTTTGTTAATAGCCTTGGCTCTGATAAAGAATCGCTTTCCGATAGATCAGCAAAATCAAGAATCATTGCGCGTGGTTAGTAGTCGGATGGGGGACCGTCCGAAAACCAACTGCGTGCTGTTGACATTGACATGTGTTTTTCTGTTCTCTGTTTTCCGTCTCTCTCTTTTTCTGTTCTGTCCTGTATCAATGTCATCTTGAGTATCTTGTGTTGTCCCATGGCCGCAGTAGCCAGTGCTCGTTGTGTGTTGTAATATTTTTTTTTTTTTTTTTATTAATTTTCACCCGTTGGTCGCTTATTAAGACTAACAAATAATATTTATTTATATATTTGTTGTCAGAGTCCACAACGTCGTGGAGATGTCTATGAAGAAATTCCTCGCCGTCGACGTAGCCCTCACAAGAAGTAAGCATTTCCCATTGAAATTCGAACAAATGTGTGGATTAATTGTTTATTTTTTAGCAGTGCTCGATCCAAACGCGAGCAACAAAAACGTGAGCGGGAAAAGATTCAAACGGCTGCCCAAAAATGCATCAGTCCCCATCATCAAGTATGCGTTCCAGCTTTGGGCAACAAATCTCCAGGCGAGCAACAATCTCCCTTGGCAGCAGTACCATGTCAGGCACAAACTTCAGTCGAATTAACAACAGCAAGTATCATAAAAGTTGTCGAAGAAGCCTATTCTGGCTATAACAGTGGTGATGAACATCTTCGCAATAAAGAAGACTTTATAACTGCCGATGAATGGAAACTCCGTGACGAGCAATTTGAAAGGCTTATGTCTGAGCAAGGATTCATTTTGCAAAACATCGAAGAGGATGGTGCTTGTTTGTTCAGAGCAATATCTTTGCAAATCTATGGTGATGAGGAGATGCACGATCAGATTCGTCAACAGACTATGGACTATCTTGTGAGCTCAGACATTCGATGTACTTATTTTAGGAATTTGTCTTGATAAGGTTGTTTTCTTGTTTGTTTATTTTCAGTATAAAAACCGTGAGTATTACTCGCAGTTTGTCACTGAAGACATAAACAGTTATATAAAGCGCAAACGCAAAAAGGATTCCCATGGCAATCACATTGAAATCCAATTGATGTCGGAGTTGTATAACCGACCTATTGAGTTATATTGCTACAAATCAAGTAAGACAATGTGGCGTCTGATAAGTGGATCATATCAGTTTTTTCTTTAAATTAATTTTTTCAGTGCCGATTAATATCTTCAATTCGGAGCAGCAAAACAATGGATATCCTCCGTTGCGATTGGCATATCAACGTGGATCTCATTACAATGCAATTATTGATCCATTTAATGCAACTGTTGGTGTGGGGTTGGGTATAGCTGGGTATAAGCCTGAATTGCAGACAAAGGATGCGATGGTTCTAAGTGAACAACTTGAGATTGAACAGGTTTGTTCGATTAAAGATTTGTTAGCTTTTATTAAGAACTCCTTTCCCAGACAATGTTTGAGGACAAATTAAAGACAACAGATTGGGAAGCCACAAACGAGGCAATTGAAGAGCAAATCGCTCGTGAATCCTACCTCCAGTGGTGTCGAGAAAATATGCAGCAAAAAGTTAGCGGAGACCTGGAAACAACAACCAGCTGCAATTATGCAAGTGGCAGTGGATGTGCAGGTGCAGCATCTTCCACAGCAACGGTTACTTCAGCAGAAGCGGCTTCAACTCCATCGCCCTCAAAACACCATCAACACCAACTCAGGAGCTCTACATGCACTGTTACTAATGATAATCTCAATTCTTCGACGTCATCTACTTCCTCGATTAGATCATTGCCGCCTGCTCCAGCGTCATCTCCAGTTTCTACAGAATCTGCTCCAACATTGACCCCAGCAGCAGTGTCTGCTTTGAATGTTGGCAATTTATCGCCTAAGTCATTGACTGCTTTCGCCCAAAGCTTGCGAAAGGATTCGGAATTGTGTTTTGATAGTGATGACACCGACATGAGCAGCACTAGTTCTATTGATCCCTCGGGTGATAAAAAAGCAAATCGTGCAAAAAAATCAAAGAATCGAGGTGCGACTGCTCGCCTTAGCAAGAGACGACGGCGAGAAGTTTCCGGTGCCGTTGGGGGTGAAATAGATGAGGAAAAAGAGTGAGTATTTATTTTAATTAAAATTGAGTAATTAATCTAAGCAATTCGAATTTACAGCAATTTTAAAAACGAAAAAATAACTGCACGAAAGCAGCAAAAAGCAGCATCCTACTGTGATTCCGAATCAGATCGCTCAAGACCAACCACCCCAATAACATGCTCACTCTTCTTCACTGATAATTCCAACGCTCAACAAAAAACCGAAGAGAAGCCTTCATCTTCACCAGTACCATCTTCATCATCGCCCGGTACATCTAAACAATTTTCCCGCAACGATGCTGCCTTCTATTCAAGCTCACCGCCTCCAGCCGCATCATCAATTCAACAACCATTGTCGACATTCTATCAATCCTTGTTAGAGTCGTCATATGTTGCTGACGGAACATCAGATGGTACTCAAACATACTTAAATCAAATGCTTTTCTTATATTTTCACATTTCTTCTTACGCAGCAGGTTTTGCACAGCTTTCTGAAAGTGAAATGCTCCAACAAGCCATCCAACTTTCTACACAAGAATATCTCGAAGATCAGAAGCGAAAAGGAGGTTTACTAAGTTAAGTTTAGCGAAGGCAAAAAAAGAAGACAAAAAAAACAACTGCATACATTTATAAATATTTTTAACCGATCTTTCTATTTTCTACCAACACAAACAAAACTATAACCAATACACATAAATATACATTGACTTTGAATTTTTGAATCAATAAGTCGTCTCTTTGAATATTAGATTCTAGAATAAAATAACAACTAAATGGAAACAAATAAAAATTCGCAATGTAAATTGAGCTTACATGGATTTATCAAAACAAAAAACTTATATAAATAAATATCATAGTATTGAACAATTAAGTAGAAATAATTACATATTAAAACACAGTACACTATTATTAACCTACGATTTCAAAATCTATCTTTTATTGACTGGCAGATGCTGTCGAATTATTTGTTCTTTTTTGGTAAGAAATTCTGTTTTTTTTTCTTTATTTGAGTGTTGCTTGTTATATATATGTTTTTTTTTCTTGTTTTCCTAGCTGCGATAAAGAACTTTTGTTTTGCTGCATTATTATTTTTTGTTTTTTTTTTTTATTTGCAGTACCATTTAATATTGTTAAATTTTGAATAGCACACTGTTTAATGTTATGGTGACATAGAATTTATGAATTACTTTATTTTCTTTTATAACTAGTATAGTTACATACAAAAATATTAAATTAAAAAATATGGGATATATTATGAAAAACACAAAAAAAAAACAAATGTAATTATTATTCTAACTATAAACTCTATTCAATAATATAATATAAACTGAGCCGAGCGTTTTTTTTTAAATGCCCAATTATGGCTCTTAATAAAGATATAAGATAATGTATTTTAATGAAATTACATCTTATTGTATTTTATTTTTTTTTTGATGAAAAAAATAAAATAAATTAAATTGAAAAATTATTAAAACATGTTTTTTTAATTAAAACAAAACAAACTAGTGTAAGAAATGATAGACAACACCCGAAGGAAGGTATGTTGAGATTTTTGCTGAATTAAACCAACCCGAATTCCCGACATTGCAGGCCAAACCGCCAACACCCTTGACTTGTTTCTTACCTCTGACCCTGATAAATGCACAATTTGTTTATTACCGCCTCTGGGCACATCTGACCATTGTGTCATCTCTGCGAATTTCTCGTGCCAACCCTCTCCAGTTAAAGGAAAAAAATCCCAGGAGAACCATTTGGCAATACGAGAAAGCCAATTGGGACGGTCTAAATAACTTTTTCAGGACCTTTAACTGGTCACTATGCTTCCTGGGTAGTGACATTGATGCCAGCACAGACATGATTACAAATATAATTCTTTTAGGGATGATAAATTCTATCCCAAATAGATCGAAGAGTATCAAAATTAAGGATAACTCATGGTTTGATTCGAGCTGTAAAGAGGTTATTAGGTTACAAAATGTAAGTTTCCGTTATTATAAAGGCAACACCAACGAGGAAAACCAGAAAAAGTTTCAACAAGCTAGAAAGGCCTGTAATGTTCACATTCGAAAGACTAAATTTTTTTATGAACAAAAAATTCGGCAAAAAATAGTGCAATGTCCCAAAGGCAGTACAAATTTTTGGTCATCTGTTAAAAACGTAAAGAACTCCTCGTCATCATCGGTTCCTACGCTTGTCTTCAATGGTACTCCTGTTGTCAGTTCTCAAGAAAAAGCAGATCTGCTTGCAGCCCAATTCGCTGCAAACTCAACGCTGCCAACAGGTGTTAGAACTCCTCCTGTACTTGAGAGCGTAAATGATTTCATGGGACCAATCTTCTTTCGCACCCGTGCAGTCGCTAGAGTCTTGAAAGATCTCAACATTCACAAATCCGCTGGCCCGGATAGTATCCCCGCTATTGTTCTGAAGAGGTGTTCTTCAACGCTGGCAAAACCTCTGCGTAAGCTTTTCCATCAGTCCTATTCCTCTGGGCTCTTCCCGAGTAGATGGAAAACAGCATTTGTCCAGCCCATCCCTAAGAAAGGCGAATCTTCTTCACCCTCAGACTATCGACCCATTGCACTAACGTCCCTTCTTTCTAAGGTCATGGAAACGCTGATTAATTTTCAGCTTAAGAAATATCTCGAGGAACGAAAGCTTCTTAATGACCGGCAGTACGGCTTTCGTAGCAACAGGTCCACTGGTGATTTGATGGTATATCTCACCGAAAAGTGGAACCAATCTCTTCACCGTTTTGGTGAAAGCAAAATTATCGCACTTGATATTTCTAAGGCATTTGTTTAAGTTTGGCATCAAGCTCTGTTATCGAAAATGCGTGCATTTGGACTCGATGAATCTTTTCTTCGTTGGATTAGTAATTACCTTTCAAACCGCTCAATACAAGTTGTGTTGGACGGATTCAAGTCTGATATTCAAAACATAAATGCTGGTGTGCCCCAGGGCTCTGTGTTGTCTCCGACTCTCTTCCTTATATTTATTAATGATTTATTAACTGAAACAACTAATCCAATAAATTGTTTTGCGGACGACAGTACTCTCAGATTTTCATCCATGTTCTTCGGATGAGGAACTGCAACGGCAGCGTATGATAAGTTCATTAAATTCTGACCTTGACAGCATTGTAAAATGGGGAATAAAAAATCGCGTAATATACCCCCAATTCCACTATCCATGAGTGGCACTTGCATCGAAGAAACCGAAAACCTCTTAGTTATCGGTATGTGCATTACAGACCACCTTTTGTGGAATGACCACATGTTTGACGTCGCCAAGAATGCTGCGAGGTGTTTAGGTTTCCTTCGTAGATGCAAAAAGTTCTTCACCCCGTCTGATCTGGCTACAATATATAAAGCATTTATTCGCCCAAAACTGTAGTATAATTCCCACATTTTGGCAGGTGCTCCAATAACGAACGCATTTGAGTTTTCTGGATCGCATCCAAAAAAGAGCATTAAAATTAATTAGTGATAGAAATATTACGGACTCAATTACATCTCTTGAGCGTGTAACGTGTCTTTCACTATTCTATCGTTATTTTTACAAACAGTGCTCAAGTGAAATAGCCAGTTGCATTCCTCCCCTTAAACAATTCAACCGTAATACTCGCTTTGCTAGGAATGCCCATCAGTTTACCCTTGAGCCCAACTTCGGACGTACTGTTAAGTATAGAGATTCTTTCTTTAGTCGAACCACACGTATGTGGAACGCTCTACTTGGTTCGGTTTTTCCCTCCCATTTTGATATGCAGAATTTCAAAACTAATGTCCATCGACATCTCCTTTTTAAAACCTTCCCTTCTTCCCTAATGCTTGCACGGTGTTTAAAAATTATAAGGGTAGAAAAATAACCCCTTTCGCGCGTGCCTATTATATATAAAAAAAAAGACTAAGAGATACAACACATGCAGTCAATAACCACCACACTCGTACCCTATATATGACCGACATCTACCACCAACATCAATGGAACAATGAACAGAAGAATGAAGCAAGGCGGTAGTCAGTCATCGTGAACGTGAAGAGATCAATAGAAGACGACGAGTTCAGTTAGTTATTGTGATCAAATATACGTTTACTCTATAACTTAATTTGTAATAAAAGTATAAGAACTGCAAAATTACCTATACTAGTATGTTAGGTATGTACCTAGTCCTAAAAGTTTTTGCGATGAAGCAGTATTTTGTCAGATTGCATCGTAATCGAAAATGTTCTAAGAATCGCGAAAAATATGTCACAGAATCTAATCGTAGTAAATAATCTGCTACGAAATTAATTCGTAGATTTTGGTACGCACCACCTGCAGCAAGTGCCAAGCTGATAGCCGCCATCTCCCCAAAATATCAACACAGCACTTGTTGAAGGTGATTTGACCGTACCTACCAAGTGATTTCGAATTGAGAATGAGAGCTTTATCCTTTTTCTATTCCATTCGGATTCTGTGAACTTAATTTGTTGGTGATTCCATTCATAAATTCGTTACGATGGAATCTTTGATAGGGCTGACTGTATCGAATCGATCTTTACAACAACCGAACAAATGAAATATGTATGGTTGAATTGGAAGTTGCAACTCGATTATTCCCATCTACCGTAGAGTATCGATCCCCACCCGCCACTTCAGTGTGCAGTCTTCATCTATATTTTCACTGGAACGTATAGAACGCCAGGTTCAAGTAAATTGTGAAATTTGCTTAGGATGTATATGTAGATCGGTCCGAGTATTTTGTCTGGTTTTTAACCGTTTTCCCGATAAAGTGCCGGTGGTTTTTATATATTGATTTATAAACCGCTTTATACACATACAAAGACTTGATCAGCAAACCAAATGTCAAAACCAACTTTAAGAATGAGTGTTTATTAGTGCAAATATTGCAAGCGCTGCGTTATCTTATGGCAGATCATGCAACGTTTGACGGCTAAATTTGAGACCATCGGTAGGCTGTTAACAACAAGCGCACTCGCGTACGTCATAAGCACGCCAGGTTCATTGAGTTCATGGCCAATATCCATTGAAGTTGGAAAAAAATCCAAGGCGATCTGTTTTTCGAAGAATACCAATTGGTTAAATTTGTGTCGTTGTTTATGCATAGCTGAAAAGACGCTATAACTTTGCAAATGGCGGCAAATATCAATTCTTTGTTGAAATTTGTGAAGTATACAGATTCAGAATACACGTCAATAAGCCCTAGAACGATATACTTCTAAAAAACCACCGATATTCGAAAGCAGTATTTCCGCGTCGTCAAATCTCTCGCTTCGGAGATTTCAACTGGTCTGCCAGATCAGCCGGTTTGACCATTCCACACTTTTATGGGTTGGGTACGATTGACCGCATTTAAAAATCTCGTATATTAAAATCCGCATTACGAAATCTCTAATATCAAAATCTCGCATACTGATAGCTCGCAACATTAAAAACTCGCAAACTAAAATCTCGAAATTTAATTTTAAATCTCGCATTGAAATAAAATATTTATTATGCCTTTATTTATTTAATGCGAGATTGTCATCATATTGCGAGATTTTGTTAAAGCGAGAATTTAATGTAAAGCGAGATTTCTAAATAAAAGATTTAAAAAATGCGAGATTTTGTGATGCGAGATTTAAAAAAAGGCGAGATTTCGTTACAAGAGATTTTAGTTTGCGGTCAATCGTACCGCTCCCACTTATTATTGTGGGGTTATTTGAAGGCACCAGGTTTATTGAAACAAGCTTCAGACTTTTGATACCCTTAAAGAGAATATCAGTGAGGAATGCGAACACATATTACCGGAAGCTCTGAAACGACACAAGTGAGAAGTGACAAAATGTTATAAAACAATTACTTTTGCGTCACCCTGTTTTTACTTGCGATTATATGCAAGTAATGCATTCGTGCAAATTAAATTTTTTGAGATAACAATCAAACATGGCATTACGATGATTGAGAAACATTTTTGAGTTACTGGCAAAATTCTGTTAGTCTGTCTGTCTGTACGGATGTATTTTGGACTGTAGCCTAAACGGTTGGGCCAATCGTCTTCAAATTTAAGGTTATTTTAATATTCTAAAGAGGAGTTTTTTAAATTTGTTTAGCTCAAAAATTAACGACACTTGTCATATAACCGTTATGTAAAAACTTATTTCTCTCAGTGTCCTACTGTAGACAAGCATTATATTTTGGTGAAAAAAAAAATTATTACTGTGGGCTAAAAACGGTACCTCCCATAGGACCTTTTTTTTTCTTCGACTTTCTCAAAAACTGGTGATCCGATTACTATCAAAATTGATATTCGATTTAATTTTTTTTGAAATTTTTTTTTGTATTGTTAATAATTAAAAAAATTTTTTTTTTTTTTTGAAAAATCAATATTTTGAAAACGGGTAGGTGAATTTTTTTTTAAAATTTTGTTTTTAAATGTTTTCCATTTTTGTGCTTAAGTTTGTATTCTTAAATTATTTATTTTTTTATTTTTTTGAAAAAAGTAGTTAAGAAAAAACCGTTTTATTTAAAACCGCTCATACGATTTAAAAAATTATCACACTTTCTTACATTTTTTTTATAGAAATAAAGTGGCGTTTAAATTATTTCACTCAATACAATTTAACGTACTTTATTCGAACAATCAAAAGTCAAAAAAATCTAATAAATGCTTTGATGTTCACTTTAATTTTCTTAAATTTTATGCCATAATGTGACCGCACGTGCAATTTTTTTTTTAACTCCTGACTAATAATCTTCTTGTTTTGTATTATTTTTCAATTAAAAACTATTGCGTGAGCAACCTTATCTCCGTTTGCTCCTTAAGAATTGTTCCGGTGGCGTATACGTACTTTTTTTTTATTTGCGAAGTACTACATATAATGCAAATTATGCATTCGTGCAGTTTAAAAAAAATGAGATAAAAATCAAACATGACATTACGATGATAGAGAAACATTTGAGTTACTGGCAAAATTCTGTCTGTCTGTCTTTACGTATGTATTTTGGACTACAGCCTAAACGGTCGTCTTTTTTTTTAAAAATAGATATTTAAAAAACGCGTAAATTAATTTTACATTTTTACTTGCGATTATAGGGACTATAAGGCAAGTTATGCATTCGTAAAAAAAAAAAAAAAATTCTAACAATCAAACATGATATTACGATGATAGAGAAGTCAAAAAAAGTGGGTCCGGAAATTCCGTCCGTCTGTCTGTCTGTCTGTCTGTCTGTCTGTCTGTCCGTATCGATATCTACAGCCTAAACGGTTGGGCCGATTTGATTCAAACTTGGTATATTGTATTTTTAGAGTGCTCTACCCGACAGTTTTTGGAATTGGCATTCTAGCTCCAAAACTAACAGTACCTACCATATAACTTTTATTAAAAAACTTATTTTTCTCGAAAACGGCTCCTACGATTTTGATTAAACTTTCAGAAGGATGTTTTCTGTGCAAAATCTATCTTTTAATTTTAATGGATTTTTCAGAAAAAGTTTTATAACGGTACCTCCCATATGACCGGTTTTTTAAAATCAGACTTTCTCGTTAACTAATTGACGGATTTTGATGAAATTTTTAAAATATGTAGTGTTTTATGATTTAAATAATATTGCTTATCAAAATTTTCAAAAACATTTTTTTTTAAATTTTAATAATTTTTTTAAAAAAATATTTTGTTTTTTTGAATATTTTGAAAACGGATCTATAGATTTTTTTTCAAATTTTTCTCCTAGTATAAACTATAGATTTCTTAAAATTGACATACTAAAAAAAATTTTAAAATATGTTTTCGAAAAGTTTTTCAAAAAAAACATTTTTTTGAAAAAACTGGTCGAACGATTTTGAAATGAAAAATTCATAAAATAGAAAACAGCAAAAGAAATAAGATGGCTTACAACATTTTTTCCAAAAAACGTTATGAGTAGTGTTTTTTTGAATTCATAAATTTTTTTCCCCAACATTTTATTTCATATTGCTCGGCTAAGCCCTAGCCAAGCCATTAGTCAAATAAAAGAAAGTGACAACCTACATTACATACATACTTACGTATTTTAAAGTATTTTTCATCATCATAAAAGCACAGAATAAATAAGGAAGCCTTTGATAAACACACAAAAACAACTAACAAATAAAAAAAACTATTCGATTACTACTGAATCCTATAAATAAACAAAACCACTGTGTTAACTTTTAATATTGTCTCTATACCTACTGGCTTAACAGTAGTTGGAACACGTATCTTAATTTTAGTACCTACCTTCCTTCCAACCTTATTATAGGTACCTAAATCCTTTATAAATTCCATTGGTCCCATATTGGGACGTATAAAGGTCCCTTTACCTAGCATTATTGCCATACTGCTGATTCCGACGAATCTTTATGCCAGTTGTTCAAATTTTTCCATACCAAAATGAAAATTTAACTGAAAAAAGTCCTTTGTATCTTTCTATTAGCCTTTTATTCTATCGTGCCTTTTATTTTTTTTAATGAAGGTTTTTTTGTGCTAAAGTTTGCATTCTTTAATTATTTTTTTAAATTTTTAACAAAAGTTTTTAAATAAAAAACCGTTTTATTTAAAACCGTTACTACGTTTTGAACAAAAATCACACTGTTTCTCATTTTTTTATAGAAATAAAATGGCGTTTAAATTTTTCCGCTGAAATGAGAACAATCAGAAATCACTAAAATCGAATAAAAACTTTGAAATTCTTCTTATATTTATCAATTTTTTTTCGACGCTTTGTGCTGTGACCGCACATAAGAGCAAGTACGTGCGATCCAGTCGTGCAATTGAAGAGTTTCCTAAGGGAGTCAAAACCATTTGGATACTGCGACCATCATTTTAGTTGGAATCTACCAAGAACTGGATTAAAGATTTACTGCTCATCCTTCAGCTCAGAATTTATAAACGCATTATAGAGTGTATAACGGTTTGCACTTTTATAATCCCTCTAAACGGGAAAATATTATTTTTAAAATTTATGCAACGTTTTATAGAGATTTTATAAGCTAAATGCGCTTGAAGGTTGAATTAAGCTTGTATAAATTTATTCATGATCCCCGCCATTTTAATTGAAGGATACTTTCCCTGGAATTAGTGGCATAAAAATGTAATAGATTAGGTTTTCTGATACTATATTAAACACAGACCTTAGATAGAATTAATGCAATTTTGTATAGACTCACTCCCTAAGGGTTTTAGGCATTTGTTTCTTAATCTTTTCTAAAGATAAGTGTTTTCTTTCTCCTCACATACAATTGAGTTCATATTAATTCTTCTCAAATAACAACAAAATAAATCATCGCCCAACCAAAATATTCAATTAATTCTCAATGAGTTATGTCAACCTCAAGGACTATATCAGCAAATATCCTGCTAACTAAACAAAACTATTTGCTTTCATTGGGATGTCGACAAAAAACTCCCGCCCAATAAATTTGGAGCCAAAAGAATTTATCCGCCTACACACAACGTACACACACACACAACTCTTTCATTTGCGTACAACTTTCCAATTAA
This sequence comes from Platycheirus rosarum, assembly GCA_963971375.1. Classification (NCBI taxonomy): domain Eukaryota; kingdom Metazoa; phylum Arthropoda; class Insecta; order Diptera; family Syrphidae; genus Platycheirus; species Platycheirus rosarum. The sequence goes on along the minus strand of OZ020508.1, from coordinate 154,031,680 downwards.
ACGGGGACAATTAATTTGCTAGCAGGCGTCCGACTGCTAGAGTACCTTCAATAACGTAGGCAAAAAATGGTCCACCGGACACGGAAACCCAGCCAGCCTATATGACTCAATAAAAATTGCTAAGGTCAATAAAATGTTCTTTATTGTGCAACAAAACACAGGTTCTGCATGAGGAAGACATTTTTGTTGAATGCACCTTTAGCAGCCAGATATTTGCATACGAGTTATCTGCCTAATGTTTATCGAACTCAACAAAGGACCCTCAGGATGGTGTTAATGGTTGCAATAAGTGCACCACATTTCAGGGTAATTTTCTTAAAAGCTCTGTGGCGTCAAGTTGGTGGAGGTGTTCTGTAATTTGCAACAAATTGAATTAAAAGGTGTATTCATTAAATGAACGGTTGCCAAGGGGTAGATAAGGGCAATAATATTGTATTTGCATCATTTAGAAGGCAGCAAGCTACTTTCATGACGAACAAAAGCGGGAAAGCAGTTAAACTTATTCGTCAAGGGCTACCGATGCTGAACTTTAAAAACTTAAGGGTAATTTGATTCTACCAGTAGAATTTGATGTTCTGAAGAATTTGATGTTGATTTGAGGTTTCCTTGACCTTGTCTGTTTTTATTTAAATTCTTCCATCTCCGGCGGTGGTGAGATATCACTTTATACTTTTACAGGACAATAGAAGCCATTGACATTCAGTTTGGGACTTTTTTCGGTGAATTACAACTGAGGGTCGGTTTTTCGCCTTTTTCTCGTTTTGTGTAGACTTTTTAAGAGCAAAAGATGTGGTCTTAAAATCGTACCATACAAAACTGGACCATGTTTTTTTTATTAAATTTTTTATTGACGAAATGAACAATTGTGTATGAGTACTAAAGACGGAACGATCGACTTTTCATTTTGTTGATTCTTTTTTAAAGCTCAGGAAATCAAAATGGTCTAAAAGTATTTGTGATAAGTAGTGTTTATTTAAGGGACGACTCTCTAGTTGTTTTAATATTTTTCAAGTGAAGAATATTAGATAAGATGTTTGCTTGCTAAGAAAGAAATCCTATTTTTCTAACTCCAAGTGCAAACTAAAGCCCCGTCCGTGGGTTTTAAGTGAGAAAATAGTCACCTAATTCTCGATCCACTGCGCGGAAATTTTTTTTTCCTATTTCTCTAATTCTTTTAACTAGTGTCGTGCAACATCCGGTTGCATTCTAAAAGGCATTGTGCCTTACAGACACATAGTTAAAATATTAAATATTATTACTATTATTTGAGGAATCAATTTCTACCTGAGAATTCCTAAACCGGGAGAATTACTCACGTTTTTTTGGATCAATATATTTACTTTTATATTTCTCTTTCTTATGACCAGTTTTAGTAATTTAGTAATTCGATAGTGGGTGTTTGAAAAAACATTCTTACTTACTTACTTAGGGGGCGCTACAGTTCGGGACGAATCTGGGCCTCAACCAACATGCCTCTCCAGCCAGTTCGGTCTTTGGCTAGCTGCCTCCAGTTTCGCATTCCAAGTTGGTTGAGGTCATCCTCCACTTGAGCGCGCCACCTAAGGCGAGGTCTTCCTTGACTGCGTCTTCCCTCTGGGATGGAATCGAAGATCCTGCGAGCCGGAGCATTGTTGTCCATTCGCTCTACATGACCTAGCTATCTTAAACCTGATATGCGTATTAGTTCTTGGTTGAACCTTCTCCTCCAAAGCCCGTTAACGCAGATAAGACCAGAAATTTTCCGAAAAATCTTACGCTCGAAACGACTAAGGATATCTTCATCCGCTTTAGATAGAGTCCATGCCTCGGCGCCCTAGAGCAGGGCTGGGATGATTAGGGTCTTATACAGTCTCCTTTGTCTTTCGAGAGAGGGCTTTGCTACTCAATTGCCTTCCTAGCCCATAGAAACAGCGATTGGCAAGAGTAATTCTTCGCTTTATTCCTGACGAGATGTTGTTGTCAGATGTTATAGCGGATCCGAGGTATACAAAGTCCTTAACTACCTCAAAGTTGTACCTGTCTATTGTGATGTTTTGTCCAATCCGCCGGTGTTGTGCATCCATTTTTGTGGACAGCAGATACTTCGTTTTGGCCTCATTGACTGCTAGTCCCATCTTAGTCGCTTCAGCTTCAATGCTAGCAAACGTTCCAGTGACAGTTGCCGAGTTCTGCCAATGATGTCTATGTCGTCAGCGTATGCTAGCAATTGCACAGACTTGAAAAAAAATGTCCCACTACAATTGAGTATTAAATTGAAGAAATCGCCCGATAGCGCATCACCTTGTCGGAATCCTTTTTTGACGTCAAATGCTTGACGGAGCAGCGAGAGTTCTCCATCGTCATTCTGCACAATCTGACGAGCTTCTGGGGATGGCTCTGTATAGCTTGTCTCTATAAATGCTATCGTACGCGACTTTAAAATCGATAAAGAGGTGGTGGGTATCGATTTGGAATTCTTGGGTAGTTTCCAGGATCTGCCGTAGCGTGAACATTTGATCGATTGTGGACTTTCCTGGTCTGAAACCACACTGATAGGGCCAATCAGGTTGCTGACGAAAGGTTCACATAGTACGGCAGAGAGGATCTTGTAGGCGATATTCAGGAGACTTATTCCTCTATAGTTGGCGCAGTTTAGAGGTTCTCCTTTCTGGTGGATCGGGCAAACGATGCTGAGTTTCCATTCTTTAGGCATACTTTCTTCTGACCAAACTTTAGAGATGAGTTGGTGTATGCACTCCACCGTTCGCCGTTTAACAGTCTGCAGAAATGGTCCTTCCATGTACTCAGCACCGACTGTGACTCTACTACGAGGTTTCCATTCCTATCTCTACAGGCTTCTGTGCGGGTTTTTTTCCTTGGCACGTTCTTTTTACCTGTTGGTAAGACTTCCGCACGTTGTTCCTGGAGTAGCATCTCTCAATATCTTCGATCGCGCGCTTCTCATCCTCTCTCTTTTCTTCTTTTGGAGAAGCCGGTGTTCTTACCGTCTTTTCTGCTCGTAGAACTCGCGAGGAGCTCTCGGCCTTCTTTGTAGCGCCGCCTCTTTATATGTCTCTTTTTTGGCTGCATGGGCTGCATTCGTCATCCAACCAGAGGTTTCGAAGTAGAGGTCTGGTGAAACCTAGCACATCAGTTACGGCATCTCTGATGGCTTGTTGGCATTGTTGCCACTGGTCTTCGGCACTTGATGCTGGCGGTACTGGATTTCTTGACAGGTTACGGGATATTCGATCGGCATAGGTTCTGGCGGATTCTTACGATTGCAGCTTTCCGACGTCATACTTCCTCACAGTATAACTCCGTTGTTGTGCTGCAACAAGGTAGTGATCCGAATCGATGTTAGCTGCTCGGAAGGTGCGAACATCCAAAATACTGGAGGCATATCTTGCATCGATCGCAACGTGATCAATCTGGTTGACGGTTCTTTGATCTGGGTGTGGCCAAGTCCCTCAAGATGAGGAAACCGTGTGCTTGCAATATGGTGACGTTATGTGCCGCTGCGAAGTCAATTAGCCTAAGTCCAAAAAAACATTCATAGTAGAGTTTTCTCTAGGTTTGCAGGCCTACAAATTTTAAAACTTAACCCAAAGCAATGTACAGAAATAGTCTTAATCGCTCAAAAATTCGACATTTTTTTTTAATTTTCCCAAAAGAAAAGCTAAAAGTTAAAAAAACAACTTCTCAAAGACCTCAAACATCAATAACTATTTCAATAAGCTTATTGGTTCAATGACAGGTCAAAACACCTGCTATCATCCCAGCCAAAATGCCACAGTGCTCATCAATCTCCAAAAGTGAATTTCCATTTTCATATTTTCAAAAGTTATTTTCATACTGAAACCTTTAAATATCAATCCTTTGAAGTCCATTGTTATGAATACTTATTCAATTCAAAGGTTCAAAAACTCCCTCCATCATATCATTTGAAAGGGAAATATCCCCTCAAAGCTTTTAAACAAACTTCCACTTGTTGGACACATCACAATGAGGACTTTCTCCTATTTATGTTATTAACCCCCACCATGAAAATCTTAATTCAAGGTCACACAGTTTTGTTCTCCAATCAAAATGCTGCAAATCATTTTAAGGATTCTAAATAAACATTTCTTTACTGCCACTAGGTTGATGGACACTTCCTTAAGCCTTGAATTCTCTAACTTTCTTAAGAGTATCCATTTATTAAACAAAATATCCCACCGAGGACCAAGTATTTCTTACCTTCATTCTTTAAATTAGTTCTAGGTACCCATTTATCCCACAAGTAATACGACTTGATATCCCTGTTATTAGCGAGCATTGTGGAAGAAAAAAAAATATGTTAATGGTGGTTCCGGGAAGAACAGAGTTGGAGGACAGGATGACTTGAATGTGTTGAACAGACCACTGCGGACTCTCTCAAATAAAATCAAGATGGTTCTACTTTTTTTTTGTATGAAGTTATGAATATTCTAGACACAGATTGAAGGATTATATACCTAAGGATAACTGTGTGTCCATCAATCCCAGGCGAATATAGTTGCAAATAAAATGGAAAGCGGACATGCATGAATGCGTTCCTAAAATAAAAGTTATTATGCGGCGAAGCATTTCCTCTATTCATAGATAATATTTGTATCATTTGGAAAAATGCTTTTCATTAGCTAAGTACTGATAGAGTTTTTCAATTAATAAACGGAAATAGGAAAGGATTGAAAAAAAGAAAATGGATTTTTGTTTTCTTATGATATTCATTGTTTAAACGTTAAACATCAATAGTTCTATGTCCTAGAAATACATTGACTAAACATTGAAAAACAAAATGGACACCAACGACCAAACGCTGTAACTTTTTTTAGATGTTCACATGGAGGAACATGGAGGAGGGTTCGTATCGTTCCATATGCCGCAATCTTGTCTGTGATTTATACTCTCAATCATTCCTGTGTATGTGTTGGGAATCTGCAAGAATGGAAGGGACCTACAATTTAGCGCCGAGTCTGAACGGCTACATAAGATGCACTTTTTCTAGACAAATTGTACTCTTGGATGTTTTGTCAATTCCTCGCAAGAGGAAGGAGCACGGAAAAATATGTTGCTCTGACGGGGAGTCGAATCCCGACCTGTCGCTTAGCAATCCGACATACTAACCACTAAGCCAAGGGGGACTCAAACTCAATTACATCCTAAAATCATCTATCGTCTCAAGAAGATGTCAGAACAGATTAATATTTACTTCACCTCGGTTAAGTGCCGTATTTTTTTTAGGTATTTGTAAACTGATGAACACACCAGACCTAATAATCAAGATTTGCATGGGGTCAAGTACCTATTCTCCTGCCAAACGAACAGTCCACTTGTTCCTATGCCTGTTTACTAGTATACTGAATCCCGTAACTATGCCGTTCTCCAAATGTCAAAAAACATACACCATTTCATATTTAAGCCTCTCCCACAGGAACCGGGAATTTTTCTGGAATAAAAAGTATCATGTATTTCCATCCAGTAACTCTACCCATCTACCTACCAAATTTCATTCAAATCCGTTGAGATGTTGAGGCGTGATGGCGGAACAACCATCCCAACATTGAAAAATACACATTTGTAATACTAGTAGTAAAAGTAATAATAAGTATAAGTACATAAGTATATGCCACGCCCGCCTGCCGCAGCTGTCTACCTCTACCTAGCTGAAGTATACCTTACAACTATGAAGCCGACAATAGGCAATGAAGGTCGACTGCAACTATCAGCCTGTAAGCCACCAAAACTGGAGTACCTCATTAAAATATTCCCTACGGTCCCGACTGAACCGGAGGCGCTCTGGATCGCTTCCTGCGACAGTATTTTGGTCGTAAAGGAGTCGCCTATTCTGTATCAGCCATCGTCTTACTAAGTAAAGATAAGCATTGGAACGCGATGAAATGGCTTTAACGTGTTATTTCGAAGTATTAATTTTGGAGGTAGTAAGCCCCGAAGGTTTTGCCAATAGTAGAGGTTATCACCCTCACAAGGTGACTTCAAATCATCTTAATCAAAGAGTTATTTATCCTGTTTAGTTTAACCCCGTTTTATAATAGGATCTCGTTGGGATTGTAGTGTTTGGGGTTCTGCGTAGTACAAAAAAGGAACAAAGTCATTGTCTTTCAAACACCCTAATCTTTTCCATTAGAGATGGCCAAAGCCAATTTTGTCTAAGTCATTTATGGAGTTACCTAAGGATGATTCTGATTCGTCTTTACATATTTTAGTAAGTCATTGAACAAACTTTCACACAAGATTTAGCTACAAATATGTTTTTGCAATTTTTTTGTATAGTGGGTTCAATCTTATTTATTAAAAAGCTTATTTAATTGCCCATCAAACTACCTTACAGTTTATTTTGGAGTACCGCAGGGTAGTTTTCCAGGTCCTCTTCTATTTACTTTATTTATCATTGGATAATATCACAATTTGTAAAACTATTTCTACTATCCGTGATTTTGAATTGTTGCGCAATGTAACTTTAATTAATTTTTCGAATATTGAGGACGAACGGATTGTCTCATAATATCAATAGCTACATATACAGTAGCGAGCAAAAAAATACAAACGCAAGACTATGCTCTTGATTTCAGCAATAACTTAGTTATTTTATGTATGGAAAATTTCTTCAAATTTTCCATACGTTTCTGAAGTTATTTTGTTTTAATTAAACAGGTTTAATTTTTACCGAATCTTATTTCTAGACTGTTATTAAATCAAAAATGTTTCTAAAGGTGGATTTTAAGACGAGCAAAAAAATGCAAATTCGTAAAAATAATTGAAAATAACAGTTTTATTCATATTTTTTAACAATGTTTGTTGTGTAAATATTCTAATACTTTGTTGCGAAGCCTTTATTGGAAATTACAGCGCGCAGCCTTCTTGGGTTTGAGTCTATTAAGGACTCCAATAAGCAGGGAGATATTTGTTCCATTCCCTCGTCATTTGTTCCATTAGCTGTATGCAATTTGAATTTCTAATCGTCCGATCTACAAGTTCTCATAAATTTTCTATGGGATTGAGGTCGGGGGATTGGGCTGGCCACTCCTCTTGTAAGAAATTTATTACCAACAAGCTGGTGTGTTTGGGGTCATTATCGTGTTGAAATATGTTGTTGTCAGGCATATTCGACCTCAAATGTGGAAGCATATTGTTCGCCAGGATTCCTTGGTACATTTCTGCATTCATCCGGCCGCTTACTTGGCATAATGGACCAACTCCTTGACGTAAAAATGAACCTTCAAAACAACCTCATTATGAATTTGATGTAACGAGTGTTTAAAATTGCTTACCCCAAACCATTACCGATACTCCTCCATGTTTAATTTTCGGAACTTGATACCTGGGGTTGTATCTTTGACCTGGGGGCCTTCGCACGTGGTGAATCCCATCTGACGAGAACAAGTTAAACTTACTTTCATCGCTCCATAAAACCTTTGCCCATTGCTCGCTCGTCAAATGGATGTGACGCTTTGCAAAGTCGAGCCGCTTCTTCCTTTTGATGGAACTGATGAAAGGTTTTCTTGCTGGTCGTCTTGCAGACAGTTCCGCCTCCTTCAATCGTCGCCTTACATTGTGTACTCCCACGGTAACATCAAAACGCTGGTTTAAGTCCTGGGTAACTTGCACTTCAGTTTTAAGGGGGTTGGCTTTAACTTGCCTGATCATCTCACGATCTTGCCTACAAGTTGTTTTGCGAGTACCCCCACTACCAACCTTGCGATTGTTGTCCCCTTGTTCCCGATATCGGGCTACAATCCGCGAAATGGTCGATGTTGCTACGCCAAACTCCAAAGCGACGGCCTGCTTAAATCTGCCGTTGTTAACAGCGTTAACAATTGCTTGTTTGCACCCAATCGATAATTGCTTCTATTTATTGCATACACCGATTGATTAAAACGAACAAAAAAAAATTTTAACTTACCATTATAAAATATTTCGCACCCATAAATTAGAAGTGGTATCACCATGGTCTTCGCGAGTACTATTCTTGTTTGACGTGGCATGAATTCCTGAGCAGTCCATAAAGTTCTTAGCGTCCCATAAGCTTTACCCACTAAAGAATTAATATGATCACTCCAAGGCAAGGTTCTGTTGAATACTACTCCAAGGTTTCTACATGTGTTGACAAATTCTAGCGTAGTTCCGTTTAGTATTATGGAGGGAAAATACGACAAATCTAGCTCTTTTCTAGAAATAACTAGACATTTACATTTGTTCGGATTGAGAACCAACCCGTTACTCAAAGCCCAATTGGATATCTTATTTAATTCTTGATTAAGAATGGAAGCGCAGTTTTCGATTAGTCCTAAAGGACAACTTCTGTAGATTTGAATATCGTCGGCATAAAAGTGTTTGGAGGCCTGGGTTATGATGAACGATACTTCATTTATGTACAACGAGAAAAGAAGTGGGGACAAAATTGATCCTTGGGGAACTCCTTGTTGTATAGGTAGGAACTGTGATAAACTATTATTCAAACATACGGCCTGCTTTCTATGGCTAAGAAACGATGAAATGAGTTTAATAGCGACAGAGGATAAATTAAATTTTTGACGTAATTTATGTAAAAGAACAGAATGATTTACCATGTCAAACGCTTTAGAGAAATCTAAAAGGATTAAGAATGTTACGTCGTCTTTGTCGAGATCAACCCTTATGTCTTCAATTACCTTAATAAGGGCGGTGGTGCAGCTATGGTGCGAACGAAAACCTGACTGAATTTCGACCAAGAGATTGTTGCGGGAAATAAAATCATTTAATTGTTTTTGCATTAAGCGTTCGCAGACTTTTGAAAGGAAAGGAAGTATTGAGATGGGTCTGAAATCATCACATAACGAGTTTTTAGGAATTGGAATTATTTTACCCGTTTTAAACTGTTGGGGGAAAGATTCCAGAGGTGAGGTTAGAATTAAATACATGGGTAAAATAAAAAAAAGAAGGAATGGTAACACAGCCTTTAAAAAGATTGGGTTTAACTCATCAACTCCTACCGCAGTGGATTTCAGAGCAATAAAACTTTCTACCACATCCATGCAGCTCACACAGGAAAAGCTGAATTGCACATCTGTGGGTTGAGTGGGTGAGCTATTGAGAGGTTCTTATTCTCTTGGAGCTATCGAAGAAGGTACAGCTGCAAATTTCAGATTGAGTTCGTCCTTATTTAAATCATTTGGAAGATTCGATCTTTGCTTCCCTATTCCTAGTTTTCGCAGATTATCCCAGAGTTTGCGACCTTTAGATTTGGTGTTTAGATGATTGGAGTAAAAATTAACCTTGGCACGTCTTATCTCTTGGACAACCTTGTTTCGTAATAATTTGTACGCTCTATGAAGTTCTTCAACACGAAAATGTATCCATCGTCGATAAGCTAGATCTCGCTGCTTCATCAGTTCTTTGATTCTACCTGTGAACCATGGTTTAAAATCACTAGTATTATTTTTTGTTTTTAAAGGAACATATAGATTGAATAAAAGATTTAGATTAGTGTTTAAAAATTCAACTTGATCGTCAGGCAAAGGCATAAGATAGATGTCACTCCATGCTATCGAATTAATATGGTTTACGAGGGATGGGGTGTGAATATTTTTAAAGTCCCTAAACTATTGTTAGCATTTTTTTTTTGCTCGCTACTGTGCATATATAGTTTTATGAGTTTTATAAGAACATTTTCAGTCACTCATTTTAGTTATTTATTAAATGGAGCTCATTCGTCATGTATGGAAAATGAATCTGTTCTTTGTTTATTATTTCATAGTAAGCTTGAGTTTGTTCAGTACATCCACTTCATATCAAGTCACTTGTTGATGAATTCAAAGACTATCACGGCAATTTGTAGTGCCTTTGGGTTAAAAAAGCTTTGTATAATATTTAAAATATTTACATACAAATCATATAACAAAAAAATTTAAATCACGTATTAAGAAAAAAATTCTAGTTGGAAAATTTATTTGAAAAAGTTTTTATTTGCATTTCATATAAAACTTATTTTTATACTTAATTATACAATTCGTTTAAAACTGAATCATATCGTCTAAAATGAGAAACATAGAAACAGATGTACATACCTCCTTCTCCTCGTGGTTCAAATTCCATACTAAAATACTTCTCATTTCCATCTTCATCCTGCACAAAAAAAAAATCCCTTTTAAAAGCTTTTTTGAAGGAGAAATATCCCGACAACATACATATAACATGAACAGCAACAACCCAACAAAAAACCCTCTACTAGCCCACAATATCCTGAAAACCATGCAGCATCCATCTTCAACCAATGCGAATTCTCTGAGTGGGTATCAGTACGCATCCTTATCATAATCACAGGACATTATCTCCTCACTCATCTGAATTCAAATTCAAATATAAAAGAACCCGCTGTTAGTGTCCTTGCAATATTCAACCACTGACTTTGATCCAGCAAACAACTCCAACACAATCGAAAGTCGAATATCTAAATCAAAGGACATCGAAACGTACAAATTGAGATAGAGTGTTAAGTCCTTGGCTATCATTTTTCCAAAGTGTAAACTGAAACTATTTTAGTGAACTCGTTAAGAAAATAAAGGTGTCCTGTGCTTAGTCTTGTGATACTTGAAAAAAAAAATAATAATCCGCCAAAAGACGAGGTAGATTTATAAGTGATTTTTCTTCCTTTTGCTATCTCGTGGTTTTTTCCTTTGACGGAAATATCTCGTGGATCCGTGTCCGGTTGTTCACACAAATCATAACCAGGTGAGTGAAAGAAGCAGTAATTTTTTTTTATTTTTTGCAAATCCACAAAAGACTTCGACTAATTGCCTTCCGCTAGAATAGAAACGAAGAAGCAATCAGGAATCCTTCTTGATCTATACCCAAGTGTGGTCCTAGAAGAGGAAGGACAATAAATTACCTACCTGTTGCGATTCCTTTTTATGTTTTTTTTTTTTTTTTTGCTTTACGAGTAAACGACTCTGCCCCCAGGACCAGAGACCAAGTTCAGCTCTTAATTTACATTTTTAATCTCCTGCCGTACCAGGGGACGTTATATGTGGTGTTTTAAAACACTTACCACCTCAATGAATATCCTCCTGGAGTTGGAAGTTTTATACCCAATATAGATGGAAGAAGAATTATAAATGTGAACGATGGCAGTCATCATGATGCGACTGCTATTAATTTAAATGTTTTGCTTATCTTTGGTGTATGGCTTTTGTTGTTCATTTATGTTAAGACTTATTTATAAGAGGGATTCCCTGAGGATAGAATTTGAAAAATTGTTCACGAACCACCAATAGGCAAAATGAAATTTTGACAAGAAGGCTTTATTAACATAAAGTGGAAGAGGGCATTTGTGATTTCGTTTTGCTCAGTTTGGTAGCAAAAGTTCTTACTTTTTAGTTGAGTTTACACTTTCCATTTTGGAATTTATTTAAGTTGTCGAGAAGCTAATTGTAGTCGGGTTGTTTTAAGAAGAAGCCGTGCCAGGTAAATATAAAGGATGATGGTAATTAAATAAAATTCCGGTGGAATATACCAGCGTTTATTGACCTTTTTAAAAGTTTATTTGAATTAGACAAGCATTGAATGGCTTTTGCTAAATAGTTAATATTGGGACAATAAGAAATAAGGAAGTGGAAGGGATAATAAGGATTGGCTTTCTGTCTGTCTGTCTTTCTGGTTGTATATCGAGCTGCAGCCTAAACGGGTTAAGCAATTGCCTTAAAATTTAATATGTGTGTATCTCTTGGCATTCGTTTTTTACTTTTAGGTCTAAAAATAATGGTACATGCGATATTACGGTTAAGGAAAAGTTAATAGTTCTCGAAAACGGCTCCAGCGATTTTGATGAAAATGTTTGAGAATAATTTTGTTCGTACTTGCTGCCTCACAGCAACGTTGACCTTCCTGTACTTGAGAATGTAAATTTTTCCATAAGACAGATTTTTTTCCGCACTCGTACAGTAGCAAGAGTTCTCAAAGATCCCGATATACACAAATCCGCTGGCCCGGATGGTACACCCCCATTCTTCTGAAGAGGTGTTCTTCCACACTGGCAAAGCCACTGCGTAAGCTTTTCCATCGTTCCTACTCTTTTGGAATCTTTCCTAGAAGATGGAAAACAGCATTTGTCCTCCTCCCCATAGCACTAACATCCCTTCTTTCTAAGGTCATGGAAATGCTGATTAACCGTCAGCTGAAGGAATATTTCGAAGATCGAAAGTTGCTCCATGACCTTCAGTATGGCTTCCGCAGCAACCGTTCCACTGGTGATCTGATGGCATATCTCACTGAACCGTGGAGCAAATCTTTACATCGTTTTAGTGAAAGTAAGATTATTGCTCTTGATATCTCCAAGGCATTTGATAGAGTTTTGCATGAAGCTTATCTTATCGAAAACGCGGGCTTTTAGCATCGATGATACACGTTCGTTGGATTAAAAGCTATCTTCCGGACCGTTCAATACAAGTTGTATTGGACGGAGTTAAGTCAAATTCCTACAAAATAAATGCTGGTGTGCCCCAGGGCTCTGTTCTGTCTCCGACTCTTTTCTTCATCTTCTGTCTGTTACTTCTAATCCACTTAACTGTTTTGCTGATGACTCTACCCTCAGCTTTTCGTATTCGTTCTATAATTCACGTCCTTCGCCTTCGGACGTACAATTGCAACGGTACCGTATGTCAAGCTCATTAAACTCCGATTTATACAGCATTGTCAAATGGGATAATAGGAATCGTGTGGAGTTTAATGCTTCGAAAACTCAATGCTGTTTTCTATCGTTAAAGCTAAACATACCCCCAATGCCATTGTCCATGAATGGCACTTACATCGAAGAAACCGAAAAGCTCTCAGTACTCGGTATGTGTGTCGACGACCTCTTTTGGAACGACCATATATTTGAGATCGCTAAGAATGCTGCTAAGTGCTTAGGTTTTCTGTGTCGGTGTAAGAAGTATTTTTCCCCATCTGATCTGGCTACAATTAAAAAGCGTTTATACGCCCAAAACTTAAGTATAACTCCCACCTCTGGGCAGGTGTTTCTCAAGCATCGTTTCACCTGCTCGATTGAATACAAAACAGAGCGGTGAGATTGATAGGTAATAGATCTGCCGCAGAATCAATTGCTCCTCTCGAACACCGGCGCAATGTTTCATGTCTTTCCTTATTTTACCGTTTCTTTCATAAAAAATGTCCACTCGAAGTAGCCAGTTGCATTCCTCCCCTTAAAAGTTTCTCCCGTAATACTCGTCTCGCAAGGAATGCTCATCAGTTCACCACCCTTGAGCCAAATTTCGGACGTACCGTGAAATGTAGGGATGCTTTTTTAGCCGAACAACACGAATTTGGAATAGTTTACCCGGCGGGATTTTCCCTTGCCATTTTGATCTGCAAACATTTAAAACCAATGTTAATCGACACCTCCCATCTCTCCCCTCCGTATCTTTCAATGCCCGCGCAGCGTGATACATTAAAAGGGAAACAAATAGTCCCTTGTGCGCGCGTTAATTATAAAAAAAACTATCTCAACGCTCCACGAAACTGACTGGAAAATACTCTACGATTTTTTTCAAATGGAAATTTATAAATCCTGTATTTATTATTAATAACTGAATTCGAATAAAAACATTTAATTTTATTTTATTATATAGATACGTACATATATACAATACAAAAATTGTAAAACGTAAACTGGTTAACCGAACTGACGGCAATGCCATACTTCTAAATTCATTAAAACTGTAAAATGTTTCGATTAAATAAGCTTTCGAATTGATTACTTACTTATCTCTAGCAAATTAATAATGTTGAAAGCATGATAACTAAAACGGCTCATTAAACAAACATTTTATTTTAATTATTATTACTAAGACGGGGTACGTATTAAAACGGAGGCGTTGAAAGTTGAATATTCGCCCACTTATATTGCTTTTTATTTTATAAAACAAAGATAACTTCAAAGGTCATTGTTCGCAGAGTTTCAATTCAGAGAACATTTCAGTAGGAAGTTTTTTTTCAATTTAACTTTCAACTTTTCAGCAAGTTTTGAGTTTGCTTCTCATTTTTTTTCGATAACTTGTTGTAGTCTTGTATTTCATTGGCCTGGTTTAACTCGGAATATTTTCAAAATATGAAAAGTTCTTTATCTTAAATATACATTTATAGTCTAAATACCCTCCGGAGAAGTTCCCACTGCGAAGTGGAAGTAAGACGTATTATCAGCTCCTAATATGACCACTCCTGGTTTGATAAATTTTTGGAATGATCGAATTAAGTTCATTGAAAAAGTTTTTTAAAGTTTTTCAATTATAAACAACTATTTTCGAAAGAATGCAAGGTATTGCATGTAGGTTGGTTCGAAATGCAATCATGAAATTAATTACTCACATGCAAGCTAACTAAGAGTTTGTTGCTTCTGTATACAAGCTTTTGTAAGAACAAAAAGTTCTTGTTGTGGTTTTGTAAATTTGTGTTTTAATATCAATTAAATATTTTTCAGACTGACAAAAGTCAGGACAGATTTTATTCTGTAAAATGATAATAATGATGCAAAATTAAATAAATATCAGCAAAAATGATGAAATTAGTTTTATTTAATTCACAACATAAATTTAAAAAAAAAAATTTTTTTTTCGGATTTAGGAGATTAAATTCTTTTAACTTTAACGATGAGTTAAGTTCGAATTATGTTGTGAACCAGTATTGTGTTACCGCCAAATTCACATCACATTTCCATGAATGTTAGAATAAAAGAATTTCTTTTGGCTTCCATTTCAATTCTCGGCTTTTACTTGGACTAATCCCTGTGGAAAATTAAGGCGCGTTCATGTACAAAGGTTAAATTAATTTGTCAAAACTCCATGTCTCCAAATTTACACGTCTAACTATATATTTTCGCATTAAATTGAATCCTTTTCCCCCGAGTTGTAACATTTACGATGTTAAAATACCGAAGAAGATTTAACCTGGTAAACACAGCGAAAAACATCCTTGAGGTTAATAAATAAATAAAAAAAAATAAAAACACGTCAACGGGAGAGTAAAGAAGGATTGCACAATACCTGTGTAATAAAGACTGTGGTAAATAGAATATCTTTGATATCAGAAACAAATAGATTGTTTTGAGAATGAAAATGTCCTAAAATAGAAAACCTCATCCCCTGTTTCCTACCCATCAAAGGAAATGACTTTTTGGATCATCGTAAAGTAAGTTGAATAGAAAATTGATTGCAGTGGTAGGTCGTTTTATTGTTTCAACTTATATATATTTTCTTACGTCTAAAATCCCGACTACGAAGATGCACGTGTTAATTTATTCAAATTCTATTTGTATTCTATAAATTGCGTAGGATATTTACATGTATATATAACTTGTGATATATGTTTTAATAAATGAATATGGATTTCGTGTTGAAGGCACATGCGTTTAGAGAAACAATAAAATCTTGTTTATTAATTGAATTACCAGAAGCAATTTATTTCCCATCGATGTCTTAGCTTTAGATGTTTAATTTTCTGAAGTTATTATTTGCATAGAAATTTATTCATTTATTTATTTAATCATCAATGGATTTACAAATCTGCTGATTACAAAAAATAAAAAAAAGTGCGTGCGTACAAAGTACACATGTCAGAAGTGAAACTTCTTTTTTTTATTTTTTATTTATTTATAAATTTAAGTCATATCACTCTACACACCGTATGCAAACTAATGACAATAAAATAAATAAAACAGATCTGCGTTTACTCACTCGCTTGCTCCCTACTCTCGCTCTATGGCTATGTGCTTCATACTACGTTCGCCCGTTCTCACTCTCTCTCTACCTACTCTTAGACAAAAACTTTGCACATTTCCGTGTCACTACTTCCGTTTCATCCGTAAGAAATTTACCCTGATGTGCGTAAAGAAGTTTCACTTAAAAAAAAAAGAAAAAGTGTACATTTACTACTAAATTATGTTGGTTCATCTTGAGTGAAATAGATTTTGAGCAATATTTTTGAAACTAGCCCTACTCATGGAAAGGTCGACTTCACTACCAATAGAGTTATACAATGTTAACGAACGAGTTACAGGATTATTTAAACCATAATTTGAATGATGACTGGGAACATAGAACAAATCGATTTTGATTTCTTAGATTTCTTTCTGGAACATACAATAAAACTTGTGAAACAAGTTCTTCAGATTTTATACAGTTATTTACTACATCTTTGATAAAGAGAACACATTGAGCTTGTCTGTGGCTTTTAAGAGTTTTCAAATCTAAAAGGGCACATCTTGACCATCTCGGACAATCTCAGATTTCTTAACGCAAACCGCGTTAATATTTTTTGTATTCGTTCTATTCTTATAATAGCATTTTCATAAAATGGAGACCAAACGACACAACAATTAACAATATTCTGAGATGAGCTTGGCAACACTAGTGACAAAAAGATTACTTTCAAAGTATACACATCCTTAAAAACTGTTGAAGTTCGTTTTAAAAAATCCTAACACATAGAATTCGCTTTCGACAAAATGAAATCAAAGTGGGCTGAAAATGTGAGTTTGGAATCAAAAAATAACACCAAAATCTTTCACCTCACTGACCCTTGAGAGTGGTTCGGTTCCAAATTTATAAATAAACCTAATGGGGGTTAACGTTCTATGAGCGCTAAAAACTTTACATTTTGATGTAATGAGCTCGAGATGGTTTTGTACGCACCAATCGAAAAACAAGTCAATGTCGTTTTGAAAATTTACTTACAGATGTGTAGAAATTACACGATACAATTTTGCGTCATCTGCAAACATCAGACAGTCACAAGAGGAAGAGATGATAGCATCAGGAATATCATTAACAAACAAATTAAACAAGTGTGGACCTAGGTGACTACCTTGTGGAAGACCGGATTTCACATCTAGAAACATTCATTCATTCATTTTTATTGAGTCTTTTCTTTTCTTTTACAATAATACATAATATCTTACTCTTACTCTATCTTAATATTCTTACTCTATGATACATTGAGAACTATGAAGTATGGCTCTCTTGTTTTACTGAAAATGCATATATTGCCACCATATTTATACGTATTGAGAGCTCTTGCTCATGGAGCTATTTCACAATTGTTTTGACGTTTTAGTCCATCTAGAAACATTGAAGTGAAACCATCAATCTGGACAACCTGTTTTCGATTAGACAAGTAGGACCTCAACCATTTCAAAAAAATCTGTATTTAGTCCCAATGAAAGTTCGTGATGCCTTAAAAAAATCTGTGTAGAAGACATTTACTTGCTTTTTCTCCTCCATTGATTTAATGCAAAATTGGGAAAAGAGGCACAGATTTGTCGATGTTGATCGGCCACTAATGAAACCATGTTGTTTTGAGGTTATCGATTCTTTGACTGCGAAAAATAACCTCTGAGTCAATAGCTTTTCAAAAATCTTTGGAAAGTTTTGATATTGGCCTGTAATTTTTGACGAGGTGTTTCAGGCCACTTTTATAAATTGGGTTGACAAACGATAACTTCCAATCGTCAATAGGACCGGTGGGATTTTATCTACTCCCGCTTTTTTGGTGATTCGAGTTCTCTTAAACCATCGAAAATGTCTTTTCTGAAAAACATTTTAAATTGAAATCTTTAATGGGGGGGAATGTTTGAATATAAGTCATTAATATTTGAGATGATATCAGAATCATAACTAGATTGAAAATATTGTGAAGTTTTGGCCTGGGGTTCGATAAATAAAACTCAATCAAAACTCCAAAATAATACAACAAATCTCTTTATTTTATGAAACACAACGTCTTTCAGTTTATAAAACACCAAGTTTAATTTATTCCACTTATTCACAATTCCATTACGTTTTTATAATTCAATATTTAATCAATTCAATCACTTTTTACGAACGCTTCCAGTAGTTAACAATTCCACTTTCGAAAATAAACTAAACTCTCAATGCCATCTACTCTTGTATTTATACAAATTTACAATGCTTCTGGAAGCTTCCGTCTGGTTCTGGAACAATGTAAGCTTTAGGTACTAATTCGAGTCTCGAATTAGTACTTCAAGTTCGATTTAGTACTCAGTCAAAACATATTGCAAATATGTAGCATACTGTTAGGGGCATGGTTGTTGTACACAATAAAGATTGGTAGTTGTACACAATGAATCTCACATTGTGATGAGTGATGGCAAGACGATAGTATATTGCTTGACGTTTCATTACCAAGCTCCATTGCTTCTGGTAAGAAAAAGCTTTTACGTTTGGAGTTTAGAAAGACCCAAAAGGATTTACTCTTCTTTTTAATTTTGCTTTCAGCAGCACTAATGTGCTCATGATACAAATACATATTTATTTAAAAAGTTAAATTCTTTTCGAAGCTGAAGAAAGCGAGCACGATCTTCTGGTTTGCTTGATATTTTAGAACGTTTAAAAGCCTTATTTTTTGCATTCTCAAATTTTTTTTTAAACTTTTATTAAAAACCGGGTAAAAGCCGGGACAAACTGTTCAATGCCATTAAAAATTACTTCTTTAAAAGAGACATACATCTCGTTAAGTGATTTACTTCAAACTCTATGTTCCCAGTCAATTTCATTAAAAAAAATTATTTAATCTAGCGAAATCGGCCTTTTTAAAGTTGCAATTTAAATAACTTTCAGTTGAACTTTCTAAATTAAATTCATAAAATTAAAAAAATTACATAAACAGCTTTGTGATGAATTTGATTGTTAACTAAAGGAAAGTCGGATTCATATAAGAAAAAAATCATATCATTAGGTACTACAAAAAATAAGATCCAATGATCTATTCAAATCATTTTTACAATGATTTATTTGATATAAACCCAGCGATGCTAAAGAGTCCACAACTTCAGATTCGATGTCAGTGGTGACATTACCTAGGTTGAAGTCGCCTAACACACAAGAAAGCTCTTTCACCACAAAATTAATGTTTGAAACAAGTTGGGAATATAATTGAAAATTGCTATTTGGCCTAATATAACTTGCAAAAAAAGAAATTATTCAAAAAATGATGATTCAGCAGCTAGATCGCACTGCCGGCTGACTAGTGCAGAACGTATGGCGATTAAAACTCCACCTCCACGCTTAATTTTGACGGACGTAGGGAGGATGATGAAGCACATTTGGAGTTTATAATATCTTTTGCAGAATATGAGAACCCTCGTTTTTCTTCTATGTAATTGATAGTGTTTCCCTTCTGTTTTCGTTTTTTTGAGTGTAAATGAATTCACGAACTTCTACTCCCATAGGCCAGACAGAGGGATTTAGATCTAGCATAGAAACATTCTCCGGAATTGCAACTCTAAAATTTAAGAATGTTAGTTCATTTATATCTGCATCTTTTTTCAGAAGCTTTTTGCATTTAAAAGCTTTAGGAGAACTTTTTAATCGACTTGCCACGTATGTGGAGATTGATTCTTTTGAAGTACTAATGGCAAAACGAGACAAATGTAACCATTTCATGCTAGGTACTATTTGCAGAAATTTTAAACTTAAGAAGAAATTATTCAAAGTCACTTTAACATAATTTGGTCAATTAATTCGAAGCTTTACAAAGCATGGCATGGTAAACAAAGTAAAGATGATCTCTAAGCTTCTGACTTACCGAAACAGTTATTTAAAATCAAATAGAAGAAATTAAAACTTCTATAAAGCTTCTATACCGTTTCCATAAAGCTTGTAATATGAGGTTTATACACCAAGATTTAAGAATGCAATGCCTTCTTCAAATCCAGCAAACGAAACCGCTTTTGCACTGGCTATGGTCTTGCCAGAAGTTATATACGAATCCGAGGCTTGTGTGCTTTCTGGGTTAGCAAGCAAATATCTTATCTATAACATCACTGCCCCCCGCAATCTCAGGAATTTCAACATGCTTATTTAATCATTTCACCTATTTCTGGCTAAAAAAGTAATTTTAGTTGTCCTTGAATTCTTAGAGAAATCAAAACTCGAAACTGAATAAAACTTTATTACCATTTCCAATAACCAAAAGTCACATCTCCAACTGAAAACCTAATCAAAAAGATAACTTGCGTAGGTAGATAGATAACTTAAATTAATTGAGAAAATTCAATGACGTATCTATAAACTTCGCCATGCCAACCTTAACAATTTATCAATTATTGCGAATGCAATTAATCAGAACACAAATAGGTATAAAAAAGACAAGAGTTTAAAATCAATTGAATCTTAATCAAAAGCAATTGAATGAATCATAAAAAATTAGAAGCAGCACAATGTACCCAGATGTCATCAGCTATAATATTAATAAAAAAAAAATGTATTGAACAAGGAATCCATTCTCCTCTGACTCTTTTCTTAATGCTGAACACACCTGAATGTTGAAGCTATTCAGAAATCAATGAGGCATTTGATAGCCATTTTACAAGGATACTTCCTTATCTAAGACATGGGGATATTCTTAAGGCGTCACAGCTATTGCTTCATATAGGAGAAGTAGAGTTTAAAGCAGCTGTTGCCTTAAAGACAACATTTCAACAGTTCCAAAGAAATCCAACTCAAATATTTGCAAACCTTTTCTACCATTTGTGGGTCAAGATTTCCTAACGATGGAGACGTGTTGATGACAAACTGAAGTTTCAAATTGAGGGTTCGTTTTGGGATTAAGCAGCCAAACAACCTATGATAACTTTATGACAATAAACTTAAGAGGTTGAATCGGAATCCTACTAAATGGCTCATATTTACTTTAAGACTGAAAATATATAAATGATTACGGGTCGGCGCGGTTCAGTGAATTTAAAAGACATTATTCTTGATTTTCAAACATGTAAAACTTCTAAGCTTTTTTGCCAAGTTTTAAACCTTTGCCCCAGTTGCCTGTTGAACATTCAGTAAAATATCCTTTGCCGCACGAGATCTGATTCTATTCCCCCTACAGATCGACAAAACAAACCAACCATGACAAACAATACCACAAATGTCTTCCGCCCGTTGAATGAAATGATGTCCATAGATAGGTGGTTAGCCCATAAAACCTTATCATTCCTCAGAGCTCCGTGATAACAATAATAAAAAAGGTGTTTAACTTCCACAATCGACAAGCAGATGGAATTTTCAATGGAAGACGCAAAAAGAAAATCGATTTAACACTCTCTCCATCTGTGTGGATAAACGTTAAAGTTTCAGTTTCAGTAGCTTTTGTGACACAAGGCTACTACTGGTGCACTTATTTACATGGAACGTTCACTTTAAACGAGTTAAAGACTTTACACCCTTCAAAAAGGGTGCGTTCCAGTTACAAAGGGTATCTTAGTGACAAAATATTTCATCTGAAGTTTATCCCGGTAAGATCTCAGATAAAAAAAAGAACTGAAAAATTCCTAATTTAAGAAATTTAAGGATGATGTTAACTTTCATGTTAAATTGATGTATATCCTTAAAACACAGTGACATTTAATATTTTCTTAAGTTGTTTTAAGTTCATTAATATAATTACAAGTAGAAAAAACCGTTGCTTACAAAATTGGAGTTCACGCTGAATAGCTGAATACCACTTTTTTATTCAGCAACTTCGCAAATCGTCCCATTATAATGATGATATACATTATAATGCTACCGACTTTTAACTTCTGATTAAAAAATAACACTTTCAAAAGTTTTGGACAGAAAAAAAGTTGTTCCCCACATCATAGGGACAAGAAATAAAAAAAATATGGAAGATAACAGGATATCTACGGACTAATTTTGAAGGGTATCCAAAGAGTTTTTTTTCTTATATTGAAATATATAAAAAGTCAGTTAGGGATAGAGCTTCCTTTTGTTTTTCTTTCTAAGGTTTTAAGAACATTTGGTTTCGACGGAATAGCGAAAACTTCAGCAGACTTTAGTTCATATGAAGTCATAGAAACGAATTTTTTTGGGATGTGGGAACCATGTATTGAAACGGTAAGAAATTTGTTTAAATACATTAAAAAGTGATGAATGAAATGATTGATTCATCAGGAAGCTTCAAGACCAGGTGATACGGCTATTGTTGAAGGTTAGGTCTTCTGGAGCAGACTCGTTACGAATTAGGTCTGGAACTGTGGTTTTCGAACTTTCAGCCTGCAATTATTAGCGATATCGAGGAGGCATATGTTAGTGATTGATCGGCGAAGAAAAAGTTTTCACAGTCGGTTGGTACGATTTGATCAGAAGTCATCAAAAAAAGGAAAGGTCCCATTTTTGAACCTTGGGCAACTCCCGCCTTGGTGTATTTGAATGACGACTTACAGTATTCTTGCTGAACAAATAATTTCATGGAAAAAAAGAAAGGAAAAAGATTTTTGCAATTATACTCTAAATGATCTAAGCTTTTCAACATCCACAAAGTATCCATCCAACGGTGGCACGACGATGGTCTGAGTCACTGGGTATAATTAAGATGGTATAGTAACTGATTTCTGAAAGTATATAAAAAAATTGAGGTTAGGAAAAAGAAATCTGTAATTTCGAAGGAGTTCTGGAAAAATTTTGGTTTGCGATACAAACAACCAAAGAATTGTCTTCTTTACCCGTGTTTTATTGGTAAGTGTATACCCAGCGCAGTAAAATTTTATACAGCAAACAACAACAAACAATAAGTGTCGATAAATCCTGGAAAGAAATGTCAACCAACTGGAATTAAGAAAAAATATGTACTTGAAGGTTGGTAAGATTTTATTATTTAAGGATATGTTCGTTGAGTATCATATAACAAGATTACAAGACAGCGCCTTCCTGTATTTTGACATCATCAGTGACCCAAATTGACTAAATTAAATAAAATTTTTGGAAAGGATCCAAAGAGTTGACTTAAAATGTATATTGAATCAATCAAATAAGACATTGGACAAAACCTACATCAATTGAAACTTAAATTACTGCAGTTTTGTTTTTCTAAAACCGAATTTAATTCTGTCATCAAGGGTCACTGATGACGTCATGGTTGGATATTCTATCCGGATGTCTCTGTCCAAGAACTGAGTTAAATTTGGAACACACCCTTCTAAATTAAAAGTGAATTATAGCGTTTTATTGGGACTTCCAATACTACGCTAGCTATAGATTACCAATAAAACACGGCTACTGTTATCGTTCATCCTGTTCACTATAGCTTTTCTTTTATTGCGAATGTAGGTGTCCTGTCGTTTAAATTGTCTTGTGTTGAAATCCACCGCTGATGAGTCCGTAAATTTAAAACCTCAGAATTCTGGTCAAATGTTCACTGTGAATATTTCCGGTGGGTGCTTTTTATACAGCTGTGGTATGTTGCACATTACATGGATTTCGGTAACACGTCCCGTTGCATCGATTTTTGTTTGAATTTCATTAGGAACCATCTGGTTGATTTATCGATGCCGCTGTTCTCGCATATGAAATGTTCTCGGTTTTTCACTACAACATTCAACTATAATTTGCTTATATTCTAGATACTCATTGGACCTCTGAAAACTTCCGAATTCGAGATGTCACAAAACAAAAAAGCTCCCGTATATGACTTGATAAATGTACCCATTCTTAAAGAGTTGCCAACATCTGATTAATGCCACGTTTAGGCTTGCATACGTTCCATGGCAATGGAAAGTGGCCGAAGTCATTATGGTCCCAAAACCAGGAAAAAACCTTTAATAAAAAGAAGTCTTAAAGATAAATATCGTTATTACCAATAATTTATAAGTTATTCGAGAAATTATTACTCAAGCGCCTACTTCCAATTGTAGAAGATAAACGCCTTCTTGCGGAGCACCAATTCGGTTTTAGAAATAACCACTCAACAATTGATCAAGTATACAGAATAACAAATGAAATTCAAAAATCCCTAGAGTTAGAATGATATGTTCAAGCGCGTTTCTTGATGTTTCCCAAGCTTTCGATAAGGTCTGGCACGACGGCTTAAGATTTAAATTAAGACATGTTTTGAATTGTAAGAGCAACCTCTCTTGATGTTAAGCTTAAATAGAAGACGCACGTTAAAGAAAAGAGACGAAATCGATATTAAGTTACGAGAATTAAACTGGCTAATTGGAAAATATTCCAATCTAAGTTTTTATAACAACTGCTTAACTCCAAGCAAGTGCTAAAACCTGTGTGGACGTACGGAATACAACTTTGGGGTTTTGCTAGACCAAGCCATATACAAACACTGCAAACATTTCAAAATAAAGTCCTCAGAGCAATTGTTGGTGCTCCATGGTACATACGAAACAGCGATTTAAACAGAGACCTGTGTATGGAAACTGTCGACGAAACGACGAAATTAAAAAATCTGCCACCAAGTTTAAAACACGTTTACAAGACCACTGTAATAGAAGCATACAGCGGGCCTTTGAAGAGACAAATCTTTAACGCCGACTTCGGAGATCGAGACCGTTCGACCTAGCGTCAAGACAAGCAAGACATATAACCGTATGATTATGCGGTATTGCAGGTACCCTCGATGGAGAGCTCTCTGACAAACGTGATTAATAAACTTTAAATTGTTTGAAAAAAGTACGTAAAATAGTTTTTAGCGGAAAAATTAAAACGCCATTTTGTTTCTTTAAAAAATGTGAAAAAGTGTGAATTTTTTTTCAAAATCGTTAGAGCCGTTTTTAAATAAAACGTTTTTTTAAACAACTTTTTTTGAAAAATTAAAAAAAATAATTCAAGAATACAAACTTAAGCACAAAAATAACGTACATTTAAAAAAAAAATTAAAAAAAAAAATCACTTACCCATTTTCAAAATATTGATTTTTCAAAAAAAAATTTTTTTTAAATTATTAAAAATACAAAAAAAAAGTTTTCGAAAAAAAATTTATGCAAAATACTCAGGCTACCTACATCTTCTTGAATATCAATTTTGATTGTAATCGTACATCAGTTTTCGAAAAAGTCGAAGAAAAAAAAACCGGTCCTATGGGAGGTACCGTTTTTAGCCCACCATATTAAATTTTTTTGTCACCAAAATATAATGCATAACTACAGTAGTACACTGATTTTTTTTTATAAAAATTGTTGGAGCCGTTTTCGAGAAAAATAAGCTTTTACATAACGGTTATATGACAGGTACCGTTATTTTTTGAGCTAAAAAAAAATTGAAAAAAATCCTCTGTAGAATGTCAAAATAACCTTAAGTTCAAAATTTGAAGACGATTGGAATAACCGTTTAGGCTGCAGTCCAAAATACATCCAAACAGACCGACAGACAGACAGACGGACAGAATTTTGCCAGTAACGCAAATATGTTTCTCTATCATCGTAATGTCATGTTTGTCAAAATTTTTAATCTGCACGAATGCATAACTTGTATTATAGTACCTATAATCGCAAGTAAAAATATTCTAGAAACTATTTTTCAAAAAAAACCCTGTGCACAAAATCCCGCGTAGTAAAACCTCGTTTCACATGTTCACGATTAACAAAATCCGGAAATATAGTAATGAAATTTTCAAAAAACAAACATTCCTATCCAATCAATGTTTTGAATTATAAGACACTTGTGTTTAAATGAAGGTATACCAAATCATGAGAATCAACAAGAACTAAAGAATTTCCGTCTTTCTACAAAGAGAGCAATGTACTGACGATGTGGTCAAACATATATGAGGAAGTTATCCGCAAAACCCATTCGTGCAAAATTAATTTCAAAATACAAGCAATTCAAAAATACATAAATGTGAATAATCACCTGCGTTATCTACCATGCGGTTTACCTTTGAACATAAAACAAACCAAAGGCATTTACTTAAGGCACTTCTTGGCAAAAGGTGTGTTCAATATCCGAATCTGAAATTACTTTTTGTTTTATGCTAAAAGTATCTAACATTTCTGAGTACATGTTGTTTTTTAAATAATGTGCCTCTGGATGTGAAATTGATTTTATTTCTTAAAATTTACTTTTTAATTCAAATCTAGGAACATGCTTCTTCGATCGACTTCAATGGCCAATTGTTTCGTCTATTGGTTTATGCAATAACACTGCAGGAGGTATTAATCCTAAGGCTTAAATGAATAAATATTCTATGTTGCGGAAGCAATTCTGGGATAGGTTAGCAATTTGTTCAATTGGAATCGAATGCAAATTATGGAAAGGATGCGGAAGTTGTAGCCATTTTGAAGGGCTTTGAATTAATATTAATTTCAGTAGGTATACAGTAAGATACATCTAAACATTGATTACGAACCAATAAATTTATAAATAAAATTGCAAAACTGTTGCCAATTTTAAAACAGGCTGTTTTCGAAGTATTGCTTGCAGCCATTTTATTTAGTTTATAGTTTAGTTTATTTCATCAATCAGAGATAATATTTCTCAATTAGATTACAATATAAAAATACAAAAATAATAATATAATAAATAAAATAAAATTATTAAACATATAAATGACAAAATAAGAAAAATAAATACTTACTTACTTACTTACTTCGGGGGCGCTACAGTTCGGGACGAACCTGGGCCTCAACCAACATGCCTCTCCAGCCAGCTTAGGTCTTTGGCTAGCTGCCTCCAGTTTCGCACTCCAAGTTGTTTGAGGTCGTCCTCCACTTGAGCGCGCCACCTAAGGCGAGGTCTACCTTGACTGCGTCTTCCCTCTGGGATGGAATCGAAGATCCTGCGAGCCGGAGCATTGTTGTCCATTCGCTCTACATGACCTAGCTATCTTAAACCTGATATGCGTATTAGTTCTTGGTTTAACCTTCTCCTCCAAAGCCCGTTAACGCAGATAGGGCCAAAAATCCTCCGAAGAAACGACTAAGGATATCTTCATCCGCTTTAGATAGAGTCCATGCCTCGGCGCCATAGAGCAGGACTGTGATGATTCCATACGACTGTACAATATTCTAGATTAGATCGAACAAACGCTATGTAGAGGCTTTTCAAAGCAAATGGATCTGAAAATTCGTTCGAGTTGCGTATTATGAAACCAAGCATCTGGTTGGCCTTATTAACAACGTTTAAAACAAATTCGAGAATCTCCTCTATAACATGACAAGAATTCACATTTAGAGACATTAAGATAAAGGGCATTATTATTACACCAGCGGTATAACCCAGTAAGGTTTTTTGTAACATATGACAATCTTCAATGGATTTCACTTGCTTAAAAATTTTCGCATCATCAGCATATAATAAAATCTGTGAGAAATGGATGTCGTATATAAATAAAACAAATAACAGAGGGCCAATATGACTGCCTTGTGGGACTCCCGAAGTTACATCAATAGCTTTGGATTTAATTCTGCCATTTTTAACAAATTGGATTCTATTTTTCAAGTAGGACCCAATCCACATCAAAAATTGAGAATGAAATCCAAGTAATGATAATTTGAAAACTAGAAGATCGTCTTTAACTCTATCAAATGCCTTTGCAAAGTCTGAAATTCTCTTTCGAATCCTTTATAAATTGCATCGCATAAAATGGTAAGGTTTGTTGCAGTAGACCTACCTAACATAAAACCATGTTGAGATTCAGAATATGTTTTGGTCAAGAAATAAAATTTATCTGAAACAATCTTTTCAAAAAACTTTGGGTATGACAGATAATTTACAAATAGGTCTGTGGTTACTTACATTTTGTCTAGAACCTGATTTGAAAATTGGAGAAATAAAAGAAACTTTCCACTCATCAATAAATAATCCAGTGGCAAGAGATTTATTAAACATTAAACAATTTAATTTAATTTGTTTAATTTTTTTGCACAATTTTTTTATAACTATTGGGGATTTCACCATCAGGCCCAGGACTCTTATTTATATCAAGATCTTTAAGGGTTTCATGTACATCCGTGGTATTGAGAAGTAATCCACCAAGCTCAACTACATTTGAAGAGGGAAGATTTGGAAAAACATTAACAGATTCAATAGAATACACAGATTTGAAATAATCAGCAAACAAATTACATAATGGTAGACATATCACTAGACATAACTCCAGAATACTCCATGCAGTTAGACAATCCTGACGTCTTTTTTCTTTTTTTAAATTAATAAATTTCCAGAATTTTCTGCTGTCGGATTTAATTTCGGATTCCGTGTCACTGAGAAATTGGTTATAAAGGAATTTATCAAGTAAATCAAACTCTCTTTGAACAGACAAATAGAAATCACAATTTACTGAATTACCTCTATCTTTTTTTATATTTTTTATAAGCCTTATTCGTTTTATTTTTTAAATTCATTAGCCTTCGATTAAACCAGGGTGGATTGGAATTTATCCTTTTTCTCTTTAAAGGGATACAAAAGGGTGCAGAAAAAGTGGTATTTCCCTTAACCCTGTAAAATGCCAGACGATTACCTTCTCTAGAAAACGTATCGTAAGTGCATTCGATTATCATATTTCGCAGCACAAACTTTGCCGCGTCTTCAGTTGTAAGGATTTGGGTGTTCATTTTAGCTCCAACTTAGAATTTACTCAACACGTTAACTTGGATTCATAAAAGGCTGGGAAAAGGAATTTAATTATCCATATGTGACTTTTTCCTTGTACGATTGCTACGTACGCCCTCACCTTGAATATGCTTCACAGGTATGGACTCTTTATTACAAAATTCATAAGAACCGAATTGAAGCAATCCAGCATAATTTTATTCGTTTTGCCCTGAAGGGTCTACCTTGGAATGATCCTTTTAATCTTCCACCTTATGAACATCGAATCCAGCTTCTTCAGATGCAAACCCTTCACCAAAGGCGTGTTAATTACGATTTAATATTTCTTCATCGACTTATAAAGGGCGAAATTGATGCTCCTTATTTATTAGCCTGTATTGGGTTAAATTACCGTGGAAGATCTTATCACCTACGTGGATCGGAACTTCTGCATGTTGACTTTCATAGAACAAACTATGGCAAATATGAAGCTCTAAACCGTATGAGCAGACTTTTTAATCTTAATGCTTCACAAATGGATTTTAACTTAATTAATGTGGGATTAAAATCTTTATTTCGAACCAGTGCTCCATTGTCGTGATTGTTTTGTTTTATGTTTTAATTATGTATATAATTCGCATGATTTATTTTATACTTTGTGCATGTGTTAGGCTAGTTAGACTAGTATTTAAAAATCAATTGAAAAAGCAACATGATGTCTCGTATTTTTTACAACAGGGAATTCCAAACGTTCAATACAAACTTCCAACTCTTTATCAACAAGATCAAGAACTCGATTTAAAGCATTAGTGATAAAATTAACTTGCGTTAAATTAAATTGACCTAAATAGTCTAAACTAATGGCCCAGTAAAGGGCAAGCTTATTAAGAGTAAAATTTATTAAATTTAGATTCATATCAACATAGTTTAGAAAACAAACTTTGAATAAACAAAACTTTTTCAAAACTCTTTTTTAAGATTCGCTGCCCAAAAAAGGTATTTTTCAAATGAATGAATTTCAAAATATTAGTCAATTTCCCTTCAATTGAATTTATCAGGCGTTCGGTTCTATTAAAATTCTTTACAGAATAAAAAAACAAAACAATTGTCTGCTAGTTTCCACTCAATCATCACACCATTACTTTTTCGACATCAGACAAACTTTGAAGGATAATAGGAATTGTGTTTTGTCCCCTTTCCAATCCAGATGAAGAGCAAGAGAAAATACCTTCGACAATCTCATTTTAATATCAAAATCTACTTCAGTTTTTGTCCTTTCACAACCTTTTCAGTGTTTATCCTGGTTTCCCGGGAAAATAAACCTATTATCCCCCTTCCGCTACACGCATTCTCATATACGGTCCTGAAGAATTCCAAAGGTGTTGATTCTGGTTGAAAACAATTTCAATATGGCGCGAATTTCCCAACTTCTTTCCATTTGAATTTGAAATGTCAGGAGACACTACATTCTACATCCCACTGATGCGATCATATTTCGATTTGTGAACATGGCCTTCAGGCGGAAGTTACAAAAAAAAAAAAAAAAAAAAAAACAATTTATAAACAAAAAAAGGATATATGCAAAATAAAAGAGGTAAAAGGCTTTCAATTGGCTTCTTGATAGGGCTTGTTTATGATTCCAGGTACAAAATAACAATTGCTTGATAAATAAGACATTTTTGGTTTGAATTCTATCAACCTCTTGAATTCGTGTTAGCATACAGTTACCAGAGATCCAAAAAACAACTATCAAAGATTTCCGTGGAGTGAAGACACAATTATGCAATACCCATTCCCCTCTGGGGAAAATTTACTTTGACTGGCAGCGTTAGATGGGTCTGGCAATTTGGTTAGGATGATTAAATGCATCTCCAAGGAAAAGAAGTGACATTTTGGTAATAAATGGTTTTTTCTTTGGGGTTCTATATTAGCATTTCTAAACCGTAGAAGCAATGAATGCAAAAGTAGCCAATATATGCATTAAAAATATTCAAAAATGTGTTTAACCTGGAATAGAAACAAATGCTCTTATTATACTCACTAAAAACAAGCAAGTATTTTAATTTTTAAGATAATGAAATCAAGGGCTATATGTATGATTCGGTTTGGGAAACGGTACTTGGTGAACACATCCTAAACATGTGCATCTCATGTGGTCTTATACGTGTTAAATATTATGATTGTCAAAGAACTGTGGCATCTTTTCGACTTCTATCGAGAAGTCGGTCGAATGAAGCCGCAAGTGAAAGAATGACATTAAATGAACTTAAGTTGGATGAAATACTGATTTATGAGAATTTTTCTCGTCGTTTATGTTAGGAATGATTTTGCTTGCCAGAGCCTTCCCCAATGCGGTCAATGCTACAACACGGACTTTAATTTTTTGTGGCTGAAATTCACTGTCCGCAGCATATTATTCATTATTATTTCATTTACAGGAGCCCAAATCTCGACATTAAATCGACTTTTAACGAGTTTCATGCGTTGTCCGATTCCATTTCGAAAATTGTTTCCCATTCTCCTCGCACTGAAATCGTTATTGCGTGCGATTTCAATGTACACAATTCTAATTAGCTCCGCTATTCTGGCCAGACAACACCCGAAGGAAGGTATGTCGAGCTCTTTGCCGGGTTACATCACCTTTTCCAACTGATCGATGTGCCAACGCGTATACGGGATATTGCTGGGCAAGCCGCCCATACTCTTGACTTGTTTCTTACTTCGCATCCTGATAAGTATACCATTAGTATACCTTCTCCATTTGGAACTTCAGATCATTGTGTCATTTCAGCTAATTTTATCATCCCCCACTCCTCCAGTTTAAGAAAAACTCCCCACCAGGACCGTTTGGCAATACGAGAAAGCCAACTGGGAAGGCCTGAATAATTTCTTCCGTAAATTTAACTGGTCACTATGCTTCCTCGATAGTGACATTGATGCCAGTGCGATTATAAAGCCGACCCTACAGAGGAAAATCGAATTAAGCACTAACAAGCAAGGAACTCCTGCAACTCCGTCATTGAACGAACCAAGTTTTTGCATGACCGAAAATTACAGCAAAAAATTCTGCAATGTCCCAAAGGCAGTAAATTTGTTGGTCATTTGCAAAAAATATTCGGTTCCAACGCTCATCGCTAATTACAAACCTATTGTCTACACTTCAAAGCAAGCAAACTTGCTTGCAGCTCATTTCGCTGTCAGCTCTACGCTGCCGTACAGCAACGTTGCCCCTCCTGTATTTGAGAACGTAAATTTTTCCATGGGACAGATTTTTTTCCGCACTCGTACAGTAGCAAGAGTTCGCAAAGATCTCGATATACACAAATCCGCTGGCCCGGATGGTATATCCCCGATTCTTTTGAAGAGGTGTTCTTCCACACTGGCAAAGCCACTGCGTAAGCTTTTCCATCGCTCCTACTCTTTTGTAATCTTTCCTAGAAGATGGAAAACAGCATTTGTCCAGCCTGTCCCTAAGAAATGTGACCCATCTTCTCCCTCCTCCTACCGACCCATAGCACTAACATCCCTTCTTTCTAAGGTCATGGAAACGCTGATTAACCGTCAGCTTAAGGAATATCTCGAAGATCGAAAACTGCTCCATGACCGTCAGTACGGCTTCCGCAGCAACCGTTCCACTGGTGATCTGATGGCATATCTCACCGAACAGTGGAGCAAATCTTTACATCGCTTTGGTGAAAGTAAGATTATTGCTCTTGATATCTCTAAGACATTTGATAGAGTTTGGCATGAAGCTCTCTTATCGAAAATGCGTGCTTTTGGCCTCGATGAATCTCTTCGTCGTTGGATTAGTAACTACCCAGGGCTCTGTTCTGTCTCCGACTCTTTGATAAATGATCTTCTGTCTGTTACTTCTAATCCACTTAATTGTTTTGCTGCCGACTCTACCCTCAGCTTTTCATATTCGTTCTATAATTCACGTTCTTCGTCTTCGGACGCAAAATTGCAACGGTACCGTATGTCAAGCTCATTAAACTCCGATTTATACAGCATTGTCAAATGGGGTAATAGGAATCGTCTGGAGTTTAATGCTTCGAAAACTCAACGCTGTCTTCTGTCGTTAAAGTTAAACATACCCCCAATGCCATTTTCCATAAATGGCACTTACATGGAAGAAACCGAAAAGCTCTCAGTACTCGGTATGTGTGTCGACGACCTCTTTTGGAACGACCATATATTTGAGATCGCTAAGAATGCTGCTAAGTGCTTAGGTTTTCGGAGTAAGAAGTACTTTTCCCCATCTGATCTGTCTGCAATTTATAAAGCGTTTATACGCCCTAAACTCGAGTATAACTCCCACCTCTGGGCAGGTGCTTCACAAACATCGCTTCACCTGCTTGATAGAATACAAAATCGAGCGTTAAGATTGATAGGAAATAGAACTGCCGCTGAAACAATTGCTCCTCTCGAACACCGGCGCAATATTTTATGTCTTTCCTTGTTTTATCGTTTCTTTTACAAAAAATGTTCCCTCGAAGTAGCCAGTTGCATTCCTCCCCTTAAAAGTTTCTCCCTTAATACTCGTCTCTAAAGAAATGCTCATCACTTCACCCTTGAGCCCAATTTCGGACGTACCTTGAAATATAGGGATTCTCTTTTTAGCCGAACGACACGAATTTGGAATAGTTTACCCGGCGAGATTTTCCCTTGCCATTTTGATCTGCAAGCATTCAAAACCAATGTTAATCGACACCTGCTATCTCTCCCCTCCCTATCTTCCTAATGCCCGCGCAGTGTTACATGAAAAGGGCAACAAATAGTCCCTTGTGCGCGCGTTAATTATTAAAAAAAACAGTATCCTCCATAAAGTTCAGGAAGCAAGTTTCTGGTTACTAAATAATGGACAAACTGCTTAAAAAAGTTCTCCAGCAAAGGCTACCAATCAGGAACTCTTACATTCTAGTTATTATTAAAGCAAGTAGATCTCTTGAAATGATAATATCACAAAATGATGACCGGGGTACTGACATAACAAAAAGTTCTTTAACTGCTTTCGATTGTACAACTTAATAGCAAAGTGAATTGAATAATTCTGATTCAATTTTTTTCCTGTGCTTTTTATTCATAAATTTCAATTTAAATAAATGCATATAAAATAATTTCAATATATTTTCCTGAAAGAGAAATGCAATTTGACAGGATGCTCTGTCAACCATATTAATTAATTTTTTTTACATGACTAATTCTTAATTAAGTTCCCTAAAAATGTATAAAGCTGACGACAGTAGAAAAACTCACACTTCCTGGGAAATATATGAGCTTTCTTAAAAAGGTTTCTATTTCAA
Organism: Platycheirus rosarum; assembly: GCA_963971375.1. Lineage (NCBI taxonomy): Eukaryota > Metazoa > Arthropoda > Insecta > Diptera > Syrphidae > Platycheirus > Platycheirus rosarum. The sequence continues at coordinate 153,998,055 of OZ020508.1, read as the reverse complement.
TTAACCATTTTTTTTCCTCGTACTATTGTCTATTTACTACACCGAGAGTTGCCCCAGAGGTCTTGCAGCAATTTGTTGGTTTTTGTTTTATTTTCCTCTTGCGATATGCCGCCTTGTGGATGTCTCTTAAAGGATACAAAATGAAGCTATGTTTTCCTTTCTTGTGAACAGTGGTGCACAAGGGTCGAGTAACCAGTATCCATTTCTAGTCGTATGTTTGGATGTTTTTGTTTTTTTTTTTTAATAAATTCATTGTTTTTTTTTTTTGTTGCCGGATGTATCTTCTTAAGGATGTTTAACCAGGCGATATAATGTATTAAGTAAGGATAAACGATATCCTTGGGGGGGGGGGGGAAGAATAAAGAATAGAGTTGTTGTTGGGGGGAGATTAACTTTTAACAAATCGGAGTGTTACCTTGTTATCTGAGATTTTTAATGTGCGGCGGGGGATTATGTTGGTCATATAAGAAGGACCGATTGAGGCGCGTGGTTTGTGGTTTGTGGTCAGCGAAAGGTTTATGGAACTCATTAAGCTTATCTCTGTGGCCAGGCGGCACGCGTAGTTTAAACTTTTTGTTTGTGGTTGTTTTATTTTTAATGGGGGAGTGAGAAAATGAATTTATTAAAGTGGTTGAAGGATAATGCAGAGTTTTTTTTTATTGGAAATGTGTGAGAAATTTGAAATAATTATTTTCGGTGTTGGTATTATGACTTCTTGGTATGTTCTTCATTTTCTTGGTATAATCAATTAAGTGTGGATGATTCTTTATATCAAAGTTTGTATGATTTTATTCGAACATGATGATGGAAATTGAGGTTAAAAGTTTTCAAGCCTTATGCTTTAAAAATATGCCTTCAAATAGATTTTTGAATAATTTTTAGACTTTATTAAAAAAATATATTTTTTTTTCTTTACTAAAATGTCAAAACATGTAAAGGAATATAGAGGTCTACAACGTAGTAAATAGAATGAAAGCTTAAGGCAACAGGTGAAAATTTAAAAAAAATTGGAAAAAAAAATCTTGAAATCTGTTTATGTCTTTTTAATGAGTTCTTAGTTACCAGTTAAGTTGATTGTGCTATATTTTTTACAAGATAGTATTCCTAATGTGGAGGCTTCAAGCTTTGTTATTGCTGCCGACAATTTACTCTCATAGATAATTATTATACATTGTCCACTACTGTGGACCGTATGTAACAGGCGCTGGACGAACAAATGGTTCTTTGCAAAGGGATATTTGTTAATATATAATAGAACATAGCAGTGCGTGGGTCAGAAAATGGGCAGCAGAAATATTCAAACTCTTTCAAACTCTATATACTGGTAGTATCCACTTTCCTCCAAAACACCATCATTTAAGATGGCTCCATCGTCGGCAAGCAATAAATTGATTCACTTTTGAGTACGTCACCTTTTTCTTCTTGCAAAAAGTCAGGGACTGTTAGGCATTTGAATAGAACTGATAAGTTCTGAGATGAGCCATCTAGATCCAATGTCTCTAATATTTTTCCAGAACTCTTAGGGTATCTCGTATTCCCAGACCACTTTTCCTTTTTTGAGTATTTCACCGTAGCACTTACTTTCTCAACTTTGATGTCGGAGACTTCTTCGGTGTTAGGTGCTTCTATTGGAAAGTATTATCTAGGATACTATTTGAAAGTCCTTTACTAAAGTGTCAATGAATTTTTGTGAATGAATTTTCTAAGCTTATATATATAGCAGCTGCTGTAGAGTGCTCTTTCTGCTTGAATTTGGTCACCATTTTTCTTTTGTTTTATCAGATAGTAAATTTTTGTCTCATAGTTTTTTTTATAAGAAGTGCGCGCAAAAGAGATTTGTGTGTTGCCCTTATAGTGTTTAAACGCACTGCACGAACATACGAAGATTAGGGAGGGAGGGAAAAAAGGTGTCGATTAACATTGATTTTGAATGCTTGCAAATCGAAATGGCAAGGAAAAATTTTGCCGGATAAATCATTCCAAAGTCGTGTTGTACGGCTAAAAAAAGAATCTCTATATTTCACGGTACGTCCGAAATGGGGCTTAAGGGTGAACTAATGAGCATTCCTTGACGGAGACGAGTATTACGGGAGAAACTTTTAAGGGGAGGAATGCAGCTGGCTACTTCGAGTGAACATTTTCATTGAATTTCTAAAATTTCCGATTTGTTGAAATTTGGCAAAACAATTGTTGAAGTTCTAGAAACTTGTTGTTCTGAGCTACACAAATCTTAAGCAGTTGTTTAATTTCACTTGTTTAACAAGTACTTTATGTTTTGTATTATAGGGCCCAGGTTAGGTTCGTAAATTAATGCTATGCATAAAAATGCAATAAAACCAACAAATGCCTAACCTTCTTTCGTTACATTTCTTCACATCAATCACACAATCTCCTCCTGAATTGTATCAATGAAAACACAATTAAATTAATGTTATTACCTGCACATTACGTGCAGAACAACATCAAATTTCCACAACAATACCAAACAAATAAATGTATTGTTTCACCAAATCATTTCTGTAAGCATAATATGAAACTCACCTCCACCCGGATTTCCAGCATCAAATTGTCCTTAAAATTTAATTTTCCATCGCCACCCTCTTAGTGATTTACAAAGTCAATTAGGAACATTCAAAAGTTATTTAACAACTATTGGGTTTAAATTCTTTAAAAACAAATTTAAAATATTTCCCGCCAGGGGGCTTAGGCTAATTAGGATTAAGAACTGTCAATAAAGAAAATTTACTCAAAAAAAAAAAAAAAACCAAAGCGTTTTATTGCATATTGTTGATTCGTTCAACTTTAACCTTGAGGTGTCGAACCCCACACAATTAAAATTAACGTTTATATTTAACGAAACGTCACATTAAACTTTATTAGTTTTGAAAGCTGCCGCGCCGCACAGTCAAAATTCAACAGACACACAAGAAATCAGAGTGTTCAGCCGTGTGTAAACAAATTAATTTAATTAAAAGGAAACAATATTTTAACTCAATCATTAGATACGCTACAAACGCTGGATTTCTCAAAGATGGGGAAGGACATTGCGCATTCAGGACACACGATTTTGGGCTTTATTAGTGGCCATATCCCACTTATACAATGTCGGATCTCGGATGAAGACATCCTTCCTTGATTAGACTAGATTAAGTTTTCTCATAGTTGCTGAATCGATTGTGGTTTTGGGGGGGAGACTTTGGTAAGACATAATGAATATCCTGTTAAGTGTTTGGTTATCTGGTTATACCGAAGCGGGGAGAACGACGTATATTATATTTTATCTGATGGTAAGTTGTGTGGGCCAAAAGGAAACGCAGACTTTGTTATAAATTTTATTGGAAGAAAATTAATGTAATCCCTCTTCGGGAGGCAAAGCTTTTGAATAATTTTCATGAATATGATTTGGATTGGATTATTTATTTAAAATATATCTAATCAGAGATTTTAAAGACTTACATATATGGCGTGTGGTACATCCTTTTTACTTGCGATTTAGGTACTAAAATGCAAGTTATGGATTCGTGCAAAAAAAAATCTAACAATCAAACATGACATTCCATCCGTCTGTCTGTCTGTTCACGCCTCTACAGCCTAAACGGATGGGTCGATTTGCTTCAAACTTGGTATTTAGTATATATTAGGTAGTATCTCGGAGGGTGTTTTTCATTTTTGCTCTAAGTCGAAATAACGGTACTTGCTATACAATTTTTAACAAAAAGTTTGATTTTCTCAAAAACGGCTCCAACGATTTTGATAAAACTTTCAGGGTGCTATTTTTTTACAACAATATATATTTCAGTTAGAACGAATGTTTTGAAATTTGTTCCATAACGGTACCTCTCATATAACCGTTTTTTTTTTCAAATGCGGTTTTATCGTAAACTATTATCCCGATTTTAATAAAATTTTGCACACAGGAGGTCATTTATAATTCAATTACTATTGAATTTCAAAATATTTCAAAACTTTTTTTTTTGTAATTTTTAAATTTTCTAAAAAAAAAATTTGGTTTTGAAAGCTACAGATTTCCTTATAATGACATACTAGAAAAAAATTTAAAATATTTTTTCGAAAAGTTTTTCAAAAAACGACTTTTTAAAAAAACTGGTCGAACGATTTTCAATATTTTTTTTTCCTCGATATACATTTAGTTTGCAAATTTTATTTTTCCGAGAAAACTCTTAATCTAATTAAAAAAATGAAAGAATTTAAAAAAAGGATTTTTTTTTATTTTAATAGATATTTGGTTTTCAATCTGGAAAAACTTTTTTCGGAGTTGGTCTTTTTGACAGCTGTCACTTGATTTATACTCAGTTTCGTTTGACATTTCATAATGAATAGACTTGCTCCTGAACAAGTTGGCAAATTGTGTAAATTTATTACCAAAATAATGGTTCGTTTCAGTGGAGCAGAGTATCGAAGAAGACCCGAATAGGCACATCTCCGAACAATTGGAGATGTGCCCATTCACTTTATGGAAGATTTTGCCGAAGGATCTTGGCTCACAGGCTTACAAAATCCAATTCGGGCAAGAATTGAAGCCCAACACGTTCGGTTAATGGGCCCAAAACGAGATGGCCACCTATCCCGATTTTCACAAAATTGCGCCTCGACTGGAATTTATTCGAGCCAGCCGCGGCGGCTACTTCCGCGAAATCATTTTTAAAACATAATTCAAACCCTTATCTTTATAATCAAGCTAAATTCTTGGCCATAACATTAAACTTCTTGAAAACCACACGTCTAAAAAAACACCCTTTATATACATACATATGCAGCCACTAAGCAATTATCTAACATAAGAACAAGTTCGTGCGACCTACTCGTGCATTTTTTTTTATTTATTCGACGATGTGACCGCACATATGAGGAAGTACGTGCGATCCAGACGTGCAATTTTTTTTCCATTTAACTGATGAGGTTAGAATAACTGATAACAACCATTTTACTTCATTTTACTGATCCACATTTGAGATTTGGAATTGCAATTGCTGAAATTTTGATATAAAACTATTTTTCAAAAACCTCTTTTTTATTTCAGTATGTCAACATTCAGCAAAGCACTTTTAGTGACGATGTCAATACTGTTGGTTCTCACATTTGTCGAGGCTGGTCCATTTACACTGACATTTCCAATGTCAGTACGCAATGGACGTCAGATTCGAGCCCCCTTCAAAAATCCAGAAATTATGGTAGCTCGAGGATATGGAAAGAGAGACTCATCCATGAGTCGAGATAAAATGTCGAATAATAATGGCTTGGAAGATCTAGATGATGAAAGGTGACATCTTAATGTCATATTTTTTTATATTATTTCAATTATTTTAATCTTTTCAAAAAAGCATTCCAATTGAATGGATGGCTCATGAATTGACAGCGAATCCAGCCCTAATTCGACTGCTGCTTCATCGATTTGTTGACATCAATCATGATGGCGCAATTAGCGCTCGGGAGTTACTTGGCAACTCACAAGATGGCGCTACTGAAATATATTAATTACTTCCACCGAAAAAAAAAACTAAATAATCCTTCACAACTAAACTAAAAATCAATAAAAAAAAACAAATCTATAAAATAAAATGAAACAAAGGCCTCCGGAATGATTTTACACTCCTAATACTAGCTTATAATAGAAAAATAGAATGCTTTATAAAAAAACCATTAAAAATATTCTATTTAAGGCTGGAAGAATATTTTTAATGGCTCATTAAATAGAAAAATAAACTTCATTTTAACAAGAAACAGATTGATATTCATGTAAAACTAACTGAACTTACTAAATAGTTTTATTTTTTTTTTGTGTTGCAAATAAGTTTTTAATTAAAACGTATGTATTATATTTAATTAAAAAAAAAGATATGTAAAAATTGTTAAAATTTAATGAACAAAATAAGAAAATGTTTTTAATACTAAAAATAATGGAAATTTTGACGAATAAAATGAAAACTTTAAGAAAGAGCAATTAAAAGCCCTAAACCAGTTTTGTGCATGAATATACATATTTCTAAAGTGAGTAATGGGCGTACTGGAAATGAATAGACATTATTAAAAATAAAGTGTCTTCAAAAAATATTTTAAGATATTTTTTAAAATTTTATGGAAATCGAATTTTGAAGTTTTCTAAATAAGAATATTATAGCATAACCGGTTGAGTTCGATTTTATTTCCTAAATTTCGCGTTATCGTTCCCATTGATTGGGCAGCATCCCCCAATACAAACCGTACTGCTTGGGGAGAGGAAGTAGAAAATGGAGTTTAAATTCTGAAAAGCCGGAAGAACTGTTTGAACTTAGAGCATTGTATATAAAAACTATAGTACTACCATCAGACAGCATCTAGTTTAGCGAGATACTGCCGTTATAGCGCTGCAGTAGTTCTTGATATGAAAGTGACACTAGACCATATGGTGTGGCAGAGTAAGGGAAACAAAAATTAATGGATTTCCCTTTGATTTTTCGTAAACAAACCAAGATTGTGCGTCTTCAATTATTTTTTTGGATTTTGAATTTTTCAATAAATTTTGTTATTTCTGTATTTTCTGTATTTCATATACCAAAATCAACTACCAATGTTGCCATATTCGGATTCGACTGTTAAAAAGTTTTAATATAAATATTGTTCAATCTCGAACGTTGGTTAAATATAAAACTGGTGCCAGTTGGTACTATGTTGTTGGTACAATAGTATTTCGGTACTAGATTTGTTGTGCTTAGTACTAGAATTTAGTACTATCGTAGTTTTGGTACTATATTTAGTACTAGATTTAGTACTTAGTAGTAGATTTGGTACTAGATTTAGTAGTTAGTAGTATGTTAAGTACTATATTTAGTAGTTAGCAGTAGATTTAGTACTATATTTAGTAGTTAGTAATAGATTTAGTACTAGATATTTGACGTGATAAGTGAAGATACTCTAACAAAGGTACAAATATCTGCAAACAATGTTTTTTATTTGCAAAATAAATAACTAGGTAGGTAATTCAACTAATTAAATTTTTTGCAGACTTAAAAAAATTGATATAATAATCAAACATGGTAACCATTCAAAATTGGACACAAAAAAACCAAACCAAATATTAAAATTTCAACAAAAATCGTTAAAAAGGTAAATTTCATCCTGTTGCCGTATCTATAAAAAACGTTCCCAAAAACATACCTGTCTAAATTTCTATCTTCCATTCTCTCATTATCAGAAAATAACAAAGAAATAACACAAAAAAGACTTAATAATTTGCTTCCCTCTAACTGCTAACACTTTATATACATCTTTCCCGTTCTGTCAATTTCTAACGATGCATATGTGTTGAATTCATCTCCACGACTAAAAGTCTACACTGAGAAAAAGCGAGATAGCGAAACTACATGGCGCTAGGTGAAATACCCATCTTGATAGTACTATATATTCTATATACAATGCTTAGAGTGCTTTAAATAACACAACATCTTTTTACTTGCGATTATAGGGACTATAGGGCAAGTTAAGGATTCGGGAAGATTAAAAAAAAATTGAGATAACAATAAAACATTACGATCATAGGGAAGTCTAAAAAATTATCGAGAAAAAATGTTTGTCTGTCTGTCTGTCTGTCAGTATGTATAACGAGCTGCAGCCTAAACGAGTTAAGTGATTATTTTCAAACTTGGTGTGTGATTATTTTGGCATTCCCCAGAGGGGAAATTGAAATTGTATTTTTAGGCCTAAAAATAACGGTACCTGCCATATGACCGTTTAGGAAAAACTTATTTTTCTCGAAAACGGCTCCAACGATTTTGATAAAATTTTTTGAGAATTTTTTTGTTGGTATTGGCTATCATTTGAACTAAATTTCCGGGAAAAGTCTATTAACGGTACCTTTCATATAACGGGTTTTTTAATTTTTGACTTTCTCGGTAACGGCTCTTTGGATTTCTGTCAAATTTTATATTTGAGAAGATCTAGGTAGCTTAATTAATTCTGCATTTCAAAATTTTTAATAAATTTTTTTTCTAATTAAAATTATTTTTTGAAAAATCAATATTTTTAAAACTAATCAAAAAAAAAATTATTTTAAATTTTATAATCAGATGTATATTAATAAACTCTTAAAATTGCATACCAAAATTTCAAAAAAAAAATTGTTCAAAAACCAAAAAATAAAAAACAGGATTTTATCAAAACCGGTCTACAATTTTCGAAATACTTTTTTCCTTAATTCTTTGTTATTTAAGACGTGAGATGGCGTACTTAATTTTTACTAAAAAGCCGTTAAATATTGTGGTTTTGATACTTTTTATAAGTTCAAACGTAAATGTTACTTGTTTCTAAAAAAAATCTGGCTTTCCAATGTAATTAGGCACATAAGAGCAAGTACTTGCGACCCAGTCGTGCCCATTTTTTTAAATATTTACTCACACACATTGCGTCAACAGAAATAAATATTTAAATTTAAATATTTTGCTTCCACCAACAAGGTCCTAACGAAGCACTGATGACGATGAGTAATCGAAAGAAAACTAGACGTTAAGTACTTCAGTTTAACGTCGATTTGTTTAGCTTTCTTATCGGTGATTCTCATAAAATAGCGTGGCCAAAATTAAGAATAGTAAAATAATCAATACAATGCAATGTTCTAAAATTAAAATAGTAGGGAACTTAGTTCTTGTTGATTCTTATCAAATTTAGTGACTAATTCCATATGAAATGAAAATCAATACATAATAGGAATCAGCGGGAAAACGTTACAAGACAGTTACAGTTACAGTTAACTTTATTGAGACATAAAAGGACCAATACATTTATTTTGTTGTTTCTTATATACAGTTTCTTTGGTTTGAGTATTCCTGTGACCATTTTTGCTTTGTTTAGCACAGCCCTACCGTGTCTATTAAAGAGTAAACGATTGTGAAAATTAATCCCCAGGTACTTTGTTTCCGATCGAATAGTAATTGGAAAATTGTTAAAATTTAAACAAAGGGACTTGCTTTCTTTTACTGCAAGATAATACCCCCTTCCACTTGCATTTCTGAAACAGGTCAGTCCGCACTTTATTGTGTTTATTTTAAGTCTCCATTTTTTTGAAATAATTTTCAATCAAAGGGAGTCTCGCTTTGATTTTCTTGAGGGCTAGGCTTGGTCGTGAGTTGCTTGCTAGTATTAAAGTGTTATCTGCATAGTGAAGTGAACCTGGTTCTTGCGAAAATGGGTCAAAAAGAGGAAAATCGTGAAGATATATATTGAAAAGTAATGGGCCTATTATTGACCCTTGTGAGACGCCTGCTTTAATCTCAAACCAGGAAGAGTTACTTGAACCAATAAATATTGAGGTTGTTCTTTTAGTTAAGAAACTAAAAATCATTCTTATAATCCAACTCGGAAAATTTAATCTTAAGAGTTTAAATAGGAGACCGTTATCGGAACGGATTTTGAATTACCTTATTTTGGAATACGTATAAGGATTGTTCCGTGAAGCTTCCCTTTTGAAAACCGAATTGATGGTCTGGAATTACATTCTCTTCCTCGCAAAAGCGATTTAAGTGTTCAGATAAGACTTCCTTGGCAGCTTTTTGGCTTGTTTCCACAACTTTGAAAAATATCCATTCTTAATACAATGGTTGAAAATCGATGATAAGCTCACATCTAAGGAGAAGGGACACTTCCTTAAAATGAAATTTGTAATTTTATCTATGCCTGCTGATTTTTTATTATTTAGATTATTTCTAAACATATTTACAATTGTAGGTGAAGTAAGAGGCGGAGTTCTTGGATCACAAGCAGGATTGGATAATGAAAAAACTGTCAGCGTTCCAGATACAGATGTTTCTTCAAAACGATTTGACTTCGTTTTTAAAGCTTTGATCTGTGGAAGCGAAACCACTAAAGTCTGATGAAAAATAGTCTTTGAAAGCATTCAACTTAGTTTCTACATCAATTAGTACTTGACCATTATATGTTAATTCATCTTTTGTAATATCGCTGCCAAAAAATTTGCGACCAGTTAACTTATCTATTTCTTTGAAAGCTTGTGGATTTGGTTTAATTTTTGCTAGTCTAGATTTAAAGGATCTATCGAGGTCTAAGCTAATATTTTCTATAATTTTACTTAAGCATTGTATTCTAACATGTAGTTCTCTATACTCTGAGTTGACTCGATTAAAATGGCGATGGAGTATTCTTTTAAGTTGTCTCAACCAGATTTTTCGTAGGTCTATCAATTTCTTTGTCAACTCGGAAATACATTTATATTTTTGATCTGTTATATTAAGAATTTTTGAATGGCACTCTACATTCATATTTATTAGTGTGTTAACTTGGTTAATCAGTTCGTCGTTTTCTGAATTTAAAAGGTTTTTTTCTGATGGTATTCTTAATGAGGACAGTGATATAGTGAGGCTCAATCTAAAAGCTTTCCAATTCGTATTTTTGAAGCTTCTGTACGTAGGTTGTGGTACAAGAACTGGAGAGAAATCATCAATTGTTACATCTAAAAGGACACCAAAATGGTCAGAAAGAGCTGAAAATGTTTTGCAAGTTGAAAGCACCGATGAATTATTCATTGCATGCGCGGGGTTAAAGGCTGAGGAAGAAGATCTTGGGTAAGTTGGATGATCGGAGGGAATTATGTCAAGATTGAGGAAGGGGCCGTTAAAGAACCAGGTATTAAAGATATTTCCATTGCTGTTATGTACAACACCTCCCCATGTTGGATGTCGAGCATTAAAATCTCCGCCGATAATGGTGGCATCAAAGTTATTTGTAAGAGCATAGAGTGCATTTAGCTCCCCCGATAAACTTTGTCCAGTATTTGAGGGAATATATATACTTCCAACCAGTAAACGAAAATTTGAACCCGTAGGACTTTTAAAAGGCACACTAGCGAGGCAAACTGAAAAGATAGAACGTTACAAGAGTTAACGTGTAATCAAGAAAACGTTACGCGGGAAAAAAAACTGATTCGGGAAAACGAGTTGCGGGAAGAGTACCCAACCCCATAAAAATACCCTTTAATTTAAACCATGCAGGCTTACAAAAAGTCAGCTCAGTGGAATCAATTGTATATTCCTTTTTTGCTTAAACTCTCTAGCTTTACATTTGCTAATATAGCTCAAGGTCTACAGAGTCTTATAAGTTTCTAGGAAATGTGTTTATCACAACTCAAATATTGACATGATTATGAACCTAAAAGTACATATTTTACTAATGAGATGCAGCTGTTTGTAGTCTAAGCCCTTCAGTTCTTTAAAAAAAAATCACTTATGTAAACAAAGGATAAACTATAAGAAGCCGATCAATTCTCGCAATCTCCAGTTACCAATGAACCAACAACTTGTGAGTTTTGTAAGCCTTTTTGTGGCAAGTGTATTTCTGTTGCACAATGTGGACTCTTGGTCCGAACCAGCCAGTGCCACGAAACTTCCTCTGGATAAAACCCATTTCCTGGCCAATCGTAGCGGCATAGTTCATTTACATGAATGGAAATTCCTTGATATTGCAAAGGAATGTGAAGAATTCTTGGGACCAAATGGCTATGCAGCAGTCCAGACATCACCAGCTAATGAATATCTCATTATTAAAGGTCGTCCATGGTATGAACGTTATCAACCAATATCGTACAAAATTAAATCAAGATCTGGTGATGCTAAAGATTTTCTGGAAATGACCCGAAGGTGTCGCAAAGCTGGAGTACTGTAAGTGAAAAAAACAACAAAAGAGTTTATTTTTCAAAGGTATTCTCTTCAGAATTCATGTGGATGTTGTTCCGAATCACATGTCTGGAAATACTGTTGGACAAGCTAGAGGAACTTCAGGGTCGGCAGCTACCCCAAATGCTTTCTCTTATCCTGGAGTGCCTTATAATTCTTCCCATTTCAACCGTCCAACCTGTGGAATCAATAACTATGATGATTTGTTAGAAGCCCGTGTCTGTGAAATGGTCGGACTACATGATCTTAATCAAACTATTCCATATGTTCAGAAGAAAATCGCAAATTTCCTTAATTCTCTGACTGCGATTGGGGCTGCTGGATTTAGAGTCGATGCTGCTAAGCATATGTATCCCGAGGATCTGAAGGTAAACAAAGAGGCTTTCTTAAAAAGCTAACACTAATTTTGTTTTTTTTTTAAGAAAATCTACAGTCGCTTGAATCCTTTATCCAAGGAGCTTGGCCTCCCAGCTCATTCGTATCCTTTCATTTATCAAGAAGTCGGTGACTATTGGAAGTTCAACTATAGTTTCTTGGGAGCTGTCACCGAATTCGCCCATCCGACAAATATGGCAAAATTCTTTAAACATGCTTCGAAGGCAAGTGCCCTCAAAAACTACGGTGGACCACACATGGGAATGTTACCGCACCAGAGTGCACTTATCTTTGTCGACAATCATGATCTGCAACGCCAGAATCCCTACACATTGAACTACAAAAGTCCTCGAGAATTCACAGCTGCTTATGTTTTCACCCTAGCACATCCCTATGGTATTCCTCGAGTAATGAGTTCCTTCGACTTTAACTCCGATCAAGATGGCCCTCCACATGATGGTTCATTTAATATTGAAGGTCCCAGATTTGATGCGAATGGACAATGCCGAAATGGTTGGGTGTGTGAACATCGTTGGCCAGCAATTGCTAATATGATTGCCTTTAGGAATTCAGTTGGTGATAGTCCTTTGACGAACTTCAAAGCCGATGATAACAAAGGTGTGGTGTCATTCTGTCGTGGAAAGAAGGGATTCGTATTAGTTAGTGCTGGAACTCATGATGTCAATGAGAGGGTTGCAACTTGTCTACCACCTGGAGTCTATTGTGATGTAGTTTCGCAATATCGGGTCAATCAGAAGTGTGATCGTTCATCGGAGATTCTTGTCAACCAGGATGGAACTGCACACATAAATTTGCCAAAGAACGGTAAGAACCTAGCGGTAGCTATTCATACCGGAAATAAGGCATAATGGAACTTTCTGCAATAAGGGACAAAATTGTTTAAATGTAATTATTTTAGAGAATAAAAAAAATCATTTGAAGTTGGGCCGGTCTAAGGTAAACACATAACAAGAATACTCTAAGTTTTATTCCATGAATGCTAGTCGATAATGGCTCAGCATGAGATACCAGATGATGAGGGTGAAGCAGACATATTCTTGACGCTAGGATCTAGAAAGATGAAAGTATTGCTATGGTACTGAATTGATACGATTTCTAAGCGTGCGGTATGCGACATTATCTTGTCTGTTTCAATTTAAAATTTGGTTTGATAGGTCGGTAAGTTAGTATATTAGCAAAACCTAGATATGGGAATTCCTTGGGAATCGGCAGGAATAACGGAGATGCAATTTAACTTAAATAGGAGGAATTTGTTTAAGAAACAATTTTTTTTGAAGGATTATTACTTCCTGAAATGAAAGAATCCGATATAAGTAATTTTGAGATAAGTTCTACTTTACCATCATTTCTGAGTAACAAAAAAAAAAAGAGTTGGTTGTCTGTAAAGTCGGTTTAAGGACGATAATTTTATGTGATAACGTCATAAGAAAACATTGGTGGCAGCAACACCAACATACAACCCGTTAACTCACACCCAAAACCCTCTTCTTAAATCCACACACACACATCCCAATATCTACATCTGCTTTCTACTTTAACAAAACTCCGCCTATTTTGTATTTATTTTTCTCTTCTTGTACTTTTTGAATTATAGTGGAATTATTTTGGGAATTTGCGCCCGTTCTTTTTTATGTTCGCCTGGTGCTCAGAATACGTTTGCGATCGATTTTGGTTGAAAAAAATGACCCACAAACCTTCTCGTTATATCCACACACACACACCCCAATATCTGCATCTACTTTAACAAAACTCCGCCTACTTTGTTTTTATTTTTCTCTTCTTGTTCTTTTTTAATTTGAGTGGAATTACATTGGGCATTTGCGCCTGTTCTTTTTCATGTTCGCCTGGTGCTTGCGATCGATTTTGGTTGAAAGAACCACAGTATCGCGGTTAGCATCAATCATGAGTCTTATCAGCATGAGTCTTATCAGCATGAATCATGTTATTTCATAAGTGAAGCCTGTCATCGATTTATAGGACGTTATCACGTCAAAAGTTTTAGCACTCCCTAGTATAATCACCATCGAGTTATTGGTGATATGATAGAGATACTACCACTACTACTGGACAAATATCTTGGTTCCTTATCATTTAGGCTTTAGAGAAAAAGTTTGTATTTGAATAACAATTTAAGTGAACACAAATATAATATAAAATGTCAACTAATTTTTATTTCTTCCATAAATTATTTCAGCCACTCTTTATTTACCAAACATATCCATCAATTTGTCAATTAAGCTTTGTCTTGTGGTCGTCTCACTCTCAATATCTGCTTCTCTAACAACGTTTTCAATATGCAAAGCAACAGCCAGCTCAGAACCCTTCTTTGGCAATTTAATTAAGGCCGTTCCATCATAACGAACAACTATGCGCGCTGATGATTCACACTTATTCGACGAACGTCTCTGTGATAGCGAGTCGCAATATGTACCTGGCGGAAGGCAAGTTGCAACCCTTTCTTTGAAGGTCTTGATGCCTGAACTTATCAGAACGAATCCCTTTTTTCCGCGACAAAATGAAACGATTCCTTTATCGTCATCGGCCTTAAAGTTAGTTAGCGAACTGTTACCCACTGCGTTTCTGAAAGCAATCATATTTGCGACTGCAGGCCAACGGTGTTCACAGACCCAACCCTTCCTGCAGGAGCCATTCGAATAAAATGTTGGGCTTACAATGTTTTCAGATTTGTCTTGTGGTGGACCGTCCTGATCGGAATCGAACTCAAAGGAACTCATCACACGCGGAACTCCATAGGGATGAGCCAGGGTGAAGACATAGGCAGCTCGAATTTCCCGAGGTGTCTTGTATGTCAAAGCACCCTGACTTTGTCGTTGCAAGTTATGGCTATCCACAAATGTCAGTGCGCTCTTACATGGTAGCATTCCTGATTTCGAGCCACCGTAGTTCTTAAGACTGGAGGGTTTGAGTTTGTTTTGGAAAAAGTCTGCCATATTTTGGGGATGAGAAAACTCGGTTACAGCCCCTAGTTGAGTGTAGTTGAACTTCCAGTTATTATGGACTTCTTGATAGATGTATGGGAAGGAATTAGCTGGAAATCCTAGCATGTAAGGCAGAGGATTCAAGCGACTGTAGATTTTCTGTAAAATCCAGTATAGAAGGGTAAGTGTTAAATATAAGATTGTAGTTTACCTTTAGATCATCAGGGGAGATGTGCGTTGCTGCATCGATTCTGAATCCAGCTGCCCCGATTGCAGCTAGGTAATTAAGAAACTTGGCAATAGTCTTCTGGACATGCAAGTTACTCTGGTCAAGATCATGAAGACCATTTAGTTCGCAGACACGGGACTCAACAGGATCGCTAGTATTTTCAATTTTACAAATTGGTTGATGGAAATGGGTAATGTTATATGGAACTCTGGGATAGAAAAACGAATTGGGATAGCCAACTGATCTGGCAGTTCCAAAAGCTGGACCTGATACATTTGTTGTCATGTGATTTGGAACGACATCTACATAAGTTCTAGAAAAAAAAGTTATTTGATCTATAAGATTTTGAGAGAGTTAACTGGTATACTACTTACAATACTCCAGCGTTGCGACATCTTTGTGTCATTTCGAGAAAATCTTTAGCATCTCCTGATCTTGTTTTGATGTCGTATGATATTGGCTGATAGCGTTCATACCACGGACGACCCTTTATTACAAGATTTTCATTGACCGGTGATGTCTGGACAGCAGCGAATCCCTTTGGACCGAGAAATTCTTCACATTCTTTGGCAATGTCAAGGAATTTCCATTCGTGTAAATGCACAATACCACTTCTTTTCGCAACGAAATGAGGATTATCGAATGGAAGGCTTCCTGCGTTGCCTTCTTCTTGCGGAGTAGTTTCAGTAGTAGAAGTAGGATCAGTTTCGGTCACTTCACTTGTTGAATCATCAGAAGATGTTGTTTCATCATCTACAATAGTGGATGATTGTTCAGAATGTGTTGTTTCAATTTCTTCTGTTCTTCCAGTTGCTGAGGTATCAGTTTCTTCGGTTATCTCCGCTACGGTTGATGTTTCATTTACTCCAGGATCTAAAGTTGTTGCATCGGTAGAGGAATCATTTGTTGAAGAATCTTTTTCCGTAGTTGTGGATGAATCCTCTGTTGTTATTTCAATTTCCCCCGAAACATCGGTTGTAATATGTGTGGGTGATACTTCACCACTATTTGTTGACGATGAGTCTACAGTTGGGGTTCCTTCTGTGAATGAATCATTTGTTGTATAGTCCCCTTGAGTGTTTGTGGATGATTCTGAAGTTGTTGAATCAGTATCTCCTGGATTATCTGTTGCAGTATGAGTTGATGAATCTTCATTATTTGTTGCCCACGATTCTCCAGTTGTTGTTTCAATTTCTTCTGGACTATTTGTTATTACTTCATTTGTCGAAGAATCTGCTTCCGTTGTTGTTACTTCAGTTCCTCCTGGACCTTCAGTTGAAATATGTGTGGATGAATCCTCGTCAGCTGTAGACGATGAATTTTCATTTGTTGTTTGATTTTCGTCTGTACTGTTAGTTATTTCATCAGTGGTAGAATCATTGGTTGAAGATTCAGCTTCAGTTGTTGAAGATAAAACTTCATCAGTATTAGTTGATGGATCATCCGTTGTTATTTCGGTTTCTACTGAACCAGCGATTGTAGTAAGTGTGGATGAATCTTCATCACTAGTGGTTGACGATAGGTCTCCATTTGCTGTTTCAGTAGCTGTTTCTTCTGTGAGAAAATCATTTGTTGTATAGTCTCCTTGAGTGTTTGTGGATGATTCTGAAGTTGTTGACTCATTGTCTTCTGAACCATCAGTTGTAATGGTAGCTGAATCTTCATCACTTGTTGACGACAAGTGTTCAGTGGTTGTTTCCGTTTCCTCTGGATTGTTAGTTGTTACATCATTTGTTGAAGAATCTGCTTCCGTTTTGGTGGATGAGTCATTTGTTGTTATTTCAGTTCCTCCTGGACCTTCAGTTGAAAAATGTGTGGATGAATCTTCATTAGCTGTTGACCCTGGATTTCCAGTTGTTGTTTCATCAGTGGGAGAATCATTGGTTGAAGAAACGGCTTCAGCTGTTGAAGATGAAACTTCATCAGATGTCGAGGATGTTGTTTCATCAGTGGAGGAATCATTTGTTGAAGAATCAGTTTCAGTTATTGTGGATGAATTATCATCGGTTGTTGATGATGAATTACCAGTTGGTGTTTCATTTTGCTCTGTTGTGCTAGTTGTTTCATCGCTGGAAGACTCATTTGTTGAAGAGTCTGCTTCAGTTGTTATGGATGAGTCACTTGTTTCTTCAGTTTCTCCAGGACTATCAGTGGTAATATTGGTGGAAGGATCAACATCAGCTGTAGAAGATGAGGCTGCACTTGTTGTTTCAGTTGCTTCTGGATTATTGGTTGTTATTTCCTGAGAGGAATCATTTGTTGAAGAATCAGATTCAGTTATTGTAGATGAGTCAACAGTTGTTACTTCAATTTCTCCTGGACCTTCAGTTGTTATATGGGTGGATGAATCAACATCAACATCAACAGTGGATGAGTCAGTTTCAGTTATTGCGGATGAATTATCATCGGTTGTTGATGATGAGTCACCAGTTGGTGTTTCATTTTCCTCTGTTGTACCAGTTATTTCTTCACTGGAAGATTCTTTTGTTGAAGAGAGTGCTTCAGTTGTTGTTGATGAGTCATCTGTAACTTCAGTTTCTCCAGGACTATCAGTTGTAATATGGGTTGATGACTCAACATCACCTGTATAAGATGTGCCTTCAGTTGTTGTTTCAGTGTCTTCTGGAATACTAGTTGTTATTTCAGGAGAGGAACCATTGGTTGAGGAATCAGATTCAGTTATTGTGGATGAGTCAATAGTTGTTTCTTCAGTTTCTCCTGGACTTTCAGTTGAAATAAGGGTTGATGCATCAACAACAGCTGTAGAGGATGTGTCTTCAGTTGTTGTTTCAGTTTCTTCTGGACTATTGGATGTCACTTCAGTAGATGAATCATTGGTTGAAGAATCAGATTCAGTTATTGTGGATGAGTCAACGCTTGTTACTTCAGTTTCTCCTGGACCTTCAGTTGAAATAAGGGTTGATGAATCAACAACAGAGGATGTGTCTTCAGTTGTTGTTTCAGTTTCTTTTGGACTATTGGTTGTTACTTCAGTAGAGGAATCATTGGTTGGAGTTGTGGATGAGTCAACGCTTGTTACTTCAGTTTCTCCTGGACTTTCAGTTGAAATATTAGTGGATGAAGCTTCAGCAACTGTTGAGGATGAACTTTCAGTTGTTGTTTCATTATCCCCTGGACTGTTAGTAACTTCATCAGTGGAGGAATCATTTGTTGTAGAATCAGTTTCAGTTATTACTGATGAATTATCATCGGTTGTTGAAGATGAATCGCCAGTTGGTGTTCCATTTTGCTCTGTTGTGCTAGTTGTTTCTTCGCTGTAAGATTCGTTTGTTGAAGAGTTTGCTTCAGTTGTTGTGGTTGATTCATTTGTAACTCCAGTTTCTCCAGGACTATCAGTGGTGATATTGGTTGATGAATCAATATCAGCTGTAGAAGAAGAGTCTTCAGTTGTTGCTTCATTTTCCGTTGGGCTGTTAGTTGACGATGAGTCTTCAGTTGTTGTTTCATTTTCTCCTGAACCTTCAGTCGTTGTTGAATTTTCAGAGTTAGCTGTAGATGAAGTGGAATTTTCGGTTGATACTTCAGGTCCCTCCTCTGTAACATTTGTTGTGGAGCTTTCAAGAGAAGTTGTACCAGAATCATTTGGTGTAGTAGCTGATTCAACCGTAGACGAGTCATTATTATTAGTACTTCCTGAAGTAGTGGTATCGATATCTTGTGGTGTCGTCGTTGAAGATTCATCTACAGTTGTATTGCTTGGGGTGCTTGTATCAAGAGTACTATCTTCAATTGTTGAATTATCTGGAGTTGTTGTTATTTCTGTTGTGGTACCATTTGACTCTGTTGATGGCGATTCTGTTGTAGAATTATTCGGACCAACTTCTGTTGACACTGTTGTTGTAGTTAAAGTTGAGTTTGAAAGCGACTGTGTAGTTGGTGTTAACTCTGTAGTTGTATCAGAACTCGAGTTGCAGGGTGATGGAGTTGGATACGGTGGATGACAAGGTGGTCGTGGAAGCCATGGTGGTGGCAATTGATTTGTACCATTACATCCTGGTTTCCAAGGTGGAATTATAGGCAATGATCCATTACAACCTGGGGGTAGCTGCCCACATGGCGGAAATACATAGATGCCATTACCCGGAAGTCCAGGTGGCGGTGGTCCCAGGCCAATCACTGTTAGTATACTTACAAACAGTCGGTCCATTCTATACTAGAAAATGCGCTCAAAAGACACCTTCTTATAAATCGTTCTATATTGACATAAAAGTACTGTTTTACTGCATAAACAGTTCAATACCGAACAAAGCTGCAGCTGCAGCAGATATGTGCGCAGTTAATGTGAACTATTGACGCAGTTTGTATATTGTTGAACTATGTCAACAAGTTACACACTTCACATTATACCATTATACGTAATACTCGGTCAGTCTGGTTTATCAAAAAGGCAAAATAATAGAAAGCCATAAGTCATTAAAAAAAACATGTCTAACAACATTTCGGGCTTATATAAAATATTATTTGTTTTATATTTCTACCTATAAATGTGTAGTATAAAAGGCTTTTCAGTTTTCTTTTCAACTCATTGTATTTGTCGATTGAAATGATGAAGTTTTTTATATTCTTATTAGCAGCCTTAGTTGCTGTTAATGCAGAGCTGTTGTCTAATGGTGAGACCATAACTGATGAAGGTGGATTGGTTGCTCCTGAATCCCCCAACGGAGGGATCTTAATTGATGAAGGTGGACTTATATCCCCAGAATCATCAAAAGAAAACGACGAAAATGAATCAGACACTAAATATCACGTTGTTAAAGTTAGTGATCTTCCCAAGGTTCCCATACAACCTCTTCCATGGCGTAATCCACATTTTCCAAGACCGAGAATTCCCATTCCAGTTGGTATAAAGCCAAGACCAACTCAATCTCCTCAAAATGTTGAATAAAAAAATAAATTCAATTGAAAAATAATTGTAATCCAATTTTTTTATTTTCTTATACGTATTTTAGATTTTGCATTTTTTTAAATAATTTGTTCTAACTCCCTTTGAATACCCAGAGCTTTTAATATAATTACAGTGGTTTCAAGAATAAGACCGTATTCTCGTTATGTTTTAAGTTTTTTAGGACACTTTACGGTTCTAAGCCGAACATTTATAAAATTTATATTCTCCAATAACCGACCAGGTAATCATGGAAATTAAATGAAAAAATGGATTATTTATTTTTTTTGATAAGAAAAAAATTGTTGGCAAAAACCTAGAAAACAGAAGCAGTCGAAAGGCTTCCCGATTTCTGAAGTCAAAACTTTAATTGGTATGATCCTTTGATTCTGATTTTCATCTTGTTGGTTAAATAAATATCATCATCATCTACGCAACAACTGGGATCCGGTTATGATTGTATATTCTCTGGAATGGTCCTTCCTCGCACACGAGGCCAACATTCTTCGTCTTTTGTAAGACTTTCCTCTCGAGAGGAAAGAGAAGATCAGAGTACCTTTTAGTGCTCCACTACCTTAGTTGTTGGCCCAACATTTCCCACAGACGAAGCTCGAGCAGCCTGCTCGTATCAGTGCATTCACCAGTCTTTTAAGTTTTCATATCTTCACATAGTAATTAGGTAATTAAAGGATACTTCTCGTCAACAACAATTTCAAAATCTCCGAAGACAAAGTCAATCTTCCGTCCCTTAGTCATGCATCTTTGATATATGCCTTTTTACTTTGAAGTGAATATTATTGTATCAAAATCGTAGTTGTGGTTTAATAAAACACGCTATTGACAAATAAAGTGGGTAAAGAAAAGAATTATTGCAGGGCTACCTTTGGCCACGTTCCCTATTATTATAATGTCATATTTGATTGTTTTTAGAATTTGATCTAACGAATTTATAACTTGCTTTATTAATGCATGTTTTTTTGTTCAAATTAGATGCAGTGTCAATACTTTATTCAATGCGCATAAACTTTGTTTGCACACGAGTGCTCAGCACTTCTTAATAAATACAGTAGTGGATTTACTTTAGAAAATTGCCTCATAATTTTAACCAAGAGAGAATTTAAATTAAGCTTTGGGTCCTTGAGCTGCATGTTGAAATAACTCAATTCAAACAAGTTTACTCAAAAAATTGATCTCCGTAAAACCACCTTAGCACAGCTTAATTCTGCCAAAGGAAAGGATAAACTTCCTCAAATTTGTGTTCACCTGGATACACAATTAGACTATTTCGCAGAAAGATTTTGAATATTGTACATAGCTGAAATCTATTGCTGCATTTTGCTCTATTAAAATGTATGAGGCCCTTACATAATGTGCTTAAGGCCTGCAAAATTATATATACGGTACTGAATGCACATCTGTTTATCTAGTTTATAAAATATCTAAAAAAAAAAATATTGTCTGCAACTTATCAAACAATAATTGTATAGTCTGTAAAAATCTACCGGAAACATATGGCGGTTAGTTACACAAATGTTTTTATCTTTCTGTAAAATATATAAATATTGAAGCAGTGTAAAGTTTTTTTCATAGTTTCAAACAAAATGAAGTTGGTAGATGCAGTGACTCTGCTTTTAGCTGCAGTTAATGTACACGCGCTTCAGTTGCCGGAGTTTGAAAATACAAATTCCTTGCCAGAATTAGTAAGGACTTTAAATGAAACATATCGTGATAAAAGGCATGTTTTGGCTCCAAGACTTCCAATATGGCATCCTCGACCAATCCTTCCACCCCATCGACCGATAATACCGCCACCAATAATTCATCCACCAATTATTCCTCCATGGATACACTGGAAAACGACAACTACACGAAGACCGAAGCCTACGACAGCAAAACCAAAACCAACAACATCAAAGCCAAAACCACCTACAACAACCACACGTAGACCGAGACCCACAACCGCAAAACCAACGCCATCAAAGCCAAAACCACCTACAACAACCACACAGAGACCAAGACCCACAACCTCAAAACCAACGCCATCAAAGCCAAAAACACCTACAACAACCACACATAGACCGAGACCCACAACCGCAAAACCAACTCCTTCAAGGCCAAAACCAACTACAACAACTTCGGCAAGACCCAGACCTACAACTGCAAGTCCAAGACCAACAGCAACAAAGCGAACAACAAAGCCCACAACTACAACTACTACAAAACCTCGGCCTACAACACCTACACCTACTACAGTAACACCCACGACGCGTAGGCCAAGACCAACTTTCCATCCAAGACCTACGACTTCAACTACAACAACAACTTCGTCGACCACTCCCCAAACCGAATCAACAGCAACAGAGGATCAAGAAATAACTGAACTACCAACAACAAATGTAGATGAACAATCAACAACTGAAACAACAGAAGATCAATCTACAGAAACAACGGAAGAAACGCAGACAAGTGAAGCACCCCAATCAACTGATGAAACAAAAACAACAGAAGAAGAAGATTTAACTACAGTCACAGAACCGGCAAATAAAGGGTCTACAACAGAGGAAAACGATGTAACTAAACCTGAAACTACTACCGAACAAGAATCCACTACTGTAACAGAACCAGTTTCGGACTCTACAAGAGTACAATCAACAGAAACAACTGAAGAACATGAATCAACCAATGAAACAGAAACAACTATAGCAGACGAATCAACTACAGTCACTGCATCAACCGATGAAACAAAAACAGAATCAACAGCAAGTGAAGATTCATCAACCGAAGATCCACTATCAACTGAAGACCAAAAATCAACAACGGAAGATGAACACACCACTGAAACACAACAATCAACATCTACGGATGAAAACGAAACAACTCCCGGGCATACATCCCCTGATGGACAAGAATCAACAGCCCAAACAGATACAACTGATGAACAGCAATCTACAGAAAAGTCAACAACTGAAAATCAACCAACAGTGAATCCATCATCAACAGAATCTAATACATCAACAGATGTCCAAAACTCTACTGAAACCGAAGGACAGTCAACAACTGGAACACATCAATCTACAGAGAAACCTCCTGTTACTCCGTCTGCTCCATGTGGCTATCCATTCTTTTCGATCTACATCACCTTTTGGCCATTCTGTTGTTAAAATAAAGAAAAAACTGTTACTATTGTTACTTTTTGCTGACGTTCGAAAAAATTAGACAACTTTCTTGTGTATGACGTTTCATCAACATTTTGAAACGTTGCAAGCAATTTTTTTTTTTGTTAAGTGGAACATGTTTATTTATTCTTGGGGTGACAAATGGCGACATTTTTTTTAAATAAATAAAAATAAAAATTAAATAGAGTATTATTGATGAAATCAGCAAATTTTTAATTGCCAATTGAAGCTTAAAATGACTTCTTGTTCGGAGTTCTTCATTACTCTTTATTAATTTGTGATACAAATTTCTTTGGAGAACTGTTTATAACCTTAACATACAAAAACACTCATTTTCTTAAAACATAGAATTTAATTTGATTTCTTTTTCAAAATCTAAATAAATTACATCGAATCGTTTTCAATACATTTTCCTACCCTTTTTTGGGCATTTGTTTAAAAATACAGCTAAGTTTTAGATCACACATCATTTAGAATCTAGGAATAAATTGGGCGTATCCTGGCCTTTGTTTCGGTCGGTTTCCATTTCCATTAATATTTATTGATATTTTCGCTGGCTGAGCGCCATTTGGCATTAGTCCACCATTTCCGAACTGCTGTTTATTAGGAGCGTAGGAGGCGCCACGCTGTGGAATAGTTTGTGGAGCGATGTTGGGTGGTGAGAATTCATCTGAGTCATCATTGTGGAGGTTGAAAGTGAAACTTTCATTGTCTCGGTCAAAGGTTGATTGTTGCTTTGAAGGATACTTGAAGGTGTTTCCAATGCCAGGAGAGACTTTGCTAATTGCGGCATTATTTCCAATTGTCAAAGTGACAGATGGTAATTTATCATTTATATTTTGGATCTTTCTTTTGTCGTTTAATAAAGGTTGTTGGAAAGATTGCTGAAAGGGTGGAATGTTATAACCTAAAGTCTCGGATATGTATTGACCATGTGGATCACCAAATGCTGGTTTAACATTCTTTGATGGTCTTCCATTATTTCCAATTGTCCAGGTGACAGATGGAGTTTTTTCGATTTTTATTTTCCCATTGTTTTTGTCTGATAACAAGGGTTGTGAAAACGATTGTTGGAAGTTTGGAATATTAAAGTTAACATTTCCCGGTATGAACTGACTATGTGGATCATTTTCAATTGGTCTTCCTCCATTCTTTATGATGGGATTCGGTACTTTTCCATTGTTTCCGACTGTTATAGTAATGGAACCAAATTTGTCTGGTTTGTTCTTGATAGGTTGTGGCTGCGGAATGTTTACAAGATTACCTTTGTTTCCATTCGAGTTACTATCAATGGTAAAGGTCATTGAGTTGAGCTTGTTCGGTTTGGATTTTCCCAAAGGAATAGCAGGGTTTTGGATTGTAGAAAAAGCTTCAGGGTGGTCATGATCTACGTAACCACTAGTGCTTATTACCCATTTTCCATTAATGTATGAAGCTTGCTCTTTTGCAGGTTTATTGTAACCCATACCGTTGACTAGAGTCTGTCCCTGAACTGGAGATTTATTGCCCAGGTTGATTGAAATTGTTTGAAGTTTTTCGGGTTTGTTTTGTGGCTGTGGAATTTTTACAACATTACCTTTGTTTCCATTTGCATTACTGTCAATGGTAAAGATCATTGAGTTGAGCTTGTTCGGTTTAGGTTTTCCCAAAGGAATGGCAGGGTCTTGGATTATAGAAAAAGCTTCTGGGTGGTCATGATCCTCGTAACTACTAGTGCTTATTACCCATTTTCCATTAATAAACGAACCTTGTTCATTTTTATGTTTATTGTAACCCATACCTTTGATTAGAGTTTGTCCCTGAACTGGGGAATTATTGCCCAGATTGACTGAAATTGTTTGAAGTTTTTCTGGTTTGCTCTGTGGATTGTGGCCATCATGAACGTTTATCGTCGGTGACAATGGCTCGTGTTTATTTTGACCGATTGTTAATGTTAGAGAAGGCTCAACATCATCATGGTCATGCTCATGTCCGTGTCCATGCCCACGTCTAAATCCGTTTCTATGTCCATGTCCGTAACCATGATGGTGGTCATGATCATCATAATGATGATCATGATCGTGATCATGTCCGTGGCCATGCCTTCCATATCCATAACCGCGTCTATGTCCATAACCCATTTCAAGTCCTATTCTGGGGCCATACCCAGGTCCATGTCCAGGACCGTACCTAGGCCCATGTCCAGGGCGGTACATTGGTCCATACCCCGGACCATATCTATGCCCATGCATTGGTCCATGTATGGGTCCATGACCAATTCCGTACCTCGATTCATGACCGATTCCGTACCTATAACCGCGACGAGGTCCACGCCTTGGTCCATGTCCATATCCATACCCGTAACCATGTCCAAAGCCATAACCGTAAGGTGGATGTGGCGGAGGTGGTGGGTGATGATAAGCGGGACCGGGACGTCTATTGCCGTGGCCATTGAATGTTATGCTACCACTCCAACCATCATTTCCATTTGGATGATGGCTGGTATCTTGACTTGGGTGTGGGCCGTTTTGCCATTTACCGTTCCAGTATCCCATGGAGGGATTATTTAAGTATCCCATACCTCCGTTTGGATTTTTTCCTTGATTCATTCCATGAATTCCACCAACATGTCCTGCAATTTATAAACAATGGTTAATATTGATCTGTTATGGAAACATAATTGAAATTTTTACCTAATTCTCTGCTGGGAATGTCATCATGAGGTTCTTTTTCTGGTTCATCTTCTGTATATTCAGTAACGGCTGATCCATGTTGATCAGTTTCACCTTGTTCGCGGTCTCGTTCTTTACCATAAGATTGTTCTGACCACGTGCCTTCAAATTGTTCACCATCGGCTTCAGGGTTTTCCGGTTTAAAGGTTTCTGACCAAGTTTCACTGATCTTTTCAGATATATTGCCATCTGGATTCTTAACAAATTTACTTTTATCTGACTCTGCAATTTCTTCTTTTAAACCAGTTGATTCTGTCACCACTTGTTCTTCCCAGAATTCTTCTTGGTCAACAGTTCCACTGGGAGACACATTTTCATCGGAAAATTCATTTAACGAAATGTTTTCCTTGATTATTTCTTCATTTTGCAAATCAGACTTTGATGTTTCATCTTGCGTTTGATCAGATAGTGGTTGTTGATCGGAAACTTGATTGTATGTTTCACTCATCCATTCAGACTCATCAATTTCTTCAGGACGTTCAGTTTGTTGTTGTTGTTCGTTGTTAAATGTTCCACTCATCCACCCTGATTCGCTGATCTCTCTAGGTTCTTCACTTGATGTTTGTTCTTTTTCAAATATTTGATTATATGTTCCGCCCATCCATAATGACTCATCGGTTTCCTCGGGCTGTTCAGTTGTTGTTCGTTCTTTTCCAAATACTTGGTTGTATGTTCCACTCATCCACCCGGAATCATCGATTTCATCTGGATTTACAGTTGTTGTTTGGTATTTAATATCGGAAGAATAATAATCATCATACATCAACCCTGTCTCATCAGTTACTTCAGATTTCGGTTCAGTAGTTTGTTCTTCGTCTCTAAACGTACCGCTCATCCATCCGGATTCGTCGACGTCTATAGGTTGTTCTGTAGATGTTTGCTCTTTGTCAAACATTTGGTTGTATGATCCGCCAATCCATACCGATTCATCCACTTTCTCTGGATTTTCAGTTGTCGTTTGTTCTTTATCGCTGCTAGGATAGTAACCACCTATTAAATTCAAACTTGAATGATCGATCTGCTCAAGCTGACGAGGCGTAGTATTTTCTTGGCCTGGGTAGTAGATCATATGGCTGGTCATGAAACCTGTTTCATCTGATGGTCGTTCAGTTGTTGTTTGCTCCTTTTCGCTGCTTGGGTAGAAACCACCAGTCAAACTTGAATGATCGATCTGCTGAGGCTGACGAGGTGTAGTTCTTTCTTGGCCTGGATAATAGATCATATGACCCGTCATGAAACCTGTTTCATCGGATGGTCGTTCAGTTGTTGTTTGCTCCTTTTCGCTGCTTGGGTAGAAACCACCAGTTATAGTCAAACTTGAATGGTCGATCTGCTCATGCTGACGAGGGGTAGTTCTTTCTTGGCCTGGATAGTAGATCATATGACCGGTCATGAAACCTGTTTCATCGGATGGTCGTTCAGTTGTTGTTTGCTCCTTTTCGCTGCTTGGGTAGTAACCACCAGTTATAGTCAAACTTGAATGATCGATCCACTCAGGCTGACGAGGCGTAGTTCT
The DNA here is from genome assembly GCA_963971375.1 of Platycheirus rosarum. Lineage (NCBI taxonomy): Eukaryota > Metazoa > Arthropoda > Insecta > Diptera > Syrphidae > Platycheirus > Platycheirus rosarum. Next base: position 153,970,507 of record OZ020508.1, on the reverse strand, counting down.
ATCTTGGCCTGGATAGTAAATCATATGACCAGTCATGAAACCTGTTTCATCAGATGGTCTTTCAGTTGTTGTTTGCTCCTTTTCGCTGCTTGGGTAGTAACCACCAGTTATAGTCAAACTTGAATGATCGATCCACTCAGGCTGACGAGGCGTAGTTCTATCTTGGCCTGGATAGTAAATCATATGACCGGTCATGAAACCTGTTTCATCGGATGATCGTTCAGTTGTTGTTTGCTCCTTTTCGCTGCTTGGGTAGTAACCACCAGTTATAGTCAAACTTGAATGATCGATCTGCTCAGGCTGACGAGGCGTAGTTCTTTCTTGGCCTGGATAGTAGATCATATGACCTGTCATGGAACCTGTTTCATCTGATGGTGGTTCCGTAGTTGTTTGTTTTTTATCGCTGGAAGGGAAGTAGCCACCATTTATCGTCAAAGTTGAATAATCGATCTGTTGATCTGTTTCATCTGATGGTCGTTCAGTTGTTGTTTGCTCCTTTTCGCTGCTTGGGTAGTAACCACCAATTATAGTCAAACTTGAATGATCGATCTGCTCAGGATGACGAGGCGTAGTGGTTTCTTGGCCTGGATAATAGATCATATGACCCGTCATGAAACCTGTTTCATCAGATGGTCGTTCAGTTGTTGTTTGATCCTTTTCGCTGCTTGGATAGTAACTACCAATAATCGTCATACTTGAATCATCAAAATGCTCAGGCTGACGAGGCGTAGTTGTTTCTTGGCCAGGATAGTAGATCATATGACCGGTCATGAAACTTGTTTCATCTGATGGTCGTTCAGTTGTTATTTGCTCCTTTTCGCTGATTGGGTAGTAATCACCAGTTATCGTCAAACTTGAATGATCGATCTGCTCAGGCTGACGAGGGGTAGTTCTTTCTTGGCCTGGATATAAGATCATATGACCGGTCATGAAACCTGTTTCATCTGATGGTCGTTCAGTTGTTGTTTGCTCCTTTTCGCTGCTTGAGTAGTAACTACCAATAATCGTCAAACTTGAATCATCAAACTGCTCATGCTGACGGGGCGTAGTGCTTTCTTGGCCTGGATAGTAGATCATATGACCGGTCATGAAACCTGTTTCATCGGATGGTCGTTCAGTTGTTGTTTGCTCCTTTTCGCTGCTTGGGTAGTAACCACCAGTTATGGTCAAAATTGAATGATCGATCTGCTCAGGCTGACGAGGCGTAGTATTTTCTTGGCCTGGGTGGTAGATCATATGACCAGTCATGAAACCTGTCTCATCAGATGGTCGTTCAGTTGTTATTTGCTCCTTTTCGATGCTTGGATAGTAACTCCCAATAATCGTCAAACTTGAATCATCAAACTGCTCATGCTGACGGGGCGTAGTGCTTTCTTGGCCTGGATAGTAGATCATATGACCTGTCATGAAACCTGTTTCATCGGATGGTCTTTCAGTTGTTGTTTGTTCCTTTTCGCTGATTGGGTAGTAACCACCAGTTATCGTCAAACTTGAATGATCGATCTGCTCAGGCTGACGAGGCGTAGTTCTATCTTGGCCTGGATAGTACATCATATGACCAGTCATGAAACCTGTTTCATCAGATGGTCTTTCAGTTGTTGTTTGCTCCTTTACGCTGCTTGGGTAGTAACCACCAGTTATCGTCAAACTTGAATGATCGATCTCCTCAGGCTGACGACGCGTAGTTCTTTCTTGGCCTGGATAGAAGATCATATGACCGGTCATGAAACCTGTTTCATCGGATGGTCGTTCAGTTGTTGTTTGCTCCTTTTCGGTGCTAGGGTTGTAACCACCAGTTATCGTCAAACTTGAATGATCGATCTGCTCAGGCTGACGAGGCGTAGTTGTTTCTTGGCCTGGATAGTAGATCATATGCCCGGTCATGAAACCTGTTTCATCTGATGGTCGTTCAGTTGTTGTTTGATCCTTTTCGCTGCTTGGATAGTAACCACCAGTTATCGTCAAACTTGAATGATCGATCTGCTCAGGCTGACGAGGCGTAGTTCTTTCTTGGCCTGGATGGTAGCTCATATGACTGGTCATGAAACCTGTTTCATCGGATGGTCGTTCAGTTGTTGTTTGCTCCTTTCCGCTGCTTGGGTAGTAACCACCAGTTTTCGTCAAACTTGTATGATCGATCTGCTCAGGATGACGAGGCGTAGTTCTTTCTTGGCCTGGATAATAGATCATATGATCCGTCCAGAAACCTGTTTCATCAGATGGTCGTTCAGTTGTTGTTTGATCCTTTTCGCTGCTTGGATAGTAACTACCAATAATCGTCATACTTGAATCATCAAACTGCTCAGGCTGACGAGGCGTACTTCTTTCTTGGCCCGGATAGTAGATCATATGACCGGTCATGAAACCTGTTTCATTGGATGGTCGTTCAGTTGTTGTTTGCTCCTTTTCGCTGTTTGGGTAGTAACCACCAGTTATCGTCAAACTTGAATGATCGATCCGCTCAGGCTGACGAGGCGTAGTTGTTTCTTGGCCTGGATAGTAGATCATATGACCGGTCATGAAACCTGTTTCATCGGATGGTCGCTGAGTTGTTGTTTCCTCCTTTTCGCTGCTTGGGTAGTAACCACCAGTTATCGTCAAACTTGAATGATCGATCTGATCAGGCTGACGAGGCGTAGTTCTTTCTTGGCCTAGATAGTAGATCATATGACCGGTCATTAAACCTCTTTCATCGGATGGTCGTTCAGTTGTTGTTTGCTCCTTTTCGCTGCTTGGGTAGTAACCACCAATTATCGTCAAACTTGAATGATCGGTCTGCTCAGGCTGACGAGGCGTAGTTCTTTCTTGTCCTGGATAGTAGATCATATGACCGGTCATGAAACCTGTTTCATCGGATGGTCGTTCAGTTGTTGTTTGCTCCTTTTCGGTGTTAGGGTAGTAACCACCAGTTATTGTCAAACTTGAATGATCGATCTGCTCAGGCTGACGAGGCGTAGTTGTTTCTTGGCCTGGATAGTAGATCATATGCCCGGTCATGAAACCTGTTTCATCTGATGGTCGTTCAGTTGTTGTTTGATCCTTTTCGCTGCTTGGATAGTAACCACCAGTTATCGTCAAACTTGAATGATCGGTCTGATCAGGCTGACGGGGCGTAATGCTTTCTTGGCCTGGATGGTAGCTCATATGACCGGTTATGAAACCTGTTTCATCTGATGGTCGTTCAGTTGTTGTTTGATCCTTTTCGCTGCTTGGATAGTAACCACCAGTTATCGTCAAACTGGAATGATCGGTCTGATCAGGCTGACGAGGCGTAGTTTTTTCTTGGCCTGGATAGTAGATCATATGACCGGTCATGAAACCTGTTTCATCGGATGGTCGTTCAGTTGTTGTTTGCTCCTTTTCGCTGCTTGGGTAGTAACCACCAGTTATCGTCAAACTTGAATGATCGATCTGCTCAGGCTGACGAGGCGTAGTTCTTTCTTGGCCTGGATAGTAGATCATATGACCGGTCATGAAACCTGTTTCATCGGATGGTCGTTCAGTTGTTGTTTGCTCCTTTTCGCTGCTTGGGTAGTAACCACCAGTTATCGTCAAACTTGAATGATCGATCTCCTCAGGCTGACGAGGCGTAGTTATTTCTTGGCCTGGATAGTAGATCATATGACCAGTCATGAAACCTGTTTCATCGGATGGTCGTTCAGTTGTTGTTTGCTCCTTTTCGGTGCTAGGGTAGTAACCACCAATTATCGTCAAACTTGAATGATCAATCAGTTCAGGATGTCTAGGTGTAGTGTTTTCTTGGCCGGGATAGTAGATCATATGACCGGTCATGAAACCTGTTCCATCTGATGGTCGTTCAGTTGTTGTTTGCTCCTTTTCGCTGCTTGGATAGTAACTACCAATAATCGTTAAACTTGAATCATCAAACTGCTCATGCTGACGGGGCGTTGTGCTGTCTTGGGCTGGATAGTAGATCATATGACCGGTCATGAAACCTGTTTCATCGGATGGTCGTTCAGTTGTTGTTTGCTCCTTTTCGGTGCTAGGGTAGTAACCTCTAATTATCGTCAAACTTGAATGATCAATCAGTTCAGGATGTCTAGGTGTAGTGTTTTCTTGGCCTGGATAGTAGACCATATGACCGGTCATAAAACCTGTTTCATCGGATGGTCGTTCAGTTGTTGTTTGCTCCTTTTCGCTGCTTGGATAGTAATCACCAATTATCGTCAAACTTGAATGATCGGTCTGATCAGGCTGACGGGGCGTAGTGCTTTCTTGGCCTGGATAGTAGATCATATGACCGGTCATGAAACCTGTTTCATCGGATGGTCGTTCAGTTGTTGTTTGCTCCTTTTCGCTGTTTGGGTAGTAACCACCAGTTATCGTCAAACTTGAATGATCGATCCGCTCAGGCTGACGAGGCGTAGTATTTTCTTGGCCTGGATAGTAGATCATATGACCGGTCATGAAACCTGTTTCATCGGATGGTCGTTCAGTTCTTATTTGCTCCTTTTCGCTGCTTGGGTAGTAACCCCCAGTTATCGTCAAACTTGAATGATCTATCTGTTCAGGCTGACGAGGCGTAGTTCTTTCTTGGCCTGGATAGTAGATCATATGATTAGTCATGGAACCTGTTAAATCTGATGGTCGTTCAGTTGTTGTTTGTTCCTTTTCGCTGATTGGGTAGTAACCACCAATAATCGTCAAACTGGAATCATCAAACTGCTCATGCTGACGGGACGTAGTGCTTTCTTGGCCTGGATAGTAGATCATATGACCGGTCATGAAACCTGTTTCATCGGATGGTCGTTCAGTTGTTGTTTGCTCCTTTTCGCTGCTTTGGTAGTAACCACCAATTATCGTCAAACTTGATTGATCGATATGCTCAGGCTGACGAGGCGTAGTTCTTTCTTGGCCTGGATAGTAGATCATATGACCGGTCATGAAACCTGTTTCATCGGATGGTCGTTCAGTTGTTATTTGCTCCTTTTCGCTGCTTGGGTAGTAACCCCCTGTTATCGTCAAACTTGAATGATCTATCCGCTCAGGCTGACGAGGCGTAGTTCTTTCTTGGCCTGGATAGTAGATCATATGATTAGTCATGAAACCTGTTTCATCTGATGGTCGTTCAGTTGTTGTTTGCTCCTTTTCGCTGCTTGGGTAGTAACCACCAATAATCGTCAAACTGGAATCATCAAACTGCTCATGCTGACGGGGCGTAGTGCTTTCTTGGCCTGGATAGTAGATCATATGACCGGTCATGAAACCTGTTTCATCGGATGGTCGTTCAGTTGTTGTTTGCTCCTTTTCGCTGCTTGGGTAGTAAACACCAGTTATCGTCAAACTTGAATGATCGGTCTGATCAGGCTGACGAGGCGTAGTTCTTTCTTGGCCTGGATAGTAGATCATATGACCGGTCATGAAACCTGTTTCATCGGATGGTCGTTCAGTTGTTGTTTGCTCCTTTTCGCTGCTTGGATAGTAACCACCAATTATCGTCAAACTTGAATGATCGGTCTGATCAGGCTGACGAGGCGTAGTTCTTTCTTGGCCTGGATAGTAGATCATATGACCGGTCATGAAACCTGTTTCATCGGATGGTCGTTCAGTTGTTGTTTGATCCTTTTCGCTGCTTGGATAGTAACTACCAATAATCGTCAAACTTGAATTATCAAACAGCTCAGGCTGACGAGGGGTAGTTCTTTCTTGGCCTGGATAGTAGATCATATGACCGGTCATTAAACCTGTTTCATCGGATGGTCGTTCAGTGTATGTTTGCTCCTTTTCGCTGCTTGGGTAGTAACCACCAGTTATCGTCAAACTTGAATGATCGATCTCCTCAGGCTGACGAGGCGTAGTTCTTTCTTGGCCTGGATAGTAGATCATATGACTAGTCATGAAACCTATTTCATCAGATGGTCGTTCAGTTGTTGTTTGCTCCTTTTCGCTGGTTGGATAGTAACTACCAATAATCGTCAAACTTGAATCATCAAACTGCTCATGCTGACGGGGCGTAGTGCTTTCTTGGCCTGGATAGTAGATCATATGACCGGTCATGAAACCTGTTTCATCGGATGGTCGTTCAGTTGTTGTTTGCTCCTTTCCGCTGCTTGGATAGTAACTACCAATAATCGTCGAGCTTGAATCATCAAACTGCTCATGCTGACGGGGCGTAGTGCTTTCTTGGCCTGGATAGTAGATCATATGACCGGTCATGAAACCTGTTTCATCGGATGGTCGTTCAGTTGTTGTTTGCTCCTTTTCGCTGCTGGGGTAGTAACCACCAATTATCGTCAAACTTGAATGATCGATCTGCTCAGGCTGACGAGGCGTAGTTCTTTCTTGGCCTGGATAGTAGATCATATGACCGGTCATGAAACCTGTTTCATCGGATGGTCGTTCAGTTGTTGTTTGCTCCTTTTCGTTGCTTGGGTAATAACCACCAGATATCGTCAAACTTGAATGATCGATCTGCTCAGGCTGACGAGGTGTAGTTCTTTCTTGGCCTTGGTAGTAGATCATATGACCGGTTATGAAACCTGTTTCATCGGATGGTCGTTCAGTTGTTGTTTGCTCCTTTTCGCTGCTTGGATAGTAACCACCAATTATCGTCAAACTTGAATGATCGGTCTGATCAGGCTGACGAGGCGTAGTTCTATCTTGGCCTGGATAGTAGATCATATGACCGGTCATGAAACCTGTTTCATCGGATGGTCGTTCAGTTGTTGTTTGCTCCTTTTCGCTGCTTGGGTAGTAAACACCAGTTATCGTCAAACTTGAATGATCGGTCTGATCAGGCTGACGAGGCGTAGTTCTTTCTTGGCCTGGATAGTAGATCATATGACCGGTCATGAAACCTGTTTCATCGGATGGTCGTTCAGTTGTTGTTTGCTCCTTTTCGCTGCTTGGATAGTAACCACCAATTATCGTCAAACTTGAATGATCGGTCTGATCAGGCTGACGAGGTGTAGTGCTTTCTTGGCCTGGATAGTAGATCATATGACCGGTCATGAAACCTGTTTCATCGGATGTTCGTTCAGTTGTTGTTTGCTCCTTTTCGCTGCTTGGGTAGTAACTACCAGTTATTGTCAAACTTGAATGATCAATCTGTTCAGGATGTCTAGGTGTAGTGCTTTCTTGGCCTGGATAGTAGATCATATGACCGGTCATGAAACCTGTTTCATCGGATGGTCGTTCAGTTGTTGTTTGCTCCTTTTCGCTGCTTGGGTAGTAACCACCAGATATCGTCAAACTTGAATGATCGATCTGCTCAGGCTGACGAGGTGTAGTTCTTTCTTGGCCTTGGTAGTAGATCATATGACCGGTTATGAAACCTGTTTCATCGGATGGTCGTTCAGTTGTTGTTTGCTCCTTTTCGCTGCTTGGATAGTAACCACCAATTATCGTCAAACTTGAATGATCGGTCTGATCAGGCTGACGAGGCGTAGTGCTTTCTTGGCCTGGATAGTAGATCATATGACCGGTCATGAAACCTGTTTCATCGGATGGTCGTTCAGTTGTTGTTTGCTCCTTTTCGCTGCTTGGATAGTAACCACCAAGAATCGTCAAACTTGAATGATCGGTCTGATCAGGCTGACGAGGCGTAGTTCTTTCTTGGCCTGGATAGTAGATCATATGACCGGTCATGAAACCTGTTTCATCGGATGGTCGTTCAGTTGTTGTTTGCTCCTTTTCGCTGCTTGGGTAGTAAACACCAGTTATCGTCAAACTTGAATGATCGGTCTGATCAGGCTGACGAGGCGTAGTTCTTTCTTGGCCTGGATAGTAGATCATATGACCGGTCATGAAACCTGTTTCATCGGATGGTCGTTCAGTTGTTGTTTGCTCCTTTTCGCTGCTTGGATAGTAACCACCAATTATCGTCAAACTTGAATGATCGGTCTGATCAGGCTGACGAGGTGTAGTGCTTTCTTGGCCTGGATAGTAGATCATATGACCGGTCATGAAACCTGTTTCATCGGATGTTCGTTCAGTTGTTGTTTGCTCCTTTTCGCTGCTTGGGTAGTAACTACCAGTTATTGTCAAACTTGAATGATCAATCTGTTCAGGATGTCTAGGTGTAGTGCTTTCTTGGCCTGGATAGTAGATCATATGACCGGTCATGAAACCTGTTTCATCTGATGGTCGCTGAGTTGTTGTTTCCTCCTTTTCGCTGCTGGGGTAGTAACCACCAATTATCGTCAAACTTGAATGATCGATCTGCTCAGGCTGACGAGGCGTAGTTCTTTCTTGGCCTGGATAGTAGATCATATGACCGGTCATAAGACCTGTTTCATCGGATGGTCGTTCAGTTGTTGTTTGCTCCTTTTCGGTGCTAGGGTAGTAACCACCAATTATCGTCAAACTTGAATGATCGGTCTGATCAGGCTTACGAGGCGTAGTGCTTTCTTGGCCTGGATAGTTGATCATATGACCGGTCATAAAACCTGTTTCATCGGATGGTCGTTCAGTTGTTGTTTGCTCCTTTTCGCTGCTTGGATAGTAACCACCAATTATCGTCAAACTTGAATGATCGGTCTGATCAGGCTTACGAGGCGTAGTGCTTTCTTGGCCTGGATAGTAGATCATATGACCGGTCATGAAACCTGTTTCATCGGATGGTCTTTCAGTTGTTGTTTGCTCCTTTTCGCTGCTTGGGTAGTAACCACCAATTATCGTCAAACTTGAATGATCGATCTGCTCAGGATGTCTAGGTGTAGTGCTTTCTTGGCCTGGATAGTAGATCATATGAACGGTCATGAAATCTGTTTCATCGGATGGTCGTTCAGTTGTGGTTTGCTCCTTTTCGCTGCTTGGATAGTAACCACCAATTATCGTCAAACTTGAATGATCAATCTGTTCAGGATGTCTAGGTGTAGTGCTTTCTTGGCCTGGATAGTAGATCATATGACCGGTCATGAAATCTGTTTCATCGGATGGTCGTTCAGTTGTTGTTTGCTCCTTTATGCTGCTTGGATAGTAACCACCAATTATCGTCAAACTTGAATGATCGGTCTGATCAGGCTGACGAGGCGTAGTTCTTTCTTGGCCTGGATAGTAGATCATATGACCGGTCATGAAACCTGTTTCATCGGATGGTCGTTCAGTTGTTGTTTGCTCCTTTTCGGTGCTTGGATAGTAACCACCAAGAATCGTCAAACTTGAATGATCGGTCTGATCAGGCTGACGAGGCGTAGTTCTTTCTTGGCCTGGATAGTAGATCATATGTTCGGTCATGAAACCTGTTTCATCGGATGGTCGTTCAGTTGTTGTTTGCTCCTTTTCGCTGCTTGGGTAGTAAACACCAGTTATCGTCAAACTTGAATGATCGGTCTGATCAGGCTGACGAGGCGTAGTTCTTTCTTGGCCTGGATAGAAGATCATATGACCGGTCATGAAACCTATTTCATCGGATGGTCGTTCAGTTGTTGTTTGCTCCTTTTCGCTGCTTGGATAGTAACCACCAATTATCGTCAAACTTGAATGATCGGTCTGATCAGGCTGACGAGGTGTAGTGCTTTCTTGGCCTGGATAGTAGATCATATGACCGGTCATGAAACCTGTTTCATCGGATGGTCGTTCAGTTGTTGTTTGCTCCTTTTCGCTGCTTGGGTAGTAACCACCAGCTATCGTCAAACTTGAATGATCGATCTGCTCAGGCTGACGAGGCGTAGTTCTTTCCTGGCCTGGATAGTAGATCATATGACCGGTCATGAAACCTGTTTCATCGGATGGTCGTTCAGTTGTTGTTTGCTCCTTTTCGCTGCTTGGATAGTAACCACCATTTATCGTCAAACTTGAATGATCAATCTGTTCAGGATGTCTAGGTGTAGTGCTTTCTTGGCCTGGATAGTAGATCATATGACCGGTCATGAAATCTGTTTCATCGGATGGTCGTTCAGTTGTTGTCTGCTCCTTTTCGCTGCTTGGATAGTAACCACCAATTATCGTCAAACTTGAATGATCGGTCTGATCAGGCTGACGGGGCGTAGTTCTTTCTTGGCCGGGATAGTAGATCATATGACCGGTCATGAAACCTGTTTCATCGGATGGTCGTTCAGTTGTTGTTTGCTCCTTTTCCGTGCTAGGGTAGTAACCACCAATTATCGTCAAACTTGAATGATCAATCAGTTCAGGATGTCTAGGTGTAGTGCTTTCTTGGCCTGGATAGTAGATCATATGACCGGTCATAAAACCTGTTTCATCGGATGGTCGTTCAGTTGTTGTTTGCTCCTTTTCGCTGCTTGGATAGTAACCACCAATTATCGTCAAACTTGAATGATCGGTCTGATCAGGCTGACGAGGTGTAGTGCTTTCTTGGCCTGGATAGTAGATCATATGACCGGTCATAAAACCTGTTTCATCGGATGGTCGTTCAGTTGTTGTTTGCTCCTTTTCGCTGATTGGATAGTAACCACCAATTATCGTCAAACTTGAATGATCGGTCTGATCAGGCTGACGAGGTGTAGTGCTTTCTTGGCCTGGATAGTAGATCATATGACCGGTCATAAAACCTGTTTCATCGGATGGTCGTTCAGTTGTTGTTTGCTCCTTTTCGCTGCTTGGATAGTAACCACCAATTATCGTCAAACTTGAATGATCGGTCTGATCAGGCTGACGAGGCGTAGTGCTTTCTTGGCCTGGATAGTAGATCATATGACCGGTCATGAAACCTGTTTCATCGGATGGTCTTTCAGTTGTTGTTTGCTCCTTTTCGCTGCTTGGATAGTAACCACCAATAATCGTCAAGCTTGAATCATCAAACTGCTCATGCTGACGGGGCGTAGTGCTTTCTTGGCCTGGATAGTAGATCATATGACCGGTCATAAGACCTGTTTCATCGGATGGTCGTTCAGTTGTTGTTTCCTCCTTTTCGCTGCTGGGGTAGTAACCACCAATTATCGTCAAACTTAAATGATCGATCTGCTCAGGCTGACGAGGCGTAGTTCTTTCTTGGCCTGGATAGTAGATCATATGACCGGTCATAAAACCTGTTTCATCGGATGGTCGTTCAGTTGTTGTTTGCTCCTTTTCGCTGCTTGGATAGTAACCACCAATTATCGTCAAACTTGAATGATCGGTCTGATCAGGCTGACGAGGTGTAGTGCTTTCTTGGCCTGGATAGTAGATCATATGACCGGTCATGAAACCTGTTTCATCAAATGGTCTTTCAGTTGTTGTTTGCTCCTTTTCGCTGCTTGGGTAGTAACCACCAATTATCGTCAAACTTGAATGATCGATCTGCTCAGGATGTCTAGGTGTAGTGCTTTCTTGGCCTGGATAGTAGATCATATGACCGGTCATAAAACCTGTTTCATCGGATGGTCGTTCAGTTGTTGTTTGCTCCTTTTCGCTGCTTGGATAGTAACCACCATTTATCGTCAAACTTGAATGATCAATCTGTTCAGGATGTCTAGGTGTAGTGCTTTCTTGGCCTGGATAGTAGATCATATGACCGGTCATGAAATCTGTTTCATCGGATGGTCGTTCAGTTGTTGTTTGCTCCTTTTCGCTGATTGGATAGTAACCACCAATTATCGTCAAACTTGAATGATCGGTCTGATCAGGCTGACGAGGTGTAGTGCTTTCTTGGCCTGGATAGTAGATCATATGACCGGTCATAAAACCTGTTTCATCGGATGGTCGTTCAGTTGTTGTTTGCTCCTTTTCGCTGCTTGGATAGTAACTACCAATTATCGTCAAACTTGAATGATCGGTCTGATCAGGCTGACGAGGCGTAGTGCTTTCTTGGCCTGGATAGTAGATCATATGACCGGTCATGAAACCTGTTTCATCGGATGGTCTTTCAGTTGTTGTTTGTTCCTTTTCGCTGCTTGGGTAGTAACCACCAGTTATCGTCAAACTTGAATGATCGATCTGCTCAGGCTGACGAGGAGTAGTTCTTTCTTGGCCTGGATAGTAGATCATATGACCGGTCATAAAACCTGTTTCATCTGATGGTCGCTCAGTTGTCGTTTGTTCCTTTTCCCTGCTTGGATAGTAACCACCAATTATCGTCAAACTTGAATGATCAATCTGTTCAGGATGTCTAGGTGTAGTGCTTTCTTGGCCTGGATAGTAGATCATATGACCGGTCATAAAACCTGTTTCATCGGATGGTCGTTCAGTTGTTGTTTGCTCCTTTTCGCTGCTTGGATAGTAACCACCAATTATCGTCAAACTTGAATGATCGGTCTGATCAGGCTGACAGGGCGTAGTGCTTTCTTGGCCTGGATAGTAGATCATATGACCGGTCATGAAACCTGTTTCATCGGATGGTCGCTGAGTTGTTGTTTCCTCCTTTTCGCTGCTGGGGTAGTAACCACCAATTATCGTCAAACTTGAATGATCGATCTGCTCAGGCTGACGAGGCGTAGTTCTTTCTTGGCCGGGATAGTAGATCATATGACCGGTCATGAAACCTGTTTCATCGGATGGTCGTTCAGTTGTTGTTTGCTCCTTTTCGGTGCTAGGGTAGTAACCACCAGTTATCGTCAAACTTGAATGATCGATCTGCTCAGGCTGACGAGGCGTAGTTGTTTCTTGGTCTGGATAGTAGATCATATGACCAGTCATAAAACCTGTTTCATCGGATGGTCGTTCAGTTGTTGTTTGCTCCTTTTCGGTGCTAGGGTAGTAACCACCAATTATCGTCAAACTTGAATGATCAATCAGTTCAGGATGTCTAGGAGTAGTGCTTTCTTGGCCTGGATAGTAGATCATATGACCGGTCATGAAACCTGTTTCATCTGATGGTCGTTCAGTTGTTGTTTGCTCCTTTTCGCTGCTTGGGTAGTAACCACCAATTATCGTCAAACTTGAATGATCAATAAGTTCAGGATGTCTAGGTGTAGTGCTTTCTTGCCCTGGATAGTAGATCATATGACCCGTCATAAAACCTGTTTCATCGGATGGTCGTTCAGTTGTTGTTTGCTCCTTTTCGCTGCTTGGATAGTAACCACCAATTATCGTCAAACTTGAATGATCGGTCTGATCAGGCTGACGGGGCGTAGTGCTTTCTTGGCCTGGATAGTAGATCATATGACCGGTCATGAAACCTGTTTTATCGGATGGTCGCTGTGTTGTTGTTTCCTCCTTTTCGCTGCTGTGGTAGTAACCACCAATTATCGTCAAACTTGAATGATCGATCTGCTCAGGCTGACGAGGCGTAGTTCTTTTTTGGCGGGGATAGTAGATCATATGACCGGTCATGAAACCTGTTTCATCGGATGGTCGCTGTGTTGTTGTTTCCTCCTTTTCGCTGCTGGGGTAGTAACCACCAATTATCGTCAAACTTGAATGATCGGTCTGATCAGGCTGACGGGGCGTAGTGCTTTCTTGGCCTGGATAGTAGATCATATGACCGGTCATGAAACCTGTTTCATCTGATGGTCGTTGAGTTGTTGTTAACTCCTTTTCGCTGCTTGGGTAGTAACCACCAATAATCGTCAAACTTGAATGATCGGTCTGATCAGGCTGTCGAGGTGTAGTGCTTTCTTTGCCTGGATAGTAGATCATATGACTGGTCATGAAACTGTTTTCATCTGATGGTCGCTCAGTTGTTGTTTGCTCCTTTTCGCTGCTGGGGAAGTATTGACCATTTATCGTCAAACTTGAATGATCGATCTGTTCAGGCTGTCTAGGTGTAGTGCTTTCTTGGCCTGGATAGTAGATCATATGACCGGTCATAAAACCTGTTTCATCGGATGGTCGTTCAGTTGTTGTTTGCTCCTTTTCGCTGCTTGGATAGTAACCACCAATTATCGTCAAACTTGAATGATCGGTCTGATCAGGCTGACGGGGCGTAGTGCTTTCTTGGCCTGGATAGTAGATCATATGACCGGTCATGAAACCTGTTTCATCGGATGGTCGCTGTGTTGTTGTTTCCTCCTTTTCGCTGCTGGGGTAGTAACCACCAATTATAGTCAAACTTGAATGATCGATCTGCTCAGGCTGACGGGGCGTAGTGCTTTCTTGGCCTGGATAGTAGATCATATGACCGGTCATGAAACCTGTTTCATCGGATGGTCGCTGAGTTGTTGTTTCCTCCTTTTCGCTGCTGGGGTAGTAACCACCAATTATCGTCAAACTTGAATGATCGATCTGCTCAGGCTGACGAGGCGTAGTTCTTTCTTGGCCGGGATAGTAGATCATATGACCGGTCATGAAACCTGTTTCATCGGATGGTCGTTCAGTTGTTGTTTGCTCCTTTTCGCTGCTTGGATAGTAACCACCACTTATCGTCAAACTGGAATGATCGGTCTGATCAGGCTGACGAGGAGTAGTTTTTTCTTGGCCTGGATAGTAGATCAAATGACCAGTCATGAAACCTGTTTCATCGGATGGTCGTTCAGTTGTTGTTTGCTCCTTTTCGCTGCTTGGATAGTAACTACCAATAATCGTTAAACTTGAATCATCAAACTGCTCATGCTGACGGGGCGTTGTGCTTTCTTGGGCTGGATAGTAGATCATATGACCGTTCATGAAACCTGTTTCATCGGATGGTCGTTCAGTTGTTGTTTGCTCCTTTTCGCTGCTTGGGTAGTCACCACCAATTATCGTCAAACTTGAATGATCAATAAGTTCAGGATGTCTAGGTGTAGTGCTTTCTTGCCCTGGATAGTAGATCATATGACCCGTCATAAAACCTGTTTCATCGGATGGTCGTTCAGTTGTTGTTTGCTCCTTTTCGCTGCTTGGATAGTAACCACCAATTATCGTCAAACTTGAATGATCGGTCTGATCAGGCTGACGGGGCGTAGTGCTTTCTTGGCCTGGATAGTAGATCATATGACCGGTCATGAAACCTGTTTTATCGGATGGTCGCTGTGTTGTTGTTTCCTCCTTTTCGCTGCTGGGGTAGTAACCACCAATTATCGTCAAACTTGAATGATCGATCTGCTCAGGCTGACGAGGCGTAGTTCTTTTTTGGCCGGAATAGTAGATCATATGACCGGTCATGAAACCTGTTTCATCGGATGGTCGCTGTGTTGTTGTTTCCTCCTTTTCGCTGCTGGGGTAGTAACCACCAATTATTGTCAAACTTGAATGATCGGTCTGATCAGGCTGACGGGGCGTAGTGCTTTCTTGGCCTGGATAGTAGATCATATGACCGGTCATGAAACCTGTTTCCTCTGATGGTCGTTGAGTTGTTGTTAGCTCCTTTTCGCTGCTTGGGTAGTAACCACCAATAATCGTCAAACTTGAATGGTCGATCTTTTCAGGCTGTCGAGGTGTAGTGCTTTCTTTGCCTGGATAGTAGATCATATGACCGGTCATGAAACTGTTTTCATCTGATGGTCGCTCAGTTGTTGTTTGCTCCTTTTCGCTGCTGGGGAAGTATTGACCATTTATCGTCAAACTTGAATGATCGATCTGTTCAGGCTGTCTAGGTGTAGTGCTTTCTTTCCCTGGATAGTAGATCATATGACCGGTCATAAAACCTGTTTCATCGGATGGTCGTTCAGTTGTTGTTTGCTCCTTTTCGCTGCTTGGATAGTAACCACCAATTATCGTCAAACTTGAATGATTGGTCTGATCAGGCTGACGGGGCGTAGTGCTTTCTTGGCCTGGATAGTAGATCATATGACCGGTCATGAAACCTGTTTCATCGGATGGTCGCTGTGTTGTTGTTTCCTCCTTTTCGCTGCTGGGGTAGTAACCACCAATTATCGTCAAACTTGAATGATCAATCTGCTCAGGCTGACGGGGCGTAGTGCTTTCTTGGCCTGGATAGTAGATCATATGACCGGTCATGAAACCTGTTTCATCGGATGGTCGCTGAGTTGTTGTTTGCTCCTTTTCGCTGCTGGGGTAGTAACCACCAATTATCGTCAAACTTGAATGATCGATCTGCTCAGGCTGACGAGGTGTAGTTCTTTCTTGGCCGGGATAGTAGATCATATGACCGGTCATGAAACCTGTTTCATCGGATGGTCGTTCAGTTGTTGTTTGCTCCTTTTCGCTGCTTGGATAGTAACCACCAATTATCGTCAAACTTGAATGATCGGTCTGATCAGGCTGACGGGGCGTAGTGCTTTCTTGGCCTGGATAGTAGATCATATGACCGGTCATGAAACCTGTTTCATCGGATGGTCGCTGTGTTGTTGTTTCCTCATTTTCGCTGCTGGGGTAGTAACCACCAATTATCGTCAAACTTGAATGATCGATCTGCTCAGGCTGACGGGGCGTAGTGCTTTCTTGGCCTGGATAGTAGATCATATGACCGGTCATGAAACCTGTTTCATCGGATGGTCGCTGAGTTGTTGTTTCCTCCTTTTCGCTGCTGGGGTAGTAACCACCAATTATCGTCAAACTTGAATGATCGATCTGCTCAGGCTGACGAGGCGTAGTTCTTTCTTGGCCGGGATAGTAGATCATATGACCGGTCATGAAACCTGTTTCATCGGATGATCGTTCAGTTGTTGTTTGCTCCTTTTCGCTGCTTGGGTAGTAACTTCCAATAATCGTCAAACTTGAATCATCAAACTGCTCATGCTGACGGGGCGTAGTGCTTTCTTGGCCTGGGTAGAATATCATATGACCGGTCATGAAACTTGTTTCATCGGATGGTCGTTCAGTTGTTGTTTGCTCCTTTTCACTGATTGGGTAGTAACCACCAGTTACCGTCAAACTTGAATGATCGATCTGCTCAGGCTGATGAGGCGTAGTTCTTTCTTGGCCTGGATAGTAGATCATATTACCGGTCATGAAACCTGTTTCATCGGATGATCGTTCAGTTGTTGTTTGCTCCTTTTCGCTGCTTGGGTAGTAACCACCAATAATCGTCAAACTTGATTGATCGATCTGTTCAGGATGTCTAGGTGTAGTGCTTTCTTGGCCTGGATAGTAGATCATATGACCGGTCATGAAACTGTTTTCATCTGATGGTCGCTGAGTTGTTGTTAGCTCCTTTTCGCTGCTTGGGTAGTAACCACCAATAATTGTGAAACTTGAATGATCGATCTGTTCAGGCTGTCGAGGTGTAGTGCTTTCTTGGCCTGGATAGTAGATCATATGACCGGTCATGAAACCTGTTTCATCTGATGGTCGTTGAGTTGTTGTTAGCTCCTTTTCGCTGCTTGGGTAGTAACCACCAATAATCGTCAAACTTGAATGATCGATCTGTTCAGGCTGTCGAGGTGTAGTGCTTTCTTGGCCTGGATAGTAGATCATATGACCGGTCATGAAACTGTTTTCATCTGATGGTCGTTCAGTTGTTGTTTGCTCCTTTTCGCTGCTGGGGTAGTATTGACTATTTATCGTCAAACTTGAATGATCGATCTGTTCAGGCTGTCGAGGTGTAGTGCTTTCTTGGCCTAGATAGTAGATCATATGACCAGTCATGAAACTGTTTTCATCTGATGGTTGCTCAGTTGTTGTTTGCTCCTTTTCGCTGCTTGGATAGTAACTACCAATAATCGTCAAACTTGAATGATCAATCTGTTCAGGATGTCTAGGTGTAGTGCTTTCTTGGCCTGGATAGTAGATCATATGACCGGTCATGAAACCTGTTTCATCTGATGGTCGTTCAGTTGTTGTTTGTTCCTTTTCGCTGCTTGGGTAGTAACCACCAGTTATCGTCAAACTTGAATGATCGATCTGCTCAGGCTGACGAGGCGTAGTTCTTTCTTGGCCTGGATAGTAGATCATATGACCGGTCATAAAACCTGTTTCATCTGATGGTCGTTCAGTTGTTGTTTGCTCCTTTTCGCTGCTTGGGTAGTAACCACCAATTATTGTCAAACTTGAATGATCAAACTGCTCATGCTGACGGGGCGTAGTGCTTTCTTGGCCTGGATAGTAGATTATATGACCACTCATGAAACCTGTTTCATCTGATGGTCGCTCAGTTGTTGTTTGCTCCTTTTCGCTGCTTGGGTAGTAACCACCAATTATCGTCAAACTTGAATGATCAATCTGTTGAGGATGTTTAGGTGTAGTGCTTTCTTGGCTTGGATAGTAAATCATATGACCGGTCATGAAACCTGTTTCATCTGATGGTCGTTCAGTTGTTGTTTGTTCCTTTTCGCTGCTTGGGTAGTAACCACCGGTTATCGTCAAACTTGAATGATCGATCTGCTCAGGCTGACGATGCGTAGTTCTTTCTTGGCCTGGATAGTAGATCATATGACCGGTCATGAAACCTGCTTCATCTGATGGTCGTTCAGTTGTTATTTGCTCCTTTTCGCTGCTGGGGTAGTAACTACCAATTATCGTCAAACTTGAATGATCGATCTGTTCAGGATGTCTAGGTGTAGTGCTTTCTTGGCCTGGATAGAAGATCATATGACCGGTCATGAAACCTGTTTCATCTGATGGTCGTTCAGTTGTTGTTTGTTCCTTTTCGCTGCTTGGGTAGTAACCACCAGTTATCGTCAAACTTGAATGATCGATCTGCTCAGGCTGACGAGGTGTAGTTCTTTCTTGGCCTGGATAGTAGATCATATGACCGGTCATAAAACCTGTTTCATCGGATGGTCGTTCAGTTGTTGTTTGCTCCTTTTCGCTGCTTGGGTAGTAACCACCAATTATCGTCAAACTTGAATGATCGATCTGCTCAGGCTGACGAGGCGTAGTTCTTTCTTGGTCAGGATAGTAGATCATATGACCGGTCATGAAACCTGTTTCATCTGATGGTCGTTCAGTTGTTGTTTGTTCCTTTTCGCTGCTTGGGTAGTAACCACCAGTTATCGTCAAACTTGAATGATTGATCTGCTCAGGCTGACGAGGCGTAGTGCTTTCTTGGTCAGGATAGTAGATAATATGACCGGTCATGAAACCTGTTTCATCTGATGTTCGCTCAGTTGTTGTTTGCTCCTTTTCGGTGCTGGGGTAGTAACCACCAATTATTGTCAAACTTGAATGATCAATCTGTTCAGGCTGGCTAGGTGTAGTCCTTTCTTGGACTGGATAGTAGATCATATGACCGGCCATAAAACCTGTTTCTTCTGGTCGTCGCTCAGTTGTTGTTTGCTCCTTTTCGCTGCTGGGGTAGTATTGATCATTTATCGTCAAACTTGAATGATCGATCTGTTCAGGATGTCGAGGTGTAGTGCTTTCTTGGCCTGGGTAGTAGGTCATATGACCGGTCATGAAACCTGTTTCATCTGATGGTCGTTCAGTTGTTGTTTGCTTCTTTTCGCTGCTTGGGTAGTAACCACCAGTTATCGTCAAACTTGAATGATCGATCTGTTCAGGCTGTCGAGGTGTAGTGTTTTCTTGGTGTGGATAGTAGATCATGTGACCTGTCATGGAACCTGTTTCATCGGATGGTCGTTCAGTTGTTGTTTGCTCTCCATCGCTTCTTGGGTAATAAATGCTGGTTATTGACCCTGTCTGATAACTTGGCTGTTGAGTGGTTGTTTTCTCTCTATGACTGCCGGGGTTGAAATTTCCGGTAATGAAACCAGTCTCGTAATATGGCTGCGTTGTTGTTTGTTCTTCGACGGGAATATCATAACTGGGAATCTTCTGGTCATTTGGATATTGTGAGATGGTAATATCAAAATTAAAGCTTTCTTGCTGTTTAGTACTCGTCTCTAAATTTACATTTGTTGTTGTTTCTTGTCCATTTTTCGGATATTGTTGCCAAAAGCTGATACTGAAATCATCTTCTGGTGATGGGCTTTTTGTTGTTGGGGTAACTGCTGGTTCATTTGGTAAAAGGGACCAAGTTAACATTAACTTTTCATCAAAGGGCTCAGGGGTTTTTTTTGTTGTCACTGGGGGACTTCTTGTTGTTGGTTCGTTTACATTTTTTGAATCTTCTGGATATTGGGGCCAAAAGTCAATATTGAAATCATCTTCTTTTGAAGGGCTTCTTGTTGTCGTACCTATCAATTGGTCATAGAGATAATGAAACCAAGAAGTACTAAGCACGTCTTCTGATGTTTCTAGTGGTTGATCTTCATCTTCTGAAGGACCTGTTGTTGTCGTTTCCTTTTCGTTTGGTAAATATTCAGGATATTCTTCCGGTGAAGGTGTTGATGTTGTTTTCTCTGAATTTTGTATATTAGGATACTCCGACCAAGTGAGAGTATACTCGTCTTGAGAAGGATAGTTCGATTCTTCTTTATTTGGTTTTTGTGTAGCTGTAGTTGGGTCCTGACTGTTAATTTGACTGTAATACCAATTAATCCATTCTAGCGCATCTGATTCATCCGGAGTTTGGATTGTTTGTTGAATGAGGTCTCTTACTTGATTAACAATAGTAGTTATTAAAATGGATAGATTTTGGGGGTTTTGTTTATTTGGTTTAAGAAAATGCTCTGTGATCTGAATTATTATTTCATTGATCCATGGCGGTCGGAGACTTGGTCTATCGGGATGTAATATTCCTTCGCGTATTTCATTGATTATTATGTTTATCCATTCTGGGTTATCTATTTGTTGGTCAGGAAGTGGTTGCAACAATCCTTCTCGTATTTCATTAAGTATCCAGTTTATATAAATTTGAATATTTAGTTCTGTTGGCTGATCATCAGGAATTTGGTTAATGCTTGGAAATATAAAATTTGTCAGGCTAGTAAGGATGCTTTCAAACGGATCCTGTTGGGTTTGTGTCACTTCTTGTATCTTGTCTGTTATTTCTTTTACTATATTATTAATTAATATTGACAGATTTTCCGGCTGTATTCCATTGGGTGTCGAAAGGCTTTCTCTTATTTGGATAATTATGCTGATAATCCAAGGTGATCGTGAGTTTGGTCTCTCTGGATATAACAATCCTTCTGTGATTTGATTAATTATTATTGTTATCCACTCCGGTTTATCAACTGGGGTTCCAGTTAATGGATTTTGACTCGTAAATATTTGCAATAGTCCTTCATATATTTGATTTATTATCCAGGTTATGTAGATTTGAATATTTTGATTACTCGATGGATATTGTATCTGGGGCTGAGGATATTGGTTAGGTCCTGGGAATGCCAGCTGGCCAAATGGATTCCATGTTTCCTCAAATGGACTAATGTCTTGTGGTTGGTTCCAAATCGGGAAGTTATTTTGGCTATTTTGACCGATAGGATTATTTATTGGATTTTGATTGTTGGTGGGATATTGATTGTATCCGTTTTCAGGGAGTTGTTGATTTTGGGGTTGTTGGTAATTGTCTGGATATTGATTGTATCCGTTTTCAGGGGGTGGTTGATTTTGGGGTTGTTCGTAGGTGCCTGGATATTGATTGTTGGTGGGATATTGATTGTATCCATTTTCAGGGAGTGGTTGATTTTGGGGTTGTTGGTAGCTGCCTGGATACTGATTGTTGGTGGGATATTGATTGTATCCATTTTCAGGGAGTGGTTGATTTTGGGGTTGTTGGTAGCTGCCTGGATACTGATCGTGGGTGGGATATTGATTGTATCCGTTTTCAGGGGGTGGTTGATTTTGGGTTTGTTCGTAGGTGCCTGGATACTGATTGTTGGTGGGATATTGATTGTATCCATTTTCTGGGAGTGGTTGATTTTGGGGTTGTTGGTAATTGCCTGGATATTGCACAGGTTGAAAACCAGGCCACGCTCCAGGAGGTAGATAATTTCCCTGAAGTGGGCTACTGGTTGGATATTGAGCTACAGGCACTTGATTATAAAAATTAAAGAAATCGGGTGCTACCTGCAAGGTTGGGGGCACTTGCACTATTTGGGGATTTGGTTTTGGTCGATTTTTAAAATTTGTATTCTTTTTTTTACTTGGTTTTGCACTTTGGAGTTCTTCTCCTAATATCATATGTTTAAAATAAGCACTTAAATCAGTTTGAGGAAAAAATATATTCATCGAATTGATGTTTATCGGTGCCGCCGATAAATCACTTTTTCTTATTCCGTTCACATTTCGTTTCCTCGGTATATTCGCACTCGCGGTAGCCAAAAGGCCCAATACGCTCAGTGCAATTAAATGCACCCACGCGAGCCTCATATTCGCGGTAATTTAACACAAAAATGATGCTGAATTGCGGCCTGTGGAGCCTTTATAAAGGAAAACTGCCTCAAAAATGTCGGCAAATATTGGTTTCCGAAAACCTGAATCAACATTATGTGGCAAAAATCATTATAAAGTGGGCTTATAAATTTGGACTGCTTTTTTTGTGTTGTCTGTTTGTGTACTATTTGATTGTTTGTTTAAGAATATTGTTGAAACAGACGATTGATTTTTTTCACATTTAAATAACAACTTTTTTTTTGGTATGGGGGAAGTTTGGGTACACGTTTTAGAAATTTAAAAATTCGATTTATTGTGCTGATTACCTAGGAGCACCTAACTATATTTTTCTTTTCGAAAACACTTGGGTAAATAAATTTTTTTTTTTTTGCAATTTTGATGAATTGATGCCTCAAATTTTCGAATTTCCATCATGATTGGGATCTTTTGTTTTTTTTTTTTTTTTAATTCGAAGAAGTGCTTAGATGCTGGCAGGTGGCAAAATTAAAATGTGAAGTTTATTAAAACAGAAAAAAGATCTTTAATGGCTTTGAAGGACAAACAGTTTTTTATGTTTTACTTAAGTCTAAGTGATCTTCTTTAGAAACAAGGGTGGTTTTAAGGTTATTTATTACTAAACAATTTGTTCGTAAGTGTGAACGCGAAAACTGTCTGGCAGTTAGTTCGAAATTCTGGAGGACCTTTTGGCTTTCTTAAACATATCTTGTTTTAGAAATAAAAAAAAATAAAAAAATAAAATAATAAAAATTGTTTATCATGGTTCTTTAACGATCGCCATATAGCGTAAATGTCTCACCAACGTCGTTTTCGAAAAAGTAAGAACCATCGACGAAATCGCCGCACCGCCGGCAGAAAATCTACGCCAAAGGGTAATTTTTTAAAGGATGCATTGTTACCTGGTGAACCGCGTGTCAGTTGGTAACGTTCCATGTTGATCAATTCTGCTTATTAACGCAACTATTCATCAAAGCAATGCACCCGGTCGGTAAAGATGATTTTCGTGGTTTTGTAATGCAATATAATATCCAAATAAATTAGAGATCCAGTTAATATCTCTCGCATGGGACGTCATTGCGTCATCGTCTTAGGATCGTCTTAGGAAAATCCAGGTAACCTTCGTAGCAACAAACCTTCAACTTTGCTCATAACCGCTTCATGGAAAGATTTTTTTTGTTTTCAAAAGTCGTCGCCATTCCTTCTGAGCAAACATTAATTCAGAACAGTTATATGGAAACTAACAAACAATATTTTAACTTACTGTCAAGGCCAAATCGAAAAAAAGTCTAAGCGTCACACAAAAGCCGATAAGAACATCTGTTTAACATAGCGCGCATGTTATTGATTTTGTTAACAAGATCCCAAAGCAATGCGCATTAGATAGGTAGGCTGACTAAATCAGACACCTAGATATGGCTGACGAACAATCTTACATTGGCAGGTATTTCGGATGTTTTTCCTCGAGAAAAACATGGGAATTCGAAAACATTCTAACTAACCGAAATCATTATCTTAATTGGTTTTCGTATTTCCTGTTTCTTTCGAAGAAAAAGAAGCTACTCTCTCATATAAAAGTCAATGTAACTTGAGTTACTTTAGTCAAAAAACTCTTAAAAAAATATCGATATGATGTGGGTTCAGACAATTTTCCCACTTGTTTTGGGATTGGTTTTGGTTGGTCCTTGGCAAGATGCTAAGGCTGCCAAGTCTTTCAACCTAAAAGTCAAAAACTTCACTTATGGCAGACCGGGAGATGTAAGTTAGTCAAGGATTTTTTGATCGAATATAAACGTTTTCCTTCTCATTTACAGAAACCCAATTCTTCAGAGATGTCACAACTGTTAGTTGACAATAGGCTCTATATGAAATATGCCTGTCAGAATAAACAAAATGGCCTCCGTATGCCAATTGAAGGTACTTGCACGGAGTACTTCGAGTGCCAACAAGGAGTGACAAAGCTGATGGCCTGCAAGGAAGGCAAGCATTTCAGTACTTTCGGTTTGGCATGCATCGATGCCAGTTTGTCAAAGTGTTCTGTCAAATGTGAAGGTCTGTGTTGTGGTAAAGAAGATGGCCTCCATCCAGATGTTACAGATTGTGGCAAATTCATTATATGCGTGAATCAAGAAGCACACCAACAGAGTTGTGGAAGTGTTTTTAAATTTAATGCCGAAAAACTCATGTGTGATATTCCAGAACGTGCAAGATGTACAGAAACGTCAAATAAGCCATTTATTAACAGAAATATTGAATCACAACCGAATATCAAAAAACCAATTATGTACATGGTTTCTCATAAGATGTGCCGTGGCAAGTCAACTGGTTCTTCTGTTGGCATTTTAGGTAGTTGCAATAAGTTCTATTTGTGCATCAATGACATAGGATATCTGAAGTCTTGCGGAAATATGCAGTTTAATGTTGAGGGAAGTTTCTGTGATACGAGAACACGTATTTTCTGTCCAGAATTTGAAGAGGATGATGTCATTTTGGATGAAGACGAATATCCTCGGGTAGATAAAGTACCAAAGCCATGGTTGAGACCTTCAAAACCTGTAATTCCTCAAATTAGACCGACTCCAAATGAGACAGATAAGAAACCTCAACAAACACCAGCAGTTCAAGACGAAGAAAAAAATCATTTTTGGGAGTTTTGGAAACCAAAGCCAGGAAATCATCCTGAAAACGTTGAGGAGCCTCAGCCACCACACAGAGTACCTGGAAAACCATTTCCAAAAAATAAATTACCGAATGTAGAAAATGAAATTCGTCCTCCAGTTGCAGGGAATATAGAACTTCCCCACTGGGAACATAAACCAACTCCAATGCCAAATCTTCCAGAGAAACCTGAGAACCTACCTTACCGTCCACCAAATCAAGGACCACCTCTAATCCCAAAACCACCGGTTATTCCAACAGTTCCAGTTCCTCCAAATGTAGTTGATCCCAATACAGTGGTTGAAGAAATTATTGATCCCAAGAAATATGCTAGTCTTTGTTCTAACCAATCTGTTGGAGCCATCATAGCATTGCCGAAAAATTGTCATAAGTACATTTATTGTAAGTGGGATTGGGTTGAGGGTCGTGTAGCTGAGGTAAAAGCTTGTCCCATGAACTTGCACTTCAATGCTAAGACTAAGGCTTGCGGTTTGCCACAGGAAGCTGGATGTGTATTCAATTTGTAGAAGACACATATTTAGATTAAAAGTGTATAGAAAATATAATCTTTTTGTTTGAAATACATTAATTTAATTAAAATGAAATAATTTGTATTACCTAGTTAAAGTAAATGAAATTCCTATTTCAGGCCATTTCTGTGGTTATTGGAAAGTTAATAAGAAACAAAATATTAAGAACAAACAATATTTGACTTGGCTAAAAAAATTACCATAATTTACATTAACTTAGAAATGGTAACTAGAAAATAATGTAAGTCAGTGTTTTGGATTCTAATTTCAGCAGGTATTACATAAGGCCAGTAGTACTGACAATTTTTGTTGAACAGACTATAAAATCTATCAACAACGGATTTGGTAGAGTTATTGGATATGTCAGATAGACTTAATTTACATATGTAGACTTTACATGTTTCCATCAAAATGACACAATAATGTCTTTACATCTACAGAAAGTGTAGCGTCAGAACTATACAAAGGACCGACCAATGATGGCCAACTGTCAAACTGTTGTTTAATTGTCTAAAACATGGTGAATAACTATAACCAAAATTGCTATTTGTGCCGCCATTGCTGTCAAATATGATTGTTGTTTTAGAGTCATTCAGAATGAAATAACGAAACTTATGTGTTATATGACTGTGTTTTGGTTGATTGACACATGCAATTTTGACAGTAGGCTATGCTTGGTCATGCCCCTAGCAGCGGGGCCCTAAGACATACAAAAAAGAAACATACAAATGATCATTTCTACACAATTTCTTCATTTTCTAATTAATTTTTATATTTATTTCGGTCAACTTTACGTTTCGTTTGGTCTTTACTGAATGTTTCACAAAATGGCGAAATTTACTCAAATTTAAGCCATTAGTTCTTCATTTGCAAATCTTCCTTTGAATTGGTTTCTTAGCATTTTAATTTAGTTTCTTTAGAAATAAATATAATTGTAGAAACATTTTCCGTTTTTGAAAAATTATGGTGCAAATTAATAGACAACCTATTTTTTAAATGTTTGATGCTGCACTTAATTTTCGTCAATTATAACTAAATATCATAAGTTCAAATAAAATTTGAAATTTAGGGAATTTTACTGTTATTGGATTTATTCTCAGTGCGAGTTTCTATAATCCAAAGTTTTACTAAACCTGAACGAGAGTTTAAGCTTCCAGTTAATAAGACGCAGTTTTAGAGGCTCTGTTGTAGGGGGATTTTTGTTATACATAAATATTTATGGGAAATGTTGCGGCAAGAAAAAGAACATCATCATTATCATTTATTTAAAAACTATTTTTGAATTCGTGTGTCTCAGTGGAGATCGAGTCTGACAGGCCATGCACAGATTCTACAGACATATACGGGCTACAATGTATGCACAGACTACACAACACCCCGTTTTGATTTCGAAAGACCATTCACCACTTCTTTTCCTAATAGAATCCAGACACCATACAAATCAGCCATCAAAAGAGCTGATGAGCTGGCAAGAAAGGGATCAACCCTAGAACTTAACCGAGCCGACACAACGGTAAAGATCCCAACCTGTAACATCAAACAGACGATAGGGAATAAGGTACTCGCCGCAGCTAACGAGAGATGGCCCTACTTCAATAAAGAAAGAACAGAAAGTATTCTACAGCTCAATAAGAAGTCGCTACGATCCCTTGTGAGCATATTGACCGGGCATAACATGCTGGGTTACCACAAAAAAAATTGAAGCTCAGCACGGACGACTTGTGCAGAGGTTGTGACGACATAGATATGCATGAGGACACTCCTTATTTTCTCTGTCACTGCCCAGCACTATGCCGCTTAAGAAATGAAGTTCTAGGAAGTCATTATTTCTAGGACTTAGAAGAACTATCTGAACAAACGGGTACAAACCTACTCAGATTTATTAATAACTCAAAATGGCTTGAGAATGTATAGGTTTTTCATAGGTCCCATGCTTATTGGGCCCAAACCCCCCATGGTATCACAATGGATCTACATTGATCTAAGTGTGATGGACACTACATCATCCATCAGCCCACTAACCAACCTAACCGACTCAGTATTCTTTTACATTAAGCGAAACCTTTAACGTTGGATTGAAGTCGTTTAACTTTCCTTTACGAAAAGTTAAACTCCACTTTCGGTTTAAACGAGCACTGTGAAACCCAAAAATTGTTAAACGAAAGTTTAAACCAAATTTAGAGTTTAAGACCCCGCTGTGAAACTAGGGGTTAGTGTTTATGTGTAGTCGTAGCGTTAAATATAAAATGGCGTTTTGTGAGAGCGATTCCTGGGATTCCTGTTAATAAAAAAATATTTTCACACCAAAAGAAAATCAAATCTTAAGTCGTCTATAATTGAAGAACTAAACTTTTAATCTTTTTTATTTGTTTTTGTTTGATATATAAGCTTCAATAATTTTGCACCTATATCTTGGTTTAGGTTTGCCAAGAATTTTTTCTTTCCTAAAAGGCATTTTTTACTTGTAACATAAGGAATTAAGGATTCTACACGTATCATACTAAATCAATGAAAGAAGATTGTATCTAATCTAATCTATTTAATTGACATATTGAGTTACTAAAGAACGAAAAGCAGCTCTGTTTTTTTTATTGTTCATTTCACATGACGAGGCTGATTAAGCAAAATTCGGCTGAATTGCCTTAAATTCCTAAAAATTTCTTTACTGAATTACAATTATGAAAACAATGTCAAAATCATGCTTTAATAACAATTTTAATCTGATAAGAGTTAAACGACAGTGTTTAACACGATTGAATACAGAACCATCAACTCATATAGATTGGATGATAGTTGCCTTAAATATAAAAAGGAGCTGCTTACGGTGAATACTTCTAGTATCCGAATCGAAACAGTATCAGTCAGTTAACAAAAATGAATGGTACAAAGTAGAATCATTTCTGATTTTCACTGAATTTCAATACTAAAATCCTTATTTTATTATTTCCAATAGTCTTCTTCACAATTGTTTTATTCGGAATTGTTTCCATTCCGTCGATGAATGCTTGGACTTTTAAAAATCCATTTTCATCGCAGACACCCCTTCAACCATCATTACAAAATGAATCAAGTCCGGTAAGTTGTTCCCAAATTATAGCGCAAACCACTCTAATTAAACAGTTTTTTCTTTCTCCTCTACATCAGATTGTTGTCCCTGTCAATACCACTTTGTATCAGAAGTATGTCTGTATTGGCAACGCAAATAACACCAAACTAATGGTTCCCGGAAGCTGTTCATCATACTATCAGTGTATCAATGAAAAAGCTGCTGTCAAACTTTGCAAATTCCCTACACCCTATTATGAGCCCGTTTCGAAAACTTGTGTTTCAAAGAGTACATGTGAAAATCGAGAAATTTTGATACCAGGTGGTCCGGTAGGATGTAAGGGTCTGTGTTGTGGCAAACCAGCTGGCTTGTATGTCGATCCAGCAAGTAAGATTAACTTCTACTTCTGCAGCAAAAATGAGGGAGTTTTGCACGCATGCTGCGGAGGTGAACAGTTCAATCCAATTACCAAATCTTGTGATGTTCCGGCAAACTGCCCTTAAATTTAAATTTGGAAATATTTATGTTTCATTTTATTTTGATTGAAAAATGCAAAAAATTCATTATTATAAACTTTTAATTATTGTTTTAATTTCAAATCGATATTCGCCGAACGTCGCAGCTAACCATATTTTAAGTACTTGTTGCAAGGATGATCATCATTCATGATGGCTCCATCGTCAACAAAAAATAATTGATCCATGAAAAGCATTCAGGGCAAATTTTTAAAGAAGTTTTCACATTCATGTGGTGCGGCAGCAAAAGCACTATCCCATGGTAAAAAAAAGTCGTCTTTAACTATGGAATACAGATAAGGGTTAAATTTACTTGAGTATAGCTGTAACGTTAAATTAAAATCCTGAATTTTATAAACTTGGTAAAACGTACAAGAAATGTACTTTTATAAATTATTATAATTTATTACTTTTTTATACCAAAGTCCTCAAATTAATTTCAAATTAAAATTCGATTAAAAGCGAAGTTTTTCTCAATAAATTATAATATAAAATTTCTGACACTCAATTACAATTAAATTACCGCAATATCTCATCTGATATCATTGTTTAATCACACATCAAAAGCGAATTAGTTTATTGATGCAGCATTTAAATATCAGCTGTTCAAATTTTTCAATCATTTATAGGTATAGCCTATAAGAATAAGTAGGTGGGTATTGGCAGTTAGGTAGGTAGACTTTTATTTAACTGTTTTGAACACAATGCACGTGTTTGAGTATGAGTATTATAATTAACCAAACATTTAACTAACGTCATTTAAATTTATAAATTAAACAAAAATATCGAATACAAAAAAAAAATGAAAACAAAACGGAAATCAAACCTTTTGCGTATTAACGACGCCAATCTTAAAACAAATCCTAGAGTCAAAGTAAATATGTCAGTGTTTGAACTTTAGGTTCGCGTAGAATCTACAACACTTAGGCCATAATATTATTTATTAGAACAATAATTATAAAGATCAACTCAATATTTCAATTTGTGGTGAAATGTGTTCATAATAACTAATAAATAAAAATGTAAAAAATGAAAACAGACATCAACCTAAATAAAAAAAAAAAAACAAAAGAAACAAGTTAACGTACATATTAACAAAAATGTTATGGCTTTTTAGAACATTGTGTAGGTAAAACATCTCACCAAATGAGTTAAACACTGAATAAACACACAAAATGTACATACATATATCACTTCCAGTTTTTTTGCAAAACAAATTTGAATCAAATATTGAAACAATATTCTAATACCTTCAAAGTAATAAAAACAATGAAAATACTCCAAAACACACACTTTTCTTTAGGAACTATACAACTTTTTAAGGATTTTCTCACAACTGTTGTAAAATATTAATTTTTTTTCTCCTAGAGAGAGAGAGAAAGCTTTTTCTCCGAACAGAATATTTCTTAGTTATTTGAGATGATTGCTCAATGTTTCAATGCGCACTATAAAAACATGAAAGCAATCTCTACAAAAAAAAAAAAAAACATTCTTGCTACGGAACGGAACTTGTATAACTTCCAAAAAAGGAATTTTAGAACTCTTAGTAAAAAACAATTTTTTTCAAGAAATCTTGATTATCTGGCTAAAAATCAATCAGCTATTACATTGAGGAATCCGATACCAACGTCATCAAATAGATTATCTCCTTACTAAAGCTTTTAATTGATGGTTAAAGAGAATTGAAATGTCATTGCAGAGAGCAAAATTACTTAAGAGCAAAGCTGTTATATAGTTACACTTTCTAGCCTTTTCTCAATGCTAGGTTCTGCAGCTTTAAATTTATCTTTCCCATTTTCTGCAGTCAGCATCAATTATATAAGGCATATTTGGGACACTGTTTTGAAGAGGGGGCTGATGTTATGGCATCTAATCTGTCAAAACTTTAAAAACTGAGCGAATTGCGAAAAAGCTTCACAAACATTAAAGACGACGAAAAGCTGGAGCAAAACCTCCTGGATCAAATCAGATGTTGTTGAATTTAGTAGGCCTCAGACTTTTAAGGTCCAAATGCACATGGAGCAACTAGTAAATAACTATAAACTGGTTGGAAACTCGGATTATAGACCAGTTACGATTTTTGTCAACCTTCAAACCAATCGGACATTTCCCAACCTCTGTCTGTTCTTCATGCAAAATTTTCGGTTCAGATCCGTCTTATCAAGCCGTTTTTTTTAGCTACATCCGTGTTCCCCAAGGCAGCCATTTAGGCCCTCTCCTCTTCATTCTTAGTATCAACGACATTGAAATGATCGTCAAACATTCCTCCATTTCACTCTACGCAGACGACACTTAGTTTTACAAGGTCATTTCTTCATCTAAAGACTTCCCACTTCCAACAGAATCTCGACAATTTTTCAATATGGTGCTCCAAAAACTGCTTGGAGCTTAATATTTCCAAGTGCCAGTCAATAGCCTTCTCACGGAAACGCATCAAATCTTCTCCCTGTCTCTGTCTTCTACACAGTCAAACCTTGGGATTATTTGCGACCATGAGCTGAATTTTCTCAAACATATCGACGATATAATTCTTAAGGCAAATTCAGCACTTAGCTTCGTGAAACGTTGGTCCAAGGAATTTGCAGACCCCTACGTTACCCGATCCCTTTACATATGATTTGTTCGCCCGCTTCTTGAGTACGCTTGTCAAGTCTGGTCGCCTTACCAACAAGTTGACATTACCAGAATTGAGAACCAACATACAACGATTCCTTCGATTAACCCTTCGAGGTCTTAACTGGAGTAATCCTTTAATCCTTATCAAGACCGAATCAAACTTCTCAACCTGAATACGCTGAAAGATCGAAGAGAAATATTTGACATTCTCTTCATTCACCGAATCTTTTCAGGTACCATTGACTGAACAGCCCTTAACGCATCCACCTTTCTAAATACTAACCATCGTAACACTGAAACACTCGTAATCCCCGCCTCTTCTATCTTCCCACCCATCGAACCTCTTATGGCTCCAACGAACCAATCTCTCGAATGCTGAGGAGTGTCAATTCCAACTCTTCTTGTTTTGACTTTAATACCAGTACTTCCTCCTAAAGCTTCGTCTCCTAAGCCCCCCAAACAGTTAATTTAAGTCTTAGCTATTAAGTTTCTTAGTTTTTAAGTTAGATTAAGAAATAGCTTGTATTAAGCCAAATAAATGGGGGTTTTGCCCCCACCATAATTAAAAAAATAACGTACTCAGCATTGACTTGATTCCACACATTTCAGGATGTTTTTCATCCTCCCAAACCAGCAACAGGTTTGTCTATTGTTCGCTCATCTTCGGCAAACTAGAAACTAAAATCACTAGGCAACTCGACACGCTAATCAACTGACGACTGGTTACAAACTGGCATTTGTGAATCGCAAACGAGTTTTCAACCCGTATCGTCGTGTGCATCATCCCATTTGATTGCACAGGGTATGACTCAAAGCAAACTAGTTTCCAATTCGCATCACTGATCAGTTTTTTTTTCAGTTGCTCAATCCGCTCTTTAAAATTCACCATCTAAGACATTAGGCTCTTACTCTTTTGGTCACTGGTAGGTGTAGGTGTAGGTGTCCCTATACAAACCTTACAGTTGCTCGTCATTGAAATCACCCGGAGTAAATTTCTCTTTTCTCAACATCTTAAAGCTTCCTTATTCAATTTTGATGATATACATGCCTCTAGAGTCTAGTCATTACAACTGAATTGATGATGGGCTTTTAAAGAGACACTTTAGTTGCCGGAGAGAGGCTTTGCGTCTTCTTAGGGCAAAGAAGCGCACATTATCTAAATTACACAATCAAAAAACGGATCCTGCCCTGATCTCTCATTTGCTTTCGTAATTTTAATTTGCAACAAGCAACGCCCACTAAGTCTACCAGGACAACTCATTTGTGCAAAACATGTCCACACACATGTTTGATCAAACAGAAACTTCCTTTTTTTTTAATCTTTTCAAGAACAATCGATGATAAGGTTTTTCTAATCTAATTTTGCAAAACCTCTAGAAAAATATTGCGAATAACAATTACCTATGATGCCATTAAAGGAGAAGTACCATTTTAGGAATTTGCTGACTTGGTATCTAAGAACACTTTGGTTTAATAATACATGTATGAAGATAAGATTATCTAACCGAAGGCGATAGGTGGTGATTTCTAAATTTGTCATTTTTATTACCAGCTGAAGTGCTTAAAATGAAATAAGAATTCCAAGACGAAACAGTTTTTAGGTTTTCTATTATAGAAAAGACTGATCTTGAGGAACAAGGAGTTCAATCGAAAGGTTCTTTAATATAATCGATAGTAAACTCGCGTGTAATGAAAAGTTCGTTTTAGAAACAATGTGAAGACTTACAACGTTACTAATTCAAATTTATTTTACAGCGGTTATCAGAACAATTGGGCTTCTTTTGATTGCCAGTCTTGTGAGTTCTGATGTCCCAGCTACTGGACCATCGGGAACAGTTTGTGAATCAGTGGGTGGATCTTGTAAGGGGATTCCAGATGGGACACTAATTTCATTTAAAAACAACTGCAGCAGATTTATCCAGTGTTTTCAAGAGTGTGGTTGTGACAAGGAATGCAGTGGTGGATTGCATTTCAACGTTAAGCTTCAAGTGTGTGATTGGCCATCAAAAGCTGGATGTTGTGTTTCGTGTGTTGAACCAGCTACTGGACCGTCGGGAATTGTATGTGATTCACCAGGTGGATCATGTAAAAACATCAACGATGGTGTTTTGATTAGATACGAAAATGACTGTTCCAAATACATTCAATGTTCGATGGGGTGTGGATATGAGAGGAACTGTCCTGTAGGGACGCATTTTAATCAAACCCTTCAAGGATGTACTTGGCCTGCCGAAGCTGGCTGTGATCCTTCTTATCAACATTTGCAGCCTAGCCCAGTCCCAAGTCCCGGTTCTGTTGTCACACCAGATTCAAAGCCTACACCAAGTCCTGATACAACCACAAAGAGTTCCAGTCATGAAATTTCAACAGTTGTAACACCTGACACCACCAAACCACCACGTCCAAGTATTCCAGATTCTTCGAACACAATTCCCATTGTAAGCCCAA
This sequence comes from Platycheirus rosarum, assembly GCA_963971375.1. Classification (NCBI taxonomy): domain Eukaryota; kingdom Metazoa; phylum Arthropoda; class Insecta; order Diptera; family Syrphidae; genus Platycheirus; species Platycheirus rosarum. The sequence goes on along the minus strand of OZ020508.1, from coordinate 153,936,800 downwards.
CACCTAGTCCAAATCCCTCACCAAGCGTAACATCAAGTTCTAGTTCAAGTACAGAGGCAACTCCAATTGTTGATCCCACTAGAACACCCAAGCCTACACAGACAACCAGTATATGTACTTCAAAGCCTTCTCCAAATCCTCCCCCAGAACCTACTCCCACACCAAATCCTGGTGCTGGACAAAGCTCATGTTCGGACAAAGAAATAGGGTCTCTATTGCCCTTCGACGGAAATTGTTCCAAATTCATCGCCTGCGGAGATGGAATACGCTACATAATGGACTGTGGTTCCCGATTGCATTTCAATGCTGCATTGGAAGCCTGTGATTTGCCGGAAAACGCTGGTTGTGATTCAACGTTTGGGAAGCCTGAACCTAATCCTTCTTGTCAGAATCAGTCTGCGGGAGCTTCTTGTTTGGGAAAGGATGATGGAAAGTTATTACCGTACCGTGGTAATTGCACGCATTTCGTGGCTTGTGCTAATGGGTGTGGATTTGATGTGGCTTGTGGTTCTGGATTGCATTTCAATTCAAATCTAGAAGTTTGTGATTATCCAGAAGATGCTGGATGTGATCCAACAATAACAACAACGACAAAAGCTACCCCATCATCAGAGGATAATCGACCCGGTTCGACGCCGAGTTCGAAGTCAACTTCGAGCTCGTGCTTATGTCCATGTTCGTGTTCGGAGGAATAAATGCAGTTTTTTCTTTAATAAAATTGGATATTTGTACATTAAATATAACGTTTTTAAATAACCTTCTTTGGTGGTTCAGGGTATATTGTGGAAATTTTATTGAAAAAACACAAGTTTTTTAAAAAAGAGTTGGTTGTCTGTTATGTTGGTTTACGGACGATAATTTTACGTGATAACGTCATAAGAAAACATTGATAGCAGCAACAACAACATACAGCCCATTAACTCACACCTACAAACCCTCTCCTTAAATCCACACACACACACACCCAATATCTACATCTTCTTTCTACTTTAAGAAAACTCCGCCTTTTTAAATTTGAGTGGAATTATTTTGGGAATTTGCGTCTGTTCTTTTTCATGTTTGCCTGGTGCTTGCGATCGATTTTGGTTGAAAGAACCACAGTATCGCGGTTAACATCAGCATTAGTCTTATCAGCATGAATCATGTTATTTCGTATGTGTGTCATCGATTTACGAGACGTTATCACGTCAAAAAAATAGAAAAATGTAAGAAGCATAATTGTCAAAAAATTCTGCACTAACTTAACCCTTATGCTGGAACCAATTAAAATAATATTTGTGCTGCACTTAATTAAAAACAAAATAATTTTTGACTTATAAACGTTTATTCAAATTATTAATTTTCATTATATTGTTGAGAAAAATTCTAAAAACTGCATGCAGCATTCTCAGGCTTATCGCACAGCAGAGTCTTTGGATTGAAATGCAGGAAAGCCGGACATAAGACTTCAGCGCCACATCCATTGATGCAAACTAAATATTTATTGCAGTCGCTTTTATAGGGAATTGTGGATCCGTTCTTAAGTGCACGACATGAACCACCAGGGGAATCGCAACGTTGTCCGCCAGTGGCGAAGAGTTCTTCGTATTGTTTCTCAAGACTTTCTAGCAGCTTTTGCTGTTGTTCTTGCCTCTTGCGCTCACAGGGAGTCAGATGAGGTGTAGTTGGCTTGGTAGTTGTCGGTTCCTTTGTGCTTGTTGAAGTCGAACTTGTTGTGGACTGAGTTGTTGGAGTGGTAAGTGTTGTACTGGTAGTAGTGGAGGATGGGGTTGACTTGTTCTTACATGGTGGTGTTGGTTTGGGTTTAGCAGTTGAACAATCGCCTTTTGGCTCAATGCAACTTGAAGTTGCAACACAATTTCCCGATGACGAATCAAAGAATTTATTTGGACTAGCACATGTTCGCATCACACTTTGACCAGATTGGCACTCATAGTATTGAGTGCATGTTCCAGGTACCATAATTCGGTTTCCATTTTGTTTGCCATTACAAACGTATTGTGAATAGATTTCATCATCTACGCCACCCAATCTGGACTGTCAAGACATTTTACAGTTAATACACAAAGTCCAGAAGAAACCAAACTACCTTACCTCAATGGCAAACCCTTGTACGCTAACAAATCCAAATAGGAAAGTTAACAATATTTGCCAAATTTTTGACATAACTAGCTCTCCTTTTCTATTGATAACTGACGTTAAAAGAATCAATGATACAAATGTCTATAAAACACTGTCAATTCGAAAATATTTGAAGGTTCTTATAAAGCAGATAATATTTGATTATTGATGTTTTTTGTGAAATTAATTTGAAATTTATTTGGTGTTTCCATTGGGCATGTTAGAGATGTGTTTTGCTGATGGCTCGTGGTGGCAAGGTGAATTGAAAAAACAAATTGAAGTTGTTTCTGTATATTTTTTTTGAAGATGATACAAGATGAAGATAGAAGAATGGAAGCAGTTTTTTTCTTATCAGTGTTTAGAGCCTTATTTTCGGATGACATTGAAGAATACAATTGCTCGGAAGGCAGATATGAACGTTTTTGACAAGAAATTAATTCAATTAGCACTACAATGTGCATATATGATATGTTTACTGGTTAGATAAGAAAAAACAATGTTATATTTTTCTTGAAGGATTTTAAAATTAAAACTTAAGGACCATTAAACTATATATGAATAAGCAAAGCACAGTTTATTTTTAGAAGTACGAACAATTGTACGATTTCTTTCTTAACTGCCTTTTTCGTTCATCTTCATAGTTTTGACATTTCTTTATGTGTCAATTCAATGAAAAGACTAGAAAAAGCTTGGTTCTCGTATTGAAATCTGATTTCTTAACGAAACAGTGATTTATTTATTTATTTATTTGACTATAACTACAGATACATAATGGATCACAGCTATTTGGATTATACAAATAATATTACATTTAAATAATTAGTGAAGATTTAAATTGAATAAAAGTATAATTTGTTTAAATTTCAATGAAGTAAGATTAAAATCTACGAAGGAATTATAATTATTGAACTGTTTACATAAGAGAAAGAACGGTTCATTATTTAAGTAGTTTAAAGTAGTTTCTTCATGTGTTCGCAAAAATTTTATAATTTCGACTTGGACGGAATGGCACATTTATTTTTATTAAGGAAAGCAAATAAGGAGAATTTATATCAGCGTTCAAAAGTTTAAATGTGAATGCAGCATTGAGTGATGACCTCCTGTCCTCGAGCGTATCTATTAAAACCAATCAGTAAAAGTCGCGAACGATATGGTGGAAGATGGTGATGATTATGCCAGTTATATAGATAATAGAAACTGTTTTTGAATGGATTGAATGCGGGCAATGTGACAGGAGTAATATTGGTACCAATCTTGGCAACCATATTCCAAGATCGAACGAACCAGTCCAACAAATAGGCTCTTTGTCACATAAGGGTCGTTGAATTCTTTTGACCATCGTTTAATCATTCCTATCGATGTGCATTCTGAAGTCTAATTTTGAATCAAATATTACTCCCAAGTCTATAAAATAATTAACTCTTTCAAGTTTTGAATTATTTATAAAATAAAAACATTTTTAACTCCTGCGAAGGTCATTACTTTGCATTTCTTAGAGTTCAGTGTGAGATCATTGTTGTTACACCATTCCTGCATATGATCAACATCAGATTGCAGTTGAAGGTAATCAGCATTATTTTTATATGAAAATGAAATTTTCTCATCGTCAGCATAGAGATGTATATCACAGTATTTTATCACAGATGGTAAATCATTTATAAAAAATACGAATAACAGTGGTCCCAGGTGGCTTCCTTGAGGCACACCAGAGTTGACATCTATTGCGTTGGATAAATGAGACTTGAATTTAACATATTGAGTACGAGATGAAAAATAACAAGTTTTGGGGACCAACCGAAAAGTGAAAGTTTTCTAACAAGCAGCTGGTGATTAAGTTGATCGAAGGCTTTGGAGAAGTCAGTGTATAAGACATCCGTTTGATGACCATTCATGAATCCTTTTGTTATGCATGATGTAATTTCCAACAGATTTGTTACGGTAGATTTGCCCTTGTCGAATCCATGCTGTCTGTCCGATAGATGCGATTTGACACCATGTATCAACTCATGGACTATTATAGATTCCATCATCTTGGGAATAACGCTGACTTTTGCAATACCTCGGTAGTCACGCATGTTGCATCGGCTTCCTGATTTAAAAAGTGAAATTATAAATGAAGACTTCCAAGATTGCGGTAATCCGGAAGACGATAAAGATAGGTTAAACAAATAACATAAAGAAACACAGGAAGAAACATTATCAGGTCCAGTAGAAAATTAATACGTTAGCTTCTTTATTGCACTTGTCACGTCGTTTTCTTGAATAAATGGCAAGTCATTTGTAATGCTCATGTTAGTGGTAATTCGATGATTTGATTTGACTTTTTTTTTAAGCCTTTTGAGAAAAGGTGTGAGTCAAGGAACACAATTATCAACAATTTTGATGCGGCGAACAGGTACTGTTTTCAAAAAGCTGTTGTACAATATGTCATAGAAAGTATCAGTTGCTTTACTAGCATCCATATTAAAAAAGACACTATTCCAGTGAAATTGAGAAAGTTCCATATTGAGTTTTTCAAAATCAGTTTTCTTGAAGTCAAATTCATAGCCATGATCGTTTTGAATTGACTAGCAAGAGGTCGGCATTTCCATTAAAACTTCAAAGCAAGTGTAAAATCTAACATCATCCAATAAAGGGCATGATCTTTGCACCGTTAAGCCATTAACATCATCCGTAAACACGAGATCAAGAAAATTACCTTTTTCATTTTTAAACGGATGATAAATGCTTTAATCTGTTGATAAATATTAACTCCAATAAACGTTACTTTTAATACGAGCTCTGCTCAAACAAACATTTTTCAACGACGACGCGACGATTGTTAACATTACAACATTCTCTACAGAAAAAATCCTCTATGTAGAGCGCTCCTTGAGAAATTTTCGCTAGAACTCTACCGAGTTCTCTACTTGATGTTTACATTGAATAGTAAGTAGAGATATTCTGTAGAGCGCTCGAAAATATTTGTATTTAATTAAAAACGTTTGTGCGAGTTTGATGAATATGTTAAAAGAAAAAAGTTGAAGAAAAGACGAGTTTGTTGTCCTTTTCCGATTTCAAAAGCTTAAGTGACACATCATACTTGAAAAAATAGTGCAGAAGTCTCACCTTTCAACTTCAACTCAGCAAACAATACCAGCGCTGAGAGTGGATGAGGGCTCTGTCTCTGTAGGCCGCTTTGAGAGAAAAATTCTCCAGGTGATGTTGGGTCCCGAATGCTTAAAGCGAATACGAGTGCAGAGACGGGTCAGTATGTATAGTGGAAAACACAGATACAAGTAGAAGAGGACCTCGAAGAATTTGTGAATGGATGGAGACGTTTGTTGGTTGATGCCTAGGTCCACTTCTGACCGCAGCGCCATCTCCTTCTTCTTTCTCTTTAATCTGCGACGATTATTATGATCTCGAATGGGACCACAATTCTCTGTTTTGCTTTAGGGCTCAGCCTGTGTGGTTCGCTGGGTTAACCTCAGAAAAAAGTGGGCAGGACTCCCGGTTTTGGATTGTCTTAGCTCAATTAAATGGAGGTGTTGTTGTCTTTGTTTGATCATGGAGTTTTTAAGCTTGTCTTTTTTCCGCAATAGCAGAATGCTCCATTTTTATTTGTGTTTCATCTTTCTTTAAAGACACGGGTGATCTTCAGTTGTGTGAATCCAGGGAGTTGCATAGTAACATGTGTGAACATTTTTAGGTGTTTAAGTGCCGTTAGGCTCACTGTGATGTTCATTGCACATATGTGAATTCTCATTTGATAGCCTTTTATGACAAGCGGGGAGGCGCTGCAGGATTATTCTACACCGTCTCATGATGGACTTCAGAACCAACTAAGGTAATGTCGAATATATACAATGTGCTTAAATTGTGTGTGTGTTTTGTTTAATAAAACAAATGATCTTCACTTGTATCAGTTCAGGGGCTTACCGTACCCTAGTAAGAAAAATTGTCAGTTTATTTCAGAAAGTTATGAGTTTATAAATTTTTTTAGTTTTTTGGCGAGGGTAGATATTACTGTAGTTTTTGTTTGTAGTTTTTTACACATCATCTAAGCATTTAAAATTCTCTGAAACAGTATATCTTTCATCCCTGCTGACCTAGCCCTGTGGGTTCGAAGATGTAAGAATAGGCCCACGGTATGAATGTGCCTGCAGTAAGAATCTGCTAAAACATCCTCCCCTATAGGTCCGGGGGCAGAATTGGCCTATGGTCAGGTTGCCGGAAGTACGAGCCTTCCAATACCTAGTCTAGTTAAGCAATCACCACTTATTCTGTAAGGAAAAGAGGTTGTAACCATGCTTCTAGGCGGGTATTCAGGGAGTGTCCTAGTCTTCACCTTGGTTGACTGGATTACTGAACTGTTGCCTTACTGGATGGTGGGCTAGCGACTTCATGGAGTCGAACCACAAGTGCGTCTCATGAGAGACGGGCGAGGCCTCACCTAAGGTCTAAAAGTAGGTACCATGGGTTAACAGGAGCCCCGGCTGATTACGTGAGCTTGTCTCGGTAGCATTCGCCTGTTAAATTTGAGGTAGGCCCCCTTGTGGGCGCTTCATGGGGGCTGTTGGTTACTCCAAATGCGGAAGCGAAAAGGTATCTTTGGTTTCTGGGAGGATGGCACGGTTTCGTAAGAAGCGTGTGTTCATTGTCTTATTTAACCTTGATACTAGGGGTGCATGATAGGCCCTGCTTCTTAGCCAGGAGGATGAATTTACCATGAGAAATTCATCATTTGCTACTAGAGTTGTTTAGCGGACCACTCTAGTTGATAGTGTGGTCTGGTAAACCACTTTAGGGGTCTTGTCCGCCCCAAGGGAACTCCATAAGTGGGTAGGCCCGCCGTGGAATTAAACCTTAATAGGCAGGTGTCCACGTAAAGCCTCTTCACGATCCCTGCTGACTAATGACTTACGTACATCCAGTAATAGTTTAAGATTTCAGACTAGACCCAAGGTACTCTTGAAGAGTGAAGTTATCTAAACAATTTAGGTACTAAACGTATTGATTTTATATTAAAATTTCCGTAACAAAAGTGTGGCCAAAAAATTCTTATTTATAGCTTTTATGGTGATCGTATATATCATTACCCTGAAACTTTTAATAAACAGAATATACATTTAATCGATTTATTGCACTATCAAAAAAGATTAGTATAAGCCTCAAAAGATTAAAACAAAAAATGTGTAATCTGGTCTGATTACTATCTTATTAAAAAGTTCAAAAACAATTAGACTGGGATTTGTGTTTTTTTTTTTGATAAGAAAAATCTTAATTCTATAAGCCACAAACAATATTTTTAAAAAATGTCGTCACCTAAATTTTGTAGTACTGTATCTATAAGATATTTAATTTAGTAACTAAAAATATTAAAAGTCCAAACTTATTAGCCAAACTTTATAACCTACGTTCTGAGCTTGTATTATAATCCTGACTAGCTTACTAATGGAATATCAGTTATGCAACACCCATTCGATCATACTACTTCGTCATTGGTGCAGAAGCTAAATGAATGACGTTCAAGGTTATATATACTCAAAATTTTATGATAATTTAAATATTAGAATTAAGAGCCAACGAATTACATATAAGAAATTTAAATAAAAATCTTACCAGAAATAAATTGTAATGACATGACTCACTTGAATTGCACGTTTTCAATTGGCCAACTTTACGTTAACTTCAAGTATTTTTCAATGACCATTATCTATTACATATGTTAGCATTATTATCAACGGGTTTATCTGATTGGAAAATATTTTAAACCTTTTTTTAACAATTGGTCAGAAAAAAATTGGCTTGTCAATTTATTTCCAACAATCTTATGGAATGAGATATACAATTTTATTGGTTAATGACAAATTTGGTGATAAACCAAAAGATCGTTTAGTCAATCACTTTCTTTTCTTTTACAGAGTATTGAAAAATATCAAATAATCTAGTGCTTTTCTGAAGGACAGTAAACGTTGCTCTTTTCGTCACAGGCATTTACGAGCGGATTGAAATAGCGGTTACTTCCACAGGACTTGTAGTAAGAATGGCCTCCGATACAGTAATAGTAGTCATTGCATTTTTGTGGCACAATCAACATAGTTCCATCGGCCTTGCCACGGCAAACAAACGAACCATATAAGTCGTTGGGATCAAACCAACTGCCACAAGGTCCGCCCGAGGGTGGTGGACACGGTGGTTTTGGTGAGGGTTCTGTTGGTGGTTCAGTTGGTGGTTCAGTTGGTGGTTCAGTTGGTGGCTCAGTTGGTGGCTCAGTTGGTGGCTCAGTTGGTGGTTCAGTTGGTGGCTCAGTTGGTGGCTCAGTTGGTGGCTCAGTTGGTGGCTCAGTTGGTGGCTCAGTTGGTGGCTCAGTTGGTGGTTCTGTTGGTGGCAGCGTAGGACATGTTGGTGGCGCTGGACATGTAACTATAATTGGTGGTGGACATGTTGGAACTGGAGGAGTCGGACATGTTGGAATTGTTGGACATGTTACAACTGGTGGACACGTTGGTGGAGGTGGAGTTGTTGGCAGAGCTGGACACTCACACGGTTCGGGGGTCGATGGTGTAACATTCCCCGAACATGGTGGTGGAGTAGGGATCACACAGTTTGTATCATCAACTTCAACACAATCAGACTCCACCACACATTCCCTTGTCTTAGGATCGTAGAAATTAGGACATGACTTTTTGATGCTCTCACCTTTCAAGCATTCAAAGTATTCTCCGCATTTTCCAGGAACAAGATATTTTTCACCATCACTCTTATCCTGACACAAGAATTTGGCGTACAAAGTATTATCAACACACTGCTTCTTTGGCTAATTACAAAAAAAAATTAGATAAGATCCTTCCAAATTTATATTTCCAATGACAAACAACTTACAAGATCTCTTAAATTTGCAGAACTGGCTAATCCAATGAGGACAGCAATTACTATCACGAACACTCTAACTGACATGTTGAGAAACAGTTGCTAAATGAAATTTTTAGAAGCTTAGTTTTATATAGCCAATGGGACGCTCTGACCACTGATATCTTTTTTCTTATCGACGTTTTTTTCGTCGTACAATGGACACTGAATATTTTTTTTTTATATCAGAATCTAATTAAAATGAAAATGATTTATCAATTGATCTTTTTTACTTGTCTTATCGTCAGTAAATACCGACAAATAAGCCTAGTTAAAGGGTATTTAAAGTATTCATGGGAAAATTTCAAAACATAAATAGCATTTGATGCTGTCTGCTTCAAACCTATGTCGTTTATAGTCGAATGTTATGGCTTACCAATAAAACTTGAGAACAACTTCAATCGAACCATGAGTGTGTTTAAGACTTTTAGTACTTTTCATTAAAATTGTTAAAGAAATTCGTTTTTTTTTTTAAGTTTAAGTTTACATGTTTGTCCTCGGTATTCACCAAAAGTTCTGACGTAGCAGTTTTTGAATTACTCGAAGCAACGCAAGCACGGGTCTGCAAGTAATTATTACGTTTAAAATTATTACTTCAATATTAATTTTGTTTATTAAAAAAATACTTTGTTTAGTTTTGTTTTATAACTTTTTCCCCTATATATCGATTCACATTTCTGCTGCGATGCGAAAGCAGGTTCGTGCAACTAAACTGTGCATTTTTTGTTGTACTATTATTAAATTTTATTGTTTTAATCTATTCATTAATTAATAGTTATCATTTCTTTAACTACGTTCAGATAGAAACATAATTATCTCTTAGCAATCCTCTTGAATTTTATTTTTGAACAGCGAAATTGTTGAAGACTTATTTCTGCTGAAAACATTATATCTTGTTTGATAATTTTTAAATTAATTATAAATACGTTACTAGTGTTGTTTCCGGTTTAAATAATAGTTCTGAAACTGAATAATTCATTAAAGCTTACTTTGTGTCTTGTTGTACAATACATTTAGGTGCTAGATTACGGCTCACGTCACAAGGCGTCCATCCCATTCCCAACTATCATGATTGTGATTACGAAGTATATTTCTTGTTCTTCGTTATTCGCTTAGTCATTGATTTTCTAAAGAAGACTAACGTGATTTCTTCGATAAGACTCTAGTTAATATTTTTTGACGTATCTATTCTAAAACAAAATTACCGTTAGACTTTGACAGTGCTAATGTAATACCACCTAATCTAAGATAATGATAGTTTGATGTTGACGTTTCTGAAGGAATTCAAGAAATTTTGTGAAAATGATAGCTGTTTCGACTTTGACTCCTATAACGTTAAATAGTTTAGTTGTATGAAGGTAAGTTTTAAGAGTTCTTCACGCATAGTACTTTTTTTATGGATCTGGATCTTATAGTAGTTTAAAAAAAAAATTGATTCATTATCACATTTTTACATGTTAATTAAGATTTAGAATACTGATTATGATATATATTATTTACTTGTCTTTTTTTACTATATCTGTCTCTATTATTTCGTAACAATTAGAAGAAGACAACGTGATGTGTTTGATGAATACTTTTTTCTAGCAGCACTGAAATGGCAAATGATGGTCTCTTAAGTTTCACTTTTCTGCTGGTGTAAAACGGAAATCTCTTTCGCAGAGTGAAGTTTAAGAAGAAATCGGGATCCTAATACCTGGAGACTGAAATTTTTGTTTTTTCTAGATAAATTCTTTTAACCCTCTATAACTCAAAACCTCCAAATAATTTTTTTTGTGGAATCGGATAGGTATATGAATAAAAAAAAAATACGTATTTCTTAAAATTTTGAAATTATTTATTAATTATGCGTAATTTAACAAAAGAGGGAGTGTTGCTTGTAGGCAACAATGAATTACAACGTCAAAGATTATGAGATTATGAGTCACATGAAATAAATAAATAAAAAAAAAAATAAAACATGAAAAATAAAAAAAAAAAAAAAATTATTTACGACAGGTGGAAGTTCCTGAAACAATTTTTTGTTTTTAGTATAGCATAAAGCTACGCCGAACTTCTCGCAGACCGTATGAGTAAATCCAGCACAGTTTGGGAACTTGCATCGGATTTTTTTTTCGGCCCATTGAGGTCCATTGGCCTGCTTGTGGTGGCACATGTTGGGCAGGTCCCTTCTATTTTTTTGCCACGATCTCACTTCCTAAAGAGCGGCGTGTGATCAAACCGGATTTTGAGCCCATCTTGCACAGAGTTTCAGCGATTTCAAGGCGAAAATCTGCTGATGCCATGACGGCCTTGTCAGGAATGTTTTTGTTTTTGCACACCCACTTGTAGAGCAGCCATGCGTTAGCCATTTTAAGGTCCAAGTAATGATAAAACCAGAAACACCACTCAAAAGAACGTATAATTTATAGCTCAACTTATGAGGTTTGTTGGAGTTATACCTTTTGAGCACATTCCGTGCTTTTGTAGAGCACATTTGCTCATCTACACAAAGCCATGGTTCTAACAGAACTTTGGCATATGCTTCGTTCAATGCCTCAACAACTGGACGAATTTTGAATATCCTATCAGCGTTGGGATTGCTTCTGGGAAGACTGTTAGTGTTATTTTTTCAAATTTATTGGACGGCATTGTTTGCTGAATAAGAGGTGTACCAAGGACGGAACTCCAATGGTTGGTAACTCTGGGCAGCTGAATCAATGACATTATTGTTGGGATCTTTCTGCACCAAATACAGGTTTGTCTCCTCCGAAATTTTCTTTATAAGTTCTCGTGGAAAAAGGTAAAGAAAGAACTGTATAGGAGTTTCCAGAGCCAAGATAGCAGAATCCAATGAATCGTTGCCAGTAAAAGCCAGCTGGTTCTTCTTTTTCCACAGTATTGTTGGCTTTTCAGGCTTTCGTCGTTTTGCAGGGGGACCTGACGGATCTTGAATGCCTGATTTGAATTGCGGATGTCATCATCCAAATTATCTAACAATGTCTCCATATCAAGTTCGTCCCCAAAACTCATCAAGAAATTCTCCAAACTCCGGGTCAAAATCAGGATCTGCCAAACTATCGTCGTCAAAGTCGAGACCATCTTCATTTTCAGAATCATTTTGGATTTCACAGGCATCGTTGTTATGGCGTCGGTTAGCCACTCTAAAACAAAATAATAACTACATAGTGTAAATATTCGCAGTGTTCATTCAAAATTGTTCCCCTCTCCGTATAATGTAGCCTACAAGATACAAACACTTAATAACTATAAAATTAAAAATAAATATTAAAAATAAAATTAAAATAAAATTAAAACTATAAAATATCCACAATATATAAGTAAAATAGTTAAGTTAGAACACTTACCTTACAGATCCTAAGAAAACAAGCACCAACAAACGTAAACTCTATTATTTATTATTTTTTACTTCTTACCACACGCGGATGACTTGAAAACTTTCACACTTCTAACGGCAACGCGTCATATAAAATAAAAGGCACGACTGGGTCGCACGTACTTGCTCTTATGTGCTAATCCTTTTTAAGTGCAGGCGTCTTTTTGACAAAGATTTTATTTTAATATTTTTTGTATGACGTGCAACTTCCATAGAATCGTTTTGGGGTGAAGCTCGAACGAACATGCGTCACGACAAAGGGATAAACCCATAAATATATAGGATTGTTAGCTTTTGCAGTGTAGTATTATCTTTCCACTTGCTGCTTACTGTTTATAATATAATTTGCTAATAGAAAGATACAAAGGACTTTTTTCAGTTAAATTTTCATTTTGGTATGGAAAAATTTGAACAACTGGCATAAAGATTCGTCGGAATCAGCAGTATGGCAATAATGCTAGGTAAAGGGACCTTTATACGTCCCAATATGGGACCAATGGAATTTATAAAGGATTTAGGTACCTATAATAAGGTTGGAAGGAAGGTAGGTACTAAAATTAAGATACGTGTTCCAACTACTGTTAAGCCAGTAGGTATAGAGACAATATTAAAAGTTAACACAGTGGTTTTGTTTATTTATAGGATTCAGTAGTAATCGAATAGTTTTTTTTATTTGTTAGTTGTTTTTGTGTGTTTATCAAAGGCTTCCTTATTTATTCTGTGCTTTTATGATGATGAAAAATACTTTAAAATACGTAAGTATGTATGTAATGTAGGTTGTCACTTTCTTTTATTTGACTAATGGCTTGGCTAGGGCTTAGCCGAGCAATATGAAATAAAATGTTGGGGAAAAAAATTTATGAATTCAAAAAAACACTACTCATAACGTTTTTTGGAAAAAATGTTGTAAGCCATCTTATTTCTTTTGCTGTTTTCTATTTTATGAATTTTTCATTTCAAAATCGTTCGACCAGTTTTTTCAAAAAAATGTTTTTTTTGAAAAACTTTTCGAAAACATATTTTAAAATTTTTTTTAGTATGTCAATTTTAAGAAATCTATAGTTTATACTAGGAGAAAAAATTAAAAAAAAATCTATAGATCCGTTTTCAAAATATTCAAAAAACAAAATATTTTTTTAAAAAAATTATTAAAATTTAAAAAAAAATGTTTTTAAAAATTTTGATAAGCAATATTATTTAAATCATAAAACACTACATATTTTGAAAATTTCATCAAAATCCGTCAATTAGTTAACGAGAAAGTCTGATTTTAAAAAACCGGTCATATGGGAGGTACCGTTATAAAACTTTTTCTGAAAAATCCATTGAAATTAAAAGATAGATTTTGCACAGAAAACATCATTCTGAAAGTTTAATCAAAATCGTAGGAGCCGTTTTCGAGAAAAATAAGTTTTTTAATAAAAGTTATATGGCAGGTACCGTTAGTTTTGGAGCTAGAATGCCAATTCCAAAAACTGTCGGGTAGACACTCTAAAAATACTATATACCAAGTTTGAATCAAATCGGCCCACCGTTTAGGCTGTAGATATCGATACGGACAGACAGACAGACAGACAGACAGACAGACAGACAGACAGATGGACGGAATTTCCGGACCCACTTTTTTTGACTTCTCTATCATCGTAATATCATGTTTGATTGTTAGAATTTTTTTTTTTTTTTACGAATGCATAACTTGCCTTATAGTCCCTATAATCGCAAGTAAAAATGGGCACGACTGGGTCGCACGTACTTGCACTTATGTGCCTAATTACATTGGAAAGCAAGATCTTTGACAGAAACAAGTAACATTTACGTTGAAAATAACACAGTTTGAACTCATAAAAAAGTATCAAAACCACAATACTTAACGGTTTTTAGTAACAATGAAGTACACCCTCTCTTGTCTTAAATACCAAAGAATTTATGAAAAAAGTATTTTGAAAATTGTAGGACCGATTTTGATAAAATCCTGTTTTTATTTTTAGTTTTTTGAAAAAAAAATTTTTTTGAAATTTTGGTATGCAGTTTTTAAGAGTTTATTAATATGTGATTATAAAATTTAAAATAATTTTTTTTTGATTAGTTTTAAAAATATTGATTTTTCAAAAAAAAGTCAAAAATTAATTTTAATTTTAATTAGAAAAAAATGTTGTTAAAAATTTTGATATGCAGAATTAATTAACCTACCTAGATCTTCTTAAATATACAATTTGACAGAAATCCAAAGAGCCGTTACCGAGAAAGTCCAAAATTAAAAAAACCGTTAATAGACTTTTCCCGGAAATTTGGTTCTAATAAAATGATAGCCAATATCAACAAAAAAATTCTCAAAATTTGTTATCAAAATCGTTTTCGTTGGAGCCGTTTTCGAGAAAAATAAGATTTTCCTAAACGGTCATATGGCAGGTACCGTTATTTTTTTAAAAATAAAATTTCAATTTCCCCTCTGGGGAATTCTAAAATAATCACACACACCAAGTTTGAAAATAATCGCTTAACCCACTTAGGCTCGTTATACATACTGACAGACAGACAGACAGACATTTTTTCTCGATCACTTTTTTAGACTTCTCTATGATCGTAATGTCATGATTGATTATTATCTCAATTTTTTCATATTCACGAATCGTAAACTTGCCTTATAGTCCCTATAATCGCAAGTAAAAAGTAATGACAGCTAAACTACTTTGATTTTACTTGGTTGAAAGAACGAAGTGTAAACGATAATAGTCTACAATGCGTGAAAAGGTAAAATAATTAATAGATGGAGAATTATGATGGGTTAAACGGTATGTTGCCTGTAGTCTATAATACGCTATAGAGGGAATAAACTTCTTAGAAATTTCTGTATACATTACTCGCAATAATTTAATAACCAAAGAGAATAATTCTTTTTTTATTTTAAAAACAAAAAATAAACAGCAAGAACATTTCAAAAATTCAGATTTGTTTGTATATCACATTTTTTTAAATAAAAAAATATATAAAACGTTTTGAAATTCATTTAAAATCCTAGATTCTTTTCCGATGGACAGTAAACACTGCTCTTCTCATCGCATGCATTAACTTTTGGATTAAAATATCGTTTCCTTCCACAGCTCTTCAGATAGGAATGTCCTCCGATACAATAATAGTAATCCTTGCAGTTATCGATTGCAATCAACATAGTTCCATCTGCTTTGCCACGACACACAAATGAACCGTACAAGTCGTTGGGATCAAACCAATTGCCACAAGGTCCACCCGAAGGTGGATGACATGGTTTTTCTGGAGGACATGTTGGCGGAATTGTTGGAATTTCAGGACAAGAAGGAGGTTTTGGACATGCAGTTGGCGGTGGACATGTTGGTGGCGTTGGACATGTTGGAATTGGAGCAGGTGTTGGGCATACACAAGTCGATGGAGGTGATGTAGTTGTATTGGCATAACATGGTGGAGGTGGTGGCGTAGGTATAATACAATCTGTGTTGTCAACCTCAATGCAATTCAGTTCCGATACGCATATTTTCTTCTCAGGATCAAAGAATTTCGGACATGACTTCTTTGTGCTGCTACCTTTTGAGCATTCAAAGTATTCTCCGCATTTTCCAGGGACAACCATTCTCTCGCCATCTGATTTACCCTGGCATGCAAACATCGCATACAAAGTGTTATCGACACATAATTTCTTTTCCTGGAGAATTACAAAATAAATCTCTGTAAAAAGTAACCATCGTTTAAAGTGATGAATCGACTTACGGGTTCTTGAAGTGTCACTGCATTTGTTAGTCCTATCAGGACTGCAAGTAGTATCACAAACTCTTGGACCGCCATCTCTTGAAGAACAATTTCTGAATACGAATGTCACATGGTACTAGGTTTTATATAAGATGATCTAAGGTGCTCCAAGTAGCGGAGTTATCGAAGCTACTTTTTCTTATCAGAGTATAATGTCGAGTAATTAACATCAAAAATGTTCATTTGTTCCAACAACACCCTTTAAAGAAGACAATTAAAGAGAGGAAATGATTAAGCATTTGATTTTTGACAGAAAATATGTACTCGCTTGTATCATTTTGATTGTCTTCGATGTTGAAGATCACATTCCAGCAGTGTGCGACGTCTTTATCATTTTTGAGAATTCTTGTTAACACTTTTGCTTCAATCCGGTGGAGAATGTAGGTTTTTTTAATTGAAAACAAAAATTAATAAAGAAATGATGAAGTTTAGATCAAGAAGACATATTTCAAACTTAAATTCGTTAATTTTTCTCTCCTTAAAAAAAAACTTTTGGATTTAATGATCTATCACATTTGCATTGAAAATATTTCAGAATTGACAAACCGACATAATCATAGCATGGTCAGGTTATGTTAGGTTAGGTTAGTGGGCTGATGGATGATGTGGTGTCCATCACACTTAGATCAATGTAGATCCATTGTGATACCCTGTGGGGTTTGGGCCCCATAAGCATGGGACCTATGAAAAACCTATACATTCTCATGCCATTTTGAGTTATTAATAAATCTGAGTAGGTTTGTACCCGTTTGTTCAGAAAGTTCTTCTAAATCCTGGAAAAAATGACTTCCTAGAACTTCATTTCTTAAGCGGCATAGTGCTGGGCAGTGACAGAGAAAATGAGGAGTGTCCTCTTGCACATCTATGTCGCCACAACCTTTGCACAAGTCGTCCTGGCTGAGCTTCAATTTCTTTTTGTGGTAACCCATCATGTTATGCCCGGTCAGTATGCTCACAAGGGATCGTAGCGACTTCTTGTTGGGCTCTAGAATATTTTCTGTTCTTTGTTTATTAAAGTAGGGCCATAGTTTCCGGGTTACGACACAGGAGTCGAGCGAGTTCCATCTCTCGTTAGCTGCGGGACTAGATCCCTAGGTCTTTCCAAATATTCTGTTACAGGCATAGAATGCTATCATTGCCTTCTTGGCTCTTTCTTTGATATTGAGATTCCAATTCAGTTTTCTGTCTAGAATCACACCAAGGTATTTGACCTGATTTGACAGGATCAATGGTACCCCTTCTATTGAAAGAAGATTAAAAACTGGTATTTTTCTTTAATTGGTAAAAACGAACCAGTTCTGTCTTTTGCGGATTGACCACTAGCCCACATTTTCTTGTACAGGTACTTACCAAGGATAAGGCTCCTTCTATCTGTTCACTAATAGTGGAGAGAATATTTCCAGTCGCTAGCTGAGCTAAATCATCTACATAAGCTACTACTTTGACTCCACTTTTTTTATGTCTTATAAAAATCTCGTTGACCACAAGTACCCAGAGGAGGAGAGAGAGAACACCACCTTGTGGAGTGCCTCTCGATGTTGATACTTTAATCAAAGCTCCTCCCAGCTCTGAGTTAATCTGTCGATTTCTTAACATAATGGTTTCCTTCACATTAAGGTTCACAAGGGATCTTTTCACTGCGTCATTTTTCACATTGTTGAAGGCTCCTTCAATGTCTAGGAAAGCAGCAAGGGTATACTCCTTGTGTTTCAGTGTGTTTTCCACAGTACTTACAACGCTGTGAAGTGCTGTTTCCACACTTTTACTTTTGGTATAAGCATGCTGAGCTGGAGATATAACTTCCGAACTCATTGTGCTGCGAATATAGATGTCTATTAGTCTTTCAAAGGTCTTTAAGATGAATGATGTTAGACTAATTGGTGTGAAGTATGGCTGGGTTTACCAGCTTTCGGTATAAAGACCACTTTCACTTCACGCCATGCTTTAGGTACATATCCCCATTTGAGGCTATTTAAGAATATGTTTTTAAGGTGTGGTATTATTGTTTGTTCACTTTTTTGTAACATCATGGGAAAGATGCCATCTTTCCCCGGCGATTTATATGGAGAGAAGGAACTAATAGCCCATTTTATTCTTTCTTCCGTTATAATATCCGGTGGTGCTACTCGTTCATGATACTGATTTTCTGGATTGTTACTCTCATCGTAGCTACATTCAGGGAAATGAGTTTTGACAAGGAGTTCCAGTGTCTCAGTACAAGACTCTGTCCAGTGTTCATTGGGATCCTTGAGAGATCCTAGAGCAATAGGTTCTTTAACATTCAGCGGTATTTTCTACTTCGCTGTAGAAAGCTTTCCACGAAGTTCGCTTGGCGCGCTGTGTCTCAGCTTTGAATTTTCTTTGACTAGATTTATAGGTTTCCCAATAATTGTCTGTTCCCGTGCGCTTGGCAACGTTGAAAAGTTTTCTTGTTTCTTTTCTGATGTTTCCTAGCTCGGCTGTCCACCATGGTGGTGTCTTTTTCCTCATTTTGCCCGTACTAAGAGAGAATGCTTGTTAAATCATTTGTGGTCTTGTCTATACACTCAGGTTCATGCATTTTCGCGTTTGTTCTGAGTGTTTTAATTCTAATTCCAACCTCCACATTAAAAATATCCCAGTTGTTTTTATGGCTGTTGGAGTTTTGTAGTGAATCATAGCATGACCACTTGCATTAGTGCATCTACCCGACTGGTTACATCTTATTAGGTTTACTTTTCTTCTACTCTTAGAATATTCACAAAGAAAAAAAAACAATAAAATTAGTTACAGTTCAACAAGAAAATCTTAAATGGATTAGTCTAGACAATTGTTCTTATTAGATATTAAAGGCCTTGAATTTTCTTATCAGGACAAACTAGAATTTCGTAAACAAAACTATTCGACTGTTAACAATGTTGTTGTGCAAACTAGAATAGGCTGGACTGATAAGGTAGTTTGTTAAGCACTTCAATAAAAAAAAAACTCTTAAGTCGACATAATCTAAATAAAAATATTTCTTCAACATAAAAACTTCAATCAAACAAGTGCTAATGATGGGAAGCGATATTCAATATATGCATCTGTCTGTTGGTTTAGTTTTTCTACTGCTTTAACAACAAATTAAGAAATAAACTGTACACCTTGTACGAAGGCTCACCTGTAGCATGATGTCTATGGTGTCAAAAGCTGCCCTAAGCCCTAATAGACTATGGTTCTTTGTTGTGACTCATTTTAACCATTACCAAAATATGTAGCATAAAAATGTTATCTGCCATAGAATATAATTTTTGAAAACCTGACTAACTCAGTTGACTGTTAATGCCTTTCAATGTTGTCCCTATAGTTGCTGGGATCCGGATTATCACCTTTCATTAGGAGGCTAGACCTGAGCTTCGTAAATGTTCAGGAAGAGCGCCAAAACTATGAAAGCCGTTGTGCCTGCATCTTTTTCAACTCACTTTGACTAAAACTTTAAGGATTATCCACCCAATCTTTCCTGAATTCACCAAAGTAGTGAAAAACAATTATGAAGAAGTTGCAGCTACAGTCACTTCATTTGCTGAGGGCAATCCTGCAATAGATCCACTAACTGGACACGCAACTTAACTTATTTCGAGGATGTTACTGACATCATCCATGAAGGTTTATTCTAAGAAATCAACAGAAAACGATGGGATTTTTAACTTTGTGCTTAAAAATTTACCAAATCTGCCTTCTCTGAAACCTGGAAAGCGGCAAAAATGGTGTATGTACCAAAGAAAACCAACCGCACAAGCGTTACTCTTCTGCTGTATCAGCAAGATTTTATGCTTCACTATTTCTTTCAGGAAAGAGAAATCATATCATATAATCCAATCATCCGCTTCTTGGAATGCACTCAGACGTGAAACACGGACACAACACCGGATGTTGCTGGGCAAGCAACCCATACTCTTGACTTGTTTCTTACTTCTCACCCTGATAAATATACCATTATTGTAACTTCTCCATTTGGTACTTCAGACCATTGTGTCATTTGAACTAATTTCTCGTTCTCCACCCATCCAGTTAACCAGGACCGTTTGGCAATACAAGAAAGCCAACTAGGACGGCCTGAATATTTTTTTTCCGAAACTTTAACTGGTTACTATGCTTTCTCGATAGTGACATTGATGCCGGTGCTGAAATGATCACAAATGTGATTCTTCTAGCGATGCGTGCTTTTATTCCTAACAGAGTAAAAAGCATCAAGCCTAAAGAAAAGTCTGAGTGTAAAGAAGCTATCAGGCTCAAAGAAGTAGGTTTCCGATCCTAAAAAGCCAACCCTACAGAGGAAAATCGGAAAAAGCACAAACGAGCAAGAAATACATACAACTCCGTCATTGAAAGAACCAAATTTGTACATGACCAAAAATTACGGCAAAAAATTCTGCAGTGTCCCAAAGGCCACTGGTCATTTGTAAAAAAAATATTAAAAACTCCTCAACATCTTCGGTTCCAACGCTCATCGACAATAACAAACCAATTGTTTACTCTTCAGAGAAGGCAAACTTGCTCGCTACCCATTTCGCTGCTAGCTCCTAACAGCCTAAAAGCAACGTTGCCCCTCCTGTACTTGAGAATGTAGATTTTTCCATGGGACAGATTTTTTTCCGCAGTCGTACAGTAGCAAGAGTTCTCAAAGAACCCGATATACACAAATCCGCTGGCCCGGATGGTATACCCCCGAGGTGTTCCTCCACACTGGCATAGCCACTGCGTAAGCTTTTCCATGGCTCCTACTCTTCTGGAATCTTTCATAAAAGATGGAAAACAGCATTTGTCCAGCCTGTCCCTAAGAAAGGTGGCCCATCCTCCTCCTCCTCCTACCGACCCATAGCACTAACATCCATTCTTTCTAAGGTCATGCAAACGCTGATTAACCGTCAGCTTAAGGAATATATCGAAGATCGAAAGCTTCCCCATGACCGTCAGTATGGCTTCCACTGGTGATCTGATGGCGTATCTCACCGAACAGTGAAACAAATCTGTACATCGCTTTGGTGAAAGTAAGATTATTACTCTTGATAGGCATTTGATAGAGTTTGGCATGAAGCTCTCTTATCGAAAATGCGTGCTCTTGTTCGTTGGATTAGAAGCTATCTTCCCAATTTCGGGCGTACCTTGAAATATAGGAATTATCTTTTTAGCCGAACAACACGAAAAATGCCCGCGTAGTGTGTTACATTAGAAGGGAATCAAATAGTCCGTTATGCGCGCGTTAATTATAAAACTACAAAAAAAAGGAGACGATAGTTACCTGAGTACTGGAAATCGACAAGGCTTTATACCCAGTTTCGAAAAATAAAGGACTTGTATTCAAAGATTCAAACTGTCATGCCTAGGCCTGAGTACTTGCAAGGAATAATCAGGAATTTACTGATCTATCTATTTTTGTATGTACCAGGTCAGCTCAGCAAGGAATATTCGACAAGAATGAGAAACAGCGCTGAGGTACCACAAGGTTGTAAGTCAAAATATATACAGCTAATCAGCCCACCAATATCCCAGCCCAGGAATGAAAACATAGCTGTATACCAATGACTCAATACCATACCAATATGCAACATTCCTTTCATCGGAAATCGCAGCCAGAACAGAGAGCAGAGTTAAATTATCTCCAAGAGAAAAATTGTAGTTATAGGTCTTTCAAAAAAACATCCGTCAATCGTCGTTGATGTTTAAGGAGACTTGCACAAAAAATAAAAACTTTTTCTTCGACCCCATTTTTGTTTTAGACCGGCAGGGTCCCCTTATCCACTATCTAAAGAGAAAACTCATGGGGGAACTACCAAAAGAATATGTCCATGAAGCTGATATGCGGCAGCGCCATCTAGTCGCAAGTTCATAACAGATTTTTTTTTCTTGCTTAATGCCATTATTTTCCAAACGTAATTTTATAAAGGAATGAACAAATATTTGTTTACGTATCACTGTTTGCTCATAAGATATTTTTTACATTGAATATGTCAATCTTATGGTGGCAAGAATTGAAAAAGATTTTTTTTTATTTTGCTAAACTTCGAATTCGGTAATCAATTGTAGGTCCCTTGCATTCCTGCTGACTCAGAATGTACATAAGTATACAAATCATTAAATAGTCGTTCCTGTGTGAGTGTGCTGCCAAAAACATTGTGTTTGAATTTATGTGACAACTTCTTACATTTTAAGAGCCCAAAACTTACTTCAAAGTAATTTAGAAAACACCTCAGCACATAAAATAAAACTCCACATTTTTGGATTTCATAGATTTTATGAAAATAAAAATACAAATAATTCTAATAAAAGTTAAATTAGCTTATACTATCTGTCGTTAAATACTTGATGTCTATCAATTTTTCCGTTGAAGTCAAAGTATTTTGTTTTTTACGATCCACAGAACCATTAACCACTACCTTTTTGCCAGCTACGGAGTTCCAATCCGTGCCATTTTTAGCCCGTAAATCACTCTCTGCAATCAATCCATCAACTATTTCATTTGAGTCCGTCGACACAGGTTTGACTCTAACAAATCCTTCGAAGCACTCTGAAACGTCGGGATCTATACAAGTCCTACTAACCGGATAAAAATGTTTCTCTCCATCACACGCCTTCTCATAGGCTTTATGTTCCAAGCAGTCAAAATATTTCGAACAATTTCCCGGTACAGGAAACTTTTCTCCATCAAACATACCTTTGCAGACTGTTTCAATCAGTTCTGGTTTTCGGGTGGTTGTAATTGTGGGCCTGACTTTAATGACACAATTCGAGTCAGCTGGCAAAATACATGACCGAGAAAATGAATCAAAATGCAAATGCCTTCCACATGTCTGGAGATTAGGTCTGCTGCTTATACAGGAATAATATTCACTGCAATTTTGTCTCGACGGAACCAATGATCCAATAGCCTTACCAAGACAAACATATCTTGGAGTATCTGGAATTTCTGGAATGTTTGGCTTGGCTTCAGAACTAATCGAAAGCGGTTGCTCTTGAACGCAATCTGATTTTGATGCTTCTGTGCAGTTTTTAGTTTCTGCATCAAAGTGTAAATCTTGCAGGCAATTACCCAAAATAGCTTTGCCATTTTTACAGCTATAAAACTGAGTGCATTCACCAAAGACCGGAAGCAGAACGTCATTTGGCTGATCAATGCAAGGAGCTATTTGCTGTGGTATGCCCAGAGATGCAGATTCCGTCGAATACGTTCCACAAAGGATAAAAAGACAAATTAATGCTGGAAATTGATAAATTTTGATTTAGAATAAAGCTGAAGAATATATATTTTTTTTATAAATTTTACCTTTCATTCTTGAATTTTTTTTGTAATTTAGAGACAGATTTCTTATATCGTGAACGCTCACTGTGAGACTTTGTTGCTATTCTATAGATCATCATTGCCTAACGCGTGGGTTTGGAAGAAGACATGAAAGCTTTTATAGGAACAGAATCTCAAAATGAAATTGACTCATATCTATCAAGACGCAATAACATGAAGAAGATAATTTCGATGAAATCATACTGAACCAGTGTATTTAGCAACTTCGCAATTTATCTGCTGCGAAGTGAAAAAGTTGGCTAACCTCAATATAAAGCTTCCAAAGGAGCTGTGCTTAATTGATATTTTAATAAAAGGCAGATATGCATGAAATAATGTAGGTAATGAATACTTAAAAATTGAAAACAAGGATCGCTGAAACTTGATCCAGTTAGGTTTAGGGTGATATCTCCAGATCAGGAAACCAGCCTTTGGAGAATACATCTTCTTTCTAATACATTTTTTTAATCGAACTTCTTAGATTAGATCATCATCGATGAAATCATCGAAGCTAATTTCTTAGGCCAAGTAACAAACATTGTTAACTTCTTTCGGGTAACAGTTTTGAGTTGATAAGAATAAAAAAATAACAAGAAACCCAAAGCTCCCGAACATGATGTTCCATTCGAATCTTATCATTTCATTTTTATCGCTACCTTAGAAGCCCAATTTCATGTTTTGGAACCGCAAAAACAATATCTCCTCGTTTTGATCATTCTAAGTGTAATTCCCTGTTTTTTGATTTTGGCAAACAAAATGCAATTTCAAAAAATAAATTCTTATAAATACCTCAGAATGATTGGGAAACAGTCAGAGTTACCTTTTGAATTCAAGGAAACAGTAAGAAACAACTATGCAAGGTTGGTAAAAGTAGGTATTGACAAGAAAATACTGACTTCAATATTTTTTTTTAGGGTTCCAAATTTGTACAGCCTTGTGCGCCCTTGTAAGCCTTGTGGCAGCTGATGGTGGTAGAGTAAGCTCTGCAAGTTATATATAAAAAGTTTTTTGATTAATTTTATTGTTCACTAAGATCGCCTGGCCAAAACCTCAAGAGAAAAATGTTTGCCTCAACAAAGAAGATGGTGTTTTCCTTCCAGTGGCTGGAAGTTGTTCGAAATACATCATCTGTTCCAGTGGAAATGCTATTGAAAAGGACTGTGGCAATTATCATTTCAACGCCAAGTACTCAGCATGTGATCTACCATCACGTGCTGGTTGCGTGATCACGGAATCTTTACCTTTCCCAACACCCTCGAAATCAGTCTGCTCTGGACAAAGTGATGGTACAAAACTGTCAGTAACTGGAAGCAACTCCAAATATTATCTGTGCATGAAAGAGAAGGCCATAATTCAGGACTGCGGCTCCCTTAAGTTCGAAGCCAGCACTAAGCAGTGTGTCTCTGATAAACAAGTAATTGTGCCCAATCCTACACTTCCACCATGCTACGCTGTTGCCAATGGCATCAGTCTTCCAGTTCCTGGAAATTCAAGACAGTATTACTTCTGTATGAATAACAAAGCCTTCTTAAAAGATTGTGGAAACATGTATTTCGTCCCAGAGCACTCAGCTTGTGCTGTATTACCAGGTAACAATGTTGTGCCAGAAGTAAGTCCAACAAGAGGTCCTTCAACTCCGCAAGAAAATAATGAATCATTAGCATGCTATGGAAAACCAGATGGCGTAAGCCTGCCAATTTCTGGAAGCCCACGACAATATTACTACTGCATAAACGACAAGGCATTCCTTAAAGATTGTGGTAACAGGATGGTGTTTGTAGCCAAATATTCCGCCTGTGCTCTGCCTTCCGATGAAACTCAAGAACCCAAAGTTCCTGCTCCAGAAATTGAAATATCCAACACTGAAGAGCTTATCCGCTATACATGCAAAAACAAACCATTCGGAGCCAGGTTGGCACTTCCAAACCATTGTTCGTTATATGTCATTTGCACTTACAACACGGGATATCTCAAGACCTGCGGCTGGAGGGAATTCAACAAGGGAACAGCATCTTGTGATTTACCTCAAAATGTACGCTGCAAATCTTACGAAGAAACCGAAGAAGTGCCTGATATCATACCAAGCCCTAAACCTTCGACTGATGATTTTTCTAAAGGTATTTGCCTGAACCAATACGACGGGGCTTTTGTTGCTGCCCCAGGAAGCTGCTCCGATTTCTTCTTTTGCTTGAAAAAGCAAGGCTACCGTAAGACGTGCGGTAGAGGCCGTCATTTCAATCCTCAAAATATGATCTGTGTGGATTCTAAGGACTCTAGGTGTGTTGATGATATCTTCGTTAAGAAGTCTCAAAGAGCAATTGATCCCAGAGACGATTCCAGTTGTATTAACAGGGATAGTGGAACTTTACTAAGCAGCCCAAATGATTGTGGAAAATTCATTATTTGCGACAATCATTTGTCACGCGAAATGGACTGCCCAGCAGGATTACACTTCAATACCGCGGATGGTGTTTGTGATTGGCCAGCAAAAGCTAAATGTGCTAACAAATTTTAAATAAAAAAAAGATCCCTATGAAGAAAATGTTTAAATAATAAATCATTTTATTAAACTTTCAAATTAATTATTGTTTTTTTTTTCTTATTTTTAAATGACGCGAAAACATAATTTATAGATTTTTTCTTTCGTAAGAACGTCAATTTTCTGTTGCAATAATTAACTGAAATTTCAAAGGTTTTGAATATTTAAACAGCTGCGGTTTTCATCTAACAACTCAAAATGACTGTTTTCGGCTGTTATAAGTATTGCAATACATAGGTGAGGACTATACAGAAGGAAAGATATGCGAAAACACGCAGTAGATTACGTCCCAATGTCATTTACAGAATAGAACCTGAAGGTCGACTTTTTTCAAACCAAAACTTTACCTTTTCGAAAGGAATTCAAAAAATCAATGCTTTAATTAGTAAGTATAAGTATTTTTGAAACTAATACAATTTGTTTTATATACACTGCCTTACCGACAACTACTTTCCACGAACATTTCGTTTTTTGGTTATTAGTTTTATTTTTTTCCACGAGAGGGCGTACTTGTTGAACTATTTTGCTTAGATTATGTGGAAGACGTATTTCTTCATAACATCCTTTGTATTTTGGAGTTTTTGGAATTCTTCAATTTTGTGCTGCAAACCTGGTATTCAAAACGACTGTTTCGTTTTAGGAAACCCTGATATCTAAAGGCCCAACCACCAGTAATAGACATGACCAACCATGGCCTACTGTCAAAATTAAACGAACTGTTCAGTAATTTTTACTTAAGATTATAGGTGCATGTAATGCAAGTTATGCATTCGTGCAGATTGAAAAAATTTGAGATAGCAATCAAACATGACATTACGATGATAGAGAAACATATTTGTATGTATTTTGGACTGTTGCCCCAATCGTCTTCAAATTTAGAGCTTAAGGTTATTTTGGCAGAGGAGTTTTTTGATTTTTTTTTTTTTTAGCTCAAATATTAACGGTACCTGCCATATAACCTTTTACTAAAAGCTTATTTTTCTCCGAAACGGTTCCAAGAATTTTTATGAAAACAAATCAGTGAACGTAGGTGCGGATCATATTTAAGTAAAAAAAATGTATGTTGGGTTAAAAACGGTACCTGCCATAGGACCGGTTTTGTTTTATCTTCGACTTCTCGAAAACTGGTTACCCGATTACAATCAAAATTGATATTTGAGAAGATGTAGGTAACCTAAGTAATTTTTTTGTATAGTATATTGTTTTTAGCAGAAAAATCGGAACATTGTTATCTTAATCTTATATTGCACAATTTACAGAGTTACGGTACATGATAACCTTACTACTGACAATATTACATATCTTAAGAAAATGGCAAGATCAAAATGTAAAATGAAGGAAAAGCTTCTAAAAAATCCTTCATTAAAATAGTTTAATTATTTAGAGAAAACATGGGAAGGCGGTGTCGCATTTGACAGAAACCACACTTTACAATACAATTAAATAAATATGTTAATAGATACTACACAATTTATGATTACAACATAGTAAGTATGAAGAATTATTAAATAAAATTACTTGAATCGAAAGATAAATAAACATTTCAATAAAAAAAATAACAAGATAATAAATAATTAATCAAACAAGTAAACAACAAAATAATTAAATAAATAGATACATAAATAAATAAATCCAAAAATAAGGAAACACATAAAATTAATAAATAAATAAATTTATTAATAAACAACTAAACAAATAAATAATAAATAAATATATTAATAATATGAATGAGTAAACAAATAAATAGGTAAATGAATAAATAAATAAAAAGTTATAAATAAACTATATAATAAATAAAAAGTAATAATAATAATAAAAAGTAATAAATAATAAATAAATGTGTTTGTTAATTATTAAGTAGCTAGGTTTGCTAACAATGTGTTATCCGAAGAGATGCAAGAATAGTTATATCTTTCATAGAGCTTAGAAATTCTTTTTGCGATTAATTCAATATTTGAAATCTGGTACAAGTTCTTCAGTTAAGAAAAACCATGGAAGTTTCAAAATCATTTTCAAAACTTTGTTTTGGGCTATTTGAAGCTTTCGAATATGACTTACTGCACATTTTTCCCAAGCCGGCGAACCGTAAAACATAATTCCTTGAAAGACTGTTTTATATATCAATATTTTGTTTTCATTACTTAGTTTTGATTGTTGTTCCAATTTTCTTAACAATTTTTTGAATGTGCAATCCAAAAGCCAGAGACTTATCAAGGTGCACTCCAAGATATTTAGCACTTGCTGGTCAAGAAACAAGCTTTTCTTTTTCTTGTGAAAAAAACAGCCCGAGTCTTCGAAGATTTTATTTTAATTTTCCAATCATTACAATAGCTTTGTACTACATTCAATGCAGATTGCAAATTACTTTCAACTAAACAACCAACTGAATTTTAAGAGTAAATACAAGTACCGCCCGCAAAATTTGCTTTTTCACAGTCATATGTGAAAATATTATACAATATTGGAGCGAGTACCGACCCTTGAGGAACATCCGCATTGACATCATAAGTTTCTAAAAACCAGTTGTTGATAGAAACTCTGAATTTTCTATTCATCAAAAAAGAATGTATAATTTTAATGAGATACAATGGAAATCCTAGCCTTAAAAGCTTGTGTAGAAGGGCACTGTGCCATTCAGTGTCGAATGCTTTTTCTATATCAAGAAGTACTAAACCCGTGCTTTTACCTTCTTTAAAATTACTTTTTATGTGATTTGTAATTCGATTCACTTGATGAACTGAGCTGTGGAAGGCTGTAAATCCAAACTCTTCGGATGGAAGCATATTAAATCTGTCCACATGTGATACTGTTTTACTTTTTATTAATTGCTCAAAACATTTACTTATGGAACTTAGCAAACTTATGGGTCTATAACTACAAGGCTTACCAGGTTTCAAAAGAGGTGTAACCGTTACCGTTTTCCAACTATTTGGAAAATATCCTAGCTTAAGACATATATTAAATAAAAACTTTAGGTACTTTATTCCTGAATTTGTAAGATACATGTTCTTAATACCATCAAATTCCGCTGATTTTCTAGTTCTTAAGTCTGTGAGAAAGGCTTTGAGATCTTCAAACGAAATCTCATTATGAAGCATATTGAAGCTCGAGATTTTTTAAAATTAACCGAGTCTGTCACTGATGACTCAATAAAGTTGTTTCTATTGACATTTACAATAACCAAATGGCTATTGGAAAATGAGTGTGCGAGAGTGTTATGCGTGAAACAGATTGAACCAGCAACAACAACAGCACCAGCAACAGCAGCCGCCATTAATTTAGAACCAATGTATTTCAATGGCTCAAATTAGATTAGACCAGCACCAGCAACGTCACCAGCGTCGTTAGACCAAAGTCCTAAATTTGCTGTTGCTGTTCCATTGCTACCAACTTTGAGCAAGTGAAATTCAGGGGCAAAAGAAAACTTCGTATACTTTTTTATGACAAAGTGTCAAACAGAAGTAAGAAGACGATGCTGGTGCTGGTAGCAATGTGTTTCAATTTATTTTGCTGGTCAGCGTGCTGTTTGCTGTTGACGGTGCTGGTGCTGTCGCTGGTTCAATCTGTTTCGCGCTTTAGCTTTTTCAGCACTTGTGAGAGTCATTGCGTTACCCATTTTCAAAGCTGGAATAATTGTAGTTTCTTTTTAATAATTTTAATTATATTCCAAAATATTCCTTTATCAAACTATGGAGTTTTTTTTCATCAAAAATAAAGTATTCAATATCTTAACTTCAAAGAGATAAAAAGGGTCCCTTGTTCTTATGCACCTTTTTCGGTGGCTGTTACGTATTTTGATGAGTTGAACGATATTCGTTGGCAGTTTATTTACTCTATCGCATCGAATTTGTGTTTAAGGAACAGCTTTGTCAATGCTTTTAAGTATTGCAGCCGTGAAATTTGAAACACCACCTAAGTAATTTTATTTTAAAATATTTTGGAAACCTTTTTTTTGTATTTCTAATAATTTTTTTTTTTTTTGAAAAATCAATATTTTGAAAACGGGTAAGTAATTTTTTTTTGTTTTAATTTTGGTTTCAAATGTAGGTTATTTTTGTGCTTAAAATTGCATTCTTGAATAATTTTTTTTTTACTTTTTAAAAAAAGTTTTAAGAAATAACCGTTTTATCTAAAAATTGTTCCTAAGATTAAAAAAAAATAAATTTCTTAAAGAAATAAAATGCTCTTTAAATTATTTCGCTCAATACAATTTTATGTAATTTTTTTCGAAATAACAAAAACCATTATGTAAAAGCTTATTTTTCTCGAAAACGGCTCCAAGGATTTTAATGAATAAGAATCAGTGTGCTATTGTATCTAGGTTAGCATTATAATTTGGTGAACAAAATTTAAGATGGTGGGCAAAAACGGTACCTCCCATTGGACCGTTTTTTTTTTTTATTTGACTTTCTCGAGAACTGGTTAACTGATTACAACCAAAAGTGATATTAAAGAAGATGTAGGTAGCCTAAGTAATTTCAATTTAAAATATTTTCCAAAACTTTATTTTTGTTTTTTTAATAATTTTTTTTTTTTGTTTTTTGAAAAATTAATATGTTGGGTAGGTGAATTTTTTTGGAATTTTTTTTTAAATGCAGGTTAGTTTTGTGCTAAAGTTTGCATTCTTAAATTATTTCTTTTTAATTTTTCAAAAAAAAACTGCTTCTACGATTTTGAAAAAAAAATAAATCACTGTTTTCACGTTTTCTACCGAAATAAAATGGCGTTTAAATTTTTCCGCTGAAAACTATTTTACGTAGGCATTTTTTTCCAACAATCAAAAGTCACAAAAATCGAATAAAAACTTTGAAGTTCCTCTTATATTTATCAAATTTTATTCGACGCCGTGACCTCACATAAGAGCAAGTACCTACGTCGTGGAATTTTTTAATGATGAATAACAAACGTGACTATCTTTCATTTTTGAGTGTGAAATGCCATAGCTGTCGCTTTCGAATGTGTCAGAGAGATTCAGACTGAAGTACCTCACGCTTAACGAAACCTATCGAAATAATAGCCATTATAGCTCCCTTATGACTGTGTATTTTGGCTCATTAACACATGCGATTTTGATAGTAGGCTATTACGCCTTAAACATAATTGAAGTATTGGTACCGTACCTTGAACTTTCCATCAATCTTGACATTTCTTTGTTTCGTTCAAAGCAGAGTATGATTTGCCAAAAAAATCCCAAAAAGTTGTTCAGACTAAAAACCCAACCATAATACGCGAAAGAAATAGGAAGGTAGTGTCAAAACCGAACGAAAAAGTTTCTTTCCGTTCTGTCCAATACATAAGTTGACCATAATAGCCATTACGTAACGGAAATAAAACTGAACGAAACTTTATCAAAGTCATTTCGGGTTGGTTATACAAATTACATATATTCGCACTTTTCCGTACGCAACGTACGTTCCAATTCTTCAATTACGTTTGGGCCTTAAGAGTAATGATTTAGAGTCAGAGTATCCTCTTAGCACGCTGAATACAATCAATGCCGCTTTTGACAATCGTAAAATACACAAAAAAGCTCCAAACAATAAACATGACAGATGAGGTTAGCGGTGCTGTTGTAGTAAGTAAGTTTTATTTTATAAAACGTAAATAAACAAATTAATCTCAAACGCAATGATTACACTTGAAACCGTATTCAAACAAAAACTAACTCGACGTTATAATATC
The DNA here is from genome assembly GCA_963971375.1 of Platycheirus rosarum. Taxonomy (NCBI): domain Eukaryota; kingdom Metazoa; phylum Arthropoda; class Insecta; order Diptera; family Syrphidae; genus Platycheirus; species Platycheirus rosarum. Next base: position 153,905,111 of record OZ020508.1, on the reverse strand, counting down.
GAGCTTATAAAAACAAAATTAAATGCGTCACTTCAAAAACAACCTTTTTTTTAAACCAATATTGACAAACAACACGAAAACAAGCCTGAGCTAAGAGAGAGGCATTTTGTATTTACAAAACATGTCATGGCGGGTGGCTAGTGGCACATTATAGACTTAGGCTTGCTTAAATCAATCATGGATTTTGAAAAAAAAAGTCAAAACCTCACTTTTGAGAGTAGAGTACATACATTTTGACAACTGATCAAACATCAAATAAGCTTTCTCTTTCGAAAACAAAATACAATTTTTTTTTATCAAACCAAATGATTTTTTTGGCAATTTGACGAATTTTAGTATTGTTAGGTCTGGCAGAGGATTTTAACGTTATTTTTTTTTCAATTTTAGTGGGCTTAGACAGTTTTCAAGCCCTTTTAGCATGAAGAGTATATTTGTTACTGTAGTGAGCCTGTGTGTGGCATTGACTTCTAGCCAAGTTGATTTTGCGGCATTAAATGAAGTTGGAATTATTGGTGGTAAGACTTTGACAAAATGTCCACTAAACTCTGTGAAGTAAATATATAATTTTTTTTTAACAAACTTAGGCTTGGCGATCCCTATATATGATGTCATTCAAGTAGAAAACTCCATTGCCTCTTCAAGCAATGGCATCGTTGCTCTTCAGATCTCAAACATTCAAAGCATTTCCGGAAACCCTTCGGATAATGACGATATTCTTGATGGATTTGTCAATTTTGATGGAGAAGCAGACGTTGACGAAGCAACTGAAGTCAGCAAGGAAGATGAAGCAGAGGAAAACGTTTCAATACAATCACCTACTGAAGATAGTTCATTTGACGGATTTATTCCAAGACTTTTAAGAGCATTGTTTGGGCCTGGAAGTTCAAATATCAAAATAAAAAAGAAAAAGCAGGAAAAAGAAGAAAATGACGAAGAAGTGCAATTGGAAGAAATATATGAAGAGGATGAAATCCACGAAGAAGATGATGATGAAGAAGATGAGAACAGTGCAACTGTATCACCTTTAGCTGATCACCCATGGGTCTTCTCTATTCCTTCGAAAACGAGTGGAGTCGTTTTACCTTATAAGTCTTCAGCAATAAAAGATCCAATGTTCAGTGGAAAAAATTCTGATATCGACAGCGATGATGAAGAAGATGAGGACGAAGATGACAACGAAGATGAGAACAAAGATGAGGACGATGATGATGAAACAACCCAAACTAGTAGCCTCTTATTGCCTCCAGCAGTTTACTCCAAATATTTTCCACTTTTCGCAACCAATAGTGGAACTAATCAATTACGATCTACAACTCCACCTATTTCAAATAAAATCGTTTTCTTAGGAAATACTAATATCCCGATCAAAGGTCTTGAATCTTTTTATAATTGGTATATAGAAAATGTGTGCAGAAATCCAAATGTTCCAAACGGAAAACACTTACCATATCCAGGTTATTGTAATCGATTCATTCATTGTGATAACTACAAAGCTTGGGTAAAGGAATGTGGGATCGGCTTACATTTCAATAGAGTTGCAGAGGTCTGCGATTGGCCAGCTACTGCTGGTTGCATGTAGCATGTAAAATGAGATATCACAGATATATTGTGTACTGTATTATTTTTGAAATAAAATTTAGTTGAAATAAACTATCGATTTGCGTAACCCTCATAGTTTTAATTGGGAAAATAAGGAAGGATTTAAAAGGAAGTACCGATGCACATTTGTTTTAAAGTTTTGTATTATACAATACAAAAAAAACAGAGTCCGGCAAGGCGTTCCACATTCACGTGGTGCGGCTCAAGAAGTAATCTCTGTATTTGACTGTGCGTCTGAAATAAGGCTCAAGGTTAAACTGATGGACATTCCTATCAGTGCGAATATTACAGTTGAATTGTTTCAGGGGAGGAATGCAGCTGCCTATTTTATATAAAAAGCGATGAAATTTGGAGTTGCCTTTATAACAGTGGGAACTCTCGAACTGTCACTTTATATAAACACTAAAAAAATAACTTACAAGAAAAAATTCATCAACTTTGTTGAGGCCCCTAAAAAACAAAATATATGTAAAATTCTTCATTTACAGTAGCGGTGATATTATTAGAACACAGATTTCTAGCCTAAACTACACCTGGCCTTTAACTGAAAAAATATTCTCATTGCATAATCTTAGGAGCAAGTCAAAAAGATAGCAAATTAGCAAACTGATATGGTGCGTATGTTTAGTATTTTTATTTATCGAATCAATTGATCACAAGTCTTATCAATACTATGGAGAAATACTTCTCAAAAAATGATAAACAAAATTTCAACTAAAGCCAACAATACGTCATTCAATTCTATGGATTGATGATTGCACATGAAATAAAAACAACTTTATAGTCATTTTCTAGTAAAAGATAAGTTATGAGTTTATTTTAAATTGTCACAAATTTAATTATTCATCAGAATCATTAAACTTATGATAAACTTTAAACTGTTTTATGTAGAATAATTAAAGATAAGTCCCAGAAACCACCTCTGATAAGAAACAAAAATAATTCCCATATCTTTAGGCCCAATGTTTTTGACCAACAATTAAATTAAATATTCTTTTAGGAAACGTTTGACTAGGATGTTCTGGGAGAATTTTATCACCCAAATTCAAAAGCAAAAAATCCCGACTTTGTGAGAAGATAAGGAATGTTTTTTTAATTCAAAAAAATGATCAATTGATTGATCAAAATAAAACGATTAAATGATTGGATTAAAATCTAATCAAAAGCTGATTAGAGAAAAACCAATTGAACTATTTTTTTGGCAAAATTTTTGATTAAAATATAATATCTCAAGTAATGTGTTGGTGCAATCAGTCTTTTTCAAGAAACGAAACCGAAAAGGAGCCATGAAGAGTAAATAATTAAAAAAAAAAATATTTTATTTGAGCTTACTACTCTTTCTTCATCTTAGGTCTCCTATTAGCGATATGTATCCTTGGATTGCTGGCGAGCTTGCAGGCTTCCCGAATGCCATATCCATTATATTCCAATCGAGATCTAAGTGGAAATGAATGTTATAATCACCAGCATGGTGACCTAATTCCGTATCCAGGAGATTGTACAAAGTATTTGGTTTGTGAATATTTTGCTGGAACTGTAATGCAATGCCCCAGTGGACTTCATTTCAATCCTGTATTGAAAGTGTGTGATTGGCCGACAGCAGCTGGGTGTAATCAGGAGGGTGGACCACCAACACAATCACCGTCAACACCTACTAAAGAACCAGCAACGCCACCATCAACTGAGGAGCCAACAACAACTACAACACAGGCACCTTCAGCCGAACCACCAACAACAACTACGACAGAGGCACCTCCAACCGAACCACCAATAACAACATCCACAGACGCTCCAGATACACCTCCAACCGAACAACCAATAACAACCACCACAGAGGCTCCAGATACATCTCCAACCGAACCACCAACAACAATATCCACAAAGGCACCCGATACACCTCCAACAGAAGAAATTCCGACACTAAGCCCAGACGACAACATATGCATTGGCAAAGCAAATGGTTCCCTATACCCGTATCCACATAACTGCGACTGGTATATCCGTTGTGAATATTGTTTGCCTGTCGTAAATCGCTGTGAGCAAGGAAAGCAGTTCAATGCTATTCTTCGTATCTGTGATTTTCCAGAGAACGCCCAATGCACAGCCACTCCTTATCCAACAACAACAACAAGTGAACCATCAACAACCCCAATCTCATCAACAACTGAACCAGTCTCAGATCCAACATCTGGCCCAGCATATAAATATTGCATCAACCAGCCAAATAACACACTTTTGCCTTATCCTTGGGATTGTGGCTACTACATCCGATGTGAAGAAGACAATGGTTTTGTCGAACCATGCCCAAATGGAACTATATTCAATTCAGTCCTCGGCATTTGCGATTTCATCTACAACACCGAGTGCAAAGAAATTCCGTTCCAACCTAGTACGATTCCAACTCCATCGACGACAACCATAGCTCCAGGTCAAGGGGCTACTAATCCCCCTTACATTGGAACTGGTATATGTGAAAATGCCGAGCGTGGAACCTTGCTTCCTTATCCGGGAAGATGTGATTTGTATATTGTGTGCATCGAACCAGCTCCAACTGCGATTTCTTGTTCAGCAGGTTTGGAATTCAATCCGGAATCAGGTAATTGCCAGGAACCACAACATGCAGGTTGCTCAATTCCCAAGGTGACACCAGAGGTTCCAACCTCTACTATTGTGCCAACTTTTTCTGGAATTTGCACCAAATTTCCAATTGGCGACTTAATTCCATACCCGAAAAACTGTTCGCAGTACATCAGCTGTGAACTTCCCGTTCCAATAGCTCTCGAATGCCCAAAAGATCTGGAATTCAATGCCGAACTTAAGCTGTGTGAGTCTGCTCAAGATGCTGGATGCTCCTGCCCACCAGCACAACCCCCAGTCACATCTGAAGCCCCAACAAGCACTTCAATACCTTCAATTCCATCCGAAGGAAACGGAGTATGTGGAGGCCAGGATGAAGGTGCTATTGTAGGGTACCCTGGCGACTGCAGCAAATTTATAGTATGCGAGCAGCCTATTCCAGTTGCGCACAAATGTGAGGATGGTTTGGTATTCAATGCAGATCTGGGCATTTGCGATGAGCCAACTACTTCTGAGTGTGAAATTCCCACCCTACCTCCATCCACAGAGTCCCCCAATGATCCTGAAATGACAGGTATCTGCAAAGGTCATAAGAACGGTGATCTTCTTGCATATCCAGGCAGCTGCAATAAATATATCCGATGCTCGATCCCTGCACCAATTGTTGAAACCTGCAAGGAAGATTTAGTATTCAATAAAATTCTTGGAATTTGTGATACAGAGAGTGAAGATTGTCCTGATGCAATTCCAACACCAACACCAGGTGAAGGCTCAACTGAAACTCCAAATCCTTCATTTCCAACAGCTGGCATATGTGGAGACCATCAACTCGGTGATTTGATACCTTATCCCGGAAACTGCAGCAAATTCATTCAATGCATGAATCTTGTTTCATATGCCAGGACCTGCCAGAACGGCTTACATTTCAATGCCAAACTTTTGATATGCGATGATCCAGAAACAGCCAAATGCGAAAAAGTGATTCCTACACCTGAACCACCGTCGTCGGGCTCAAATATTTGTTGCGGCGCAGTAAATGGTACAATAATTCCGTATCCAGAAGATTGTACACAATACATTCAGTGCATCTATCCGATTCCAATAGCTCTGCAGTGTAATGAAGGTCTTCACTACAATGCCACCAGCCAAACATGTCAATCTATTGAAAGTGCTAGATGTCAATGGTATACACTTACAACCACTGCTCCGGCAACATGTGAAGACAAGGAAGATGGAACACTGCTTCCGTACATTGAGGATTGCAAAAAATACTACTTCTGCAGTAATGGTGAACTTGTTCTGCTGCCTTGTACAATAGGATCGATTTTCAATCCGGAATCGGGAAAATGTATTCCGGGCGATGTTTGTCCATAAATAAGTGTCTTTTATAAATAATAAAAAAAAAACAAAAAAATGTTTTTAAATTTGACTTCTTATTCCAAACTTAATATAGAGTATGATGCTAAACTATCCATCCGTATTAGAAAATTTTGGGCGAATTTTTCCAAATTTTCTGATGCACATTTTAAAAGAGCATTATTTTTCAAACAATATTGAAAAACGCGTTTGCTCTCGAGAACGCCTACAACAATTTTGATAAGACTTCCACATTTCTACGAAAGTGAGCAGTAAAGTGAAATAAACAAATCCTACAAAATTTCTGAAAGAATAATAAACCACGCTGATACTTTTTAAGCAGGAAGACAATAGAGAACTTTCTTGAACTTACATTCTTGTTTTGTTAAAGTTATACAATAGATAAACGGCCTGAGGCCAACGATAAAAACCTCTATGTTTAAAGATAAAATAATCATACAACCAATATAATTATGACAAACGGGAAGAAGTTAATGTCAACGCTGTACATTCGCCTACTTGACGTTGTGTTTCTGACACAAAACCACTTAACATTGACAAGCTTTTCAAAAGAAAAGACAAAATTAAACGACAAATCAAAAGAATATCAATACGAACTGGAAAGTTACTAGAAAGCACACATGTAAGGTGATAAATTGGCACTTTCTAAATAAAATATTATATAAAAAAAAATTTGTTTCCATATTACGTTTGATGTTGTTGGTTCCGAAATTTTTCTCATACCGTATACAGATCTAACTATGTTACGGACGTTTCAATCAATATAAAAAGCCTACTCAAAAAATTTCATAAGAATCCGTCGAGCGGTTGGTGATTTTGTTTATCCAGTGAATTGATAGTCGAATGTATCTTTCCCTGTCCCTGAGTATCACTATGCATACCCATGACGGTTCCTTAGTTGTTTTAAATATTTAACATAGCACAGTTATATTGGTTCTAGGAAAAGTAACACCAAAACCTCTTCTATCTCAACAAACTATCCGATGTGCTTTGGCAAGAACTATCAATTTCAATTAACTTATTAATGTACACATCCCTAATCTTATCCTCAAAAACAAAAATTAACTGATCTCTGCTAAAACCGATAATGATAAGACAATATTGGCTTCTTATGAAATTTTGAAATACTTTTTCTTTTTTATTCTGATAAGACAATCTTGTGTATAAATGCTTGAACTTCTTCCTAAAAAGGCTTAGTTTCATAAAATAATCTTGAAGTTAAACTGGAATTTTAATCGGCGGCATTATGATTGGTAAAGTTTTCTATCTTTTCTGAACAAAAACAAAAGAATCTTATTTTATTCATTTGATGCAGTGTTTCCATTACTTCTACTGTTCATCTTGGGTTTTGCGAAATCTGAATTTGCTTCGGTAGGTTAAAGCAGATAGTTTCAAGTGTTTTTTCTGATTTTTTGAATTTCAGCTCTGCAAGAAACCCACTGATGAATACGAAGTCTCCAATCCTAATAATTGTTCCACATTTATCAAATGCATTGGTCACAATGGAACAGAACTCTCTTGCAAGGATGGCAAACTATTCGATGTTAATCTACGCATTTGCCTTCCTCCAGCTATTGCACTGTGTCCGGCCGATGATATCCCACAATATGTCCGTGATATATGTAAGACTCTTTCCGTCAAGGAGCAACAACTTGTTCCTGCAATTGAGTGCAGTAAATATTACAAGTGCAATGGAACTAATGCTTCAGCATTAACATGCCCTAATGGACTGCATTATTCACGAGCATTCGGAACCTGTACAAATCCAATCATAGCTGGATGTCGAACCCTAAGTTCTATGTGCTTGGATGAATACCCTGGCTTTGGATTTCCATCTCTAACATGTGACAAATACTTTGTTTGTAATACCAGCCTTGTTCCGGAATTGAAGAACTGCGAAGAAGGACTTTACTTTAGCCCGAATAATCAGAACTGCACTCAAGCAGCTTTGTCAGGTTGTTCTAATGACGAAACCATTACCACCACCACAGATAAACCAATTGGAAGTTGTGATAATCCTCCAGTGCCAATATGTGATATGAGCAATGCTGGAGAGTTCTTCCCGCATCAGAAACCCGACTGGTTTTACATGTGCTTCAACTCAAGACCATTGGAACTGCAGTGCGAAAGTGGTTTGACTTATGACACTTTGCTAAAGTATTGCGTCAAGGAGGGAGCCAATCGTGTTTGCTAGAAATAAAAATAATCTAAAATCAAATCAATCAATTTTACAAATTTTTTTTTTTGATAGCAGAAATGCCAAATAAAGAAATTTCTAACGACAATTTATACATCGCTCTTTGTTAGGCTCAAAAGTGAATTATTTCTCAAAAGCTGCTAGTAAAAGCTCTTGCAATTTTTTTAATGAAGAAATTGGTTTGGTTTTCTTGATGGATATTTCAAAATTTCATCTGAAAAATCTGCCGTTGAACAGGACGAAAAATTGCTGATCTTTTCTAGAATTTGTTTATTTGCCTACAACAACCAAATGATAAAGCTTTAAGTTGAAGTTTTTTGACAACCGCAAGGAAACATCTTTTTAAAGAATATCAGAATTTTATTGGATTTCCGCCACTTACGTCCAATTTCTTCCTGCTCAAAGGAAGTTTCTAAACTTTTCTTTTTAGTAAGACATTCACGTTTTCTTTGAAGCCAAGAAGACCTCTGCTTTGGATCTGTTTCGGTTTGACGTCGAAATCAAATCAAATGATGTTGTGCAGGCAGTTCTAATTCGATTGCTGTGATCTCGACTAGAACCAAAGTTCTCCCACCTCATGCACTGTTCTGCATTAAGGCTCCGCCTGTTGGAATACCTTGGTTAACCTCAAAATAAAATCGGCAGGCAGCCCTTTTTGTTTGGATCATAAGTTAGAAACTGAAGACTAAATTTTTTTTTCTAAATAATGCGGTATTCATTTCCCCATGGAAAATCCACCAATAGATCAAGTCCTCATTACAAGCACGTTGATTGTTTCTTATGATGGCCCCATCATCAGCAATGAATAATAGATCCATTGTGAGGACCTGGAAAAAACTTAAACATGCAGGTGAAAAATGTCTGTAAGATCAAAGGCTTCAAAGAGACAGAAGTAAGAACAAAGTAAGGAGACATAATAAAAGAAATATTTATTTTATTTACATACATGCATAAGTTCCTATAACTTATTGTGACTGTTTACTTTAACTGCAAGTGCGAGTGCAAACTCCTATTTTAGAATTGAAAAACAATTTTCCAGGACAATTTTGAATGATGCTTCTGCCATCGACACACTTAATGTATTTATTACAATTGCCAGGATATTTGAAAAAACCTAATGAAATGTTTTTGCAAGTAGATTCTGGAGTTGGTGCTGGCGTTGGCGCTGGTGTTGGGGCTGGTGTTGGTGCTGGTGTTGGTGCTGGTGTTGGTGCTGGTGTTGGTGCTGGTGTTGGCGCTGGTGTTGGTGCTGGTGTTGGTGCTGGTGTTGGTGCTGGCGTTGGTTCTGGTGTTGGTGCTGGTGTTGGTGCTGGTGTTGGTGCTGGTGTTGGCGCTGGTGTTGGTGCTGTTGTTGGTGCTGGTGTTGGTGCTGGTGTCGGTGCTAGTGTTGGTGCTGGTGTTGGTGCTGGTGTTGGTGCTGGTGTTGGTGCTGGTGTTGGTGCTGGTGTTGGTGCTGGTGTTGGTGCTAGTGTTGGACCTGGTGTTGGTGCTAGTGTTAGTCCTGGGGTTGGTGCTGGTGTCGGTGCTAATGTTGGCGCTGGTGTTTGAGCTGGTGTTTGAGCTGGTGTTTGTGCTGGTGTTGGTGAACTTGGTGGCGTTCGGCAAGTTGATTTTGTTTTTGATGTCACTGGACCGCTGGTGCATTTAGCAACTTTCGGCCACTCACAACGATTCAAGTATACACTCCAATGCAATCCAACTGGACATTTCATCCGATAAGCTATTCCGAGCTCGCATTTAAAAAACCTCGTACAATCTCCCGGATATGGTAAATGCGTAGGTTGATTCGGATTCTCACCAATCGGACAATCGAGTACAACAAATCCATTATTATTTTCTGGCAAAGGTGCTCTAGTTGTACTTTCTTGAACTACTACAATTCCACTTTTATCACATCGTGCCACACCTGGATAATCACAACGACTATCCTTAGCATTCCAGTGTAGTCCTTTCGGACAACTTAAGGTAAAGGCAAAACCTGCGGAACACTTGTAGAACTTATTACAATCAGACGGATGAGGTAGTTGTGTAGGTCGGGATGCATCCTCGAATTCATAGCAGCCTGGGTGCAAAATTGGCAAATCATACTGAAACAAAAATCCAAGAAAAAGATAAATTTATAAAGTATAAAGATGGCTTGTGAAATACTTAAGAATTTCTTTAAAAATTACTAACAGCCTTTGTAAACCCAACCGCTATCGCACAAATCACAAGCAAAATAAATAACAATATATTAACTGAAATATAACGATTTTAAGTAGCTTTTACTACTTTCTTTCTTCAAATCAAAAGTCTTACCACTCATGTTTGAAAACAACTTCTCGAAACCAAATAGCTACTGTTGAGGGGTCTTTTAACTTTTTATAGAGCCAGCAAGTGAATTTATAGATAAAAACGCAAAAGCTAACTCTTATCAAGAAATTCAGTAAACACACTTGAAAGAAATAGAAATTTAATTGTACATGGTCAAGAGTGTGATTGAGATTTTTGAAAAGTAAACATAGCATTGAAAATGTAGGGCTTGATTGAAAAAACTAAATAAATACATCAATTTAATTTCAAAATATGGATCAGAATCATAGGATGAACAAATCTTTGTCAAATCTGAATATTACTCAAACGCTTTAAAACAATAAAAAAATTCCTCTTAATGCCTGAACTGATTTTGATCAAATTTCAAATTTGATTATAAGAATACCAATGGACAAATTATTAATTTTCATTTCGCAACAATGCTTGCATAACGCTTGTTGTTAACAACACAGCACTACTTGAGTAGTAAAATGTAAAATTAATTTCAAAATGTTCAGTTTCAAGAAAAAAATATATATAAATATATTTATCATCCAGTATTCACAAAGTTAATTGCGTTGCCCCTCCAAAACATCAATGTTATATTTGTGTTCAATTAAAAAATTCTAATTTAATTTTATCTTACTAAAACAAATATTTACAACTATGTTTCCATATGAAAAAAATCGTGAAAAGTACCGTGCCTATGGCATATAAATAAATGTGGATCATAGTGGATCGTAAGTATTTTGTTCGTGAAATAGGCAGACGCAAGAATATGTGGAGTAAGCTCTATCGACAAAAATAGTTTTTTACTATATCAATTTCGATTTTGAATATTTTTTTTTTTTTTTTTTGTAGACAAGATTACAAGTATCCTGTTAGTAGTATTACTAGTACAATACACAAGTGGAGTGGAAAAATGGCGCAGAAGTGCCGGTGTTGCTAATGTTGCTTGCCCATTGGACGATGATCCCGATGATCCAACAGTCCTTCCCTTTCCTGGCGACTGCACAAAATTCATAAAGTGCTCTTATGGACTGGGATATCCGCTATCATGTCCTACAGGCTTACACTGGGATAAGACATTAGATCGGTGTGAATCACCATATGTGGCTAAATGTGATCCTACAGCCATAACTCCAAAACCTGAAGCTGGTGGAAATGGCTGCACTTATAAGTATAAGCCACATGCCGATTGTAAAAAAGCTTATCAGTGTGTTAATGGTGTTGTAAGTGTTTTAGAATGCCCAAATTACGCTTTTTGGGATAAATCTAAGAACAAATGTGTTGTGGATCAATCTGTTTGTTAATAAAATATTTAAGCCTATTACTATGTTATGTACCTATCTACTAAATAAACTTCATATTGCAATAATATTTTTATTTTGGGTTTGGCTATTTCTTTCTCTATAACACAGAACTTGCGAATGCTAGTATATTTAGGAAATTGTATTTTTTGCGTTGGGTTCGATTTGCCGAGTTAAAATGTCGACTTTCGAAAAGTAAATCGGTAAAAAATCAATTGATCAAATTGTCGACTTTTATAAATTCGATTTTAAAAATATCGACTCACAAAAGGTCGGCAGTGACAAAGTGAATGATGTTCACATGCCAGCGGCGCTGCATGTCTGTCTATTAACAAGCCACTCTCGGATAACTGTTAATGTTTACATTATTAGCATTATTTTAATTATATTAACATCTAAAAAAATCAAAAATTAACAAAATCGGTGTCTGTTTCATTTTTGTATATATGTACAGGTAAGCACATTTGTCGAGATTTTGACCGACATTCGAAATTTAAAGTCGATGATATTTTATGTGTCGATATTTTTAACATTCGATAAAGACTTTGTTGAGCTTTTAGCAAGTCGCCACAGCGACATTTTTTCCAGTCGAGATTTCCCTATTTTATTTTCGATAAAAGTCGACATTTTTTCGACAACTTTTTATCGAAATTTAAATAATCTGGATTTTTAAGCCCGATTTCTTCACATGAGTAGCTCTAGCCCTAGTCTAATTTAATTTGTTTACTCTGATTTGGCTCGAATAAATTCCAGCCCTGGACCAATTTTGTGAAAATCGGGATCGGTAGCAATCTCGCTTTGGGCCCATTCACCGAACGTGTGACGCGCTTGATGGTCGTTCGTCTTCAATTCTTGCACGGGTTGGATTTTGTAAGCCTGCAAACCAGGAGCCTTCCACAAAATCTTCCATAAAGTGGATGGGCACATCTCCAATTGTTGCGCACGATGGCGGATTGACTCATTCGGGTCTTCTTCGATACTCTGCTCCACCGAAACGAACCATTTTTTTGGTAATAAATTTGAACAATTTGCAAACTTCTTCAGAAGTAAGTCTATTCATTATGAAATCGCCAACCAAACTGAACATAAATCAAGTGACAGCTGTCAAAAAGACCAACTACGAAAGAAGTATTTTAAAATAAAAAAAATATTTTTTTTTTAGAAAATTCTTTCATTTTTTTTAATTAGCTTAAGAGTTTTCTCGGAAAAACTAAGTATGAAATAAAATTGAAAACTAAATGTCTATCGAGGAAAAAAATATTGAAAACCGTTCGACCAGTTTTTTTTTAAGTAATTTTTTTTGAAATTTTTTTTCGAAAAAATATTTTAATTTTTTCTAGTATGTCATTATAAGGAAATCTGTAGTTTCATCTGGGAAAAATATTAAAAAAAATTAAATCAACCCATTTTCAAAATATTTACCAATTTTTTTTTAGAAAATTTAAAAAAAAATCGGAAAAAAAGTTTTTGAAATTTTTTTAGTGCAATATTAATTGAATTATAAATGACTTTCTGTGTGCAAAATTTTATTGAAATCGGGATAATAATTTACGATACAACCGCATTTGAAAAAACCGGTTATATGAGAGGTACCGTTATAGAACAAATTTCGAAAAATTCATGAAAGATGTATTGTTGTAAAAAAATATAGCACCCTGAAAGTTTTATCAAAATCGTTACAGCGGTTTTTGAGAAAATCTAACTTTTTGTTAAAAATTGTATGGCAGGTACCGTTATTTTTCGACCGAGAGCAAAAATGAAAAACACCCCCGAGATACTACCTAATAAATACTAAATACCAAGATTAAAGCATATCGGCCCATCCGTTTAGGCTGTAGAGTGGCGAACAGACAGACAGACGGAATTTCAACTTTTCTATTATCGTAATGTGATGTTTGATTGTTAGAATCTTTTTTTTTTTGCACGAATCCATAACTTGCATTATAGTGCCTATAACCGCAAGTAAAAAAGAAAAGATTTTTCTTTATTTTGGTGATTTTTCGATGAAAAGGATAGTGGTTACGATAGTATTGCCCCTCACAGTTGACTCTTCAACTTTCGGTGACCAAATTTGAAACGGCTGGTTCGGTAATTAATCAAGAAAGATCGGCCGAGAACATCGCCGTTCCGTGCAGATAATACAGCAGATAATACCCGAGGCAGTCGATTTCTCGCCGTGCAGATATATTCGGCCATTCGAAGACTTCAATTAGGGAAATTTCGTGTCGGGACTTTGGCCTACACCCAGTCAAGATCCAACATCCAACTGAATCAAAAGCTCAAAGTTCATGACCATAACTCTTTTTTTGAAAATGACTACTGATGCGGTCACCCCAATGGCTAGCACTACAGAACGATGATAACCAATTTTTTATTGCAAAAATTATGGGCATATGGACCCAGAAGGCATGTGGTTTCACCAGGATGGCGTTTAGTGCTCCACAGCGGATGCCATGATTGACATTTGTATAACAATGCCGCATAGTTCCAAATGAGAATAATTATGCTTGCAAACAAATAAGATACTCTAGGTTCTACCCAAAGTAGTAATAGTATTAATTCTTATGTACACCAAAATCGGGTATCGTAAGCCCATACCGACTTAAGCACTTGCTTGCTGATAAGCATTTTCCTATAGATTTTAGCTTAGTATCAAAACAAGATTCATGTCGAAATACTTTGCTTTGTATACATACATTTATATTTACGTTATTTATTGGGTCGGTACAATATAATTAATGGGATTCCTGAATCCCACCTCTTAAGGAAAATTATAATCGCAGTTTAAAACGTATCCAATAGATGGTGCTACAAACACATTAAAAAAATTGGAAAATTTTGAAAATTTATTTGAAACGAAGATATGTGAAGGTTTATATGCAAAAATTCAAGCACTATTTGTTTCCGTTCAGAAAACTGTCTGCACTTAAGAAAGGATTATAGGCATAGTAAAATAAATTTGCAATAGATATTATGTATATACAAGGTGGGGCAAGAGTAATCAACCGATGTTATTTTGCTGTATATTTTAGGAATGAAAAATATTGGTTCTACTTTTGGATTATGTTTATTAAATGAATTGTAATTTTTTTTAGCCATCAAGTCGAGAAATGGTTATCATTCAAGTGATCACCGTAGTCAGAATTGATGACGATTTCTTGTGTCAGAATAGATAGGTTCTCGCATTCCTATCGGATATTCTTTTTATATGCTTGAAGAATCTGTGGCTTATTTAAATAAGACCGAACCTTCAAGTAACCCCACAAAAAAATCTGAAGCGGTTGATCTGGCCGGCCAGTGCAAATCGCCAAACTGAGAGATTAGACGATGTGGACGGCGGATGCGGAGACGATTCAGTGTGTGCCGCTGATCCGTTCTGTTAGAACTATTAAAAAAATTGAAGAAGAAAAGTCTTCGATCATGATGATCTTAAATGATGACTCATCCACCGTAAACAGCACACAATGCAGTAAGTTTGAGCAGTTGTAATGACTCTTCGTGGATCATTCGCGGATTTTTGATATCGCAGAAAGGATAATTCTTCGTATTTTTATAACCGTAGAGATGAAAGCCTCGTTGCTCATGATGATGATTTTCAAAGAAAAATCGATCTCCTCCTGGTCAAGATTCATGATGGCAGAGACGAGTTATTGCGAGAAAAAGAAGGGAAAATTTTGTTCGCATTCATGAGGAGCATAGCGTTTCATTTCTTATTTACGTGCGTACATCATTTGTTCACTAAAAAATTGGATATCTTGAAACAAATCTTTACGTAAACGCGTCAATATGTTGACTCATTCCGTTAGCAGGAACAGGCACTTAAAAACTTCAAAATAAACAAACTTAACAGCCGCCGAGGACAACATCAATGGTTTCGAAATTAAAACATTATGTCGGCATCGGCATGTTGCATTATTTTTTCCAAATCAATTTCAAACTGTTAAATCTCAACAAGTTTGCTCGTAAACTATTTAAGATAAATTAAATTCGACAAGATTTCAATGCGAAAAAAGCAAATTTTATATCATTATGTATACTTTTCACAATATTAATTGCCTCTCCAAACTTCCATGTAAGTTGTTCCAGTTTAAGAATTCTCATTGTACAATACAGGGTATTTCACATAAGATGCGACGAAGATTGGTTTGATCAAAAGTCGAAACAAGAAAATTATTTAGAAAACTGGTAGAACATGGAAGATAAAACTAAGCTTGTTAATAAAGTTATTATTTCAAAAATATCCAAGAAATATTTATTAAAAAAAAAATAATTTTACTTAAATAAAATAAATTATAAGATTTTTAGCTTGGAAAAAAACACTATGGAGTAGGTATTTTAATTGTTTTAAATAATTGTTGTTTGTTTATTTAGAGCTTTGTGGTCCACTTTTTCGTCTTAATCTGTCTGTTCTTTCTTGTTTATAATAGAAAACACCCTGTAGAATAAATATTTTAGTATCTAAAACCAATATTTGCATTCGATGTTTGCTAAGAAAAATCTATGAAAATCATTGTGCCGATTCCATATAAATTAGTGTGGATCATAGTGGATCGTAATAGGTTCATTTGAAAAGTTGACTAACCAACAATATGTGGAGTAAGTTCTAGAGAAAAGATTATTTTTTTTTTATTTTCATACTTATTTCTTTTCGCAGTCAAGATAACAAACATCATTTTAGTGGTATTACTACTTAATTTCACAAATGCAGCAGAAAAATGGCGCAAGAGTGCCGGTATTGCCAGTTTAGCTTGCCCTTTGGACGATGATCCCGATGAGCCAACAGTCCTTCCATTTGAAGGCGACTGCACAAAATTCATTAAGTGCTCTTATGGGCGGGCATATAAGCTCTCATGCCCTCAAGGCTTACACTGGTCTAAGGCATTAAATTATTGTGAATCACCAAGAGTGGCCAATTGTAATGCGAATGAATCAACTCCTAAGCCAAGCATTGGTGAAAATGGCTGCAGTTTTTCTTTTATTCCACATCCAAGTGACTGTACCAAGGCTATTGGGTGTGCTGATGGAAAGACATTTGATGTCAATTGCATTGATGGACTTTATTGGGATAGAACTCAAAACAGATGTGTCCTGGATAAATCGGTTTGTCCATAAACTATTTGCCTAATATTGTACTCTTCTTTGTTGTAGAAGTTAGTATTTGAATAAAGCTATAGTGAAAGCATTAATTTTGAACAAGTTAAAACCTTATAAGGATGAGGAAATGTGCTTACCACATTCGATTGTTTATTTATTAGATAAGATTTATTTATAGAAAACGAGTCTGGAAAAGTGATTGGACTTAATCACGGTTGTTTTAATCACGGTTGTTGTGATCCCGACCGGGACCATGACTCATTTCACAGCTTCGCCTAGAGGATCGCTTCGGCAATACTATTTTTCGGGATAAAAGGTATTCAATGTGCTTTTCCCAACCCCAGACAATCTAAACTTTCTAAACAGCACAAAAGTATGCAATCAACAATGTTTTTTCTTTCCATTCAACCCAATTTTGTCGTAGCGACAACGATTCTTTCGCCTTTCATATTATAACTGCACAGCGTACAAGAGAGCGACAAGGACAAAACTGTTTTTTGACTCAACCATCTGTCATTTGTTTTGTTTCACTCCATGGCGTATATTTATACCTTTATAATAAATGAGAACAGTAAGAAGGTTAAGGAAGGTCTGATGATTAGCATGGAGGAAAAATTCGAGCTGGGTAAAGTATTCCACATTCGTGTAGTGCATTTAAGGAATGAGTCTCTTTAATTAAGGGTACGTCCGAAAGGTTCGAGCGTAAATTGATATACATTCCGTCGCAACGCGAGTATTACGTGGGACATCTTTAAAAGGCAGATATAACTGACTATGACTATGGTTTATTGAACTAACGATAAAACAAGGAGAGATAAGATGCATTTATTTCTATCTAATGTCGGGTTAGTTACACCATTTATAACTCAAGAACGGCTGGACCGATTATAATGATCTCTGATTTTTTGGATTCATATCCGGATCAGAATAGCTGAATAGCTACTAAAATATCGGAAAATTTTAAATTAAAAAAATATAACCAAACATTTATCTAGAAATATATCTTAATACATAAATAGAAATACTCGAATAAATAAATTAAATAAATAAAATTATTGGTGCGACAGCTCCTTAAGGAGCCAAGGCCTAGTGACTTATACTCTCAACCATACCTGTGTATATGTTGGGAATCTGCAAGAATGGAAGGGACCTACAGTTTACCGCCGAGTCTGAACGGCTACATGAGATGCACTTTTTCGAGACAAAATTTTACTCTTGGAGGTTTTGTCAGCAGTCCGACACCACTAAGCCACGGTGCACTACAGAACTACTCGAATCGAAGTGTAAATAAAAATATGAAGAACAATTGACATCAAGTGTCAAATCGATCTTTTTGTTGAAAATTTAAGGCGATTTCTAGTTTTAAGAACGTATAGTTGGGCCCGATAATTAAAGCTGTTGTCGGGATCCAGAAAATTGTATTATGTCCTGAGTAAGGACGGAATAAACATTATATTCTCGATTTTGTTAACATTTTTAGGCTATCCTAACGTTAGCTCAGTAGGTTATCCTGTTAGCTTTACCCGATAGGTGACGCTCGGGTTCAGATATGTACGAACATTTTCTTTTCCATGTATATGTATATGTATTTTCATGTCAACAACATTAAATTTGAATGACTTGACCGATTTTAAAAAAAATTGTTGAGAGTATGAACATGGTTTCTATATCTCATAGGATAGGAGGAGCTGTTGTTGGGCCAAAAAATGTATGATGTACGCGAGTAAGGAAGGGTTAATCATAATTCAAATGTATGTTCCATTGGAGTATTCTTCAGGCAGACAGGAACGAGAGAATTACGTTTCAAATTCTTCATATGCGTAAAAAGACGTT
This sequence comes from Platycheirus rosarum, assembly GCA_963971375.1. NCBI lineage: Eukaryota > Metazoa > Arthropoda > Insecta > Diptera > Syrphidae > Platycheirus > Platycheirus rosarum. The sequence goes on along the minus strand of OZ020508.1, from coordinate 153,886,832 downwards.
GGTCCCTTACAAATTTACTTACACTTGCGACATCGCAAACCTAAATGTCCACCAGAATTTGTAGATACAGATAATAAGTTCTTTGCGTGCAAAGCCCAGATAATGATCTTTTAAGATTTGTATGCGATTGAAAACGCTGCGGTAGAGATATTAACAAGAAAATAGTTTTGCCGATTTTGAAAACATTCTGTGTTTTTATTAACACGGACCCAATATGTGGTGCTTTCGTCAGTATCCAGAAATAAAAAAAAAAAAATATGGTAAACCCGAGCAACGCCGGGTGGGTCATTCATAAAACGGAAATTGAAAAGTTTATTACCGAAAACGGCAACGTCGCGACGATGTTCAAAAGTTTATTTTGAGCTTTTTCTTAGCTTTGGTCTATCATTCTACACGTTTTAAAAAGATGTAACAATAATTTAATAAACGCTGTCCTCCAACACCTAAGATAAAGTTTTTACATATGTATGTGAAAAGCTAAAAATAAAAATAAGTTCTTAGTTTTCAAAATACTTTTTTAGGGACTATAAGGCAAGTTTAGGATTCGTGAATATTAAAAAAATTGAGATAACAGTCAAACATGACATTACGATCATAGAGAATTCTAAGGAAGTGATCAAGAAAAAATGTCTGTCTGTCTGTCTGTCTGTCAGTCTGTCAGTATGTATAACGAGCTGCAGTCTAAACGGCTTAAGCGATTATCTTCAAACTTGGTGTGTGTGATTACTTTGGCATTCCCCAGAGGGGAAATTGAAACTTTATTTTTAGCCCTAAAAATATCGGTACCTGCCATATGACCGTTTAGGAATATTTAATTTTTCTCGAAAACAGCTCCAACGATTTTAATCAAAATTTTTGATTTTTTTTTTGTTGGTATTGGCTATTATTTGATTAGAACCACATATAAGGGAAAAGTCTATTAACGGGAACTTTCATATAACGGTTCTTTTAATTTTTGGCTTTCTCGGTTACGGCTATTTGGATTTTTGTAAAATTTAATATTTAAGAAGATCTAGGTAGCCATATTAATTCTGCATATCAAAAATTTGAATAACTTTTTTTTCTAATTAAAATTAATTTTGGAATTTTTTTTTTTTTTGAAAAATCAATATTTTGAAAACTTATCAAAAAAAATATTTTAAATTTTATAATCACATGTATTTTAATAAATTCATTTTTACAAAAAACCGTTAAGTATTGTGGTTTTTAATACTTTTTATAAGTTCAAACTGTGTTATTTTGTTGGGGACCACTCCATACCAACTATATTATTACACCCGAAATTAATTACACCACCAAAAGTAACACACACACAAAAATAAATAAAAATAAATTAAAAAAAAGTTTAAGTTTACGAACACCTCCCTCACGGAATTCCATACGAATTCGATTTACGATCACGTATCATTAAATGTCAAATAAAACACAACGAAACCGAATCTATTTCCTCTTTCGTGGAAAAGAGTGAATTGGAACCCCGTGGAAGCCTGATGCTTCTTCTTGACTTAGTGTATCAGTCTATAGTCAGTTTCTACGAAACTGTACTAAAATACCAAAACGTGTTGCATATAAAACATCGAACGTGCATAATTAGCAAGCTTCGACCTTTGACCCTAAGCAGTGCTCCGAAGTTCCTACATCTGAGTGCAGCAACAGCACAACACACAGCGCCTTAGAAAAAAACTACTTTTTTTTGTTCTTAAGCTCAACAAAGCATCTAAACCCGTGCCCATCGAGCCTCACCTAGGCGTATTCAGTTCAACCAGGCTTATCAAGGACTCGATCCATACCCCAACCCTACAACCAAACCTTTCCCCGAAGTCATCATCATTAACACAATCAATAGAATGCATTTTTTTTGTACACCACTGTATAAAATACACCTGTTCAATCAATCTGATCTTTATTATCAGTACCAGCCACGAATTAGAAAAGCTAAGTAAAATTCTTTCATTCGGAATAGTAATTGTAAAGATCGTTCAATTGCATTAACTGTCGTTTCCAATTTTTTTTTGTTTAAAAATCTCTAGCTAGAGCATCGGTCATCCAATCTGCTGTGCACAACAAGACTTCCCCGCTGCAGCGAAAATTATTAATTTAATCAATACAACACATCAATCCTGGTGAGTATTTTTTTTATCTATTTTATTAAGTGCGTTGAACGAACTAGTGAAAGATTATTATTTTTCTTGAGTGTCACATATGTATGTATATATTTCAGTTGGAATTAAATAAGACAATTTGTTAAAAAAAGAAAGGCTCTACGTTTAAGAGTTTAATACAGAGCTTTAAAGAAGTAATATTTGAATTTTGAATTAGATTTTTTTTTTAATTGTGGTGATTTGTTGCTTTAACAAAATTTATGGGCAAACAAGTACATAATGACATTAAAGTAGTTATGTAAGTTTTTTTTTGGATAAAATAATGATTTTTTTTTAAATTACTATTCTGTGAATAAAACATAATGAGTGTTGATCGTTTTTATTAGAATTAAGTTTTTTTTATAAGAAGATGAGAGCGTAAATTGTGTTTGTGTTAGTGTGGGTATAGTGAAGCAAGGAGAGATGGGTGAAGCCGAGATAAATGTGATCACATAAGCAAGCATTTTCTAAAGTAGGGGGTTTTCATACAAATATGGAGTAAAGTGAAAGCCCAAGGATTATCCATTGTCATAAAAGACATGGATAGTGGGAGGGTAAAACTCAAGGGAACATTTAACACCATATTGTTTCCTGGTCCTGAGATGAAGATTTAGGTTTTCTGGATTTTAGTTCTTTCTTCTTGTACTAATTTTTTTTATGTGATCAAGACTGTAAAAGTTCTTTTTTTTTTGGCATGTAAATATGTATACGGACGTTCGGCAGCCTGCGCAAGATCCCACCCCACCGACAAGCTAGATTTCGTGCATTACGCAAGCATGCCTACCCGCGCATCGCCGGCCGAACACCCTATCGCACTACTTATAGATTCCTGCAGGGATTCCTGTGTTCCTGGGTATCTGTAAGAATGGCAGACTACCGCCCTTAGTGCGATGGGTCCAACTTCCGTTACAATTTTCAACGCAAATGTTACTTGTTTCTGTCAAAGATCTTGCTTTCCAATGTAATTATGCTCATAAGAGCAAGTACGTGCGACCCAGTCGTGTCCATTTTTTTATAAAGTTTATATTAATCTTAATGAATAAAATGTTTATTTTTGTTAGTTTTTTATTTAAAATGAACTAGGCCTACTGGGGATACCCTTCATAAACGCGCCCTTTTTCTTATCACATGGTGGTGTGGAAAAGATACCTTTGTTTTATTTTTTATAAATAAAACAAAGTACCTAAATGAAAATTTTAATAAAAAAAAAGACGGTAACCCTACATACAATCCATTCAGATTTTCGCTAATTCAAATTTCTTACTGCGGAAACCCTACAAGAGCTTTTGTATGAAAAGCCCTTTCGGCAAACAAAAGAGTGCGAATGAGAGACAAACATCCCTATCTTCCCTGTACTGTAAACTACCATCGGATAGAGTATAGTGCAGTATTTTAAGTAGTGTGAAGTTTTTCCTTGCCATTTCAATTTGCAAACATTCAAAACCAATGTTAATCGACACCTCCTATCTCTCCCCTCCCTATCTTTCTAATGCCCGCGCAGTGTGTTACATTAAAAGGGAAACAAATAGTCCCTTGTGCGCGCGTTAATTATAAAAAAAAAAAATTATTAAAAATAGATTGCCTATAATTTTGCGCTAATGTGTTTAATAAGTTCCTGCCTTCTTTTGAACTTCAATAGACCACACAAACACTGCCCTTTCAAAGCCGCGACCACTTCAAAAGTTTATAATTAAAACATCCTGCCAGGGTGTTGTATTAGATATCAAATCAACTTCCAATTTAAAAGCAAGTTTACTCGAGTATTTAATATAATTGTTAATTGTAAATTATTATTAAAATAACTGGCCAAGTTTTATTGGATTTTTATCAACAATAATGTTACACAGAATTAATTGCCTCTCCAAAACATCAATGTTATAGTTGTTTACACTTTGTAAATTTTGTTTTGTTGTTATCTAAAGATTAAATATTTTTTATATATTTTTTTATCACATAAAACTAATATTTGCATAGATGTTAACAAAAAAAAAAGATCTTGAAAAACAGAACAACTATGGCTTATAAATTAGCGTGGATCACTGTGCATCATTGGCAGTTGTTGATCGTATGTTGATAAATCAATAAGATGTGTAAGTTCTATCAATTGTGTTTGTATTTTATTTTTTATTTGATTTTTAATATTTATTTTTTTTTAGGGAAGATTACAATCATACTGGTTGTACTCATAATAAACTTAGCAAGTGCAGAGGAAAAATGGAGCCCAAATGCCGGTGTTGCTAATAACGCTTGCCGCTTAGACGATGATCCAGATAATCCGACTGTTCTTCCGTTTCAAGGAGATTGCACGAAATTCCTAAAATGTTCTAATGGACTGGCATATACGCTGTCATGTCCTAGAGGCTTACACTGGTCTAAAGCAATAGATCGATGTGATTATCCAAAACTAGCCAATTGTATTTCTAGCGGAGCAACTTCTAAACCAAACGTTAGTGGAGAAACCTCCAAGCCAGACGCTGGTGCTGGAAATGGTTGCAATTTTTCGTTTATGCCACATCCAACTGATTGTGACAAGGCTTTGCAATGTATTGATGGTAAAGTGGTAGATATCAATTGCTTAGATGGACAGTATTGGGATGTGACTAAAAACAAATGTGTTTTTGATAAATCTGTATGTCTGTAAACTGTTAGTTGGTAAATATTTATGTAATATATATATAAATATATAATATTCTATATGCAAATGTAATTTAGTTTGTTTTTTTACGCTTTCATGCCTTATTGATCCAACCGCTCATTTTCATTATGAAGTTCATTCAGTAGGTTAACTTTTATCCCTGGAAAACACAGTAGTTGAGGGAAAGAAAACCCGTATCAATTCTATGGATGTATGACGTTGATTTACACTCCTGAAGGTAAGCAATGTTCTTAACTCGGCTCAAATGCCTATAAGTATACCTCGAATATTAATTATTGTCAGTGACGGTGGGAATGCAGTGATAGTGAATGCTTAGATTTTTTTTCAAACGATTGCTTTTAAAGTACATCTTTATGTTTTTTTTTTTCACTTTGACTCAAGGATTACTCTAGAACCTACATAGGAACAAAAACTATGAGTATATCTAGGATCATAAAATTTGGTATTTGTTTTCAGACAAGCTGAATACACTTACCCTGTGAAATTCAGTGGAATACATCAACAGATAGAAGAACTTTATCGAATTGTCATTTCCGGTGGAAAATGTTTCCACTTGATCTTCCAAGAACCTCTAAATGAAAACTATTACAATTTTAAAATAAAAGAACACACTGTGGAACAAATGTCTGACTCACAAATCAAATTACAGCAAGTATATTGCTTCCATTAGACCAATTGTTTACATTGTTGTTTGCGGCTGAAACAAAAAAGTTTCTGAAGTGGACTTTTTCAAAATTTTAATGCAATTACCTTGTGTACAATCTGATGTTTTGTGTGTTAATTTTCTTCCAAACAATCTTGACCCTAATTGCCCATCGCACACGCAGTTGAAGTACCCATTTTAAAAGAAGAATTCGTATAAAAATGAATGCTTTCAATACTGCTAATTCATTTCCACAAAAAAATATTAAGAAACTGATCGATTTTATTCGAAATGAAAGGTTTGTACTGTTTTTAAATACATACATCTGTGGAACTTAAGTTGTAATGAACAAAATATTAACAATTTTTTAGGTTTGATTTTGAAATTACTAACAATATGTATCATCGTGACGAAAGCCTATTCTTCTGAATCATCGGTTTGGAGTCCAAAATGTCCAACATCATCTGAAATTGATTTGATTCAACATCCAGTTGACTGTCGAAAATTTTTCGTATGCCTACAAGGAGTAGCATATCCGCTTTTATGTCCCTATGGACTTAATTGGGATTCTGCTTTGAAAAAATGCACAACACTTGGAACCTGCACACGTGGTCAGTACTTAAAAGCACCGAAATACAATCCACTTTGTCCAATAGATGAAAATCCTGCCACTCCTACACATCTAGCTGATGCTAATGATTGTGGCAAGTTTTATGAATGTCAAGGAGGATTTGCATTTCATATGGCATGCCCCCATGGACAGCATTGGAGCATTAGTAATCAAAGCTGTGAGGATATAATTGTGGCAAATTGTCATCAGCCTTCACAGAAAGCAGTTGGCAATGGACAGATTAATTACGCATGTCCGGTAAATGATGAACTTGACAATCCCATACTTCTACCGCATCCTGAGGACTGTACAAAGTTCTATAAATGTTCATTTGGCCGAAGCTATGTTATATCTTGCCCGCTTGGATTGCATTGGGATGTCGACTCTAGTCGGTGTGAGAGTCCGTTTGTTGCTCAATGTACTAGAGCGAAACTTATAAAAACAACACTGGAACCAAGAATTTCATCATCAGGAATTTCATTACCATCAACGATAACTTCAGCAACAATATCCACCACCACCACTCTACCATCATCATCATCATCTGAAACATCAAAACCAAACCCATCAGTGCTGCCAATATGTCCAAATAATGGTATCAAAAACTTCGGTATACCAGGTCAATGTGATAAGTATTTCTCGTGTAGTAAGGGTAAGCTGTATGTTGTGCCTTGTCGTAAAGGACGTGCATGGAGTGATGCACTTAATACCTGCATTGATGCTGACCGGGCTGGATGTACAGGCATCATTGATGTATCGAAAGTGTTTTCAACTGCGAACAAAATCACATCCAAATCATTTTCAGGTTGCACTTTACAGCCATCCAAGTTATTATTAACTTTTACACCGCAGCAAACATCATGTTATCCAGGAGTGACATTTTTATCTCATCCGACAGATTGTCACAAGTTTTTCATTTGTGACAATGGTAAACCGGTTGAAATGTCATGTCCGGATGGGCTTTTTTTCAATCATAAGAATGGTATCTGTCAGTGGAATAAGGAGGATTGTAGTTATTAAATATTTTATTTTGCTGCTAATAAAATCAAAATAGAGCATTGATTTTTTTTTCTTTTTATCGAAGTGATGACAGATGGTATATTTAAAAAACTTAACACAAGTCACCAAATCAAGTTTCGTTAAAATTCGCCAAACCCCAAAACTTGTAAGAATGTTTTTCTTACGAAGTATATCAGTTTAGTGATTTAAGATGGATCTGGATCACTTGGCTTTTATCTACATATTAATCAAACAAAAAAGAGAAAGAGCGGATTTTTATGACAGTTTCTTTGGACTTTAATAAACATCGGTGTTTTTTTTTTACTGAAAGGTAAACAACAGGTTTTCATAATTTCGTCAAAAAAATAACCCAGTGTGAAAAAGTGTGAGCATTATACACTTAACATTGAAAATAGTGTTGCCCATTTTCTCAAAATCCGGGACTCGTTTTTTTTTAGGGAGAAATGAAAGTGGAAATAATGGTTTGAGGCTATATAAAGTGTTATAAAAGCCTCAGCAAAATGTCGTTAAGTTAAAATTATTGTGACTGAATCAACAGGAAACCCACTTGAAGAATTTTGTTCTTATCATTAATTTGGTGTTTAAAGACAATTGTAATAGATTTTCAGCCTGACAACCGAAAAAAAGCGATAGAAACCATCGCTCCTACTCAAGAAAGTATCTTCTATAGGATTTCTTTTGACTTTGACCTTGAGTTAGAATATTTTTAATCAGTACAGACAATAAAAAACCAACATCTTTGAACGCTGAAACTGGTGGACAAAATCTTTGACAGTGAAACTTTTTTGAGAACATCACCAACGATAAGATCTGATCTGTGATATCTTATCGATTTTTCTTCGTCGAACCCGATACGATAAAAAACATTTAGTATCACAACAAGGAAATCTGTAGTAGAACACTAATTTACAGATAAAATCTTTCTTGTGTCTTTTTAGTTCTCAATTAGCACTTAAGTTCTGTCATCCAAAAGTGCCGCACTTCTTGTTAAACATGAAATTTTACCCAAAAAATCTGTGATAGCATATTTGGGGTGTGGGGATCTGGCATCGATTTTGTTTTAATATAAAAGACCCCTAAAACGTAATATTCGATGAGTTTCCTAGGAATATACACTCGCTAGCGTACAACTAAGGAATACAAAATAAAAATCTAATAAAATACCAAAGGAATAAATTGCGAGCATCGACAATGAGAGGTAGTGGAAATTTCAAAAAAAAAAGTGCTTTTTGTGTTATTGTGAAATCTAATACCGAATTTTTGAGTTATATCCACTTCTTACATTGACTTTTTTCTTACAGTTGTCATTTTAATGACAGTACTTGTCGTACTGTGTGTTGACGCAAAAAAATCTGTAGGAACTCAAGAAGTGAGTATCGATTTCGTCTTGTGGATCGTATTTCAGTTTTCTAACTCGTTCTTTTCCTCTAATATTTTTTTTTTTTAGAATGTGTGCCTTAATAAATTGAATGGAACATTTGTTGCTGACAGGAAGTCATGCTCCAGCTTCATTATTTGCTACAATGAAGAACCAGTGAGCCAAAATTGCGACACAGGTAGTTATTTTGACACTAATAACCTGAGATGTGTGCCAGATACGAAAAATGCTTGTATTCCTACTGAATGTTATAACGACGGTGAATATTCAGCTAATGCGAACAATTGTTCACTTTTCTTTGTTTGCTATGGTGGAAAACTTGTGGAGCAATCATGTGGTGAAAGTAGTTTCTTTGACAAAAAAGATTTATACTGCAAGCCTGATGTGGATCGTACTTGCTGGAAACCATCAGTGCCTTGCACTTGTGTAGGAAATTATACTGAGGGCGAATTTGTAAAAGATCCTGACAGCTGCCATTCATATTATTTATGCAGCGATGGTGAATTGGTGCAACAGACTTGTGGATTTGGTAATTATTTCGATAATAGTACTAAGAGATGTGAAAGAGACAACACTGGAAAGTGCTGGCCCAAAACACCTACTCCTACTTGTTCCGGAGGAATAGCTGAAGGCGACCGGGTTTCAAATCCGAATAACTGTTCCATGTATTATGAATGCACGCAAGGTGAACTTGTACAGCAGAACTGTTCGCAAGGATACTACTTTGAAAATTCGACAAAACAATGTGAAAAAGATGTGGACAACAAATGTAACCCTAGTATATGCACTTGTCCTGGAGGTTATAATCAAGGTGATTTGGTTGAGAATAGCGCAAATTGTAGCTTATTCTTTCACTGTGATGGAGGTAAGCTTATTCCGGGTGATTGCGGCGTTGGGAATTATTTTGACAAAAGTACCAACAGCTGTGTTCATGATATACATGGGGTGTGTTGGAAAACAGATGAGCCTTGCAATTGTCCAGATGGCTATAAAAATGGCGATTTTGTTGAGAATACAGATGACTGTTCTTCTTATTTTGTTTGCTATAATGGCAAACTAGTTGCTCAGAGTTGTGGAACAGGAAATTACTTTGACGCACAAAAAAAGATTTGTGCCCGAGATGATAAGGGAAAATGCTGGCCAAAAGGAACGACATCAAGTACAACAACGGAAGAACCATGTGGTTGTGCTGATGGAAAGTATGAAGAAGGAGAGTTCATACCAAATCACAAAAACTGCTCTCAGTTTTACATTTGCCAGAATGGGGAACTATTGCAACAAAATTGTGGATATGGAAACTATTTCGATGAAAAGACTAAGAATTGTGTTAGGGACATTAAGGGTGTGTGTTGGCCAAAGTCAACAACGCCATCAACAACGACTACAACATCTTCTACTACAACAACAACCTCAACGAAACGACCGATTACAACAACATCTTCGACTGAGGCCCCATGTGAATGCCCTGGTGGATATCAAGATGGCGAATTTGTCCCACATAATTCAACTTGCTACATGTTCTACATTTGCTATGGTGGCAAGTTGGTTGAAGAGTCTTGTGGATATGGCAATTATTTTGATGCTAAAATCGGAAGCTGTGTCGTGGACAACAAAGGCTTATGTTGGAATAAGGAGACTTCCTCTTCAACGACAAAATCCACATCTACTTCATCAACGACAACTCCTTCAACAACAACACAAAGGACATGTCCTGGAGGCTATGAAGATGGTGAGTTAGTTCCAATTCCAAATAAATGTGATTCGTACTTGGAATGTTCTGACGGTTACCTTATCGAGAAATCTTGTGGAACTGGAAAATATTTTGATACTTGGAAAAAAACTTGCGTTGTGGACAAAACTGGAATATGCTGGCCATTGTCAACTTCGTCATCCACATCGACATCGTCAACAACTTCCACCACAGCAGCGGCACCATGCACCTGCATTGGGGGTTATGAAGATGGAGAATTCGTTCCACATAACACGACTTGTTACATGTTCTACATTTGCTATGATGGCAAATTGATTGAAGAATCTTGTGGCTATGGAAATTACTTTGATGCCGAAGCTGGCAACTGTGTTGTGGACATCAAAGGCTTATGCTGGAATAAGGAGACTTCCTCTTCATCGACAAAATCCACATCTACTTCTTCAACCACAACTCCTTCAACAACCACACAAAGGACATGTCCTGGAGGCTATGAAGATGGTGAGTTAGTTCCAATTCCCAATAAATGTGATTCGTACTTGGAATGTTCTGACGGTTACCTTATTGAGAAATCTTGTGGAACTGGAAAATATTTTGATACTTCGAAAAAAACTTGCGTTGTGGACAAAACTGGAATATGCTGGCCATTGTCCACTTCATCATCCACATCGACATCGTCAACAACATCTACCACAACATCGGCACCATGCACCTGCATTGGTGGTTATGAAGATGGAGAATTCGTTCCACATAACACGACTTGTTACATGTTCTACATTTGCTATGATGGCAAATTGATTGAAGAATCGTGTGGCTATGGAAATTACTTTGATGCCGAAGCCGGCAGCTGTGTTGTGGACATCCATGACAAGTGTTGGAAGAAGGCCAGTTCTTCTTCATCAACTAAGTCTACATCTACCACAAAATCAACCACATCTTCAACGACAACTCCGTCAACAACAACAAAAAGAACATGTCCTGGGGGCTATGGGGAGGGTGAATTAGTTCCTATTCCTAGTAAATGTGACGGGTTCTTTATTTGCTCGGATGGTTATCTTGTTGAAAAGTCTTGTGGAGCTGGAAAATACTTTGATTCCTTGACAAAAACATGTAGGGTGGACAAAACTGGAGTTTGTTGGCCATTGTCAACTTCATCAACAACATCAACTTCTACAACAACTTCTACTACATCTGAAGCACCATGTATTTGCCCAGGAGGATATGAAGATGGGCAATTTGCTCCACATAACTCAAGTTGCTACATGTTCTACATTTGCTATGATGGCAAGTTAATTGAAGAGTCTTGTGGATATGGAAACTATTTTGATAAAGAAGGCGGTACCTGCGTCCTTGACATCGATGGCGTGTGCTGGAAAAAGAGTAATTCGTCTTCATCGTCCACATCTTCAACGACAACTCCATCAACAACAACAAAAAAAACATGTCCTGGAGGCTATGGGGAAGGTGAATTAGTTCCTATTCCTAGTAAATGTGACGGGTTCTTTGTTTGCTCGGATGGTTATCTTGTTGAAAAGTCTTGTGGAGCTGGAAAATACTTTGATTCCTTGACAAAAACATGTAGGGTGGACAAAACTGGAGTTTGTTGGCCATTGTCAACTTCATCAACAACATCAACTTCTACAACAACTTCTACTACATCTGAAGCACCATGTATTTGCCCAGGAGGATATGAAGATGGGCAATTTGCTCCACATAACTCAAGTTGCTACATGTTCTACATTTGCTATGATGGCAAGTTAATTGAAGAGTCTTGTGGATATGGAAACTATTTTGATAAAGAAGGCGGTACCTGCGTCCTTGACATCGATGGCGTGTGCTGGAAAAAGAGTAATTCGTCTTCATCGTCCACATCTTCAACGACAACTCCATCAACAACAACAAAAAAAACATGTCCTGGAGGCTATGGGGAAGGTGAATTAGTTCCTATTCCTAGTAAATGTGACGGGTTCTTTGTTTGCTCGGATGGTTATCTTGTTGAAAAGTCTTGTGGAGCTGGAAAATACTTTGATTCCTTGACAAAAACATGTAGGGTGGACAAAACTGGAATATGCTGGCCATTGTCAACCTCGTCATCCACATCAACTTCTACAACAACATCCACAACAACTGAAGCACCATGTAATTGCCCGGGTGGGTATGAAGATGGTCAATTTGTGCCACACCCAAATAAATGCTACTTGTTTTACATGTGTTATAACGGTAAGCTAATGGAACAGTCTTGTGGATATGGAAACTATTTCGATGCTTTGTCTCAAAGTTGTATTTTGGACATAACTGGAATATGCTGGTCATCATCTTCAACGAAACCTCCTTCAACAACGACTTCAACAACACAATCAACAACAACTACAAGACAACCTCCACCCAAATGCCCGGGAGGACACAATGATGGAGAGGTTGTTCCTCATCCTAATACTTGTTATAAATTCTATATTTGCTACAAGGGAGCATTGATCGAAGAATCCTGTGGAAAAGGAAGTTATTTTGATAAAGCAACAAAAACGTGTGTTGTGGATATAGCTGGTATATGCTGGCCAAAAACAACATCATCCTCAACATCAACGTCTACCACATCAACAACAAAGCCTTCAACAACAACCGAATCTTGTGAATGTCCTGGTGGTTTCCAAGATGGTGACCTAATTCCATACCCAAACAATTGCTACAAATTCTACATTTGTTATAATGGTCAGCTCGTTGAAGAATCATGCGGACGTGGAAATTATTTCGATGCTTTTACAAAAACCTGTGTATTGGACACGAAAGGTAAATGCTGGCCCTTGACAACTTCATCCTCAACATCATCATCCACGTCAACCACATCAACGACAACGCCTTCCACAACCACAAGTTCTACAACGACATCGACTACTACACCTTCCACAACAACCGAATCATGTGAATGTACTGGTGGTTACCAAGATGGCGACCTAGTTCCACATCCAAGCAATTGCTACAAGTTCTACATTTGCTATAATGGTGAGCTGGTTGAGGAATCATGCGGACGTGGGAATTATTTCGATGCTATTACAAAGAGCTGTGTCTTAGACACGAAAGGCAAATGCTGGCCCTTGACAACTTCATCCTCAACATCATCATCCACGTCAACCACATCAACGACAACACCTTCCACAACCACAAGTTCTACAACGACATCGACTACTACACTTTCCACAACAACCGAATCATGTGAATGTACTGGTGGTTACCAAGATGGCGACCTAGTTCCACATCCAAGCAATTGCTACAAGTTCTACATTTGCTATAATGGTGAGCTGGTTGAGGAATCATGCGGACGTGGGAATTATTTCGATGCTATTACAAAGAGCTGTGTCTTAGACACGAAAGGCAAATGCTGGCCCTTGACAACTTCATCCTCAACGTCATCATCCACGTCAACCACATCAACGACAACACCATCCACAACCACAAGTTCTACAACGACATCCACTACTACACCTTCCACAACAACCGAATCATGTGAATGCCCTGATGGCCATAAAGATGGTGAGCTCGTCCAACATCCAAGTAAGTGTTATAAGTACCTAATTTGCTACAATGGAGAACTGGTCGAAGAATCATGCGGTCGTGGAAACTATTTCGATGTTAGAACCAAGAGTTGTGTTTTGGACATAAAGGGTGTCTGTTGGCCTTTAACAACTTCATCCTCAACATCCACATCGACCACTACAACACAATCGACTACAACTTCAACTACTACTACACCATCAACAACAACATCTTCCACAACTTCTACGACAACCACTCCAACAACAACAACTACACCAACCGAATCAACGTCTTCAACAACAACTCAATCTTCAACAAGTCCCTGCACATGTCCTGGTGGATACAATGAAGGTGAATTCGTTCCACATCCTACCAACTGTTCCCTGTTCTATATTTGCTTCCAAGGAAAATTATCAGAAATGTCGTGTGGCGAAGGAAACTACTTCAACAAGCACACCCAGAGTTGTTCTCTTGATACAACTGGAATTTGTTGGCCAACTACACCAAAACCTGAGCCTTGTGAGTGTCCAGATGGTTTAAAGGAAGGCGAATTCATTGCTGACCCAACGTCTTGCTATAAGTACTCCATATGTCATAATGGAGTCCTTGTTGGAGGCAATTGTGGTACTGGAAACTATTTCAACAAGGTTAAAAAGGTCTGCCAACCTGACACCACAGGTGAGTGCTGGCCATTAGGTCCAACATCTTCTACTCCTGCGCCATGTGTCTGTCCTCATGGAATGAATGAGGGAGAACGCGTGGACAACCCAGAATCCTGCTATATGTACTTCACTTGTACCCAGGGTAACCTTGTTGAAGGCAATTGTGGAACTGGTAACTTTTTCAATAACGACACCAAAAGCTGCGAACGTGATACTAACGGATGCTGTTGGCCTTGTACAAATGGTGAAATGATTGCAAACATTGACGAGTGCGATAAGTTCTCCATCTGTAATGACGGACAATATGTAGAACAACAATGTGGAACAGGCTATTACTTTGACGTCTATGATAAATACTGCGTACGTGACGTTAATGGAACATGTTGGAAGGCACAACCTCCAACTAATACCTGTCAAAATGCAAAAGACGGTACTCTTCTACCGGATCCATCCGCATGTGAGAAATACTTCATCTGTCAAAATAATAAGCCCATTCCACAAGAATGCGGAATGGGAAATCTATTCAACACTACCACCCGTTCATGTGTCCACGATACCTGTGGAGAATGTTGGACAAAAATACCAAATGTCTGCGCCAACAAACTTACCGGAACATTTGTGCCCAACGCCGAACACTGTGACCAATTCTATGTGTGCCACGAAAACCATGCAATTCTTCAGCAATGCGGAAATGGCAATTGGTTTAACCCAGAATCTTTAGTTTGCGAGCAGGACTTGAATGCAAAATGCATCAATGTTTGTCGAAACACCAATGGCATCACACAACTGCCACACCCGAACTGCAATCAATTCTACCTTTGCACTGATGGACACACCACTGGCATTCGAACCTGTCTAAAGGGTACCAATTACGATGCAATAATAGGAATTTGTCTTGCATCAGCAACATGTGAAGAAAACTTATGTTCCACGTCACCAAATGGTGTCATCTTCCCGGTAAAAAATGATCGTTCCAGCTTCTACTCGTGTTACAATAGGAAACCTGTGAAGTTGAGCTGCCTCGATGGTACATCGTTTGATTCAGAGCGTCTAATATGCATTCCTGATACCGGGGTAAGTACATGTTAAGTCGAGCAGCTTTTGCAAGTAATCCTTTAACGGTTTCCAATCTTTTCAGCTATGTATAGGCCAAACTAATGGGCTTACCATAGCGTCTAAGAAAAACGCAAATGCATTTTATGTATGCAAGGATAATGCTGCAATTTTGGAGCAGTGCCCAGCACATACTGTGTTTGATGACGCCAAGAGAATCTGTGTTCATGCTTTGCGTAAGCGACTTGCCAACAATGTAAGTTATCCCGAAAAATAGTTTTCTTTATTTAATGTTTCGTTACTATTTTAGATGTGTTCCACCAAACCCGATGGTACCATGATGACAGGCAATGTGTGCAATAAGTTCCACATTTGCTTGGACGGAGAAAGTATTGAGCAAAATTGTGGCGCTTATTCCTCATTCGACTCGAAACTTAAATCGTGTGTATTTAATGCAACATGCTTCAACCCTAAAGAGGTTCGCTTCATAATTGTAACTTTTCCCATTTCAAACCAATTATTTTCTTTAAGATTTGTGCCAAATCCAGTGATATTGAGAAGTTCCCTGATGCGAGATACGAAACATCTTACATAACATGCAAACAGGGTGTGGCAACCATGGAAAAATGTCCCAAAAACACCATATACAGTCACGATATTGGTAGTTGCGTATCAGGACAGATGGCAATAAGAAAGAAGGAACTTTCTCAGGTAAGACATTGTGACAAGAATAATTGATGGGCTCATCAACTAGAAATGTTATAAATTGTAGATGTGCAGCCAAGTTCCCGACAAGACCATAACTCCCGCACTAGATTGTCGCAAGTTCTATATATGCAGCAACCGAGTTGCTCATCTGCAACAATGTGCTATCGATCAATTCTTCAATATGACTACTGGAACTTGTCAAGCCGATGTTGAACGACAATGCTGGATGCGAAGTGAGACGTTGCGAAAGAGTAACTTCTTGAGAATGGTAGACCTAAAAGACGATTATAAAATAGTAAGGAAAACACATTAACGAAAGGAATTAATTATAACAAAAAAAAAAATATGCAATAAATGAAAAAATATTCCTATAAGCGAAATTCGGTATTTTTTTTTGTCTAAATTTCAAGTTTCATCAAAATTTAATTACATATCAGCTGTTTGGAATATTCCCTTAAAAATATTGAATTTCGCCTGGAATTCAAGTATTACCATCCACAATTAAACTCTTTTGACAGGTATGTCAAGAGGGCCAGAAACGTCATCATAACAGTGACAGTAACCGGTATGAGTTGTGCACAAATGGTGTATGGAGAATGGAATTGTGTGCGGATAATCATTTCTTTGATTCGAAACTACAAGCATGTTTTGCTGACAAAGATATAGGCGTTATACCAATTCCAAGAACTTCATCATGGTGTTCATTTGAAAATAATAATTCACCAATGCTTCACCAATCTGAAGATTCATGCAATGACTTTTTTGTATGTGAAAATAGTCAGTGGAACCTGAAAAAATGTCCGTTCGGGAAATTTTTCAACATTGCATTAGAAGCATGTACGAACGACAATAGTCCATGTATGGAGAATGGCGAAATACGTTCCACAGACGAAAATTCATGCACATCAGGGGAAATTAAATCGGATAAAATGAATAATGGATCTTATTTGGTGTGCTTCGAAGAAAAATGGTGGAACCGATACTGTGAGGAAGGTGCATATTTCAATACGACCTTGGGAAAATGTGTGAATCTTCCCTGTAAAAATGGATCAATGAAAAAAATGGAGTTCGAGTCATGTTCATCGTATTATATTTGTATAAATGGCATCTGGTTAACCAAAAATTGTCCTACTAATCAATATTTTAATGCAACTCTTATGGCTTGTGAGACCAATTATGAGGCAACGTGTCAAGATAACATCAAAAGTGAGTGTTTGGAAAATGATAGACGATTCAAACCAATAAATTGCACTGCTTTTGACATTTGTTTGTTCGGTGAATGGGTGACAGCGCATTGTGGCATTGGATTTTATTTTGACACAACTTTAAAAAAATGCCTTTTAAACAACGGAGAGTGCTCAGCCGATGGTTTATTGCGTCGAAACTGTACCAATACATATGTACAACACAGTCGGAGAAATTGTTCTGAATTTTATCAATGCTACGAAAATGTGTGGCATCAAGAAAATTGCTATAAAGGCCATCAATTTGATGAAACTGTTAATAAATGTGTGCCTTCGGACAAAACTTGTGGTCTAAATTCACAGAGGATCAATCCAAAATGTACTGATCTGAAGATTAGTGGAACCTATTTTAAGCACGAAATCGATTGTGCGAAATTTTATTTTTGTGAAGATGGCCTTCTTGTCGAAGGTGTTTGTAACAAGGGTAAATTTTTTGACAACCAAAGTCAACATTGCCAATTAGATAACGGTGATTATGAAATTCAAATGGTAAAACATGACAGCATCTGTCAAAATAAATCAAGTGGTGCCATTCTCCCAAATCCTGTCGATTGCACTGTATTCTATAATTGCACCTACAATAGAGCAATACTTACTAGTTGCCCAAAGGGTCTATATTTTAGCGTCGATTCAGGCACCTGTCAACACGACATGGGGCAATGTATTGAAAAGCGTCTTCCTTGTATAAATGGCGGCCAGTTTCCACATGAAACCTATTGCAGTGTATACTACAAATGCATCGATGGTAAAGTTCTACCTGTCGCTTGTGAAGATAATCACTTCTTTGATCCTTTCATAAACGAATGTGTTTCTGATGTAGAACACCGGTGTATTAATGGATATTTTAAAGACACAAACTCCACTGAAGATGTAATGGAAAACACAACCGCCAACCCTCTTCCGTTTACTTGCATCGGAAAAAATGGAGATCTTCTTCCCGATCAAGATAATTGCAACCGCTTTTATGTCTGTGTGAATGAAAATCTCCGACATGATGTATGCTTTGATGGAGAGTTTTTTAACACCACCATGAATAGCTGCTCTCCAAAAACTGCAAACGAAAACTGCCAAAATGATACTGAAGCTGTAATAAAATGTTCAGAAAGTGACATTGAAGTCAACTACGTAGATCATATCGATTGCCGCAAGTACTATCAATGTAATGATGCTGCTGAATTGATTGCGAAAAAATGTCGCAACGGAGAAAGTTTTGACAATTTATTAGGATTTTGCAGACAAACTGATGGAACGTGCCTGATTGATAACGGTCAACGGGTTGGAGCTTGTGCTGGTAAACATGGAAAATTGGTAGCAGATGCTGATAATTGCTTAGGATACTTTACGTGTATAAATGGGCAAAAAATTGCTAAAAGTTGCAAGCCTGGCGAATATTTTGATAAGTCAGCAAATCGTTGCCAAGAAGATGTCAGGAAAACGTGTATACAAGTAGATAGGCAACTAAAAGATGAAGATGAATTGGTGAGTTAAGGTTAAATAAAATATCTGTCATGTTTACAATATCTACTTTTATTTTACTATGTGACACTCGTATTTATCTAGTTTATGTATGTATGATTTTTTTATCAACAATTGGCAGTTTCTTTGAACTACATTTGTCGACGGTGAATCAATTTGTCGCCATCGGTTTCAAAGCTTTTCTTTAAAGGTAATCCTGCAGTCCGTTTCCAAGAAAAAGCTGATTTGCTTGCCCAGCTTGCGATAAAATCAATGCTGCTGCATTATTTTTTTACACTAGTTTATTAGCAAGAGTATTAAAAAATCTTAACATTCACAAATCCGCTGTCCCATATTATATCTACTTGGATTTGGTTTCGACGAGTCTTTTCTTTTTTGTATTAGAAATTACCCCCTCCATGCTTAATACAAACATTGTTGGACGGATTCAAGTCCGATACTCACAAAATAAAAGCTGGTGTGCCCCAGGGCTCTATTTTGTCTCCGAAACTTTTTTTTTTAGATATTCATCAACAATATCTTATCTGATGCAGACAAACTTGGATACAAAATCGCAATGGCAAGGTAAGATAAGTTCATTAAATTCTAGTCTTGTCCAATAGAGAATCAAAAATCGCGTAGAATTTAATGTTTCAAAAACACAATATTTCCAACGTCACCAAAAAATTCTTCGAAAAGTTTAAAACTATACATAACTACATATAGACTAGCAACGTAATTGAATAAAATCAAAAAAATTTACTGAAATGCCAAAATATACAAAAAAAAAACTGAAGACACACCCCATTGCATCATAAATAACAAGCATTAATAACTTTCCTACCAACTAATCTAATTCTAAATTTAGATTAATCGATCTAAAAATAAAATTATTTAAAGCAAAACACTATTTTCGTGGACATTTTTATTTATCCGAAGCTATATTTACACACCATGACGTGTGTATTCATTTCATAAGAATACCATATTCAAAGTTCAATTGCCCAATTATTACATATCGAATCCTTTGGAGTTTGGAGGTTAACATGCAAGTAACACCATCTATGTATGTATGCCCTTAACATTGACTTACGAAAAGTCTACTTGGCGAATTGTATTATATTTGTGCATTGGACATGGACATAGATGGTCTTTTTAATTTGTATATAAAATAAATAAGTTACCATATTGAAATTAGACATCATGAAATGACGTCACAGTATTCGCCTCTTCTTATTGTTACTTTCTAACGTCACACAAAATAGACGGGAATAATAATTGGCGGGAAGACCTTCCTTGAATATTATTGTACACGTTGTATGTTCGATACAAGAAAAAATCACAACTGTATCGTGACGGTGTTATCTGTTTTGACCGATAATCTCGTTACCATGGATTACTTCAAAACTGGAAGGAGACTCACAAAAGAGACATGAATATTTTATGATCTTAGTTGGGGAAATATTTATCGTGTGGACTTAAAATAAAACGTCTTAGTTCTGCACAAGATTTCGTCATTAAAAAGCTTATTTTTTTCTTAGAATTTAAGGTTCAGTATTCTGTCTCGAATTGATTTACACTGTACGTCGTTTCAATGTTTCGTTATTTTTAACGGTCTGCGTAAAATTCCGAAGAATTTTGGCACCCGTTCTTCAGCATAACTTTAATTTTCTTATGATTCGCCGGAAACTATTTCAAACAATATCTTCTTCATCCTCTCCGTCGTCAAAAAAAAAAAAAAAACTTATTCTTGTCTTTCATTCGGTGATAGACAAATTCTTACGTTTGTCAGCTTTGACATTTGACATAATAGTTCAGTCTCCAGTAGTTTTATAAATAAACCAGAACGATCTGAGCATTCTCTGCTATACTCTGTTCAATTTATATTTTCAATACAAACCTTATGGAAGAGATCTTTCAAACACCCTGGTACCTGCAAGTGTTTGCATCGCACTCAACTTAAGAAGTTGCCACTTAAGGCTGGGTGTACCTCGAAAATAGTGGATGTTTGTTAACAAATTGGCGGATAACTTTTTTTATTTTAAAAGGTATTTAAACGAAATAAATTTTAATATTTAGTTAACATACAAGACTTAAAATGTTCATTATAAAAAAATTCTTATTTTCAAAAATTGTAAATTAGAGATCATAAAAAGGTATACATTTGTCGTTCTTTTTCTCTAATCTTAAATCTTGGGGTTTTTTTCTTAGTAATTTTAGTTTTTTTTATTTTTTTTTTATTTTTGTTTTAAAATTAAATTGAGTCAATGCCGGGAGTAAAACTATTTTGTTTTAAATTAAACTTAATTTTTTATGAAAAAAAAAATCATCGAATCAGGAGCATTTTTCTCGATTTTACCGTGTTTGAACAGGTGTCACTTCTTCAATTTTCAATATAATTTATCGAAACAAAAAGAAATAAAAAGACCAACTCAAATATTTACAACAAAAATTATTATAAAAAAAATATTGATAATTTTTTCGGTTTTAAACTAAAAAAACTTAAAAGAATTGATTTTTGTTGTTATTTTTTAAATCTTAGTGAATGTTTTCTATGGTTTTCGAAGTTCATTTTTATTCTTAATTTTATCTGAAAGCTGAGTTTTCAAGCTCGGGAGTGAAACTATAGTTTTTTAAAAATATTTTTTTTAACACTCTAATCGCTGATTAAAAAAAGCTAAAATATCGATTGACTTTATAAATAAAATAATGTTCTAATAATTTTGGTTTTATTTTTTTATTTTTTTTTTCAACATTTTATCTTTTACTATCGACTTAGAAAATGTATGTGACAATAATAGTTTTTTTTATATTCATTTCTCAAAAATGGTCTAATTTGCGTTTTTTCCATAAAAAGTTCATTGCTAACGCACACAAATAAATGTGTAGTTCGAAGGATTTCTGCAGCAGAATTTGGTGCTGTTCTGCTCTTTTACTTTGTTCTCTTCTATTTTTTGTTGTTGTTATTACATGTGTTCTGCTTTCTACTCCTCTAGTCTCTACCCTGGCTGGTTCTGATATTTTTTGTTTTTCAGTCTCTGATTTTGGTTGCCTCATTTGTCATTTCCAATTCTACTGAGACTGACTGATGGGTGAAGGGATACATATTATTGGTAGGGTGATTGCGGTGGGAAGTATTTTTTTGTGGTTCTGTTTTTTTGGTGTGGTTGTTTTTTTTTTTTTTTTTGTTTATGGACCATTTTACAGAAAAGGAAGGCGTTTGGTGCCACAGTCATGCGATGAGTTGCATTTTTTTTTTGCAAAAAAGGAAAGGTGGAAAAAAAGCAAAAACCTAAGGTATGATGAAAATGAATTGTTTCTTTTGTGAAGTTTTTTTAGGTTCATATCGTTTTCTATGCAAAAAATTATTTTGGTTTGGAGTTTGGAAATAAAATAATTTTTCTGGTGTTTAGTATGGGCGATATACATAATTATGTGTGTAGGTATACATTTACATATGTATATGTATACTAGATCAAAGATCTTTGACAGATACAAGTAGTATACAACATATATATAGAAGAATAACATGATCTGAATGGATACGTGAATTTTGGCTCCAATGAAAAATTACCCATAACAGCGGTAAAAAATTTTAATTGAAAAATGCTTCAAAGCTTGTGAAAGGAAGCTCCAAGACAGATTCGAATTGAATTCGAAAAATGAACACACAAAATTATAAACAAAACAACAATAGCAACAATATTTTTTTTTTTTAATTTCAGCGGTTTAGGGCTTTTTTTACACATTGTAGATAATTATATGCCTACTTTTCTTACTTATGCTCTTCTATACAGGAGTGTCCCTTAATTCGTTTTCAAGATTTGAGGACATAATTCTCGGGTATTTTCTAAGAAAAAATTTTTTTTATAGTAAGGCCCTATCTCAAATGTTTATATAATTTATCGGGGATTTAAGTACACCAAAGGAAGCCTTTTTTAAATCCCTGAAAGGCCCTTACTGTGGAACGATTTTTTTCTTAGTATATATCCAAGAATCGTTCCCTAAAATCCTGAAAACGAATTAGGGACACCCTGTATAAACAAATTTGCACCAATTTGTTTTTGTTAGATGGTATAAACCCAACCTTACCTACAGTAAATTAGTATAATTAGGTTTATCTTAGACAAGTCCCATTTTTGTGAAGGATATTCTGCCTCTTACAACCTCCCTATGCATGGGTCTGTCTTGGGTCTGAAGTAGGATTATAACCAATAAATTCCAAAATTCTCCAATTTTTACTTGCGATTATAGGGACTATAAGCAAGTTTAGGATTCGTGAATATAAAAAATTGAGATAACAATCAAACATGGCATTACGATCATAGAGAAGTCTAAGAAAGTAAGTGGCAAAAATGTCTGTCTGTCTGTCTGTCTGTCAGTATGTATAATAAAATAAATTAAATAAATAAAAAAAAAATTGTATAAATCTTTTATAAAAATTTACAAAATATCTTCGTTCAACGTCAACAACACATTGGCAAACGTTAAAATTGGTCTAGGACGGTCTTCTAGACAGACAAATCATTATCATATCAACTTGAACTAATTTTGCTCTCCAGGTCCAGTTTTTTTCAGGTAGCTAATTGAAAATAAAAAAAATACAAAAAATTCCTAGGCACACCATTATGGACCAGCATAGCCACAGAAAGGAAGAACATCACAAAAAACAAAAAAAGGTCATTTAATTTCTAATTATTTCTAGAGGTAGGTTTGTTGTTAGTGCCCATGCCCATGCATTTAATTTTTTCGTGGTTGTCGTGTCGTCATCGCTCCTGAGGATCGAAAACAAATAATATTCATATTCTGTGCGATACGAAGAGAAGGAATATTTATGTTTTAAAACGTCCATGCTCCTCATCTAAAGTCTGAATGAGCCTTTGAACGGAAAAAAGAGAATTTTATTTATGCACTAATATATAAAAGTACGTTTACTTGAGTTTTGAGTTCTGGTTTGAGGTACATCCAGCCTTAAATATAAAAGAGAACCCTGAAATACATTGAAATTTGTTGTTGTAATATTTCATTTAACCGACGTACGTACATTCCACCAAGCCCAAGACCTGTCCTCCTGTTCCTCGAATACGGCTGCGTGGAGAGGGAGACTGATTATCAATTTGCCTCTCGCTTATTGTGTTTATTTAAAAAAAGCCTGCAGAGTTACCATTCGCCATTAATGGAAATTATTATAGCTTTTTCTTTGGTTTTTGTTATGAAAGTTCCAGAATTGAAGCTTTCTTAGAGCGGATGAGAGCATATTTTAAGTTTAAAGAAGAAGGTGTTGTCGCTATGTTTTTTTTTTGCTTGCATCTTTTTGTTTTTATTTTTCTTAAAACAAACGGTTAAAATAAAGATACATAATGCAATATTATTGCAAGTTATTTATTCGTACATAAAATTAAATTGAGATAATAATCAAACATGACATTACAATTGAGAAACGTGTTTGAGTTTCTGAAAAATTATGTTTGTCTGTCTGTACGGATGTATTTTGGACCACAGCCTTGGTCGATCGTCTTCAAATTTATAACATAAGATTATTTTGACATTCTACAGAGGCCTTTTTTTATTTTTTGTTTAGCTCAAATATTAAAGGTACCTGTCATATAACAGTAAAGTTAAAGCTTATTTTTCTCAAAAACGGCTCCAAGGATTTGTATGAAAAAAAATCTGTGTACTTTTGGAGGTGTGTTTTATATTTTGGCGAAAAAATAATATAAGTTGGTGGGCTAAAAACGGTACCTCGGAAACTGGCTATCCAATTACAATCAAAATTGTTATTCATTCTAAGTTGTTAATTTTTTCTGTTTTCATAAAATTTCAATACAGTAAATAAACCATACCTACATTTTTGTGAGAATTATACAAATTTAAAATGCCCAGTATGGCAACCATTTGAGAGCTTGAAAATGGAGATAGCTTATTGAAATCCATAACAGTAAGAGTGAAAGGCAAATATCCTATCTTCCCTGTACTGAAAATATAAATTGAACAAAGTATAAGAACATTACTCTCTTCATTTCATTTCATTTATTTATTTCAATTGTTTTACATTAGATCGTTAAATCCTTAAAATTGCAAAAGTATAGATATGGTAATTTATAAAACAATGAAGCTAGAAAATGTGAATTAAATATTGACACTAAGCTAGGCAACTGTTTTAATAATTTCAAATATTTAAAATTAAGTTAATAATATATTTACTATTTTATTCAGTTTTCAAATACATTAGCAAAACATCATAAAAATTACGTGCACAATACTGTCCTCTTATTCTAAGGGGCAAAGAATTACGCTTAAGATCATAAGCATACCGAATAATATTATTAAAGGCCACATTAAGCTTTGTTCTGGTATCAGAACAATGCAAAGAAGTAAGTTAACATCCATATGTGATTATGGGAATTATAAGGGCTTTCACAAGCATCAGTCTTGTGGAAAATGGTGTATAGGGTTTCGACAACCTTAGGCACCCGTACACCTTCCCAATAACGCTTCTGACACGGTCTTCCCACCTTAGCAATGAATTGAACAAGATACCAAGATTTTTTGTTTTTTTTTTCGACGTATTCAATTGGATGGTATCCAAGTGAAAAGGCAGGAAAATAGCTTAAATCCAGTTTATTTTTATAGACGAGACAACTAAACGTTTTGATTTGGTAGGATTCAATTTCAGACTATTTCTCTCAGCCTAATCCATGATTTTTTGAAACTCGCAATTAAGTCTAACGACACCATTCAAGTTTGCAGGAAATATAAAATTGAACGTCGTCTGCATACATATGAAGTTTTGCTTCACTAACGCATTGGAGTAAATCATTTGTATAAACTGTGAAAAGAAGTGGACCTAAAATGGATCCTTGAGGAACCCCGCTCAATATATCAAGAAATTGTGTTCTTGAATGCTCGCTCAAATATACTGTCTGTTTTCTTCCACACCGGTAGGATTGAACCAAGTTTGCAGCGTTACTGGAAAGTCGGAAATTGTTTAAAGCGTATGGTCAACCGTATCAAATGCCGTCGAAAAATCCAGCAGTGTTAAAAACGTTACCAAATCATTACTGACTGCAATTCTTATGACATCAGATACTTTTAACAACGCCTGGCGTTTTAAGTATAGGGACTTACTGCAGGAAAACGCGATGTGAGGATTTTTGAGTTGAAAACATACGTTAATACCGGAAGAATGATCTTAACAAAAAGTGGATGTATATCGTCAAAACCAGCAGATTTTGATTTAATGCTAAGAATAGCTTAAACAACATCTGTTTGTTCAATTCTCGAGAACTGAAATGAATTATCACTAATGCTACCAACAAAATGTTGTTACTGCAAAAGAAGATCTTTGAGACTTTAAAAATGTGGCTTTTAGTTCATCGGGATTTATTGCATTCAGGTCTTGAGTTTTATTCCGCCCTAAACCTAGATCTCTCAAATTTTTCCACAAGACTGACGATGGTTGATTGCTATCGAGACGCTTGAAATAATAAAACTTTTTGCTTGCTTTGTCGTTGACTTTACTTCGTTTCTTAAAAAACGAAAATCTTCATAAGACTCCGGCAATTTGAACCTTTTCCATCTTTTATACTAAATCCCGTTGGTTTATTAATCGTTGAATTACGGGAGTAAACCAACAGTTTTCTTCGTTCAGACTCTGTTCAGTGCTCAGCTCAGGGCTATAATCCTCTTCTCTTCTGAATTTCTGGCAAAAATATACTAACCGAATATATACAAAGAAGAATAAGAGAATCTCCCGATATTATTGCTTTAAATTTTGACAAGTGCGAAGATAGTCGCTACTGCTTCAGTAAACTCGTAACTTTTTGGATTACATTAAAGCTGACTAAAATACATATTAGTAAGCATTAACAATAACATAACATTAAAAAAATTAGTTAACAGAACACGTATTAAATTCTTTATAGGTCACAATTAAGAACTGACCTTTCCCGTGAAATATTTGTCAACTATATTTACCATCAAAGCTGTTATTTTTGTCATTATAAAGTTTTAAGTTATATCAACACAAAATTAAGGCTTTCATGACCAAACTACTTGTAGCTATTGAATGAAATAGCCATAAAGCACGCATGTACGTATATGGCCAATACCAAACTTCAATTAATCAATTCCTCAATACGTGTCAGTGTCTCTTACAAATGCAATAACGTGCGCGCGGAATAAACACCGTTTGTATAAAAATAACCGCTATAATACAAGCTTCCAATACCAATTAGGGGTAAGTATAGACCCTCAATGGCATGTGTGGATTTTATGTTGTCCTGGAAGGATACACTTCCTGAAATTCTCATTTATTTTGGTAGTTAATGGAAGGTTTTTCGACATATTGCATTATTCCGAAGCAAACCGTTGCCAGGATTGTAGTGTTGTCGGGTTGTACCATAAATTATTCAATATAGGTTTAAGGAACGGGAATATAACTGTAGCTCTGCAATAGCAACAACAAAATTTAAACAAAAGAATGCGTTGAACGAATATTGATCGAAATCATTTCTAAAGAGTGTGTGAATTTTGAAAAGTGTTTTTCAAAGAAATATAATTGTGTTTTAAAATAATATTTTTTTTTTTCAAATGGCTCAAGGTTGTTTTGAGATAATAATAGAGAATTAGAAAAATTGTTTTTTTATAAGTATTGAACTTGCAGATTTAAAAAGAGCAAACTTGGATATATTTTTCAAACAATTTGGATTAACAGGTAGGTATTTGAGTGAAGGAAATTAAGTGTTTCAAAAATGCAAGTTTTATTTTTTAAAGAAAACAAAAAAAAAAAATAAATCTTTTGTAGATGTTTTATTGCTCATTGTATTTTGTTGTATTCATTTGACCAAATATCGTGTACTAGATAAAAATAGTGACAAAAAAATTCTTTTTACATCAGACTTTTATGTGTAGTGACTTATGGATTCCATTTTTAATTCGTTTAAAAATTTCAGATTTGAATTCGAGTTTCAGATGTTCCTGTAAAAAGGAACATGAATGAGACTGATGTAGTTTTTTGTTAAGTCTTTTATTATTCATCTGTCTGAGAAAGAGTATATATATATGTTTCTTTAATTTAACTAGTTAAACACAGAAAAATACTTTCGTTTAAAAATAAAAAAAACAATTATAACGTTAAGACTTTAAACGGTCACAGCTTGGTTTTTGGCATGTTCTTGATACTAGCAAAATGCATACGAGTACTATAAGTGCAGAGAGAGGAAAACCTATTAAAATCGCTGATGATGAAAATCCTTACAATTGTCAGGGAATGTTTATAAAGGTTGCCTTAATGTTGATTGACAGCTTGAACCTACAAATAAACATATGCATGTATGTTGAATTAATCAATAAGCATTAGACTAAAAGGCCCTTAAAAGCGCTATACCATAATGAGATTCTCACATTTCCCGAGAGTACTATTCTACTATATTTTTCTTTGAATTATAATTGTTTACCCTTAGTGAAGTACTTTCCCCAACGCACACTGTTAACCTGTATCTATAGACGCACTCAATGGGACTAAGTAAATAGTTTATTGAATCATTTATGTAATTAGATAAAAATGAAATAATAAATCATTTTGACAGAATTCATGTCATGGTTCTTTTTTTTTAAGATTAAATTTGGTTAAAACGTTCTCCAAACACTTGTATGATTTATTCCAGTCAAAATGCTAGAATTATTATCTATAGAATAAATGAAAAAGAATAGCTTGGCTAAATTCAATTATCTAGTTGTACAACGCTAGGCTCAGCTTAACTCTAGTTCCACATCCTGTATCTGTAGTTTGACTTTGGCTAATCCATGAAAATTGAGGAATCAATAAAAAGGTAAACTCATATTAACTCGATTTCACGTTCTTATCCCCAAACTAGATCTGAATTAAACCGTAGCTTAAACATTGAACGCGTAATTTAAGCCTGAGTTCCAAATCAATCTTTAATCCGGAGGCAAACCAGAATTTTATAATTGACCCAAATTTTGAAAAATCGTTTTCAGAAAGTGGCTTTGGCAAAACAATGAAGTTGACGTTTCCCTATTCTTAATTTTCTTAAAACAAAATTGAAAGATATTCATTTAAATTTTAAAGCTTCATATTAACAAATGAATTTTAATTATTTAAATGGAGACCGATAAAGAAAATTATTCAGCCGTGCATTTTTTCGAAATAAAAGTGGCCTATGTAACATTAGCCATGTTTTTTTGGGAAAGCTATTGGCGGCTTTCCAAAAAACGCCAGCCGCCTGTTGTCTTATGTCCCAGTGCAACCTTGCAACCTTCTCAAACAATGCAGCATAAAACGATCATTCACAAAAGACCGTCGACCACTGAGTCTAAAAAAATATTTACACACAAGATACAACCAAAAAGAGAATCAAGCACGAAAATTGGTTGCATTGGCATTCGAGTCCCAACATATATACAATGTACATATATCTATAGATTCCAACACGCCAAAGTGCAACCTTGCAACCTTCTCAAACAATGTAGCATAAAACCACCATTCCCAGGCGTTGGAAAATTGGTAATTTTATTTTGCTCTGCATGCAATATCCTTGGAAATATAGTGTCTGTAGCATGATACAAGTCTTTGTCTTATATCATGTCTATTGTGAATGAAATCTTTTTGTGTCGAACATGCAATCCGCAGCCAAATTCAACATCTAATTTTTTTGGTCAGCTGGTCGTTGTATTTGTAGTGTGTGTAAAATCTTGCTTCGCTACGGATATCTAATATCCACCTAACAAAAAAAAACTCTAGTCGTACATAATTTCACATTTCATAAAGGGTAGCCTATTATTCAATCGAGCATCTCATCCATCTGCATACCAAATTTCATCCAAATCAGTTAAGTCGTTAAGGCGCGATTGCGGAACAAACATTCACATTTACATAAAGTATTAGTAGGATAGCAATATGTCAAAACATCTGTTTGACTTGATGAAATTAAATAATATTAAAGTTTAAGTGGCACTTTGAACTCAAAGAGTATATTTTGCATAGTTTGACTAAAACTCAGCTCCAAAGTACGATTTTATCGTGCATTTAATAACTAACCTTGCGAAAAATCAAAGTGTGATAAGAACTTTTTTTTAAAAGCAAATATATATGTAAATATATAGAGCTTCGAGCTATAGACAAACATATTAATCATACATTTATACTGCAGAATAAGTAAAGGAGTTTTTCCACACACAAAAATGACGTTCGTCGTGATATAAAAAAAAATTTACTGCTAAAAATAAAAACAGGGAAATCCAATTAACTTTGCTCATGATTTTTTTATTTAGTGGGGTTATAACAATCTTATTTGCTTATTTCTATAAAAAAAAGTAAAATTAGCACCACATGCATGCCTTAATTTTAAATTCACCACTCTAAAGAAAAATAGAATCCACATACGATCCACACAGATTATCTCGCTATTTTGGCAACAGTTAATGGAAAAACAACTCGTAATTAAAAATTTATGTATAAAGCATACAATCCACATGCATTCCACAAATAGTTACCAACATTTGTACCAAACCTAATCTCGGTGGGTTGTATGCAAAACTTTTATATGTATTAAAGAGTTGTCACTCCATTCCAGTTCTTTCCACATTTATTACAAGTGCAACCGTTGCATTAACTTGCATCCAGTTGTTGCATTTTCTCGTAACCTATGTTGTTGTTATTATCAGGGACAACAAATGGCAATTGCACATGGTGGCTTGTTAGGAAACTTACGTTATAATACAAAAACAAAAAAATAACTAGCGCACAGAATATTGACGGCGAGGTCAGAAAACACATTTATAATGCATAGGGTGGAAAGCTGGCAAAAAAAATTCTATAATCCAATTTTAAAGTAAACAAGGAAATTGACTGGATGAATATGAGTTAGTTGAGATACCTAGAGTTTGTAATGATAGTTACCTATCTTTTACTTCGACGACGATTAGATAGTTATTTTATGAAGTTCTTGTCCTGAATTGATGGGCACTTAGTTATTTGGATTAGTTGTGGCATTAGAAGTGCCAGCAGGACATTGTCGTCTATTTCATATTGATTTCGATATTGATGTATAGGTGAGTTATGCAGGTTTTAAATACTGTAATGAGACATTTACATGGAGGTTTATTTGTATTTACATTAGGTAGTTATCATGATTGTAATGTTTTGTTTCGATGTAAAAACAGTGATTAGACTTTTGAATGTACGCTTCCGACTTTTGGAATGATTTGTGAGTTTGATATTAATAAAAAAAGATTAAGTTTAAATTACGAAATTACATACATACATCTATTGGAGCGTTGTTAATCTGCAAGAATGGAAGGGAGTCCGAGTCCGAACGGCTAGATGAGATGCACTTTTTCGAGACAATTTTTACTATTGGAGATTTTGTCAATTCCTCGCAAAAGGCAGTACCCCGGAAAAGAAGCTGGCTATGAGCGGGATTTGATTGATATGAATAGCCGTGTTTTTTTTTGGGAAATTTATCCGTAGCGAAGCAAGATTTTACACACACTACAAATACAACAACCAGCTGCCGAAAAAAGTAGATGTTAGCCGTGTTTTTTTGGGAAAGCTATGGGCAGCTTTCCAAAAAAAACGCATAGGCAGACGCCTGTTGTCGTATGTCCCAGTGCAACCTTTCAAACTTCTGAAACAATGCAACATAAAACGATACCAAAAACCGTCGGCCAAAAAATATTTACACACAAGATACAACCAAAAAGAGGATTGAGCACGAACAATGGTTGCATTGGCATTCGAATCCCAAAAAATAAATGTGTATCTATAAATTCCAACACACCCAAATGCTACCTTGCAACCTTCTTAAACAATGTAGCATGCAATATCTATGGAAATATAGTATCTGTAGCATGATAAAAGTCTTATATCATGTCTATTGTGAATTAAATCTTCTTGTGTCGAATATGCAATCCGCAGCCAAATTCAACATCTACTTATTTCGGCAGTTGGTTGTTGTTTTTGTAGTGTGTGTAAGATCTTGCTTCGCTGCGGATAAATTTCCCAAAAACAAAACAGCTTGTTGTTGTATCTGTAGTATGTTTAAAATCTTGCTTTGCTGCTGATAAATTTCCCATATGCAATATTTGGGGTCAACTTATTCTGATCTAGCGACTATTTGCAATCTATTTGCCGAATATTTCAAATCTAATTATTCAGTTTCTAATGAACAAGATCCTGGGAGAATCCAACCATTTATTTCTATGGTTGACATTGGTCGTTTAGGAGTTAGTGCATCTGAAGTTGAATTAGAACTTTCAGGTTTAGAGTTGGATTGTCATCCTGGACCAGATGGAGTTCCTCTGATTTTCTTAAAAAAAGTGCGAATTCTCTTGGGGAACCTCTTTATTATATTTTTTAATAGGTCGTTAAAAAAAACGGTAAGTTCCTTTCTGACTGGAAAATTTCTTTTATCTTCAGCAATACCAAAGCTTTTTGAAAAAATTGTTTATGACAAATTGGCTTTCTTACTAAAAGAACATATTTCTCCATTTCAGCGTGGTTTTTTTAGCAGGTAGATCTACAACTACCAACCTTTCAATTTTCTCAAACTTCATTTTAAATAAACATGAAAAAGGTTTCCAAATTGACGTGATTTATACTGACTTCGCAAAGGCTTTTGATAGAGTCAATCATTCAATTTTAATATTCAAACTAGAAAGTTTAGGTCTTCACCCTAGTATTTTGAAATGGATCATTTCTTACCTGAAAGGACGCATACAATATGTGTCTGTTGAAGTTTCGTCAGGTGTTCCTCAAGGTTCCCATCTTGGACCATTTCTTTTTTTGATTTTTATCGATGACATGCCTGATATATTTTTAAATTCCGTTCGGCTTTTATTTTTCTCACATGAGGATTGTCTTCTTTTACAAGATGACTTTGATAGGTTAACTGAATACATCATTCAGTTAAATATAATTATACTTTAATGTTTCTAAATGTCAGTGTTTTTCTTTTCGCCGCAATTCCTCACCAGTGTGCTTTGAGTATCGAATAGATAACAATATTCTCGAACGAGTTTCTTTCAGTTAAAAAGGATCTTGTTATTGTTTTTGATTCCAAACTAAACTTCCTTAAACATATTGAATTCATGGTAGCTAAAGCTAATTCAATGTTAGGTTTTATTAAACGAAATTCAAATGGCCCTGAAATCCTTATATACCGCATATGTTAGATCTATATTGGAGTATTGTTGTGTGATTTGGAATCCGTATTATAACATACACTCGAATAGTATAGAAAGTATTCCAAGAAAATTCTCGAGATTTGCAATATCAAAGCTTAAATGGAACATTGAAATCCCTCCCTATCGTACACGATGCCAGCTAATTGGACTTCAGTCTCTTGAAAATAGAGGTAAAATCTTTTCAATTATGTTCATAAGTGATACTTTAGCTCACCACATTAAATGCCCATTTCTACTATCTTTAATTGATCTATACGCCCCATCTCGACAGCTTAGAGAACGTTGTTTTCTGCGTGAACAGGAACATAGAGTAATTAAACGAACCTATAACTCGCTGTGTCAGAGAAACAAATATAATTGCTAATATTGTGGATATTAATTTTGATGTTAGTAGGACTAAATTAAAAAAAGCTTACTTTTTATTTATATAATTTTTGTTAATTTATTTTTTTGTATTTAATTTTTTTTTATTGTTTAATTTTGCAAAGTCTATAAGATTATTTTTGTATATCTGATTGATGTTAAATAAATAAATAAATAAATTACTAACTTTATGTTGTAAAGCGCCATCACAGTAGTAATTTTTTTTGATCCATGTGGACTAAGTCACATAAATTGATGTGAATCAATAAGAACTAAGTTTTTTACTATTTGATTTCTTAGAAAACAGTGCTGCATTGGTTATATCTTTTTCAGTATTCTTTATTTTCGTCACATTATTTAATGAGAATTACTAAGAAGAAAATTAAAAAGTATTCTTCGTCAAATCTTTCTTTCTTTCAAATTTCATTTGAAAAAAAAAACTTCTCAGTCTGTATCCGCAGATTTTTGATTTCTGAAGCGACATCAGCTCAGAAATAAAAAAATTGAGTTCATGTTTAATTTATTGATTTGTAGACAGAAATACGTTTTAATATTATTATTTAATATATAAAAACTATTTTATACTGGATAAGGAGCAAGTATGTTATTATACATTTTTTTTTTAATACAAATTTATTTAGTTTTATATTTTTTTGAGTTCTTTTAAGAATTAAAATTAGTTTCTGGGAGAAATAAATTGAAGTCCATGTCAATGACATAGAAATGTAAAGATTTGAGGTTCTTTTGCTGACCCGCTCAACCAATTCAAACAGAGTTTTGTGTCGACAATACAGTTCGTGAACCTACCTAATTACGAATGCAAACGTTCCTTCCGGAATTTTAAAGGAATTTCAACATAAAATTTTAAAATATTCTTAATCGTAGTGTGTATGAACGGTAAGAATCAAGTCTCAAATTAACTCTAAAAATACAAATTTTAGTTAAAATGAAACATACAAATCGAAATTATCTGATTAATTTTGGTGTCTAAGGAATGAGAATTACGAAGAACTAGCACAAAAGGCTTGAATGTTAATTCATATATGGCTGGAAGTTTGTTTGTTATGCTTCCACTGGACTATAATAAATACAACACAGGCTACTATGTCTAATTTTTCATGAATTAGAAAGTTATTATAATTATATGTAAGACTCCATATTTTATAACCTTACTTTATAGAATGTGGAGTCTTAATTGACCAAGGTTAACCTTAGATAAGACTTTTTTTTTATAATTAACGCTCGCACAAGGGACTATTTGTTTCCCTTTTAATGTAACACACTGCGGGGGCATTAGGAAGATAGGGAGGGGAGAGATAGGAGGTGTCGATTAACATTGGTTTTGAATGTTTGCAGATCAAAATGGCAAGAGAAAATGCCGCCGGGTAAACTATTCCAAATTCGTGTTGTTCGGCTAAAAAAAGAATCTCTATATTTCACGGTACGTCAAGGGTGAAACGATGAGCATTCCTTGCGAGACGAGTATTACGGGAGAAACTTTTTTAAGGGGAGGAATGCAGCTGGTTACTTCGAGTGAACATTTCTTATAAAAGAAACGATAAAATAAGGAAAGACATGAAACATTGCGTCGTTGTTCGAGGGGGCAATTGTTTCAGCGGCGGTTCTATTTCCTATCAATCTTAACGCTCGATTTTGTATTCTATCAAGCAGGTGAAAGACCTGCCCAGAGGTGGGCGTTATACTCGAATTTAGGGCGTATAAACGCTTTATAAAAATTGTAGCCAGATCAGATGGGGAAAAGTTCTTCTTACAGCGATACAGATAACCTAAGCACTTAGCAGCATTCTTAGCGATCTCAAATATATGGTCGTTCCAACGGAGGTCGTCGTTGACACACATACCGAGTACGGAGAGCTTTTCCGTTTCTTCGATGTAAGTGCCATTCATTGCCAATGGCATTGGGGGTATGTTTAGCTTTAATGACAGAAAACAGCATTGAGTTTTCGAAGCATTAAACTTCACACGATTCCTATTATCCCATTTGACAATGCTGTATAAATCGGAGTTTAATGAGCTTGACATACGGTACCGTATCAAGAACGAATACGAAAAGCTAAGGTCATCAGCAAAACAGTTAAGTGGATTAGAAGTAACAGACAGAAGATGAAAAAAGAGTCGGAGACAGAACAGAGCCCTGGGGCACACCAGCATTTATTTTGTGGGAATTAGACTTGAATCCGTCCAATACAACGGTCCGGAAGAAAGTTCCTAATCCAACGAACAAGAGTATCATCGATCCCAAAAGACCGTATTTTCGATAAGAGAACTTCATGCCAAACTCTATCAAATGCCTTGGAGATATCAAGAGTAATAATCTTACTTTCACCAAAGCGATGTAAAGATTTGTTCCACTGTTCGGTGAGATTTGAGATATGCCATCAGATCACCAGTGGAACGGTTGCTGCGGAAGCCATACTGACGGTCATGGAGAAGCTTTCGATCTTCGAGATATTCCTTCAGCTGACGGTTAATCAGCTTTTTCATGACCTTAGAAAGAAGGGATGTTAGTGCTATGGGTCGGTAGGAGGAGGGGTAGGATGGGTCAACTTTCTTAGGGACAGACTGGACAAATGCTGTTTTCCATTTTCTAGGAAAGATTCCAGGAGAGTAGGAGCGATGGAAAAGCTTACGCAGTGGTTTTGCCAGTGTGGAAGAACACCTCTTCAGAAAAATCGGGGATATACCATCCGGGCCAGCGGATTTGTGTATATTGATTTCTTTGAGAACTCTTGCTACTGTACGAGTGCGGAAAAAAATCTGTCCCATGGAAAAATTTACATTCTCAAGAACAGGAGGGGCAACATTGCTGTGAGGCAGAGTGGAGCTGGCAGCGAAATGGGCGGCCAGCAAGTTTGTCTTCTCTGAAGAGTAAACAATTGGTTTGTTATTGTCGATAAGCGTTGGAACCGAAGATGTTGAGGAGTTTTTAATATTTTTTTTACAAATGACCAGTGGCCTTTGGGACACTGCAGAATTTTTTGCCGTCATTTTGGGTCATGCAAAAATTTAGTTCCTTAAATAACGGAGTTGCATGAGTTCCTTGCTTGTTTGGGCTTTTTCCGATTTTCCTCTGTAGGGTTGGCTTTGTAGGATCGGAAACTTACTTCTTTAAGCCTGATAGCTTCTTTACACTCAGAAGCCCTTACCTATAAAAAAAGTTCTTCTATTTTATTTCTACTTCGTCAATTAATTTCTCACAATTCCGAATAATATAATGTAATTGTACTAATTCGACTAAACGTGTATTCATAAAATGTTTTATTTAAGTTGCTATAATTTTCCTCCCCTTCCCTTTCTTTTTGATTGCGTTATGACTGTTTGTAAAAAAAAAGATAAAAGCATTAATTTAGACATCAGAATTACTTGATTATCACTTGAAAATCGGTAGGCATTAATTTTCGTTCATGTACAAGTACATACATTATGCAATTAAATTATTACGATACCATTTTCATTTAATTGGTTGTTTGGTACGAATAAATTATAAAAGTGATGGAGATAAGCATAAGAACATTAGGAATGTATAATTTATAAGAACTATAGATCATTCGTTTCGATATCACTGTACAAAATTAAAAGGTGAAGTCTTTCGAATAAAGATGTCACTGTCAACAATATACGAAATGAAATGAATATTTTAAAAACTAATGACTGTGTTGGCGATTAAAATTTAAATTCAACAGAATGTTGCGTCCAAATTGCCATGAAACCCACGTATGGTTTAGAAAATTTTATTTAAAAAAAAAAAATACATATATTAAAAAAAAAATAATTTCATGGAAAACTAGAGAGAATATAGTGAGTTTCGTCATAGGGAAACAAGATCGGCCCAACATAGATTTTTTTATATTTATTTTGAGTTTCTGCTGAAGAAAAAATTTATTTCAGAATGAGTAGCACTTCATGCGATTTACGGCTGATGCAATTCATTTACTTGCAACAACCTTACCCAACTTATTCAATTATAATTATAGTTAAAATCATCTTTGAAAATAAATATGTATTATTTGTTGTTGTAAGTTATATTCCACCCAAAAGCTCACTTGATTTGTATAAAATTCATGTAAACAACTGCAATTTCTATTTATCAAAACTAAAAAGTAATGAACATATAATTATTCTTGGAGACTTTAATCTTACAAATGTTCAATGGGTTTTTGATCCCGAAGAGCTACAACTGTTTTCATTTAATGTTAATACAGATTTTGAATGTGAATTAATTGATTCTTTTGTAAGTTATGACTTGGTTCAACTTAATTGTTTCAAAAATAATTTAAATCGTATTCTGGATCTTATTTTTGTCGATAGAGAATTAAATATATCAGTTGATGAATCACTTTATCCTATTTTTTCTAACTCTGTTCACCATTTGGCTCTCAATGTTAATTTTTCATTCTATGATTATTTTAAAAGTACAAATTGTTGTAAATTTAAGTTCAATTACACAAGAGCTAATTACTCAGACATAGCGAGTTATTTGTCGGGTATACCGTGGCACTTAAAATATAGTTCTATGAATTTAATTCAATTTTATAATTTTTTCATTGATAATCTGAAAGCGGCAATTGATATGTATGTACCAAAGGTAAAAATAAATAAAAACTCAAAGCCTCCTTGGTTTAATAAAAGGCTTTCTAACTTAAGTAATAGAAAAAACAAAGCTTACAAACGGATACGCACTTGCGAAAATAATACTGTTTTGAAACAGGTTTACGTTCGGTTAGCGCGAGAATTCGATGTTCTTAACAAATTTCTTTATACAAATTACATTTTTTCAATTGAATCGAACATAAAAACAAATGGAAAATGTTTTTGGTCATTTATTAAAAGTAAAAAAATTTCCACTGGTATTCCTAGAAGTATGAAATACCTTGGGTCAACTTATTCGGATCTTCCTAATATTTGTAATTCGTTTGCCCATTATTTTGAATCAAACTATACGAAATTTAATGTAGATCATTTAAGCAGAGCTGATTTAAATAATCTAAATTATAAGGTTGACATTGGTCAGTTAGAGATTAATTTATCAGAAATCGAAGAAGGTCTATTGAGCTTAAATAGTGATTGTAAGCTAGGTCCTGACGAAATTCCACCAATTATTTTAAAAAAATGTGCACCTGCTATATCTGTTCCCCTTTTTTACATTTTCAACACCTCTCTTGTGAGTGGTGAATTCCTTTCAGTTTGGAAAAAATCATTTTTATCTCCAATTCATAAAACTGGTCCAAAGCAGGAAGTAACCAACTATCGTCCTATTTGTAAACTATCGACTATTCCGAAACTTTTCGAGAAAATTATATGTGAAAAATTGACATTTCTTCTTAAGGAGCATATTTCACCATTTCAACATGGCTTTGTTGCAGGTAGATCCACAACCACCAATCTTTCAATTTTCTCCAATTTCATCTTAAATAAACTCGAAGAAGGGTACCAAATTGATGTTATTTATACTGATTTTGCGAAGGCTTTTGATCGAGTCAGTCATAGTATTTTGATTAATAAATTGAAACTATTTGGTTTTCACTCTAACATGTTGGAATGGTTAGAATCATATCTAAAGGGTCGTATACAGTTTGTTTGTATAGATCAGGTGCTGTCAAATCCAATTGTAGTAACCTCGGGTGTCCCCCAAGGTAGCCATCTTGGCCCCCTTCTTTTCCTAATCTTTATAAATGACATGGCTGATATCTTCTTGAACTCCAGTAAGCTTCTATTTGCAGATGATTTGAAGTTTTTCAGATGCATTAAATCTTTAAATGATTGTATTCTTTTACAAGACGATCTCCATAAGTTGGCAGAATGGTGTTCAACCAACCAATTATTCTTGAACGTGAAATGTCAATTTTTTTCTTTTTGTCGCAATTTTTCAAAATTTACATTTGATTACACAGTTGACACGTTTGTTCTTGAAAGAGTTTTGGAGAAAAAAGATCTTGGTGTAATATTTGATTCAAAACTAAGTTTTATCAAGCACATAGAATATATTGTAGCTAAATCTTGTTCAATGCTAGGGTTTATTAAACGTAATACCAAAGACTTCAAGGACCCTTTTGCCCTTAAATCTCTTTATAATGCCTATGTTAGGTCTAACTTAGAATACTGCTGCGTGATTTGGAATCCTTACTACAATATTTATTCAAACAGAATAGAAATGATCCAAAGAAAATTTACAAGGTATACAATCCAGAAATTAGGTTGGAACATCGAAATCCCGTCATACTCAACTAGATGTAAACTTCTTGGAGTTCAATCTCTCGAAAATAGAAGAAAAATGATGTCTGTAATGTTCATAAGTGATATTTTGTCACATCATATCAAATGCCCTATGCTTTTGTCATTGATTGATTTGTATGCTCCGTCGCGTCAGATAAGAGAACGTTGTCTATTCCGAGAAAAGGAACACAGAGTAAACTATGCTCGTAATGAACCAATAACTCGTTGTGTCAGAGAAACTAATCTCATTTCAAATTATATTGATTTTAATTTTCATAAATCCAGGTACATTCTAAAAAATAATTTACTTCTGTTCTTTTCAAATTGATTAATCAAATTATGTTTACACAAATGTTGTATTAAATACTTAATGTTATTTTGTTAGATGTTAAATGTTATACCTATTTATCTCCTGTTTTTTTTTAGTCTAATTGAAGATTTAATTATCTCTAATTGATGTAAATAAATAAATAAATAAATAATTTTTTTTTTCAAAAACAATTTCAGATTTTTTGCCTGGTCATTAAATTGACAATAAAATTGTCAGGCAATATCAATACTACGCAGAAATGACCTCCCTTAAAACAATATTGTGACGTTTATCTTAAATGCATGGTTGATTATGCAATATGTAAAATTTCATGGCTTTTAATTAAACATCTACTAAAATATTGACATTTAATTAGTGCTTAGATAAGACAACTGTTTAAACAATTTCGTCGTACACGTCCAGATGGTTATTTGCAGTCGTTTGAAGATGATATATAAACCAGATCATTTAGTGAGTTAAGATATAGTAAAGTATCGTTTAATAGTTATTAAACAACATGAAGTTCTTAGTAGTTTTGGCATTATTTGCAGTCTTGGCTGTAGCTGCAGCAAAACGCCCTCCAAAAATCCCTGATGAGGCAATTGAGGATAAACGTATTGGTGGAGGAAAGTCCGATGAGAGTTCCGAAGAAAGTTCTGAGGAAGATAACCAAATCGGTAGATTAGCGCCACCACAAGGACGTCGTCCACCAGGCCAAAGAAAACCTCATCATGGTCCACCACAACACCATGGTCAGCATCCAGGACAAGGTGGTCAGGGACAAGAAGAAGGAGAGGGACGTCGTCCAGGACAAGGGAAACGTCCACCTCATGGTCACAAACCCGGCCAAGGACAAAAACCAGGACAAGGCCAGCAACCCGGACAAGGACAACAACCCGGACAAGGACAACAACCCGGACAAGGACAACAACCTGGACAAGGACAACAACCCGGACAAGGACAACAACCCGGACAAGGACAGCAACCCGGACAAGGGCAACAACCGGGACAGGGACAACAGCCCGGACAAGGGCAACAACCGGGACAGGGACAACAGCCCGGAGAGGGACAGCAACCAGGCCAAGAACAGTCATCCCAGGAATAAATAAATGACACCATATAACATTTTTGAAATACTTTAATTTGCAATAATTTGATTAATTTTGAATAAAGATATTCTCAATTTAAAAATATAGCTGACTAAAGTTTCTGTATACAGTTCTAGGGCCCCGGTCTTGTTGCTAAATACAAGTTGTGCGTCTACTTTGTAAAGAACATTATGTGCTTGCGTTTTGTCTCATTGACTTATGGTGTCATCTTTGAAATTTCAGCAACATTACTCGCAAAATCAACATGTTGCAACCAAACTTAAACCTTTAGTTATCGATTATTAAGAGCTGATCGCGAC
This sequence comes from Platycheirus rosarum, assembly GCA_963971375.1. Classification (NCBI taxonomy): domain Eukaryota; kingdom Metazoa; phylum Arthropoda; class Insecta; order Diptera; family Syrphidae; genus Platycheirus; species Platycheirus rosarum. The sequence goes on along the minus strand of OZ020508.1, from coordinate 153,845,500 downwards.
GCAGACGGGAAGAACACCGGCTTCTCCAAAAGAAAAAGAGAGAGCATGAGAAGCGCGGTCTGCAGACTGTTAAACGGCGATGAAGACAAAAATCCCGCTGTCAGGCTGAATGAACCATTCAACATGGACGATGACAGACAAAAATTCCGTCCACCTGACCAAAATGAAGTGAGGATAGCAATATCTAAACCAAAAAACAACAAAGCTGCTGGACCCGACTATATAGAGGAATTAGTCTCCTGAATATCGCCTACAAGATCCTCTCTGCCTCTGTTGTCAGCACTTGGATTGGCTCCCATCAGTGTGATTTCAGACCAGGAAAGTCCACAGATCCTGGAAACTACCCAAGAATTCCAAATCGATACCCACCACCTCTTTATCGACCGCGTACAATAGCATTTATAGAGACGAGCTATACAGAGCGATATCAGGTTTTGGCATCCTCACAAAACTCGTCTGACTGTGCAGGATGACGCTGGAGAACTCTCGCTGCTCCGTCAAGGTTGGTACTGACCTCACAGAAGCTTTTGACGTCAAAAAAGGATTCCGACAAGGTGATGCGCTATTGTGCGATTTCTTCAACTTCTTACATCAAAAAATTATAAGAAACTCCCAAGTCAATTGTAATGGGACAATTTTTTTCAAGTATGTGCAATCGTTAGCATACGTTGACGACATAGACATCATTGGCAGAACTCGGCGAGCTGTCACTGGAACGTTTGCTAGCATTGAAGCTGAAGCGGCTAAGATGGGACCAGCAGTCAATGAGGTCAAAACGAAGTACCTGCTGTCCACAAAAAGGACACACAACACCGGCGGATTGGACAAAACATCAGACAGGTACAACTTTGAGGTAGTTAGGGACTTTGTGTACCTCGGATCCGCTATAAAATCTTACAACAACGTCTCGTCAGAAATAAAGCGAAGAATTACTCTTGCCAGTCGCTGTTTCTATAGGCAATTGAGTAGCAACGCCCTCTTCCGAAAGACAAAGGAGATTCTGTAAGACCTTAATAATCCTAGTCCTGCTCTAAAGCGGAGGAAGATATCCTTAGTCGTTTCGAGCGTAGGATTCTTCGGATGATTTTTGGCCCTATCTGCGTTAACGGGCTTTGGAGGAGAAGGTTCAACCAAGAACTATATGGGCTGTACAGCGACATTGACCTGGTCAGAAAAATAGGAATATCACGTTTAAGATGGCTAGGTCATGTAGAGCGAATGGACAACAATGCTTCGGCTCGCAGGATCTTCGATTCATCCCCAGAAGGTAGACGCATTCAAGGAATACATCGCCTTAGGTGGCGCGCTCAAGTGGAGCATGACCTCAACAAACTTGTAGTGCGAACCTGGAGGCAGCTAGCCAAAGACCGAGCTGGCTGGAGAGGCATGTTGTTTGAGGCCCAGGTTCGTCCCGAACTGTAGCGCCCCCCAAGTAAGTTCGGAAGTTATCGATTAAAATTATGAAAATAGCTTCGTTAACCCTTCAGAGATTTAAATACTAAAAAATGTCAAATATTTGTCAGTAAAAAAAAAAACCTTATTAAATGGCGCCCAACGTTCCAAGTTTAATTTAAAAAAAATGTTTTTGTTATTGTCATGAAAAATTAACCATCAGCACGACACTTTAAACACAAATTTTCTTGTTGATGGTCCCGAAATCTTAAAACGCCAAAACACGTTACTTGTTTCAACTATTCTGTTTTTTTTTTTTTTTTTAATTATAGAAGACATTGTACATATCCCTTTATAATCATAATTCATAAATAATTTACATTCATATATGTATGTACAAACAAGCATACAAATTCTTTGTTGTCATTTTCGTTTTAAAAAGCATATAATTTACACATAAAGACGTTTTAAACTAAATTATAAATTCTTCATTTTATAGGTCAAACAATGAGCACTGCAACGTAGGCAGCCGACATTAGCTGCCGCGCGCGCATACAATCAAGTTTTTTCTATGGAAACCTTTTAATATTAAACAAAATAAAAAAATATTCTCTGAAGGACATCCGCCAATAACCAATAATATTACCAAGGCCTACAGCCACACTCAAACAAACATACCTACACCATAAGACACTCTCACACATCATTATCCTTTAGAATATGTACTTGAACGACAGACCTAACAACCAATATGATATTTATTCAACAACCTACGCCCCGTCAAATATGGAAATCAATGTCGAGAATACTGACGGCAGCGACGATATAACTGCTGTTGCCTTAAATTCCACTGAGGACCTTACGGAGGATGTTAGCGGCAACAAAAGGAAGTTTAAGCGACACCGGAACTCGATAGATAGTAGTTATTTGTCAGTTCCGTCATCGTTGCGTAGAGGCCGGCCACGTTCGACAATAGTGCGGCGGCAGATTTCGTCCAGTCCGGCTAAGACGGGTTTGCAAAGATTTGGTAGTAGATTTCGAGCGAGACGTTCGAGTCAGGATTCAGGAATTGGAACTGCCGGATGGGGGTTGGTTGCTGGGGTGAGTAGTAGTTTTTTTGAATAAACCATTTCAATTGGATGTTGAAGGCGGGGTTGTTTTGATTGTAATGGTTTATTTTGTTGTTTAAGGGGGAAGAGTGTGGAGAATTGGCATTTATAAAATCCATCTATTTCAATATTGGTTTTGGGTGGAATAGGAGAATGTTAACTGGGGCGAGCAGCGCCCAGCAGGGTTTTCCAATTGAAATTCTTTGATTTCATTGGTTTTTGTCATTAATTTTCCAGCTTTCCATAGATTTGTATGCTCTGGGCCGTTAGGTTAGTTTTGTGAAGAAATAGATTGAATGTTCTTAGAATTTGATATTGTTTTATCCAATTTATCTGAATTCGTCTCGTTATCAATGCTTCTATTTGTTTTCTAGGAAATTCAATTTAGGGATGCCAACACAAAATACTACAAAAGCAGTGACAACATCACCAACTTCATCAATGATCTCGATCCTGATGTTCCAGCAATGTACATGTACACCAATTCAAACAATCACACAAATGGTTCCTTTGAAGCTCCCATTGGGAAAGAACACATTGATTTTTTGCATAAATCGAACTCACTTACGATAAAGCTTCCGGCATTTATGGAAGATGACAGCCAGAGAAGGTATGTTCCAACAAACACAAAACTACCTGTAAAAGTTTTCTATCATAAGCTGCGTTTATTTTTGCAGTCCCACTCTGGCTTTTGGACCAAAAGTTGATGATGAAAACATTCCCGGTACTGCCATGCAGATTGGCCTTGAATTGGAATTGGATAATATGACAGTTGATTCATCGCATTCTCGACCAATCGCATCAAATCAATCCAATATCATAGCGGACAATCATTCGTTTTACAAGCAACAATCACCAAGTGACAAGAACTCGTCTACCCTTGACAGTAGTACAAACAGTTATTTCAATAGCAGGAAAACCAGCAAGAGGAACAGCAGTGTTGAGGAAAGTGAAAGAAAACGATTAAGCAAGCAGGATAAAGAGGTGAGTTGTGGAAAGATGGCTAGAAGAGTTATTTCTCAAATAATTAACACTCCTCTAAAGGGTCTCGATCCAGAGTCATTGATGTTTCGTGATGGACGTCGTCGTATTGACATGGTACTGGCGTGGGAAGAGGAAGACGAAGGTGTGATGACAGAAGCAGAGGCAAGACGTCGTGATAACCGTCGAATTTTCATGGAAAATCTTATTAAGGAAGGGCTCGAAGTTGAGCTGGAAGATAAGAATCAGTCTTTTAACGAGAAGACATTTTTTCTAAAGATCCATCTGCCTTGGAGACTCGAAACTCGGCTGGCCGAGGTTATGAATCTTAAGTTACCTGTCAAACGATTTATTACGATAAGCGTGAAAGCATGGGTAAGTTTGTGAATTCACTTGATGTTCAAATCAAAGCTTTCACAAAATTGGAATCAATTCCAAAAAGAGCTTACATTCTGTACTTTTTGTATGGTTAAAAGTACAAAATACTGTATAATTCAAAGCCTGGTGAAAAAGTTGGAAAAGTGAAAACTGTGGGTGCTTTTGTTTAGGAGCCGATCATTTTATTTCAATTCAACGTTGTTTGCTGAAAGCTTTTCATTTTTTAGTGAAAATATGAATGGTTTTTATTTTCATAGTTTCTTTTGTGTTTTTTAAAGAGCTCAACAAAGCTTTTTTGTAAAGGTTTACATTGCATAAAGCTCATCGAAAGCTTTACTTTTCAGGGTGAGGAGAACATGATGGCTCAGAGAATTCAGGTCTTGAAAAATATTTGGGCTCGCATGACTAAAGTGATACAGCTTGAAAGCTCCGTCTTAGAAGGTGAAACAACTTATAAAGCATCAACTGCCGGTGGAAACCCTGAAGAACAGTGGGGAAACTTCTAAAAAAATTTAACAAAAAAAAACTCTTAAGTAAATAATTTTCTTTAGATTCATTGTAAAAGACCGTTGTACAACATACACGAGTGCTCAGCGAAGTCTTATGGTGATGCAAGTACTTCTTCGCACACGTTTCGACGACAGTGATCGGGTAGGAATCAGGCGATTGCTAAACGATAAGACCTACTTAGCGTGTTTTCCGCTTCATGAAGGCCGCTATGACCGGGCTCATTCAAGTGGTGTTATCTTTGATCGTCGAGTTCTGCATCAAAGCTGGGCCCATCCATCACAGTGGTATAAGAAGCAACCTCTTTGTTTAGTTCGCAAGTATTTCGGGGACAAGATTGCCCTTTATTTTTGCTGGCTTGGTTTCTATACGGAGATGTTAGTGTATCCGGCAGTGGTGGGAACTTTGTGTTTTCTCTATGGACTCGCTTCAATCGATTCCAAGGACAACATTCCCAGCAAAGAGATCTGTGATCTATCCGGGACGGGTAATTTAACCCTCTGCCCGCTATGTGATAAAGCATGCAGCTACCAAAGACTGTCCGATTCGTGCCTGTTTGCGAAGATAACTTACCTTTTTGACAATCCTGCCACAGTATTTTTTGCAATATTCATGTCCTTTTGGGGTGAGTCTTCTTTTTTTAGTTGTAAATTAAAAATGTTTAGCTTAAAAGCTATAAATCAAATTTCCACAGCAACAACTTTTCTAGAGCTATGGAAGCGCAAACAATCAGTAATCGTATGGGAATGGGACCTACACAACATTGAATCGGATGAGGAGAATCGACCAGAATTCGAAACGAGTGCAACTACGTTTCGGATGAATCCGGTCACAAGAGAAAAGGAGCCTTACATGTCGACTTCGAGTAGAGTTCTGCGATTTACAATCACCGGAAGTGCTGTAGCTTTTATGGTAATTCTCTCAAATTTTGCAAAGTTTCTTTGTTTGCTTCATTCTTATCTTAGATATGCATAGTTCTGGGAGCCGTTTTGGGAACCATCATTTACCGAATATCACTTGTCACGGTGATATATGGTGGCGGGGGATTTGCGAAAAAACATGCCAAACTTTTTACCACTGTTACCGCTGCTCTTATCAATTTGGTTGTTATTATGATTCTTACAAAGGTATTTAGTGATAAAAATGATTCGACGAAGTTTTAGATATATATTTTTTTCTTTTTATCAGATTTACCACAAGATGGCGCTAAGACTAACTCACATGGAAAATCCACGTACCCACACCGAATTCGAAGACTCGTACACTTTTAAGATATTCTTTTTCGAATTTATGAACTTTTACAGTTCGTTAATTTATATAGCATTCTTTAAGGGGAGGTTTTTTGACTATCCCGGCGATGAAATCGCTCGACGAACTGAATTTTCTCGACTTAAAAATGACATATGTGATCCGGTTGGTTGTTTATCGGAATTGTGTATACAGCTGGCGATTATTATGGTGGGAAAGCAGTGTTGGAATAATTTTATGGAATATTTATTTCCAAAATTATACAATTGGTGGCGTCAGCGGAAGCATAAGAACGAGACCAAAGATGAATCTCATTTGCATATGTCATGGGAGCAGGATTATCATATGCAGGATCCGGGACGATTGGCGTTGTTCGATGAGTACTTAGAAATGGGTAAGACATAAGGACCTTCAACTGTCAAAGCTTGCTTGTAAATTGTTTTTTTTGTTCTTTAAACAAGCTTTTCGAAAATATCTACATAGCATAGGATCCTCTAACTTTATTTTTTCAGTTCTTCAATATGGATTCGTTACACTTTTCGTAGCTGCTTTTCCGTTGGCACCACTGTTTGCGCTGCTGAACAACATAGCCGAAATACGACTTGATGCTTACAAAATGGTAACCCAAGCTCGAAGACCTCTTGCTGAGCGAATTGAAGACATCGGTGCGTGGTATGGAATTTTGCGAATCATCACGTACACCGCCGTTGTGTCCAATGCCTTTGTCATTGCCTACACAAGTGATTTCATACCACGAATGGTCTATAAATTCGTCTATTCTGAAACTAATAACCTAGCCGGATATATCGAACATTCCTTGTCAATTTTCAACACTTCAGACTACAAAGAAGAGTGGGGTGCTACAAGTAGTGAACACGATCCTGATACCTGCCATTACAGGGGCTATAGGTATAAGAACCTTACTTCTTCCTTTTACCAAGAAAAGAAAATATTTATATAATCTAGGAATGGTCCAAATGATCGAGACCCTTATGGCTTAAGTCCCCATTATTGGCACGTATTTGCAGCTCGATTGGCATTTGTGGTAGTTTTTGAAGTAAGTTTTGGCTTTTTGTGACGAAGACTTTAATTTAACGTGCATTCTTCCATCAGCATATAGTTTTTGTTGTTACTGGCGTAATGCAATTTATGATACCTGATGTGCCAGCTGAAGTAAAGACCCAAATGCAACGTGAGCAATTATTGGCGAAGGAAGCTAAATTCCAGCAAGGGTTGAAAAAAGCCCAACAAGGTGACAATCATGATCTGCTGAATATGTTCCGCGAAGTAAGTAGTCGCACTGGAACTTCATCATTAGGAGGTCGTGGAAGTTGGGCCAGGCGTTTGAGCCGTATGAGTGATGGTGTGGATGCACACGTGGATGTGGCATCTAGACCGCGAAGGTCTATGGAGTCAACTGTATGGGAAGTTTCCTGACACGAGGAGGAAGAAGATACACGTGAGGAAAGAAGTGGCATTTAGTAGCTAAATCCTAATCTATACATTCATACTACCAAACCACATACTCATTCTTCTTCTATTTTGAGCAATGCTACTCAGTTAAAATCGGTTTCTGGATAAATAACTTGTAAATACATAAATAAATATTTATTTATAGGAAAATAAATTTATACATTCTTCAAAAAAATAATGAACAATGCAATCAACACTAAAAGTACCTGCAAAAAGAATTACCATTCTTTCTTTAAATTAAATTATTTCTCATAGATGTCGCTTTAGTGTTTATTAAATTTGTATAGGCGAATTGATGGTTAAAATTTATTTAGGAGAAATTTTGTGGTATAAGTAACAAAAAGTTCTCGCTTCTCATTCGATAAATTTTTACCATGAAAATATGATTTTATTCATACAAATCTACAGGGGGCGCTTTAATATTAAGAGAGAAACTTCAAATCAATGTTTTGTCTTTTGCTGTTGCTTAGCAGTTTTCGGTTTGGCCCGAAATATGTTAACGTCCAAAACATTATAAGGATGTTCAGGTGCTGGCTGAACTGAGCGACCCCGACGAGCTTCATGATCTTCTAGTAAATGTGGTGCAAGAAGAAGAAAAAGTTGCTGGAAACCATTTTGTTTATATCAGATAAATTATTTTTAATGACACTTAAACATTATACCTCGGTCCATGAAGGTAGGCCACAACTTGAAAAGCACAACTCCCAAAAAGGCAGTCCCAAATGGGCGATAGACATTCGTAGATATTCGCTGAATGTCTCCGCTAAAAACTGCCATTTTAGTTTGTTGAGTTCAAGTAGATAAATTCTGGGATTGCTCATGCCACTTGTTTCGTAAACCAAACAAACCTGATGGAATTGTTAGAAACAGTAAACGTAGTATTTCTTTTATACCTTTGCAGCGTCATTAACACTATTGAGCTCGAATATTTTACTTTTCGGCGTTAATAACGGTCCTGAACCGGGCGCCACTGAAGAATCTTTCGACAACACCTCTGCTTGTTGATTAGTAAATAAAGGTTCGATGTTCTCCCGTAAAAGGGTTATTTGGAGAAGATGAGGGAAGTTAATGCATCCAACGCGACGAATATCATTAGCTTTAGAGAATAAATTAACATCTGCTCTGCAAACTTAGATTATAATTAATAGATCTTACGAGCATATTGATAGCTCCAATATAAAATAAATCCGTCTGTAGATAAGTAGAACTTTTTCATGTCCTCAGGAAGGTAAACACAATGTCTTTGTTCCCAATTGAGTACTTGGGCTTTTTCGCATGCTTGACGTTTTTCACAGGAGACATTGCAAATGCGAGGAACGTTTACTAGACAAATGAAAGAAATATAATGACGGTTAATGTCAAATCTCAAATAACTTACATAGCGTTTTCATGAGACCTAAAGTTAGGTTATCATAAAATGCATCTTCTGGCAATTGTTTTTGTGACATATTTTTTTATTTGCTAAAAAATAATAAATTGAATAAATTCATTACAGGTTTTTAGTTGATTTTCAGCAAAGTATTGAAAGGATTATTATTGAGTCGTTATAAACAAAGTTACTTAGTTACGGCTTTCTATGCCGCAAGTTTTAGCACATGCGCATTTTTGTGTGTATTCAAGTAAATTATTTCATTCAAGCGACTTCAAATTTAAATATGGAATTAGTGTGGAATTCCATTCTTATAAATAAATAAAATATTGGCAGCACTCACTTTGTTAGGATTTTGACATTTGTATTTGACATTTCCTTCTTTTTTCTTTTGCCTTTCTTGGGATTAGTCACAAATTGAGATAAATTTGTATTTTTATTAAATATTTGTCTCGAATTTGTATAAACTATTACAACAGAAACACCTAATTTACTTCATATTAAAAGTATAAAGTAAAAACTAATAAAAGAATACCGAAATGCAGGTAAGAACACAACAAATTCACGAAGTTTTCGCTCGCCCAACCCACATGCCCATATATGGACATCTAAATATTTTCATTCCAACAATCCACTTGATTTCTAGGATCCCAATGAAGACACCGAATGGAACGATGTACTCCGAGCCAAAGGAATCCTCCCTCCCAAACAAAAAGAAGCCGAAATCACAGAAGATCAAATTGTTTCGATGTTGGAAAATGTCATTGAAAAGCGAACAGGTGGTGAATCACAAAAGAAACTCGAAGACATGAACATGGACGAGCTGGACGAACTTGAAGACTCCGAAGATGAAAGTGTTCTAGAAGAATACCGGCGCAAACGAATAGCAGAAATGCGTGCCTTCTCGGAAAAGGCGAAATTCGGTTCGGTTAGAGAAATCTCTGGACAAGATTATATCAATGAAGTAACAAAAGCCGGCGAAGGTATTTGGGTTGTATTGCATTTGTACGCCAATGGTGTGCCATTGTGTGCATTAATACACCATCACATGCAACAGCTAGCAATGAAATTCCCACAGACCAAGTTCCTGCGCTCAATAGCCACAACCTGCATACCAAATTTCCCGGAGAAAAACTTGCCTACCGTGTTTGTCTATCATGAGGGACAAATGCGTAAGCAATTCATTGGTGCCTTGGAGCTTCGTGGTGAGAAATTGACCACAGACGAACTGGAATTCATGCTGGGACAATGCGGAGCCATTCCAACAGAAATCAAAGAAGATCCAAAACCACAGATTCGAGACAAGATGCTTAGCGATCTGGAATCGGTTGACTTCTATTGATTTTCGTCGCCAATTGGTCGGGGAAGCAACGTTTTTAGAATAAAACTATTTATTTTTGTGTTTTGTGTTCAAATAGACTTTTGTATTGAAATAAAACAAATCAAATGGTACTGCCAGTTCCAATTCAAGATGAAATCCTTTATTCGGAAAAGGGTAATTTGTTTGACTAAATGGAACAAATTTAAATTGCATACTTCTCCCTCTACCTGCTGGCTCCAAGAGAGATGTGGTCGACCTTTTCTTCTGACTCCTTCAGGTATGGTTTCGAAGGCTGTGCACTAGAGTATCGATGTACATCGGCTCTACATGGCTCAGCCATCTTAGCCGCTTGGCTCGGATATCTTGTTGGTTAGGCTTTTCTCTCGAATACCCTAAGGAAGATTTCATCTTACTAGGAAATGGACCATGCGTCTGCACCGAGATGAGTGTTTTGTATAGCGTGTTCTTGGTTCTTCTTGATAGAGCTTTATTCCTCAATTGCTTGGTTAGACCAAAGATACAGCGATTAGGATGAGTGATTCTAAATTTGGTTACTGCGCTGATGTTGGTCCCTGTGTTTATAGCATTGCCCATGTAGACAAATTCACGTTCTGACCAAGTCAGTGGTGAAATTGAACTTTTGTTGATGAAAGCATATACTTTGTCTTGTCCTCGTTTATAATCAGCTGACTGCTGATTCCATGGAAGTGAAAGCACCGATTACTGTCTCCTTAGTTCTGCATATCAATTTTTTAAAGATAGGATCTGGTGTGCTGGCCTGGGTGTTCCATACCATCTGTTCAAGCACAATGATACTGCGTCATCTTTTCGTAGCCCTTTGGCCGTGTCGAAGGTCTTGGTAGAATTTCTATCAATTTTGACGAGCATTATCCATCGTCATTCTAATGAGACATACTAGTTTAGCAGTATGTGCTTACGTGCTTACACTGTCCTAACCTACCTTTAAAACGATGGCTCTCGATGGTAGATTCTTGCGTTTTCTCTAGGATCTGGATTAATGTGAATATTTTGTCGATCGTAGATTTTCCAGGACAAGATAGGCGATGTTTAAAAGACTTATTTTTCACTATATTTAGAGCAGAGTAGTCGGGCATTCTTTCCTCCTAGCATATTTCGCAGACGAGTTGGTATATGCACCTAACCAAGTCATCTCCAGTGTGGCTAACAAGTTCCGCTTGAAGCTAATCGGCACCAGCTGCTTTCGTTTTAAATCTGGCAATTGCTACTTTGATCTACAATCATTGAGCTTAAACTAAATGGTTCTATCAGTAACGAGGGCCTTGTTATGTCCCCTCTTAATTTTGTTGTGACAACGTAACGTACTTCATTGTTCCGCCAGACATTTTTAAATGATTTTTTATTATTTTAATCAAAACAGATTTTTCGTATAGGAACCGTTATTTTGTCCCTATAAAAAAGTACATACATGTGTACGTTTTACGTGAGCCTAAGCACGTCAGAGTCTATTGTAATCACGATCACTGCCCTACGGAAGCAAGCTACTCTAGTAGCAATTTTATATACATATATGTTACGGCATGCATATTTTCCCTTATTGAGAAGCGATGCCTGTTAGCACCTAGTATCAATGTTAATTACAGCGATTATACAAAACTTCCTTACACGAAGTTGAGTTATTCTCTCAGAAACCTAATCTAACCACGACCCTATAGTTGAATGTGCTTTAACAGCTTCTTACCTCAGGCACACCGAAGGACATATTCTGCCCCGGACCATATAGGAGAAGGCATTTGGCCTAGGAATTTGAAAATTGATTCTCATCAATCACGATTTCTTTTCTGTATTGTTTTTTTTTTTTGTTTTCAAACCAACAGATGATCTTTATATCTCTTACCCTAATTTTTCTCAATAAAATTCATTAAATAAGGAGTCTCAATTCTTATCTACATATTTGTAGATCTACCTATACGATTTACCCATAACAAAATTACACATTCTAATGGATAGCACTTACCTATGATTTTGCAACGATTACCAGGGTGCAACAGAACCTCGGTCAGTCACTCGTCGTGGTCAAGTAGATATCGGTTGTTGCCCAAAAGAGATAATATTAGAACGTCGAACTCTACCTGGAGCCACAAACTTTTCTTTTGCACGTTGCACGTGCATACATGTGTACTCCGTTCATTAATTCGACTGTACATAATTAAGAAATCGGGATGTTTTATCTAGACCCTAGCAAATGATATGTTTTGCCTTCTATCAGTTAACCATCAAAAATTAATCAGATGTGCTAAGGTATATTGCATCATGGAATTCCGATAACGAACGATTAAAAATCGAATTCAACTTGTGGCCATTGACAAAATTAAGGAAACCAAGATCAGCCTAGAGATTCCTATAAAAACATTTTACAGTCTATCAGAAATCACAGAACCTTTAGTTCCGTTATAGGACAAGGTTAATCAAAATATTTTTTTTTTTAAGCAAAAATAAGAAGTTTTTGCTGTGAAGAAATGCATTTAAATTTTAAAATTGTGTTAGCAATATGTTATATCGGGGGATTATTTGCGGAAACCGATGCTGAGGTAAGTGCGAGGTTTTAAAAAATAAAACGTCATTAATAGTTCTTTTTGAAATTAGAATGAGGCAGAAAATAAGATGGCAGGCAGATGTACTTCTGATCCAGGATTACCAAAACCTCATCCAACTGATTGCAATAAATATATTATTTGTAACGATGGAAACCAGGTGGTCATTGAATGTGATAGTGGTTCTTATTATAACGATCATTTGAAGTTTTGCGTGGAAGATGTCGACGATATCTGCCCCGACTTACCGCCATTGCCATCATTAGATCCGTGTTCGTCCTTAGCCTCGGGAGCAACTTATGCCGATAAGAAAGATTGCGCAGGATATTATATGTGTGTGGGAAAAGCATCGCTTAAGGTGTTCTGTAAAAAGGGCCATTGGTATGCTAGGGAAAAGGGATGCTGTGAAAAAGATTACAAAAATGAATGCAGGGGCGGGACAACAATGCGACCAAAGACAACAAGAAGGCCAACAACTACGACCACAAAACGAACATCGACAAAGTCAACAACGAAGCGAACTACTAATTCTACTTCTACATCGACAACCAAAAAGTCTACAACACGCAAGTCAACGTCGAAGAAACCAACAACTTCCACTCATACGACACTAACACCAACAACAAAGCGAACTACTAATTCTAATTCTTCATCAACCAAAAAATCTACAACAAGCAAGCCAACGACGAAGAAATTAACAAGTTCCACCCGTACGACAATAACGCCAACAACAAAGCGAACTACTAATTCTTCCTCTTCGTCAACCAAAAAATCTACAACAAGCAAGTCAACGACTAAGAAACCAAGAAGTTCCACCCATACGACAATAACACCAACAACAAAGCGAACTACTAATTCTACTTCTTCATCAACCAAAAAATCTACAAAACCTAAGTCAAGTTCAACCACAAATTCTACATCAACAAGCACACCTAAAACTACACCATCATCAACCAAGAAACCCAGTTCAACCACAAATTCTACATCAACAAGCACACCTAAAAGCACATCATCATCAACCAAGAAATCCAGTTCAACCACAAATTCTACATCAACAAGCACACCTAAAAGCACATCATCATCAACCAAGAAACCCAGTTCAACCACAAATTCTACATCAACAAGCACACCTAAAAGCACATCATCATCAACCAAGAAATCCAGTTCAACCACTAATTCTTCTTCTACATCGACTACAACGAAATCTACTACTACACCTTCAACTACATCGATTGTTATAACATCGGAAGAACCGATTACAGATGAAACTACGACAACCAAAAAGTCAACCTCTTCAACGACACGACGCTCAAGTACTACAAAATCTACAACTAAAAAATCAACATCAACGACAAAAGGTCAAATCACAAAGAAAACCACAACCAAAATGCCTCCATGTGTGACGAAGTCAACCACCAAACGTACAAACACTACAATAAAACCAACCGGAACTACATTAACAACTTCAACTTCGATTCGTCCTACCAATTCAACTTTGAGCACCCGCAAATCAACAACAAAGAAAACAACTCCTACTTCCACTGCTGCGACTAAACGATCTACTGGTTCAAAGTCTACATCATCTACATCAACAAGCACACCTAAAAGCACATCATCATCAACCAAGAAATCCAGTTCAACCACAAATTCTACATCAACAAGCACACCTAAAAGCACATCATCATCAACCAAGAAATCCAGTTCAACCACAAATTCTACATCAACAAGCACACCTAAAAGCACATCATCATCAACCAAGAAATCCAGTTCAACCACAAATTCTACATCAACAAGCACACCTAAAAGCACATCATCATCAACCAAGAAACCCAGTTCAACCACAAATTCTACATCAACAAGCACACCTAAAAGCACATCATCATCAACCAAGAAATCCAGTTCAACCACAAATTCTACATCAACAAGCACACCTAAAAGCACATCATCATCAACCAAGAAATCCAGTTCAACCACAAATTCTACATCAACAAGCACACCTAAAAGCACATCATCATCAACCAAGAAACCCAGTTCAACCACAAATTCTACATCAACAAGCACACCTAAAAGCACATCATCAACCAAGAAATCCAGTTCAACCACAAATTCTACATCAACAAGCACACCTAAAAGCACATCATCATCAACCAAGAAATCCAGTTCAACCACAAATTCTACATCAACAAGCACACCTAAAAGCACATCATCATCAACCAAGAAATCCAGTACAACCACAAATTCTACATCAACAAGCACACCTAAAAGCACATCATCATCAACCAAGAAATCCAGTTCAACCACAAATTCTACATCAACAAGCACACCTAAAAGCACATCATCATCAACCAAGAAATCCAGTTCAACCACAAATTCTACATCAACAAGCACACCTAAAAGTACATCATCATCAACCAAGAAATCCAGTTCAACCACAAATTCTACATCAATAAGCACACCTAAAAGCACGTCATCATCAACCAAGAAATCCAGTTCAACCACAAATTCTACATCAACAAGCACACCTAAAAGCACATCATCATCCACCAAGAAACCCAGTTCAACCACAAATTCTACATCAACAAGCACACCTAAAAGCACATCATCATCAACCAAGAAACCCAGTTCAACCACAAATTCTACATCAACAAGCACACCTAAAAGCACATCATCATCAACCAAGAAATCCAGTACAACCACAAATTCTACATCAACAAGCACACCTAAAAGCACATCATCATCAACCAAGAAATCCAGTTCAACCACAAATTCTACATCAACAAGCACACCTAAAAGCACATCATCATCAACCAAGAAATCCAGTTCAACCACAAATTCTACATCAACAAGCACACCTAAAAGCACGTCATCATCAACCAAGAAATCCAGTTCAACCACAAATTCTACATCAACAAGCACACCTAAAAGCACATCATCATCCACCAAGAAACCCAGTTCAACCACAAATTCTACATCAACAAGCACACCTAAAAGCACATCATCATCAACCAAGAAACCCAGTTCAACCACAAATTCTACATCAACAAGCACACCTAAAAGCACATCATCATCAACCAAGAAACCCAGTTCAACCACTAATTCTACATCAACAAGCACACCTAAAAGCACATCATCATCAACCAAGAAACCCAGTTCAACCACAAATTCTACATCAACAAGCACACCTAAAAGCACATCATCATCAACCAAGAAATCCAGTTCAACCACTAATTCTTCTTCTACATCGACTACAACGAAATCTACTACTACACCTTCAACTACATCGGTTGTTATAACATCGGAAGAACCGATTACAGATGAGACTACGACAACCAAAAAGTCAACCTCTTCAACGACACGACGCTCAAGTACTACAAAATCTACAACGAAAAAATCAACATCAACGACAAAAGGTCAAATCACAAAGAAAACCACAACCAAAATGCCTCCATGTGTGACGAAGTCAACCACCAAACGTACAAGCACTACAATAAAACCAACCGGAACTACATTAACAACTTCAACTTCGATTCGTCCAACCAATTCAACTTTGAGCACCCGCAAATCAAAAACAAAGAAAACAACTCCTACTTCCACTGCTGCGACTAAACGATCTACTGGTTCAAAGTCTACATCATCTACATCAACAAGCACACCTAAAAGCACATCATCATCAACCAAGAAATCCAGTTCAACCACAAATTCTACATCAACAAGCACACCTAAAAGCACATCATCATCAACCAAGAAATCCAGTTCAACCACAAATTCTACATCAACAAGCACACCTAAAAGCACATCATCATCAACCAAGAAATCCAGTACAACCACAAATTCTACATCAACAAGCACACCTAAAAGCACATCATCATCAACCAAGAAATCCAGTTCAACCACAAATTCTACATCAACAAGCACACCTAAAAGCACATCATCATCAACCAAGAAATCCAGTTCAACCACAAATTCTACATCAACAAGCACACCTAAAAGTACATCATCATCAACCAAGAAATCCAGTTCAACCACAAATTCTACATCAATAAGCACACCTAAAAGCACGTCATCATCAACCAAGAAATCCAGTTCAACCACAAATTCTACATCAACAAGCACACCTAAAAGCACATCATCATCCACCAAGAAACCCAGTTCAACCACAAATTCTACATCAACAAGCACACCTAAAAGCACATCATCATCAACCAAGAAATCTAGTTCAACCACTAATTCTACATCAACAAGCACACCTAAAAGCACATCATCATCAACCAAGAAACCCAGTTCAACCACAAATTCTACATCAACAAGCACACCTAAAAGCACATCATCATCAACCAAGAAATCCAGTTCAACCACTAATTCTTCTTCTACATCGACTACAACGAAATCTACTACTACACCTTCAACTACATCGGTTGTTATAACATCGGAAGAACCGATTACAGATGAGACTACGACAACCAAAAAGTCAACCTCTTCAACGACACGACGCTCAAGTACTACAAAATCTACAACGAAAAAATCAACATCAACGACAAAAGGTCAAATCACAAAGAAAACCACAACCAAAATGCCTCCATGTGTGACGAAGTCAACCACCAAACGTACAAGCACTACAATAAAACCAACCGGAACTACATTAACAACTTCAACTTCGATTCGTCCAACCAATTCAACTTTGAGCACCCGCAAATCAACAACAAAGAAAACAACTCCTACTTCCACTGCTGCGACTAAACGATCTACTGGTTCAAAGTCTACATCATCTACATCAACAAGCACACCTAAAAGCACATCATCATCAACCAAGAAATCCAGTTCAACCACAAATTCTACATCAACAAGTACACCTAAAAGCACATCATCATCAACCAAGAAATCCAGTTCAACCACAAATTCTACATCAACAAGCACACCTAAAAGCACATCATCATCAACCAAGAAATCCAGTTCAACCACAAATTCTACATCAACAAGCACACCTAAAAGCACGTCATCATCAACCAAGAAATCCAGATCAACCACAAATTCTACATCAACAAGCACACCTAAAAGCACATCATCATCAACCAAGAAATCCAGTTCAACCACAAATTCTACATCAATAAGCACACCTAAAAGCACATCATCATCAACCAAGAAATCCAGTTCAACCACAAATTCTACATCAACAAGCACACCTAAAAGCACATCATCATCAACCAAGAAACCCAGTTCAACCACAAATTCTACATCAACAAGCACACCTAAAAGCACATCATCATCAACCAAGAAATCTAGTTCAACCACTAATTCTACATCAACAAGCACACCTAAAAGCACATCATCATCAACCAAGAAACCCAGTTCAACCACAAATTCTACATCAACAAGCACACCTAAAAGCACATCATCATCAACCAAGAAATCCAGTTCAACCACTAATTCTTCTTCTACATCGACTACAACGAAATCTACTACTACACCTTCAACTACATCGGTTGTTATAACATCGGAAGAACCGATTACAGATGAAACTACGACAACCAAAAAGTCAACCTCTTCAACGACACGACGCTCAAGTACTACAAAATCTACAACGAAAAAATCAACATCAACGACAAAAGGTCAAATCACAAAGAAAACCACAACCAAAATGCCTCCATGTGTGACGAAGTCAACCACCAAACGTACAAGCACTACAATAAAACCAACCGGAACTACATTAACAACTTCAACTTCGATTCGTCCAACCAATTCAACTTTGAGCACCCGCAAATCAACAACAAGGAAAACAACTCCTACTTCCACTGCTGCGACTAAACGATCTACTGGTTCAAAGTCTACATCATCTACATCAACAAGCACACCTAAAAGCACGTCATCATCAACCAAGAAATCCAGATCAACCACAAATTCTACATCAACAAGCACACCTAAAAGCACATCATCATCAACCAAGAAATCCAGTTCAACCACAAATTCTACATCAACAAGCACACCTAAAAGCACATCATCATCAACCAAGAAATCCAGTTCAACCACAAATTCTACATCAACAAGCACACCTAAAAGCACATCATCATCAACCAAGAAATCCAGTTCAACCACAAATTCTACATCAACAAGCACACCTAAAAGCACATCATCATCAACCAAGAAATCCAGTTCAACCACAAATTCTACATCAACAAGCACACCTAAAAGTACATCATCATCAACCAAGAAATCCAGTTCAACCACAAATTCTACATCAACAAGCACACCTAAAAGCACATCATCATCAACCAAGAAACCCAGTTCAACCACTAATTCTACATCAACAAGCACACCTAAAAGCACATCATCATCAACCAAGAAACCCAGTTCAACCACAAATTCTACATCAACAAGCACACCTAAAAGTACATCATCATCAACAAAGAAATCCAGTTCAACCACAAATTCTACATCAACAAGCACACCTAAAAGCACATCATCATCAACCAAGAAACCCAGTTCAACCACTAATTCTACATCAACAAGCACACCTAAAAGCACATCATCATCAACCAAGAAACCCAGTTCAACCACAAATACTACATCAACAACATCGCAAACAAGTCCAACCACCACAGTTTCACCAACGACCAGAAAGCCAAGTTCAACTAGAAATACAACTTTAACTACTTTGCATTCAAGCACAACGAGAAGTACACCAACAACAAAAATAACAGAATCAACTACAAACTATACATCGACAAGTTATAACCCAACTAGTACCAGTACAACCAAAAAACAAACGACTATACACCCAACTCGTCCTTACAAAACAACCCGAAAATCAAGCCCAACAACAACAAATACTACAACTCAAGTTACTTTAACATCCGAAGAGTCTATCACTGATGAAACAGAAACAACACCCATGGAAGGATGTGACAATGATTCAACTACAACAACCGAGGAGACCACTGTTACCTCTGAAGAACCAATTACTGATGGTACTTCAACAACAGAGGATGACTGCAACTCAGGAGGGATAACCAGTACAACAACTGAAGTTCCAATCGTAGATACTTGGGTACCCATCACTGGAACATGAGCTCCAACACCAACGACAGAAGGGCCAATTATTACTACATGGATACCTGTACCTGTTACATAAATTGAACTAACATAAGAGAATTACAATAACCAACTCAATAATATTTTAAATAACTGTGAAAACTCAATCGTCTAGAATAACGGTAAAACCAAATTTACAATACGAAGGCGATAGAAATTAAAATACGATTTTTTTTGTTATAAATGTTAGCCATTAGTTAAGTTTAAATTATTAAATAAATTTTTTATCAGAGCAAAGCAAATGTCTTCGTTATTATAAAGTTTGTGGTCGTTTCCTTCATTTGTTGACCCGTTTTTAAGAGTCCTCTTCTTCTTCCATAGCTTTCCCAAAACTACGGATTTAAGTCAAATTTTAGTTAAATGCTGATCCATAATTCGTTTTATTGTGATTTTTGTTACCAAAACACCAGCGAAACTAACGAACCAGTCAACAAAAAAGCCTCTTAAAAAACACTTTTCAAATATGGTATAACTCTATTCATTGTCTTAAAATACAAACATGCAAGAAATAATTCTAAAATTAATAAAATCTCGTAGAATACATTGAAGCGAACTGTGTAAAACGTTAAGAACTCCTACTCCTTTCTTTCTTAAGGTGTTTCTCACCACCAAGAAGAGTGTTCATCTTTACCTTGCTCACGCTTTTGTTTTGTTTCATTCAAAAGCTAAAATTGGGTAAAATTCGATTAAATTCCAACAAAAAAACGGTAAAAAAAATTACCTTTGTTCGAAGATTTTTAATTTTTCGTAGACGCTCAAGCCAGTTTGATGCGTAGGGATTTTTCGTCTTCATACTTTGGTAGACATGAGAGGCCAACTGAAAATAAAACTTATTTACCTTTTGAACTTAATTCAATCAAAAAACTTACATTTGCATGCAGAGCTAGTTGACGGGCTAATAACGGTGCACTTCGATCTGAAACAATCTTTGGTTCTGGGTGACATACAAATTTGGCAATTTCGTGGCGAGCTTTAACAAAAACGCGGTTCATGTTTAACTCCATGGGTTGTACTACGACGCATGCATAGTTGAATTGGCCCTAAAACAACGAAAGAGACTAACCAAAACTATGCAAAACATGGATTTTGAGACTTACTTTGATGGTATTCAAATTATACTCCTCTCCACTTTCGTTGTAAACAATGCTTACGTAGTCATTGCCAATGTGTTTCTTCTTTTCGTTGCAATTTGGATCGTTTTCATGATTCGGCATCAGAGTTGCTACATGAAAGGTTATCTAAAAAAAAAAACGATCATTAAATACCTCTTTTGTATTTTATTTCTCGTCTTACTTGGACCACATCATCCTTCCATATGTAAGTGAAATTTCCATCGGAACCATTGGTGTCCATGTTAACAAAGAGATTGTTTTCTTTGGCATCCTTGAGACTGACCAGAGTTCCGATGCTTCTCAGAAACTCTACATACCTGACGCTGCCGTAACGGTTTCTTAGAATACCAACTTCATTGTTGCATTGACCTTGGCCAACATAGAGTACCCCGAACTTGTGCGTTTCAAATGGCGGAATTAGATCTAACAGAGTTATAGTTGCCATATTGTCTGCGCCAACTTTGAGTGGAGGATCCGATGACTGCAGTTGTCCATTATGGAAAAGCTGTAGAAAAATAAAGCTTGGACTGATGCCAAGTTTTGAATTCATCGATGCTTTAGCAGCCGCTCCAAACGATGGAAGTGCTAATGGTGTTCTACTCTTTCCGTTGACTTCGCGAACAACAGAAATAGTCTTGGAGCGTCCTCGGATCATGTCCATGTTATTGTTGCCATAGTCACCCATTCCTCCACCTACATTTGAAGAGAATGAAGCCACTTTAATTGCGGCATTCTTTGCCAGAAGCCTTGGAGATAACGGTGCTGACGATTGTTTTGCATTTGTGTTTAACTTCTGAAGGTCAAGAGGAATTTTAAGATTTGTGGCTGAAGATGAACCTGTCACTGGATTAACTGACATTTGATTAGTTACATCATCAGCTGAGTGTTGTTTAGGTGGAAGGCTGGGTTCTTTACCCATTACACTGCTATCGAGTCCTTTCTTGCCAGAATCATTTTTTCCTTTGTCTTCATCTTTGAGAGAATCGGCTTGGCTTGGAGGCGTTGAGCCGGCAATTTCTTCGGGAATAGCTTCACAACTCACTCGTATATCTTTTGTATATCCACCTCCAACAATGACTTTCTTTTTGGCTGCCTCTTCCTGATCGACCTGAGTGAAGGCTGTTGGTACCGGATAATTGAAGTCTTTTCCGGTTGGCTTCCTTAAACTTGAACTCATTTCAGGACTAGAATTTACCCTTCGAACTGGATTTCGAGCTCTGCTACGGCCATCTTCGAAAGCAGCACCGTCTTCATCGGCCTCTCCGTCACTTACACTTCCCGAAGGATCCTTTCCGCGCTTAGAAGTCTTCGGGATATCAATTGGACCAGTAGCGGAATTTGCTGATGTAACTTCTTCTTGTCGTTGTAAAGCACGAACTCTAGCTACGGCGAGCTTAGCTGCGTCTAAACGGCGTGGACGTTCCTGTTCAAAAGGCTCACGGGGAGAAAGTGCAGGCATCGGTGGTGCTGGGGAAAGTAATTTTGCATCTTCCACGAAATCTAATCCAAAGACTCCACCATGCATTGTCGGTAAGAAGAGCGAAGTCAAATCACTAAGTGGTAAATCCGTTCCAAGGCAGTCATTGGCAATGGGATTCTGAATGTGCATAATCCAGGATATATTGCCAGTTGGACGTCTGATATATATTTCTGCCCAACCAGTGCACGACCTTGCACATGTCGGCTGCTGAGAAGACATTGTTCCGCTGCTTGCATGACTCAGCTGATTTAATGAGTTTCCCAGTGCGGACGAAGATTCAATGCGATTTTCGGGCTCTGGATTGGAGCCACGTCTCGAAAGCGCATCCAGAGACACAGATGAGCTGTTAGAAGTCTGCCTATGCGTCTGATGATGTGACGAAGAGGATGTCGAGGATGTTAAGTCTGTAGAAGTTCCCGACTCTGTTCCACTGCTGTATTGCAAACTAGCCTTGGTGTAACGTCGATTTAGAGGCTGAACATCGTTTACTGCATCCACTACTGCCCCAGTGGGTCCAAGAATTTCTGGCGATGTAGGTCCTCCACCAATAGAGTTCGGAGTCCCAGTTACTTCACTCTTGGCATAGGGCGAGTTGCTTTTGTTCATCAAGAGTGAACAGCGATCACACAACCCATTCGCTTTCGGTGCCGAGGGACAACCGTTAGTTGTGATTGTTACAAGATTATGTCCAACAAGCCAAGTTTGAGATGGTCCATCTTTAAGCATGCATTCAACTGCTGGCAATCTAGACAAAACTACTACATAGCTAACGTAGCTTTCAATTAATTCACTCACCTCTTGGGAAGCGTGGAACATGGCGAGAATGTATGCCTCGCAAGAAAATCTATAACGGTCTCGGCTAGCTCACCTTGAATGCTCTTCAAGTTATCACTCATGTCAAAAGCACTGTCACGATTACGACTCACTCTTTCTGTCAAACTGGTGCTTCTCTGTCGACTCGAGGAATCTTCATTGCGTATAGTGTTGTCTTTGACCGGAACATTGGCATCCGTTTGGAGACCCTAATTAGATAATGAAAACGATATTGCCAACAAAAAATCCCAGACACCTTACCGAGATTATGTACATGACAAAGTTCTTCCTCATACTCATCTTGCACTTGAGCAACCACCCAGTCATGACATGATGAGCCAGCGAAACTGTGTAATGATCGTAAGGATGAGGCTTGGTGTAACTAAGCGACACAGCAAACACATACATATAGTGTCGGGGAACAAAGTTGGCAAACAAGTCATTCGGCAGGCGACTCAGTACTAAGGAAGCAAAATAATCAGTAAGAGACATTTCAAAAGCACAAACTATTTTAACTTGAAAGAAACTCCAGAACTGGAATGGCAACACTTGCGGTGCGCGACATCTTGCTTATCTCTAAGAGAACCTCGGCTAACTGACGTGACAAGGTTTCTGGCATCTCTAGAATCATAATAGACAGCGTATTGATGCATATGTGGGCATTTGCATTCGAACGGAGCACCACTTTCACGGCTTCAATCATTCGAAGTTTCAGATCGGATGAGAGGAACTGATGATATATCACCAAGCTTGCAATGGCCGGCAAAATCAAAGCATTACACTCATCCAAAGTCGGTTTGGCCGTGTGAAAACTTCTAGGCGGAGATTTTGGATCAGGAAGGACATTACACAGGGCTGAGCCTAATGCTTCCATATCATTACCCAAGATGAGAGCTTTATTTTGAAGAATTTGTGGCAGTTCCTTAACAACCAACTGGAAAATATTATAATCTGCTCGGAGAGAAATGTGTAGACCATGTTGTGCAACAAATTACAGAATACTTACCTTTATCCTCCGCGATACATTTCACAATGATCTTGCATGCCCTACGAATCGAAATTGTTGTGAAATGGATCGCCAGGTGTTCTTGTCCAGCTGTAATGGAATGTCCACTCCCGCCATGCATTGGCAGACTAGATTCAATGCCGAGATATGGACTAAATCGTATCATCCCACTGTCATGATCAGGATAGCCAATGTGATAAGATGCATTAGCTCGTGCCTTCAGCATCCAAGTGAAGATCTTGAACGAAATTCAAAAATTATCCAAGATTCTCTTCAAAATCCATCCGAACTCCTACCTTACTCCTTACAAGACAGACATGCTCAAACACCTTCGGTTTCTGGTAATGTTGCTCAAGGTGGCTCACAAGAATGTTGTAAATCTTTATCGCATGGCTAGGTGGCAGGTGATAGAGTTTTACAATAAAAATCCGAATCAAACCATCCACAACTGTAGAAACATCCTGAATTTCTACCTCTGACTTGCACACACTCTCATCCAGCGAATACTGCTCGAAGGGTCGATTTAGGACTTTTTCCATGATATCAATCAGTTCACCACACCTCTTCGTCTCACAATGTGTGGCAAATTCAACCAGAGCCTTGGACACCACCACCCTAATCATAAGATCCGGTTCACTCGCAATATTACCAAACTGAGGAATCACCACACGTTGAAGGATTTCCTCTTCGTAACTTGCTCGACTGGCATCCATAATATGCACCAATGAATGAATTGTCTTCACTCGGATATTTGTATTAGGAATGCGATAGAATCGACAAACAAAGTCATTGAGTAAAGTCAACCATTCCGGCTTCGTCGCAGAGATCTTTTTCGATCGGTAGTCAATTAAGTTGAGCACAGATCCTTCTGGTCTGCTTTCAGAAACACGTTCGATCAGATCATAGATGAGATCCTTATTGGCTAGCAATTTGTCGGTATGCATTAGCTCTTCGATTGCGTCTATTGTTTCGTGGAAATTCTCCTGCAAAGTGAAATCCTTTCGAAGACCTTCTTTTTCTGAAAACAAATCAATGTCTTTCATCTTGAAACAAAACATACTAACAAGTCTAAGCTTACCATAGTAAATGATATTATCAGCAATTGCTGATAAGATTTCACAGATTATATCCCAAATGCGTTCGGGCAAATCTTCTCCGTATTTTGTTACGACTTTCCTAATGCTGAGGATTACTTCATAGGTGACAATAAGTTTTTTACTTTCGAGAGCCTATTTTTGAATGCTAAAGTGAAACAGTACTTTTGAGACTTTGCCCTTCTAACTTACGTGTAAAAAGCTCATCAAGACCGATGATGTTGTCGAAAACATGGGCGAGAAAACCAAAGACTGTGTTGATCCGAATATACCCATGTTGATGTGGAAGACAGCTCCACGTAAGAGACTGGGGTCATTGTAGTAGGTTTTATCGTTCAGAATGTTACACATAATCAGCAACGATGAGTAGCCCAGGTTTGTTCCCAGCAATTTTTTCATATTCTTTAATAAATATTAAAAGAAACTTATGAGAGAAAAATAAAAAGCCGAGCCTATTTCTATGTCAGGATGTCAGACGAAGAGAAGGATAAAATCATGAAATAAATTATCAATGATACTTCTTACTTACATAGAATACATGAGTCACCCTACATGCCCATGCCATCCTACTGCTGACGATCATCTTCAATAACTACCTTAATAACAGCTACTTCCCCGAAACATGGAAAACGGCAAAAGTGGTGCCCGTTCCGAAGAAAACCAACAGGACTAGTGTCGATGGATATCGGCCGATTTCGCTTTTATGCTGTGTCAGCAAAATCCTGGAGGGCCTTATCCTGAGAAAGCTTCATCATTTCTTCAGGGAAAGGGAATTCATACCGGAATGTCAGTATGGTTTCCGAGCACGAAACTCAACCATCCATCCGCTTCTTGGACTGCACTCCGACGTGACAAACGGACTCAACAAGAAAGAGACGACAGTCGCCTGTTTACTGGACATCGAAAAGGCCTTCGACACAGTTTGGATAAAAGGACTAATACTCAAACTGTCAAGTCTAGGGCTACTTCAACACTTGGTAAGATTAATCAAAAATTTTCTAATCCATAGACCCTTTTATGTACAGGTAAACAAAGAATATTCACAAAGGTCAAAGAGGTTTCGCATCACGCTGTGATAATATTAGTATCAAGCTACCAGACAACACAGTGATAAGGACAAAGACAACACCGAAATACCTTGGAGTGAATTTCACTAACCGCTTGAAATTCAACAAGCACGCTACATAAATGCTTAAGAGAGCTAACTTCTCCCTACATCTTGTCCACCCGCTTCTTAGGAGAAGAAACAGACTAAGCACTAATACTAAGCTCCTCATCTATAAACAGCTGATCCGTCCAGTTCTGACGTACGCTTGTCCTATTTGGTTCACCATATCACCAACATATATGAAGAAGATCGAAGTTTTTGAAAGGAAGATACTCCGTATTTGTACAGGCCTACACCGAAACCCCATTTCAAGGAAATATGTCCCAAACAAGAAGCTATATGAAGACAGCAAAGTGATCC
Organism: Platycheirus rosarum; assembly: GCA_963971375.1. Lineage (NCBI taxonomy): Eukaryota > Metazoa > Arthropoda > Insecta > Diptera > Syrphidae > Platycheirus > Platycheirus rosarum. The sequence goes on along the minus strand of OZ020508.1, from coordinate 153,819,090 downwards.
CAATAAATCAGTTCATGACACAGCTCTCCAAAAATATTTTGACGAACTTGGAGGACCACCCCAACTTGGAAATCCAGCAACTACTCCAGCAACAACTAGAGCCCAGTCATCACAGATGATCGATTCGAGGATATAATGAACAATGACGGAGCCCCGTTCTACGAGAGAACCAGCAGCGGACACAACAGAGGATAAGCAACACCGCATCCTAACCCCAATTTTTTAAAACCAAAGACAGTAAATTATAATTAAGAATTTCAATTAAAAGAAAATATAGCATTGTATAGAGTCAGCTGAAGTAAGTCGGGCCCCTGTTGTTGAGCCGACATGATTTAGTTTAGTTATAAGTTAGTTTAAGACCAATTGTACATAAATTCTAACGAATATAATAAAAATAATCTAATCTAATCTACATGCCCAGGTTTTGTTTAAAAAACATCAAAAGGCGATTTTTTTCAAATGTTCCATTACAGATCTCTATTGAATCAAAGCTCATTGTTGCTTCCGTTTTGTTAGTCTAACTACCTAAACGGATTATCAAATGTTTTTTTTTTCAATAAAACAACAACTCGCTAGTTTAAAATATATTTTGTTTCTTAGTTTATTTGCACTCGTCATATTCCCCCTGCAAAAGTTTTTCTAATTTAAGGTCTCTGATAGCATCGTACCCACAATTGCCCAACTTAAATCCAGCAACTCGATTACCTAGCTCCACAGCCTTCGCCAAGGTCAAATTCATTCGATCCAATCCATAGATAACAGCTGCACAAAATGTATCTCCAGCGCCCAATGCATCCACAATCTCCTTGGGAGCAAATGCCTTAATCTGATGATAAACACCTGCTTTGGTCCGGCAATATGCCCCAGTTGAACCCCAAGTACAAATCAAGCCTCGTCGATGATTCGGACTCATTTTTTCTAAGCTTTCCAAAGCCTCTTCACCACTTTTCCAGCCCATAAATATGGCTAGTTCCTTTCCCAAAAATACATAGTCAACCTGTTTGGCTAATTCGAACAGTTCTTCCTTTAATTTCTCCAGCTCAACTGAGATCTTTATTTTTTCACTATAATTGCGATTGAAATCCAGAATTCTCTGAATCATCTGCGAAGTTTCCTGCTGGTTACGACCTTCAAAATGAATCCAACTGTATTCGGACAGATTGATCTTCTTAAAGTGTTCGAATGTAAGAATCGGGAAATCTGAATTGGAATGAATTATAGTACGTGAGTCAGACTCCTGACTTAGCAGAACCGATGAAAAGGGTGGGTCTTGAGATGTTTTGGGACAATTTTCAATTAGAATTCGTCGTTTTCGACAATCACCCTGAAGAAAACCAAAAGCTGGAGATTCACTTAGCATCCCCAAGAACTCACAGTCTGCTCCAAAATTTCTCAGAATTGTGCAGTTGTTTGAGGCATTTCCACCTCGCTGCCAATAACCTTTGAGGCACCTGCGATCGGTGTCTTCTTCGGGGTATTTGCTACAAACATGAACTATATCTAGCACGCACATTCCAACGCATAGAATACGACGAGGCTTGTTGCCGCCAGTCTTAATCATCTTTAATTTTAAAGTTTTTTTTTCATAAGAATTCGATTACAATTTGGATAACGAAAATCGGCGGCAATGAATAATAAAACTAATCAATCAACGCACAACAAAATAAGCACCAACTATCGAAAAATGTAATCTTTGAATGCTAATCGAGCAAGTGTTCAATTAAAGATCTGTCAGTGTCACCAGAGTAACTACATGTGTCGCTGGTTAAGGTACACTACATACAATGGTCTGTGTGCCTGTGGGTAGTTGTTGCTTGTTGGGTAATCTAATCAGTGTTTTTGGGGTTTGTTTTGAAACTTTATTCGTTTGAGCTTTGCCATCTTGTTTATTTGTTTTGTTCTGTGTTTGCCGTTAACGGCATTATAGGGTGTGATGGAAATATTATGAATAATATCTGATCGTTACTCTTGAGTTGGAGTTTCTGGTGTTTTGGCCGCATAATTGTATATTACTGGATGGATCGGAGAATTTGGATCCGAGATTTTGCGTATTTTTAAACGATTTGCAGGATTTCTTTAATTTCGAAACAATACCGCAATACCCTGAGTGCTTTTTTATCTAGGCTTTAAAGAATAATGTAATTTTGGGGAACATTTTAGCATCTAAAGTGTTTAGAACATATTTTGCATTTGGGTCATTCGGCAAAGTAGGGGAATTACCTTTACCAGTGTTTCAAGCGTTTCAAAGTTATTCTTTGGAAGTTCTTGGAAAATTGTATTTTTTTTTTATAATTAACACGCGCACAAGGGACTATTTGTTTCCCTTTTAATGTAACACACTGCGCGGGCATTAGGAAGATAGGGAGGGGAGAGATAGGAGGTGTCGATTAACATTGGTTTTGAATGTTTGCAGATCAAAATGGCAAGAGAAAATCCCGCCGGGTAAAATATTCCAAATTCGTGTTGTTCGGCTAAAAAAAGAATCCCTACATCTTACGGTACGTCAAGGGTGAACCGATGAGCATTCCTTGCGAGGGAGGAATGCAGCTGGCTACTTCGAGTGCACATTTTTTATAAAAGAAACGATAAAGTTAGGAAAGACATGAAACATTGCGTCGTTGTTCGAGGGGGCAATTGTTTCAGCGGCAGTTCTATTTCCTATCAATATTAATGCTCGATTTTGTATTCCATCAACCAAGTGAAGCACCTGCCCAGAGGTGGGAGTTATACTCGAGTTTAGGGCGTATAAACGCTTTATAAATTGTAGCCAGATCAGATGGGGAAAAATACTTCTTACACCGATACAGAAAACCTAAGCACTTAGCAGCAAGAGTCGGGGACAGAACAGAGCCCTCGGGCACACCAGCATTTACTTTGTAAGAATTAGACTTGAATCCGTCCAATACAACTTGTATTGAACTGTCCAGAAGATAGCTTCTAATCCAACGAACAAGAGTATCATCGATCCCAAAAGCCCGCATTTTCGATAAGAGAGCTTCATGCCAAACTCTATCAAATGCCTTGGAGATTTCAAGAGCAATAATCTTACTTTCACCAAAGCGATGTAAAGATTGGTTTCACTGTTCGATGAGATATGCCATCAGATCACCAGTGGAAGCCATACTGACGGTCATGGAGAAGCTTTCGATCTTCGAAATATTCCTTAAGCTGACGGTTAATCATTGTTTCCATGATCTTAAAAAGAAGGGATGTTAGTGGTATGGGTCGGTAGGAGGAGGATGGGTCACCTTTCTTAGGGACAGGCTGGACAAATGATGTTTTCCATCTTCTAGGAAAGATTCCAGAAGAGTAGGAGCGATGGAAAAGCTTACGCAGTGGCTTTGCCAGTATGGAAGAACACCTCTTCAGAAGAATCGGGGGTATACTATCCGGGCCAGCGGATTTGTGTATATCGAGATCTTTGAGAACTCTTGCTACTGTACGAAAAAAATCTGTCCCATGGAAAAAATTACATTCTCACGTACAGGAGGGGCAACGTTGCTGTTAGGCAGCCTAGAGCTGTCAGCGAAATGGGCGGCGAGCAAGTTTGCTTCTCTGAAGAGTAAACAATTGGTTTGTTATTGTCGATGAGCGTTGTAACCGAAGATGTTGAGGAGTTTTTAATGTTTTTTACAAATGACCAAAAAAATGGAGAAATTACACTAATGGTATACTTATCAGGGTGCGAAGTAAGAAACAAGTCAAGAGTATGGGCGGCTTGCCCATTGGCACATCGATCAGTTGGGTAAGGTGATGTATCCGGGCAAAGAGCTCGACATACGTTCCTTCGGGTGTTGTCTGACCAGAATAGCGGAGCCAATTGGAATTGTGTACATTGAAATCGCCCGCAATAACGATTTCAGTGCGAGGACAAAGGGAAACAATTTTCGAGATGGAATCAGACTGCACATCAAACTTGTTACAAGTCGAATTACTGTCAAGATTTGGACTCCTGTAAATAAAACAATAATGAATTACATGCTTCCGGGCATTGAATTTGAGCCATAAGAAGTTAAAATCCGTGTTGGAACATTGCCCATATTGGGGAAGGCTCTGGCAAGCAATCATTCCTAACATAGACCACGAGACCATGATGGGAAAAGAGTAATGGCACCAAGCTATACCTATGGGCTATATATATGGGCTTACACAGATGATATCGACATCATCGGCAGAAGTCCACAAGCTGTGCTGGGCTAATTAAAAGGAAAGTAAGTACATTGTGGCTACGTCTGCAAAAATTGTTGGTCAAACTGTTTGGGTAGTTGAGCATGAATTCAGAGTAGTGCAGTCCTTTAACTACATTAAGTCAAAAGTGGCAGCCGATGATAATATGGAGGAAGAAATACGCGAACGGCTGCTAAACTCCAACAGAACCTACTATAATCTGTCGAAGCTCTTTCAATCCAAGAACTTTACCATAAACACTAAGCTGCTGCTGTACATGATTCTGGTCTTACCGGTACTCACATACGGATCCGAGACTTGGGTGCTTATAAGAGGCTTTCTAACCTCTTATCCGCGTCCGAGAGGAAAGTCTTATGGAGTTGGCCCCGTGACTTTGCGGTTAGTGCGTCGGACTGCTAAGCGAATAGCCTGGGTTCGAGTCCTGCTCATAGCCACCTTCTTTTCCAGGGTACCGCCTCTTGCGAGGAACTGACAAAATCTCAAAAAAAGTGCATCTCATGTAGCCGTTCGGACTCGGCGGTAAATTGTATATCCCTTCCATTCTCGCAGGTTAACAACACACACACCAGAATGGTTGAGAGTATAAGTCATTAGGCCTTGGTACCTTAAGGAGCCGTCGAGCCAATAAGTTTATTTATTTATTTTTTTGTGTGAGAGGCAGGACGATACTGGAGAGATACAATCATGAATTGTATAAAATCTACCTCGAAACATATGTTGTGGAAAAAATAAAGCTCCGTAGATTCCGAAGGGCTGCGCACCTAGCATAAGCCAAGAAGAACCTGTTAGGAAGGTCTTTTGCAGTTCTTTTTTATTAAAAGACAAAGTAGCAGACCTTGCTTAAGTTAGAAGAATGGCGTAGACCAGGACGCCCGAAGCCTTGGGGTGTGAAATTGGATGACGTCGGTCAGCCAGCAATCGTGATGTATCGAAAAGCTTGTTGAAAGAGCTCCTGACCGAATCCCGGTTTTTGCGCCGATGATGATGATCCATAGACGGCGAGTTGAGAAGGAAACAATTACGAGAAACTGAACGGGCGGTACAGCGACAAAGACCTAGCGAAAAGAGTAAAAGAGTAAATTGTATAGAGCAAATCGACTTCAATGCTCCGAACCGGAAAATCTGCGATGCCATGGGATGGTCGAAAAGTAGTAGAAATGTGTTTTTTTTTTATTTAACTCAGATTTGGCTTTGTTTTACAAAATTTCTTAAGAACCAGCATTGGCTTTTGCCATCAGCCTTATCTAGGGACCGAACTAGCTAAGCTTTATTAAAAGCGCCACCTAATGTAAGGTAAATGACTGCATACTGAATGAAGGAATTCGGTTCTGTTTTCGTTGATGGGCCATTTGTATATGCATTCTCTATAGTACTCCAATGGTGACATTTTTCGTCTGGTCATTTTCCTGGTTGTTCCGTCACTAACTCTAAATAGTGGAGAAGAGAACATTTACCGATATTTTACCAGTATTTAACACACTTTTGTTGTTTGTTCTTTTTCTATTTGTACACCAATTGGCGATCTCAGTGCCACTCATTGTCACATGCTTCATGATAGTACGATATGCAGTGTATATACAAAGAATGCTTCAACGACGAAAATTTGACAGTTGTACAGTAAAATCTTTTCAGTTGCGAAAATTCGAAACGATCTCCTCAGATGACTGGCCATGTAGGATCTCCATCCAGCTAGCTAATATAATATCTGGCTACCTGGTGATGGTTGATGGTTGATGGTTGAGCCCAGGTTTACCGGAGTTCTAGTCATCCAAAGTCAAGTTCCATAGAAATCTTTCCATTCACAAAAAAAAACAAGTTATCTAATAATTTGTTTTAAGCAACAAAAAAAATGTGCTTGTAGAAGAAGTTCAAGAAATTTTTAATTCAAAATTGAGATATCCTATCTCAAACAGACAATTATTGTTCTACGAATAAATCAAAAGAACAACAAATATTTTTAAGTATTAAAGAATAAATTGCTTCCTGCAATCTTGATTAATAGAAGATAATTGATTTTTGGTCACAACATCAAAGCAAATTAAACTCATTGGTAATTTTTTTTTTATTTTATTTTGCTGATAACTTTTTTGGCTAAATTCGATGATGAGCTTTTATTGTGATAATCAAAGCATGTATTGATAAAGCAAATATTTGGGAAACCGGATAGCAATAAGTTATAAATTATTATTTGTCCCATTAGCCGTTAGTTTGAGTATAGACTATCGAGAGCAGAGAACACAAGGCTAACTAGTAACGAGTATCAAATAAGAATATGGATTTACGAACTGCTACTTTATTTTTCTTCCTAATTGTTGGAATGAGTGAAATCCAAGGATTTAAAGTATGAATTATTTATTAAAGAAAGTTTAAACATGGTTCATAAAAAAAAACACATTTTTCATTTAGCTATGGCTCCCAGATTGGTCTCCAAAATTATTGAAAACTGAATCAGATTCTTGTTCGGGTCAGCCAGGAGTATATTTGCCAGTCGACGACAACTGTAATGATTTTTATCTTTGCATTAGTGAAAAATTAAAACGCTTCAGATGCCCCAATGGAATGTATTTGGATGCGAGAGCAGGATTTTGTAAAATTGATACAGAAAATAAATGCAATTTATCGCTAACAACGGAAGCGGTTAATTTAGCAACAGAATCTGTTGCAACAACAACAGAAACGCAAATTTGTTCATCAGATTCGAATGGACGTTTCGTTGCGGGAGAAAAATGTAATTTGTTTTACTTGTGCTCGGACGGCCAAGCTGTTCCATTAAAATGTCCAAACGGGCAGATGTTTTCGGACAAATTGGGTTATTGTATTGTTGATACAACTGGTGTATGTGGTAATTCAACATCGACAACAAGCACTACTGAAGGGTTAACGGAATCGACAGAAACATCGACTGAGACAACATCGGAGCAAGTGACGGAAACTAGTACAACAGAAGATTTAAGTTCTACGGAGGAACCAATCACAGTGACCGAAATATCAACTACAACAGAAAGTGAGGAACCGTCTACATCAGAAGAAACATATAGTTCAGTTAAACCATCAAGTTCTGAGGCACCATCTACTTCAGAAGGACCGTCTACTTCAGAGGAACTATCTACTACGGAGGAACCATCTACTTCAGAAGAACCGTCTGCTTCAGAGGAACCATCTACTACAGAACAACCGTCTACTTCAGTAAAACCATCAAGTTCAGAGGTACCAACAACTTCAGAGGAACCATCCACTTCTGAGAAACCTTCTTCTCCAACGACATCAACTTCAGACAAACCCACAACACCATCAGCTTCGGAGGCACCAATAACTTCAGAGGAACCATCCACTTCTGAGAAACCTTCTTCTCCAACGACATCAACTTCAGATAAACCTACAACACCATCAACTTCGGAGGCACCAATAACTTCAGAGAAACCATCAACTTCAGAAGAACAATCTACATCTGAGAAAACTTCAACTTCAGAGGCACAATCAACCTCAGAGGCACCATCAACAACACAAGAACCATCCACATCTGGTGCACCATCAACTTCAGAAAAACCATCAACAGAGGTACCATCAACAACAGACGCAGACGCACCTCAAACTACACTGGGTGATTTAGAAACCACAACAGAATCAGCAAGCACAAATGAACCATTTACATCGCCAAGCACAGCAAATCCAGAAACGACCAGCACATCAATTTCCACCAACGCGCCTTCAATTCCAACGGAAAAACCAGAAACCACATCAACAAATCCCACCACCAAAGAACCCGAAACAACAATAGAACCTGACAATGTCTGCCAAGGCGTTACCATCGGAGCTGTTCCACACGCCGATTGCGATAAGTACCATTTCTGCAATCAAGAAGTTGCAACTGTTCAAGTTTGTCCCGAAGGAGATTATTTCGACAAGGAAGCCAACGAATGCAAAAAAGACGTAGATGGTGTTTGCTTAAGTCGTTGTACAAATTCCGAGACAGGAACACGTTTTGCCAACGAGGATAACTGTGCCAGCTACTATGAATGTCGAACTGGTGATGAATACTTGGAATCATGTTCAGTTGGAGAGTATTTCAACAGCAAAACAATGAAGTGTGATGAAGATGTAGAAAGAACATGTATTGCAACACTGAAGAACCCATGTCAAAACGAAGAGAATGGCACAATGATGGTTGGTGATAATTGTGCATCATACTATCTATGCAACAACAAATCGACTGAAGTTAAGGAATGTCTGAATGGATATCGATTTGACGAGAAAGATTTGAAGTGTGTGGAAGATGTGGATGGAAAATGTCCAAAAACACAATCCACAACGGTTGCCTAAGTTTTAAAATTAAATACAAAAAAAATTTACATACCTTCCATGATGTTTGACAATAAGGAATATGATTAACGGTCCGACACAAAGTCATAACACATAAAGCCAATGTTTCATTAGGAAAGATTGTATAGCACATAACCAGTTCCAGAATATTTAAACATTGTAGTCCAATAGCATCGTCTGAGACGGTACAGCTTAACTGACATGCGTTTCTGTAAGTAAGCTTCAATATTAAAAACATTTTTTTTTTTAAATAAACTGATTTTTGACTTACTGCACAATTCCGACCACAATTTCATTGTCTAGATGAGCAGCATTGAATTTTATTAGATTTACCAGCATGTCCAAATACTGGCAGAGGAGGAGCCCATTGGCGATTTGGGGTAGCCATTGGAGCATGAATTTTCCAATCTAAAATAAAAATAAATACTTTTTTCTTTAGATTTCTATCATGATTTCAATATCTTGGAATGTGTATAGACTAATCAATATCCACTCAATGTTGACCACGATTATGATAGCTTTGTAGACAAAGTACAGATACGCCTGGACTTGGATGATTTTCTATCAGCAAAGCCGATTAGTTCATAGTAAAAGCAGAATTCTCATTCAGACGATAATTTTTTTTTTTTTTTTTTTATTTATAATTTGATATAACAAACTAGGTGAGGCAATTCAAGCTCTCTAGGTATGCTTTTATGGACACTATCTGAAATCTTCAATTTGATTAACTTTTGAATAAATAAGGTCGACTCGTGATTGGATTTAGGGATTCAAGGTCAGGAATCAGCTCGGAGTCTTTTGCAGTTCTTTTTATGGTAGAAGGAAACGTGCAGACCTGGCTAACGTTTAAAGAATACCGTAGACCAGGACACCGGAAGCCTTGGGGTGCACAACTGGATGGCGACAGCCAGCAATTCCGATGGTATGGAAGAACTTGTTGAACGAGACCAGAACCAGATCGCGGTTGTTCCGCCGATTATGATGATGATGATGATAATAATGAAGGTTAACTCCGATTGAATTTGATGAAATGCCTAAGGAAATCATCGTTCCATTGGGGCACAAAAGTCAGAGATTTGGGAATCTGTTTTTGAATAATTGCTGTGTTAACATGGGCGAAGCAGTCCACCTACTCAACTTACTTAAGTTCTTACCCCTATTTAGTCTGTGGGGGACCCCCTAACAGGACATAGGGCTTGCGACTACGCGCCATTGTGTGCGATTTTCGGAAATGTATTTCAGCTTCTCTTCTTCCTTCTTCCTAAAGTTGCAATGCAGTCGCAGCCTTTGGGAAAGGTATATCTAATCCACTGCCACTTTCGCTGTCGTATAATAGAGTGGAAAAATTCCTGACCCGTTCTCCGTGGAGATCGATATTTGATTGGACCAGAAAATCCTAAGATGTTTTGAAGACTTCTATTAACGATTGGTTGTAGCTTCCTCGTCAAAGGTGATGCATCCATATAGCAGTAGGGATTCTACTTTGGAGCAAAACAGTCGTAGGTTGGTCTTTAATCTCAGAGTGAGGAATAACTAACAATCGAATGAAGCGTTTTCGGGGAAACCTTCGGAGCTCTCTATATGAGTGGATGTACGAATTCGCTCGATGTCGTTGGCGCTGCTAATAAAGCTCTCTGCGGGCATGCCATCAAGTTCTACCGCTTTGTAGGTTTTCAGTGCTTTGATAGTGGTACAAATCTCATCTCTACTGGAGAGTACGGTGCAAATTCGGGAGTTTGTTGCTTCAGCCAGACGAAGCAACACTACAGTGCTTTTCGATGGAGTTGGGTTCTGAACTGCTGATTGTTCCCATTCCCTAAGAAAAGTTGGTTCTTCGATTGTTGGCGTGTTGCGGATTTTTCGTCGTTAAACTTGGTATTTGAGCACTCAGATGATTCTATTGCATCTCCGTTGTCTTGTTTGCAAACATGGTGCCACCAATCACAAGGCTGTTAGCGTTGCAGAAATCAATGAACCTCTTACCATTGTCATTGCAACTGCTGAAGCCATGGTTATTCATCATGCCTAGCCCATCATCAACAATAAACACCAACCAAATCTTACCTTCTCCTCGAAATGAGTGATGTCCTTGCCGTTTTCGGTCAATGCGACAAGCAATTCGAGACGATGTTTCAAATCTTCGGGTACTTCATGGTTCTGCAGTGAAATAAGAGTCATCTAATAAAATATTACAAAAAAAAAAAAATACCAACTCACTTGAATAACAAGAAAGAAATGTTCGCGCATCAGAGTGAGCTTGCGGTACTGAGTTTGAATGAGAATCTTGTAGAAAGTCAAAGTTGTCTGGCGATGTTCTGTTGACTTATTGTCCACAATCAGATCCTTGGTGAGATCCCACAATTTGGTCACAGATGACTAAAAGAAACGAAACTCAAGAAAACCAGTTTCCTTTTAAAAACATATGTAATTGACTTACCTCGTCCAAATTCTCTGAACGCAAATCTTCACCCAATTCCTTTAGAGTTTTACATCTTTGAGCGACAGGAGTCTCAGGACGTAATTCAGACTCTAGAGCTGGTCTCAAGTCACGTTCATCTCTTGTATTTCCTAAAGAAAATAGAGAATTTTGTAACAAATATCAATTAAAACTGATTGTTGGATTTGATTACCACCGGTACTTCGGCCAACGGAACGAAAAAATTGACGAACTTTATTGAGACGATTGTCTTTGTCTTTTGAACTCATGATACGGTATGTCCGTCAAGGGTTTTTTTTTTTGCTTAAAACAATTCAAATTGGAAAAATATACTTTTAATTATTTCTCATCTGAGAAAAACAAAAGGATATTAGCCAACCAGACTTTTTACAGTTGTGAAATGTCAGATTTTTTTTTGTTTGGCAGCTGATATGGGAAATTAGAACAAAAATTTCCTAACGAGGAGGGAAATTCCTAGGGCATGATGACACTTAAATGTTTTTGAGGCAAAAGTTTGCTTATTTTTTTAACAAAAACAATGTACAGAATTTTTTATAATAGCATTGATTTTTTGACAGTTAAGTTTTGAGAGAAAACGGGAATCTAAAAAAATTAATCTGGTGTGATCTAATAAGCACTGAATGATAAGTTCTGTCAGGTAGGCGCAATGCACAGTACACATAGCTTAGATAATATATTGCGCAGGTTGTCAAAATCTGATCTGTCATTATGAACAAAACTACACACCTCACGTTTGTTTTATATTTTTCTTATTTTCTTATTTATCAAAAAGCTTTTTTTATAAATTAATTACTTCAAATATTTTAAAATAAAGCCGCAAGATTTATTTTTCAGAAGAAATAAACAAGCGGCCGCCATTTTACTTTGAATTTGACAGATGCGCAGAAGATTGCAAAAATAAAACCTAAACAAGGTAATCTTGGATATGTGTACTGTGGGCCCAATGCACATGGAGCAACTTGAAAAAAACTCAGTGCTAGTGCAGAGAAGCTTGAGGGGTTAGAAAATAGTTGGCTTAATAGCCTCTGAGATCACATGCTCGAGAGTTGTTGTTTATAGTAAGGGGATACAGGAGAAGACCCTGCATCTGCACCTACATCAACACTTGCATCATTTGACGTATACCTACTGCAGTCCTCGTTTTTAACAATATTGTAACGAGCGCAAGAAGCTTTGATGACTGCTGTCACGATCTCAGTATTTCGGATGCGGATAGAGCCATACAAAACAGCAATCTTTTGGCACGCCGTCCCAAAAGTTTCTCATAATTTTTGTTTTCAAGGTTTGGATGAACCCAAAACCTGATTTTGTATTAGGTATAGACGCTTTAATAACAAATTAAAAAAATCAAATCTGGCAGTAACATCAAAAGTCTAGTTCTTCAAATATAGACGACCAAAGAATTGATTTCCTCTTAGTGTAAAACTAGCATTATCTTTTAAGTGTGAAACTAAAAATTCTCTGAGCGAATTTACTCTCACAAAACGCCATTTTGAATTTAAAACTACACACAAACACTAACTAAATCCCATAGAAAAAAGAAACAAGAACGACAACTGGGGGAATAATTCCCTCTTCGTCAACAAACTGAAAAATACGCGTTCAGCGACATTACCGTTCGCTGTACATTTCTTATAGGACTACTAATACGTTTACATTTATGTGGGCACGAAACATATGGCTGGTTGGCTGCTTCTCACATGAATCCCACACGTATTCACATAAACAAAATAAAGTTATAGGGTTGGAAGGGCATGGTCGGTACGAGTCACAGTTCTTTTTTCTTTTTTCTATGCTAAATCCAATAACAACAAAATTCCCTTAAGTTCTCAAACTTTCAGATCTGATTTTAACTAGTGCAAGTTTTTTTAAGTTTATAATTAAGGATAACTTAGTGCAGTACCAAACGTTTTAAGAAGTGTGAAGTTAATGGGTTAAGAATAGGTTGTCTATAATTTGGCGCCAATATTTTTAAAACTTATAAAAAAAATATTTAAAATTTCAGAATCAGGTGTAAATTAATAAAATCTGAAAACTGCATAGTCCCCTTTTATACACATAGGCCTATGCCGCAGCGTGACTTAGTATTTAGGCGAAGGAATTGAGAAATGTAGTGGGGATCACAATCACGCAGGGACCAAGAATTTGTTGCGATTCTCTCGTTCTCGTTTGTTATTTTCATTGCTTACTTTATTATTATCTCCCTCAGTTTGTGGTCCGATGTATGTTTTGCTATAAGTAAGAGCGAGAGCGTTGAATTAAACAAAGGTAAGGACAAAGTAACGTTTGTCACACACTGCGCATGACGCTTATTCAACGTGTAAAGGCTACAGGCGTGCCCAAAAGGGAATTAATGAAGAATCGGCGTCATATGATTATGTGTATAAAAGAAGACATCAAAGAATCAAATAAAAAAAAAAGGATTTTATCAAAACCGGTCCTACAATTTTTTTAAATACTTTTCTTTTTATTCCTTATTATTTAAGGCGTGTGATAGCATACCTCATATTTAATAAAAACCGTTAGGTATTGTTATTTTGATATTTTTTTAAAGTTCAAATTGTTTTATTTTCAACGTAAATGTTACTTTTTTCTGTCAAAGATCTTGCTATCCAATGCAACTATGCACATAAGAGCAAGTACGTGCGACCCAGTCGTGCCCATTTTTTAGCTAATTATATAATTTCAGTACCTGCCATTTTCGTAAGCAGGTTTTGTTTATATCGGTAAATTTTAATTTTCGTCATTTATTCGAATGTGAACTACTAATAAGTTTAAGAACTGGCATCACTTAAATTATAACATCAAGAAATTTTATTTTTCTCAGGTTTTCAACCTGTTTAAAAAAAATTGTTTTGCAAGAAGCGCAGCAAGCAGCTGAGTGCGTCCGCCATCATCCATCAAAATCAAAACCGTTGAGAGGAAAATCGAATATATAATTGTAAATTATTATCATTAAAAACAGGTTTAATTATTACAAAATACATTATTTCAAGCAAAATACAATTATTTCATTTTATTATGCATAGAATACAATTTATTTAGAACTCGGGAAAGTGCAAACTCGAGCGATTGCAGGAAAAAATCATCCGCCATTCGGTTTTTTATATTTCTTGTGTTCTTTGTGCAAATGTCAGTGAAATAATCCCGTTGGAACAAAAGCCGATTTTTATTTTTAATTAAAAAAAAAAATCGTTCATTTTTTAATAGAAAGGCGGGTGGGATATTTTTAATTCTTTTTTTTTTTTTTTTGAATCACTAGATGCGTCTCGTGATAAATAAGACCACACAAATACAACGCCTAGTCCAATTGTTTTTGCAAACAACGAAATTGACTGCGAGTGGTTTTCACTGCAATTTCACTATTAATTTTTCCAATTTAGTGATTTAGTCATCTTCATCTTCGACTTTGGCATTTTTGTAGCCACAAAACATCGTTCATCTATCACCCAGATGAAAAGCTGGCTGCCCTTGTACCACTTCTGCCTCAGTCGTTTTAAAGATTTCGCCATTTCCAGGGATTTAATGCCGCATATCAATTCACGTGGCCAATTTGAAAAAAATTGGTACGGCTTTTTGTTGCAAATTCGTCTATTGTTTGTTGTACAAACAGCAATATTGTGTGTTGCAAGTACTTGAGCTGTTGCGGCCAATTAGCACTCGCGCTTGATCAAACAAGCGTGTCTGCTCGCAATCTATTTGTATATCAAATGTTGCAAGTGAATTTAATTTATTAACAAGAGTCCATCAGAATTGAACTGATGGTCATGAATCCAGAAAATATCTGCCCATCTTTGATTGATTACAACAAAGACTTCTATTGCTCCCAACCTTAACGTTGTTGTTTTTTTTTATTTTTCCACAGATTGTCGGTCGGATCATCTGGTAGTCAACATCTCGTGAGTAATTTTCACATTAAATTCGTCACAGAAGTGTACAAACAAAAATCACAGAACAATGAGTTCATCTGAGGAAGCACCAGCATCCCAAGAGCCACAGGTGAGTTTATTATCTATTTTTAATTTTTATATTTATTTGTTTATCAAATGATTTGCTTGGCAGTCTGTCAGAAGTAACTCATTGTCATCACTTATTTGAGTGTTGTGCCTGCTCTTTGAATCTTTAGTTGTCTTATCCTGAGATCGAGATTAGTGCCCAATGGCCTTAGGCTAAAAGTTATACTCCTTTTTATCCCATAGGTGGCTGGTGTTGTTAACTGAGCTTACCTTAAGTGGGGTTGCATTTTGGACGGACCTGTCTCTTAACCAAAAACCTTCTCCCTAGATAGCCGCCTCCAGTTTTGAACGTGGAGTTTGTCGAGCGCCACCTAAGTCTTTTTTCTAATGGAGTCTCTGTGGATAAAGTTCTTAAATGCTTCAAATTTAATGCTGCCGTTGGCAATGTTCAGGACGATGAAGTTGGTTGTCTTCTTGATGACTGCATATACTTGGTTTTGCCCTCATCATTATCGTCATCGATCCAACAACGGGATCCGGTCTAGATCTCATCCAATAAGTTCTTACATTATCATCATCATCGGCTCAACAAGCTGGATCCGATCCGGGCCACTTTCAACAAGTTCTTCCATACATCCCCATTGCTGGCCGACGGCATCCAATTGCACACCGCAAGGCTTCTGGCATCCTGGTCTACGCCATCCTGGTCTACACCGTCCTTTCAACGCAAGCAAGGTCTGCCACGTTGTCTTCTACAATAACAAGAACTGCAAAAGGCTTTTCGATGTGGTTCCTCTTCTTTTTTTTACCAGGTCAATGTCGCTGTACAGCTCGTATAGTTCTTGGTTGAACCTTCTCCTCCAATGCCCGTTAACGGAAATAGGGCCAAAAATCCGCCGAAGAATCTTACGCTCGAAACGACTAAGGATATCTTCATCCGCTTTAAATAGAGTCCATGCCTCGCCATAGAGCAGGACTGGGATGATTAGGGACTTTACAGTCTCCTTTGTCTTTTGAGAGAGGGCTTTGCTACTCAATTGCCTTCCTAGCCCATAAAAACAGCGATTGGCAAGAGTAATTCTTCGCTTTATTCCTGACGAGATGTTGTTGTCAGATGTTATAGCGGATCCGAGGTACACAAAGTCCTTAACTACCTCAAAGCTGTACATGTCTATTGTGATGTTTTGTCCAATCCGCCGGTGTTGTGCATCCATTTTTGTGGACAGCAGGTACTTCGTCTTGGCCTCATTGGCTGCTTGCCCATCTTAGCCGCTTCAGCTTCAATGCTAGCAAACGTTCCAGTGACAGCTCGCCGAGTTCTGCCAATAATGTCTATGTCGTCAGCGTATGCTAGCAATTGCAGACTTGACAAAAATTGTCCCACTACAATTGACTTGCGAATTTCTAGTATTAAGTTGAAGAAATCGCACGATAGCGCATCACCTTGTCGGAATCCTTTTTTGACGTCAAAAGCTTCTGTGAGGTCAGTACCAACCTCGACGGAGCAGCGAGAGTTCTCCATCGTCATCCTGCACAGTCGGACGAGTTTTGTGGGCCTTAAAATCGATAAAGAGGTAGTGGGTATCGATTTGGAATTCTTGGGTAGTTTCCAGGATCTGCCGTAGCGTGCACATTTGATCGATTGCGGACTTTCCTGGTCTGAAACCACACTTGTAGGGGCCTATCAGGTTGCAGACGAAAGGTTTCAGGCGTTCAAATAGTACGGCCAAGAGGATCTTGTAGGCGATATTCAGGAGATTTATTCCTCTATAGTTGCAGCACCAAGTCATCTCCGACCGCTTTAAAAAGTTCGGCGGGTAGTCCGTCGGGTCCAGCAGCTTTGTTGTTTTTTTAGTTTAGATATTGCTATCCTTACTTCATTTTGGTCAGGTGGACGGAAGTTTTGTCTGTCATCATCCATGTTGAATGGTTCCTTCTGCCTGACAGCGGGATTTTGGTCTTCATCGCCGTTTAATAGTCTGCAGAAATTGTCCTTCCATGTACTCAGCACCGACTGTGACTCTACTACGAGGTTTCCATTCCTATCTCTACAGGCTTCTGTGTGGTTTTTTTTTCCTTGGCACGTTCGTTTTACCTGTTGGTAAACTTCGGCACGTTGTTCCTGGAGTAGCATCTCTCAATATCTTCGATCGCGGGCTTCTAATGCTCTCTCTTTTTCTTTTGGAAAAGCCGGTGTTCTTCCCGTCTATTTTCTGCTCGTAAAGCTCGCGAGCAGCGCCGCTTTATATGCCTCTTGTTTGGCTGCATTCGTCATCGAACCAGAGGTTTCGTGGTGGGGGTCTGATGAAACCTATCCCATCAGTTGCGGCATCTCTGATGGCTTGTTGGCATTGTTGCCACTGGTCTTTGGCACTTGATGCTGGCGGTAATGGATACCTTGAGAGGTTACGGGATATTCGATCGGCATAGGTTCTGGCGGTTTCTTGCGATTGCAGCTTTCCGACGTTATACTTCCTCACAGTTGTTGTGGTGTTTTGGTTATTCGCATTCTTACCTTTGCTGCAACAAGGTAGTGATCCGAATCGATGTTAGCTGCTCGGAAGGTGCGAACATCCAAGATACTGGAGGCGTGTCTTGCATCGATCGCAACGTGATCAATCTGGTTGACGGTTCTTTTATCTGGGTGTCTCCAAGTCCGAGATAAATGTATATCGAGATGAGGAAACCGTGTGCTTGCAATGGTGACGTTTTGCCTAAGCCTACCGCTTATGACGAATCCGCACCCAAATAAACCCTGTGGTCTTCTTGCACAATCACCGTAGTACACGTCACAGTTTTTCATCCTCTTTTTGCCCGGCCCATCCCATCGCACTTCCTCCGCTAGTTGTTTGGCTGCACGCGATCTGTTAAGAGATCTAACATTCCACGTGCAGATCCGAAAGTCGTTGTCCTTAATTCGTTTTTCTGGGTCGTTAACAGTTAATCCGTCCTTTTCCGAGGCTATTGGTCGCTTCGCAACTTTTTCTTTCTTCCATGGCAGGGTCGTTAACCCCACGCACAACCCCCAACCTGGAGGGCCAGGTCCTTTGTTGGATTCCTTGGACAAAAGGAACCGGAGAATCCGGAGTCAGTAACCCGCTTCGGGGATATGAGCGCTGCCGTTGGAGCTCATCGGCCACCATCTCTATTTCAATACCCTGACTTGCATTGAATTGTACCAATGACCTTATCTCCAAATACGTCGAATGCATCTCTGTTTCGTTGACTGTTGACGCCACCGTTGGTGCAATTGGTTGGGCTCATCCGCCGTACGTTCTCTTTCAAAAGTGCTCGTGCAAGACTTCTGCGAATCGATCAGAACAATCATTAAAGCAGAGCATTATAAGTTAAGCAGGAATGTGCGGATGGACACCGCGGGGTGGTAAAATAAGCACAATTGATGTGTACGAGATAGTTGCAGCAACTGTGCATCACCTTGTACGGGAGAAGCTTAGTAATGTTTCTGGATTTGAAAAGCCTCGACAGACTATAGTGGCTTCTGTTGGATTTTGGCACCCTCCCGCATATTTCTTCTGCCATAGTATTATTGGCTGCTACTTTTAACCCATGGCAGTGAAAGCACTGCACAACTTCAAATTCATGCTCCACTAAACTTAGATGGACCAACACTTCTCTGAGGTTTTGTGCCACCAGCTTGTACTGGATGAAGGAGTCTTGTACAGCTTGTTGACTTCCGCCGATAATGTCGATGGCGTCTGCGTTAGCCAAATATCTGGCTGGTTTTGGTGACGATGGTCCCTCTTGTTGATGTGCCAAAGTCAAGGATTGCTCTCTCCAACGCTAGGTTAAAAGGGATGCAAGCCAGCCCATATCCTTGTCGGAGTCCATTAAAGATGTTGATTGGTCCGGACAACAAACTTGGCTTGTAATGTTGGTAATGGTCGGCCTACATAGCTGTGTCAATTTATTTGGGATGCCGAGTTGCCTAATGGCCTTATAAAGTTCTACCCTGGATATGCTATGTTGGAATGTAAAATTCCAAACTTTTTTGAATCCTCTACCTAAAGTTTTTCGCGTCGGGGCTATACGTTTTTGTAGGACCGGAGACTATCTTATAAAATGTACTCATCAATGTTAAACCCATATAATTGTTTTTTTTTTTTTTTTTATTAATTTTTTTCATTGACTTATAACTAACTTAAATAAATACTAAAACTATCTGACTGCATTTTTGCCAGTCTTCTAGCAGTTCTTCGTGTTCCCATTGCACGTGTACTATAATTTCATGAATAGCTTGATGTAGTGTTGTCCCTCCATGTATAATCAGCTCGGCAGGTTTTCAATCAGCTCTCGAGGCGTTATTTTTTCTGATCCGATTAATCGCCTCCCAGTGCTTGGAGGCTACTGCATGAGGTCATCCTCTTGAAATGATGTAGTCTCCATTTCTTGCGTGAGCTGACTGTTCAGCAATTAATTAAAGTACACTTCCGATCGCTCCATAATGTCTTCAAGATTGGTGATCAGTTTTCCCTATGTTCTTACAGTATGTGGATGTGTGCGACATGTTTCTTACGCGTCTGGTTCGGAGCTCAGTCTATTTTGCTTTCCATTTCACAGACAATATTTTTCTCCACTCTGACTTTTTTGTCTGTGAAGTCTTCTCCTCTATGCAGTAAAAATGACTTTGTTCTTAAGGCGTGACCATTGTTGATCTGCTCACTCTGTCTCCAAGACCTACTCTTGAATGTGAGTCATATTTGCCATCTTTTCTTTCAGTCAAGTCCTCGTGATTTGGAGAAAATCGAAGAGGAGAAGTTAAAATCGAAATACCCCGCATCTGGAATGCGTGGCCCGGGTGGGCATTCAGCTTTCCTACAAAAAAGACTACAAAAGGGGGTAAGCCTAATAAAATATTTATCTGATAGTTTTTTTTTTTTTTAATTTTATTCTTGTTTTCTTTTAGCAAAAATTCTTCGATTCTGGCGACTATCAAATGGCCAAGCAAAAAGGTGGCGGCGTCAAGCAAGTGTTTGCGAATAAAGTTTCCACAGGTGAAGCCATCCCAACACCAGAAACAGTGCCTGCTCGCAAGACGTCAATTATACAGCCATGCAACAAATTCCAAACGACGAGTTAATTTCCAATAATTCTCCTCCCGATTAATTGTCCCCTTTAATCTCCCAACCTAAGCTATACTCTTCATCATAAAAAAAAACTAACAGTCAACAGAGAAGCATAATGCTTTTAACTAATATAAAAAAAAATACTAATACTTTAATGTTATACTACATATGATTTTTGGATCATTATTATATACTCTCGTCAGAGGATTTAGTTCTTTAATTATCATTTTTTTTATTTCCTTCAAATTATTGTTTTCTTTTTTTTTTTGTATCTTACTTGCTCAAGCGTATTTATTTGTATTAAAACAATATTATATGTAATTTCTTTATTGTTTGCGCGCTTGCTTGTTAATCTCCTTTAAAAATATTTGTACAATGGTTAATTACCAACAAATTGCACGCAGCAGCGTTAAGAATTATTTTTAATAAAATTGTTGCTCGAAGAGCTTAAAATTAAAAAAAAAAAGATATTTTGTTCTTTGATGAAAGATTCGAGAGGTTTTAAATTTGCTTTTAAATGTCGTGGCTTAAGAGGTTTCTTATATTGAGACAGAAAACTAAGCACCTGGGTTCTCGATATAGAAAAGAATCAAATCAGATGTATTTAAAGCCATTTTCTATTCGAAGTATACTTCTGAGTTTATAAATGATTTTATGAAAACCCACCTAGTATACTGTATACTCATGTTTCTTTTGGCGGCTGAGGTCCTGGCTTTACATCTTTTGTATTTCAATATTAAAAATCGACTATATTTCTGAATATTTTTTTTTTGCAAACCGGTTGTTGCCAGCCATATATTTTAATTTAAACATTGCAGCAAAATTCTGTTTAAATTTGTTTTTGCTTTTTAATTAATAGAACAAAATATGAAATAACAGTTATTCAAACAACAAACATTAGCAGATAAAGCTTGCATGATACAAATATAAAATTAATTGTTCTTAAATCGTTGAATGAAGATATACCTACCTAACAACGAGTTTGATGTTTTTGAAAATTGTTAACAAACAAAGCTATTTAAAAAATATGCCTTATTTTAAGACGTTAAGAAAAAAAAATGCTGAAGTTGTAAGATATCCTACAAAATAAATTGTTTGTTCATAGCCGTTTATAAAACATTAAAATGGAATTTGAAAAAAAAAATACTGCAGTATACAGGTTAGTTGATTTACTACAGAAGTTAATAAAAACCGAACAAAAATCAGTTAAAATTATAAAACCAAGAATGCGTTTTTATGACAAGAATAGATATTAATTTAACAATATCTCGGAAATCGATATCGGAATCGACTTAACGTGATGGAGCCTGACTATTCATTTTAGCGTAGACAATATTTCATCTAATTGTAATGGACCAAAAGCAGTCTTATAAAAAAACATTTCTTGATGCCTTGCCTTGTGATTCATAACGAATTTCGATCCCTGTTTTGTCAATAAAGCGCCCTTTTCTAAATTATTATTTACCAATTAATGTTTCTGGGCGCCTGGTGTAAGTACGAGAAAACCGATTTGATTTTTCCTTACCTGCTGTTGTTTCTGGGCGCCTGGTTGTTCATAACGAATTTTGATCCCTGTTTTGTCAATAAAGCGCCCTTTTCTAAATTTTTCTTTACGAATTAATGTTTCTGGGCGCCTGGTGTAAGTACGAGAAAACCGATTTGATTTCTCCTTACCTGCTGTTGTTTCTGGGCGCCTGGTGGTTCATAACGAATTTCGATCCCTATTTTGTCAATAAAGCGCTCTTTTCTAATTTTTTCTTTACCAATTAATGTTTCTGCGCGCCTGGTGTAAGTACGAGAAAACCGATTTACCTGCTGTTGTTTCTGGGCGCCTGGGATTCATAACGAATTTTGATCCCTATTTTGTCAGTAAAACGCCCTTTTCTAAATGTTTCTTAACCAATTAATGTTTCTGCGCGCCTGGTGTAAGTAGGAGAAAACCGATTTGATTTCTCCTTACCTGCTGTTGTTTCTGGGCGCCTGGTGGTTCATAACGAATTTTGATCCCTGTTTTGTCAATAGAGCGCCCTTTTCTAAATTATTCTTTACCAATTAATGTTTCTGGGCGCCTGGTGTAAGTAGGAGAAAACCGTTTTGATTTTTCCTTACCTGCTGTTGTTTCTGGGCGCCTGGTTGTTCATAACGAATTTTGATCCCTGTTTTGTCAATAAAGCGCCCTTTTCTAAATTTTTCTTTACGAATTAATGTTTCTGGGCGCCTGGTGTAAGTACGAGAAAACCGATTTGATTTCTCCTTACCTGCTGTTGTTTCTGGGCGCCTGGTGGTTCATAACGAATTTCGATCCCTATTTTGTCAATAAAGCGCTCTTTTCTAATTTTTTCTTTACCAATTAATGTTTCTGCGCGCCTGGTGTAAGTACGAGAAAACCGATTTACCTGCTGTTGTTTCTGGGCGCCTGGGATTCATAACGAATTTTGATCCCTATTTTGTCAGTAAAACGCCCTTTTCTAAATGTTTCTTAACCAATTAATGTTTCTGCGCGCCTGGTGTAAGTAGGAGAAAACCGATTTGATTTCTCCTTACCTGCTGTTGTTTCTGGGCGCCTGGTGGTTCATAACGAATTTTGATCCCTGTTTTGTCAATAGAGCGCCCTTTTCTAAATTATTCTTTACCAATTAATGTTTCTGGGCGCCTGGTGTAAGTAGGAGAAAACCGTTTTGATTTTTCCTTACCTGCTGTTGTTTCTGGGCGCCTGGTGGTTCATAACGAATTTTAATCCCTGTTTTGTCAATAAAGCGCCCTTTTCTAAATTTTTCTTTACCAATTAATGTTTCTGGGCGCCTGGTGTAAGTAGGAGAAAACCGTTTTGATTTTTCCTTACCTGCTGTTGTTTCTGGGCGCCTGGTGGTTCATAACGAATTTTGATCCCTGTTTTGTCAATAAAGCGCCCTTTTCTAAATTTTTCTTTACCAATTAATGTTTCTGGGCGCCTGGTGTCAGTACGAGAAAACCGATTTGATTGTCCGTTACCTGCTGTTGTTTCTGGGCGCCTGGTGGTTCAAAACGAATTTTGATCCCTGTTTTGTCAATAAAGCGCCCTTTTCTAAATTTTTCTTTACCAATTAATGTTTCTGCGCGCCTGGTGTAAGTAGGAGAAAACCGATTTACCTGCTGTTGTTTCTCGGCGCCTGGTGGTTCATAACGAATTGTGATCCTTGTTTTGCCAATAAAGCGCCCTTTTCTAAATTTTTCTTTACCAATTAATGTTTCTGCGCGCCTGGTGTAAGTACGAGAAAACCGATTTGATTTTTTTCTTACCTGCTGTTGTTTCTGGGCGCCTGGTGGTTCATAACGAATTTTGATCCCTGTTTTGTCAATAAAGCGCCCTTTTCTAAATTTTTCTTTACCAATTAATGTTTCTGGGCGCCTGGTGTCAGTACGAGAAAACCGATTTACCTGCTGTTGTTTCTGGGCGCCTGGTGGTTCATAACGAATTTTGATCCCTGTTTTGTCAATAAAGCGCCCTTTTCTAAATTTTTCTTTACCAATTAATGTTTCTGGGCGCCTGGTGTCAGTACGAGAAAACCGATTTGATTTTCCGTTACCTGCTGTTGTTTCTGGGCGCCTGGTGGTTCATAATGAATTTTGATCCCTATTTTGTCAGTAAAACGCCCTTTTCTAAATGTTTCTTAACCAATTAATGTTTCTGCGCGCCTGGTGTAAGTAGGAGAAAACCGATTTACCTGCTGTTGTTTCTGGGCGCCTGGTGGTTCATAACGAATTTTGATCCCTTTTTTGTCAATAAAGCGCCCTTTTCTAAAATTTTCGTTACCAATTAATGTTTCTGGGCCCCTGGTGTAAGTACGAGAAAACCGATTTGATTTTCCGTTACCTGCTGTTGTTTCTGGGCGCCTGGTGGTTCATAACGAATTTTGATCCCTATTTTGTCAGTAAAACGCCCTTTTCTAAATTTTTCTTAACCAATTAATGTTTCTGCGCGCCTGGTGTAAGTAGGAGAAAACCGATTTGATTTCTTCTTACCTGCTGTTGTTTCTGGGCGCCTGGTGGTTCATAACGAATTTTGATCCCTATTTTGTCAGTAAAACGCCCTTTTCTAAATTTTTCTTAACCAATTAATGTTTCTGCGCGCCTGGTGTAAGTAGGAGAAAACCGATTTGATTTCTTCTTACCTGCTGTTGTTTCTGGGCGCCTGGTGGTTCATAACGAATTTTGATCCCTTTTTTGTCAATAAAGCGCCCTTTTCTAATTTTTTCTTTACCAATTAATGTTTCTGCGCGCCTGGTGTAAGTAGGAGAAAACCGATTTGATTTTTCCTTACCTGCTGTTGTTTTTGGGCGCCTGGTGGTTCATAACGAATTTTGATCCCTGTTTTGCCAATAAAGCGCCCTTTTCTAAATTTTTCTTTACCAATTAATGTTTCTGCGCGCCTGGTGTAAGTAGGAGAAAACCGATTTGATTTTCCGTTACCTGCTGTTGTTTCTGGGCGCCTGGTGGTTCATAAGGAATTTTGATCCCTATTTTGTCAGTAAAACGCCCTTTTCTAAATTTTTCTTAACCAATTAATGTTTCTGCGCGCCTGGTGTAAGTAGGAGAAAACCGATTTGATTTCTTCTTACCTGCTGTTGTTTCTGGGCGCCTGGTGGTTCATAACGAATTTTGATCCCTTTTTTGTCAATAAAGCGCCCTTTTCTAATTTTTTCTTTACCAATTAATGTTTCTGCGCGCCTGGTGTAAGTAGGAGAAAACCGATTTCATTTCTTCTTACCTGCTGTTGTTTCTGGGCGCCTGGTGGTTCATAACGAATTTTGATCCCTTTTTTGTCAATAAAGCGCCCTTTTCTAATTTTTTCTTTACCAATTAATGTTTCTGCGCGCCTGGTGTAAGTAGGAGAAAACCGATTTGATTTTTCCTTACCTGCTGTTGTTTCTGGGCGCCTGGTGGTTCATAACGAATTTTGATCCCTGTTTTGTCAATAAAGCGCCCTTTTCAAATTTTTTCTTTAATAATTAATGTTTCTGCGCGCCTGGTGTAAGTAGGAGAAAACAGATTTGATTTTCCGTTACCTGCTGTTGTTTCTGGGCGCCTGGTGATTCATATCAAAATTTGTTATGAATAACCAGGCGTACAGGAAAAAACAATAGGTAAAGAAAAAATTAGTAAAGGGCGCTTTATTGACAAAAGAGGGATCGATATTCGTTATGAACCACCAGGCGCCCAGAAACAACAGCAGGTAAGGAGAAATCAAACCGGGTTCTCCTACTTACACCAGGCGCGCAGAAACATTAATTGGTAAAGAAAAATTTAGAAAAGGGCGCTTTATTGACAAAAAAAAGGATCGAAATTTGTTATGAACCACCAGGCGCCCAGAAACAACAGCAGGTAAGGAGAAATCAAATCGGTTTTCTCCTACTTACATCAGGCGCCCAGAAACAACAATAGGCAAAGAAAAAATTAGGAAAGGGCGCTTTATTGACAAAAGAGGGATCGATATTCGTTATGAACCACCAGGCGCCCAGAAACAACAGCAGGTAAGGAGAAATCAAACCGGGTTCTCCTACTTACACCAGGCGCGCAGAAACATTAATTGGTAAAGAAAAATTTAGAAAAGGGCGCTTTATTGACAAAAAAAAGGATCGAAATTTGTTATGAACCACCAGGCGCCCAGAAACAACAGCAGGTAAGGAGAAATCAAATCGTTTTTGTCCTACTTACACCAGGCGCCCAGAAACATTAATTGGTAAAGAAAAAAATTAGAAAAGGGCGCTTTATTGACAAAACATGGATCGAAATTCATTATGAACGATCAGGCGCCCAGAAACAACAGCAGGTAAGGAGAAATCAAATCGGTTTTCTCCTACTTACACCAGGCGCGCAGAAACATTAATTGGTAAAGAAAAAATTAGAAAAGAGCGCTTTATTGACAAAATAGATATCAAAATTCGTTATGAACCACCAGGCGCCCAGAAACAACAGCAGGTAAGGAAAAATCAAATCGGTTTTCTCCTACTTTCGCCCTGGCGCCCAGAAACATTAATAGGTAAGGAAAAAATTAGGAAAGGGAGCTTTATTGACAAAACATGGATCGAAATTCATTATGAACCACCAGGCGCCCAGAAACAACAGCAATGACAAGCATTCATAAAAAATTGACAAAGCAAATCAAAATTTGTTTTGAACCAACCACCAGGCGCCCAGAAATTACAGCAAATAAAGAGAAATCAAATCATCACGCACACATAATCACAGTTTAATATTTAAAATCGTGTAACGACATTTTTTAAACGGATGAAATTGTGGTCTTTGATTTCAGGGAGATAATAACAACAAGAACTAAAATTCTAAGGAAAAAAGCAAATAGAGTGAAAGAGAATATAATAAATTAATTTTATATTAATATTGATATTAAATATGATCCATCTTGCAAATTTGTATCCGCAATATTTACAAATAAATTAAACTAAAAAAAAATAAAAATTTTGGAATCACGTTTGATGTTTTACAAATATGTACAATGAAACCCAAACTGCTTTGGCAATTTGTTCGTTTGGCATTCCGGATCGTGGTAGTTGTATTGCTGATTCCGGATTATCAAAACACTATACATACATACATAAGTATGAAATCAATTCATCTGTCAAATTCGCTAACAGCAAATATTAAACTGAAATCAAAAAGCTAATTATCTTTGAAAACAACATCAGTTTCAGTGTGCCAGATTGAAATCTACGCTAAGGTACTTTTGGAATATGTATAGTATATTACGTTAATGAAATCTGCTATATTTCCTCTCTTTCTAATTTAATTAAAACTCAGTTTCTTTTTCAATAAAATTATATTTTTTCTTTTTATTTAGTATATGTATATTTTGGTATTTTATTTTGCATTTTTTTCTGAACAAATTTCGTTTAAAACGAGTTTCTTTATATTTATACTTAATAAATTATGTACAAAAAACTTCAATATTTTCCTTTTGTGGACATTAATCAGATTCCAGAGCGATTAACATTTCTTTCTCAGAAAAATTCAATTTATTTACACAAAAATTTCACAAGTTTTCAAAAAAATTATTATTTCAATATGTTGTTTTGTTTTTAATATAGTAAATCATTTTCGTATAATATTAAATATTATGACACAATACTTTGCATACTCTTTAGGCCTTTTCCCTCTCAAAAAATTAATTCTTCATTTAAATATTTTTTTTATTAAATAAATTACTTTTCAATGAAAAGTTAAATATAAAACACCAACAAATTTTGGTGCTTTGACAAAATTAAAGTTTTATCAATAAGTTTGTTTTCACATTTTTTTAATACTTCTAGTTTTTGCTTTGTTTTCGTTTTTTTCTTATAATTTTCTGCCTTGAAGCGTTTGTTTTTTGCTGTTGTTGTTTTTTTTATAAACTACTTCATAAAACATCTAAGCAAATGCAAATAGTTGTGTAGTGAGTTTGTAAAATTCCCAATAAAATAATTACCGTTTTGTTTATATGTTCTTTTAAATATAATTCCCTAATTTAATTAATTTCGTTAAATTTATTTATTTGTTTTAATCAATAATGCTTTGCTACATCAATTCCTATTGTTTTCCTTCTGGTCAAAAATTTGATTTTTGTTTTGTTTGGAAGTTTTGTAATTTACTATTAAGCTTCCTAATTATTAACTGTAAGGACCACAACTGTACAAAATTGTATTCTTCTTAATTAAAAAAAAAACATTAATAGTTAATATTTATTTTTTGCAATTGATTTTTTATTTTAATTTGGTCCTTCCAACAATGATTTTTGTATGTAACTAATACCTTACCTAACTATTTTCACTAAGTTTTTGTTTCAATTTGATTTAAGCTTTTATTTCTTTCATATTTTATATAACTTATATTTTTTTACTATTGTTTTGCTTTATTTAAATACAAATTTAAATGCTAATATTGCTTTGTGTCCGTATTTTGTTGTTGTGGGGCTCGAGTGATTAAATTCTAATATTTGCTTTAAAAATTATTTAATATTGCATCATTTTAATTGTAACTAAGCATTTTTGTCATGATTTGTGAACGTACGTAGGTATTAGTGTTTTTGAATACATATAATGTATGTATGGGGGATTTTTTATTTGATGCAAACTGTTTTGACATTGATTTTAAATCATTTAACATTTAACCGGGCATAGCTTTACATTCCGCAATCAAAGTGAAACCTTGCCTTATTCATGTCAATCCTAAACTTTAACCTTAAACAAACATATTATTGTACAAGCAAGCAAAGTAAACCGTTTTTATATTTAACAACAATTTTATAACGGCACGATTGGACCTAAATCTTTTTGTCAGGATATAAAGAACAGTCTCCTCTTGCTTTTTATCTTTCTTTCCGACAAAAGCAACATTATTTCCTCGTGAAATAAAAGTTTTAATTAATATTACAGTCAGACAAAATTGTACTAGAATAAAAGTGCCGGACGGCAAAACGCCCAAAACATAAATGAAAATGTGAAACAGAAAATAAGTTCGTTCAATAATCCAATCCAGATGTACCCGGAACTTGATGCTGTTTTTCTACTTGCTAAAAACATAACCGTATATGTCTTTGCTATTTTTTAACATACAAGGTGGACCAAAAGATATCACCCTATTGGAAGATGCTCTTATTTTTGCAAATGGCTGCCAATGTCAAGTCTGTTTTGACATTTGTGGACTAGATAGATGTAGAATACAAGTGAACAAGCCATGGAGCGATACACTCCCCAAGAACGCGGAATAATCGTGTCTATTATGTTGCGTAACAATTCGTCTGTAGTGTTGGCGCAGCGCGAATTCCGTCGCTGATTCCACGGCCGTCCGACACCAACTGCGCAAACACTTCGCCGTTTGGCCACCAACCTTGAAGAGTATGGAACCACACGAGACGTTGCCAAGAATGGCCGGCCCCGGAGCGCCCGTTGTGTCGAGAATATCGCCGCTGTTGACGAGGATGTCGAGCTGTCGCCGGAAACATTGACCAGACGCCGAGCCTCGCAATTAGCCCTCAGCCGGTCGTCCCTAAGGCGAATTTTGGTCAAAGATTTGCGCATGTTCCCGTAGAAAGTCCAGTCCGTGTATCAGCTTCTGCCTGTCGAACGCCAAACGCGTGTAACCTACGCCCAAGCCATCCTCAATTTCGAGGACGAAGTGGACGATTTTTCGACCAAAATCATAATGAGCAATGAGACTCATTTCCACCTCATCGGGTACGTGAACATTGAACAAGGAAAACTCTCTCTTCTGGGGCACCGAAAATACACGAGTAATGCACGAGGAGCCATTACACCCGCTCAAAGTTACTGCATGGAGCGCTGTTCACGCTGGAGGAGTCATCGGGCACACGGTGCGCGTTATAGAGCCATGTTAACCGAGTTTTTTCTGCAATAGACGAATTAGGACTGGAGGACATGTGGTTCCAGCAGCACGGAGCTACGGCACACACTGCGCGAGCCACAACTGAAATTCTGAAGGCGGCGTTCCCGGGTCGCCTCATCTCTCGTTTTGGCGATTTGCACTGGCCCGCAAGGTCGCCCAATTTGACTGTTACAGAACGTAGGGAACGCATTCACTCTTAAGAAAATTCGAAAATAATAACTATTTTGTGATAAAACGCGTTTAGATGCTATTCTATGCCAAACACAATAAGATTTACAAATATTTGGGTCTCATGTGTCAAATTCAAAGATAAAAATGGCTGAATGTCAGCTTGAATCGGAAGTTCTAAGAAATTTTGTAATAGATTATGTTCGATTGACTTGGAATTTTTTTGCCACATTACATATACATAAAACACAAAAAATACTAAAAGAAACATTTTGAAACAACTGTCAAACGAAAAAAAAACGAAGAAAAGGTAGTAAGGTTTTGGTATATGTATTTATAAAAATAACATTGAGTTGGTATTTTGTGTAAAATTGATTTACCTTTGGACTGAATTAACATATTTTCATTTAAAATTTATATTTTTTTATTTATCTATACAAACCTTAAACATTTTTTAACACATTTCTCTTTGATAACAATATTTATAAATTAATAATATATAATTTCATTAGTTTATTAAGTAGGTACTAAAAATATTTTTCTTAAGTGATGCTTATTATATAACATATACGATTATATTATATATAATAATTATATAAAGACTTCTTTAGTAATGTATATGTAATATTTTTGTTTTTCGAAAACACTAGAAACTGGTTTCCTTTCTGTACAATTAATTTAGAAATTATGTTACGCTTTTTTTCATTTTGAATAAAAAATATTCTTTAAATTTAAACTTTTTGATTTATTTACAAAAAACATGATTTTTTTATGAAATTAATATTTTTTTTGTATAAGATTATATATTGTTTAAGATATTATCTAATTCTATAGAAGAATAGGAATGTTATTTTTTTTTAATTTTAAAGAATTAGTGAAATGTATATGAGTAAGGCTTTGTTAGATGTGATGGACTTTTGATTTGAGTTCAAGTTTACTTACATTTATTATTAAGTTTTGATCATTTTGAAGTACCTACTAGCTGGTTTGCCATGTTTTAAAAGTTGGGCGATGTTTGGTGGGTAAAATATTTTGAAGCTAACTATAGTTTTAGATTAAATTAAAAAAAAAAACAGATCGTTTCTTTTTAAGAGTACAAAGTATAACTCTCAGTCTTTTGACTAATCGGTCTGATTACATGACCACAATGTTTAGAATTTCAACAGAAATCTATGTTTTTTTCATGAACTCTCATATAGTAATATTTAATGACTTCTATTATCTCAAATTGATTTGGCAAAAAAAAAATATTGCACGGTTGAGTGATGTATTGTATTAGTTATCATAAAACAATAGAAAAATCATTCCTTTTAAATATATTTTACTGTCAAATATTAGCAATTTATTACATTCTTCAGCGGAGTCTTTTAATATAAAATCACATTTAACTGGCGCCCAACAATCAGAAAAGGAGTAAACAAACGTTGGAATGAACAAGAAAGATCAATAGAGTAAGATGTAACTACTAAAAAGCTTTGAGTGATATCTAAAGCGATAGTT
This sequence comes from Platycheirus rosarum, assembly GCA_963971375.1. Lineage (NCBI taxonomy): Eukaryota > Metazoa > Arthropoda > Insecta > Diptera > Syrphidae > Platycheirus > Platycheirus rosarum. The sequence goes on along the minus strand of OZ020508.1, from coordinate 153,788,041 downwards.
TTGAAGGCAATCTAGAATACGGTTCAACATCGTGTGAAATTTATCGATATCATTTAAAAATTACATTTTTTAGAGTATATATATTCTAATATCGCTAATTTGTTTAAACCTTAATGCAAATTTTACTAAAGTAGGTACACGTCAATAAATGTTAACAACTAAGAAATCTAATCTTTTTTTTAACTATTTTTGCAATACCACAACATTGTTTTGTTCAATTTAAATATTTTTTGTTTCATATAATATTTTATTACATATCTTATATTTGGAAAATAAGTACAATTAAAAAGTGATTTTTCTTTTGCCTAATACAATATGTATTTAAAATATTTTACTTTATTAATACTAAATACTTTAAATATAATCACACGTCATTTTATGTGATGTACAAATTAAAATTTTTTCTTTGTTGCTAAAAACACTATTTTTAAAAAAGCTAAGTACCACAATGCTTTCGTTTATCATGTTTGTCAAGAAGAATTATAATTAATAGAAGAAAAATCAGGAAGATAACGATGATAAATTAAAGAAGAAGACTATGAATAAACAACAATATTTGGTAGCGAAAGACTAAATCAAACGTCAGTTTCCGTACTGCTGATATGCAATGAACTCACGTCACTTCCGGTATGATTTGTCAATTGTGCTGCACTGCTAGATGTGGGTGTTAATGGTGTTTGATCTGTCAGTGGAGTTGAAGGTGGAGCTGCAATGGCCGATGTTGACGATGATGATGTTTGATTTATATGTGACTGTGACTGCGACTGGGGGCTTGTAGGTGTTGGTGTAGCTGGTATTTGATGCCAATTTATGCTATTTTGTGAGGTTATGTTGCGCGATTTGACAAGTGGTGGGTTTTTGATTGACGCCGAAAACGCCATACCACGACGAAGAGTAGCTCTATATGTGTTTATTTCGGAATAGAAAATGTTTTGTTTTTTTAAGTTTTCAACTCTCTGTCAAAGTTCTTCTCTTTATTCATTTCGTTTCAAAGGAGGTAAATGTATAAATATACCATAACAATAGAACATTAAATAGAAATGGTGAAATTGAATTAGAAGGTGCTTTAAAAAAAACATTAAATTTAAAATAATATAAACAACCAATTTACGAAATGAATAAAGACAATCACCATGCATATTATGTATAATTTGTTATAAAGAATTTTTTGTTTGTAACCATTACATAAAAAAAAACTTACCTCGTTGGACTTGGTGGTGGATATGATATACCACGATGACTGGGCGATAATAAATTGCCCGAATGACTACTTGTTGGCCCAGGTACAAGCAACGTATTGTTACTATAAGTATGGTAAAGGTTACTACAATAAGAAGAACAATAACAAACAAAAATAAAACAACAGTTAAAAACACTACATTGACTTTGAGCGGTGTTTGTGTGTGTAAATTGCAAAATATTCTAATTTCCAAAATTTTATTTTTATTTATTTGTTTTCGGTCCTGAATGTGGTAATATAAAATAAAGGTGCTGGGTCGAGTGTTAAGCTTTAAGTATTTAAGCTCTTAATGAGTTAAGCTGAAATGAGTTCACAATGGTGACAATTCCGTTTTTCTATATTTTATCCAAAATTAAGACGTTTGATGAGTGACGTCTGATTTTTGACAGATCGCTCAGTGTTCACAAAGTTAAAAGTCACCATTAAATACATCTTCCAGGAACTGAATGTTTTTAGAAATTCGTGCTATTAGGGATATTTATGTATGAAGAAGTGTTAGTCTTGGTTTTCAGCTGCAAATATTAATTTTCACTTTAAATCCGTTGGTGGATCACAATAGAACTTAAAACAATATTATTTTAGTGATTGTGTTATTTTTTAAAGCATAAGACATTCAGAAATTAAAACAAATTATTAACTTTTTTTTGGAATCAAGCTGGCAAGCAACTTAAAATAACTATGTACAATTATTGGCACATGTCTTTTTAAATTTATCACTACATGAAAACACATTTAAAATATGTACAGCATCCTTAAATTACCAACATTTCAAAACTTTTTATCTTTCACCGTAAAAACAAAAAACTTACGATTGACTATGATGTAAATTTAAGTTTGGCAAACTCTGCCCCAGGTGGTTCATCGGTTGCACTGACAATGTATTGGACGTTGTAATAATTTTCTGCTTGTTGGGACTAGTAGCTAAAACTTTTGATTTCACAGCAAAGCCTTGATTTGTACCTAGAAATTCAAAATATTTAAAAAAATTCATATATTTTAGCATTTAATTTTTTTTTAATTCGAACCTTCATCACTTGACAATGAATTGGTCTTTTCGAACTCAACCGATATATTCCTCGAATCATTCCATTCCACCGAACCACTATGACTATTGTTAGCACTTGAAACATGACTACAAATCGAACTGTTCATGGGACTCTTTTTCACTCCTAGAGAGTCCGCAGTTCCACCGCTAGCACCACTGCCACCATAACGGAAACTGTCCAAGTTATTGGAACTGCCCTGCTTCAGTCTTGCGTAGATATGCTTGGCCCGCTTCAATGACTCATACCAGTTCTTGGCCTCAGAACATTGGAGGGTAAAAGCTGAAGTCGCAACCTGGAACTCATTTAGATAGATGCAGTTCAAAATATTATTATGATGCTGCACGACCAGCCGATCGGTAAGATAAGGTTGCCTTATGACTTTTAAGGCTCCCAACCCTTTTTTCGCTATTGTTTTGCATACCAGCAAAATATCAGTTAACAGAAAACAATGAACATCGGCTTTGCCTAGATTATCTTTGTATTTATGATCACCTTCCATAAAAAGATGGCGCACCTGATGAGCTTGACAGCCTTTCATAGGAGCACACAAATCAAACATAACACTGTGCTGTTTGATAAGCTTTTCTAAATGTTCGTTGTTGGTATCCTACAAGAAAAAAGGTGAATTTTGTTGACATCCAACGAATTTCACCGTACTCACCACAACATCGTATGATTCTATTCGTGCCATAACACCCTTCAGACGTTCATTTTCCTGCCTCGTTGTCAAATGATTATTTACACTGCACACAAAATTCTCCACTGAATGCATCTTAAATGACAATTCAAATTTATTCACCACGTTTTTTGACATATTCCAAATTTACCATTTCATCTATCGCATCAGCATCATCTTCATCCAGAACATGTCTTCTTATCGCAGTTAATAGCAAATTATATTTAGTCAGTCTTTGCATGGGCCGCACCAATATGTCAGCCAAACGCAAACGATTGCACATCTTTTGTGATTCACACCACGCCAGGTATGCCGTAAAAAGTGCATTATTTCGATTAAGTTCCTTGCAATAGAACTGACAAGTGCTTTGTTCGGCACAATACTTTTTGTATGGTGCAAATATCGTTGCGAAAGTAACGAAACCTTGGCGAAAGTAATCAATGCAAAGTGGTGCATGACTGGCAATACTGTTAGCCACCATTGGGTACAAATATAAAGTCCAAAATTTTAAATTAGCCTCACAAATGTCACGGACATTGGAGAACAATTTGTGTTGGTCGACATCGGTAAGAAGTTTTTCTTCTTGTATTGCCTCAAGACAGGCAAGAAAAAGCTACAAACAATGGAATTTTATTAAAATTTTGACACTTTCTGCAAAAAAAAAAACAAAACGAAACCTACATCAGTGACAGTTTGCAGCGCATGAATGTAATACACTTCCGTTGTAACTAATTCCCAAATGGCGGTTTGTATTTTTATCTCAACATCCGTCATATTATCACAGTGAACGAAATCTTTCCAAGATGAATGCATATTATCTAAATATTCTTGTGCTGCATCAAAATCCTGATGATCGAAACTTAACGAAGCTGATTTTTGGGGGACGCCATTTTTAGCATAACTATTTAGTAATTCGCAGAGTTGACTTTGGTGAGGGTTTTTGATGCCAAACAAACCAGACCAACGTTGCTTTAGCTGTTTACCAGGTATACTTCGTTGTTCCGATTCGGTGGTCTCTTCGGTTGAAGCCGATGACAGGAGTCTTGGTGGGCGGGTACGGGAACCCTTTATAAAAATAAATGTTAAAAAAGTGATATGAAGTGAAAATATTGTATTCTAGGCTTACAAATGAGGCAGCTTTTTGAAGGGTTTTCTTGCTATCTCTTTCGGTGATAACCAAATGTCTACCAACTAAGTTTTCAACATCGGTGTTTTCTTCAAAAGAGCTCGTGTAAGGCGGGGATCCTGAATAAAATAACAAGTCTAATTTAAATTTTTAATTTTGTTTTCGAATGTTCGAGTGTTTTCAAAATTTTAGGTTCATAAAATAACAGAAGGAAGCCAATGAAATCTATGAAAATTGAACGAAGACATGGTTTTGATAGACGTCAATCTAATTGATATTTTGGAATGATATTAAAATAAAGTTTCAAACTTGATGCTTTTATAAATTCGTTAAGTTTTCATGTCATAAAATAACAAACTCGGTCTTTCTCACACACAAAATATAATAAAATCTTAACGAAACTGAGCTCAAACAATCTTTTGATGAATAAATGCAAATCTGAAGTAAGACTGAAACAAACTAAAGCAAACGGAAACTAATAACAGAATTTAAGGAAAAGCTTCCTTCCGGTCTATTAAATAGTCCGTAACAGGTACAAGTCTACGAAAGTATCCTTCAACTTTTCTTTATCTTTAAAAACCAAAATACAATCAGCTGTCAAACAAAGGGTTTTAAATTGCGAATGAATGCAGATATGAAGGAAACGTGGCGAAAAATGAGCAAACACGCATTTTACAGTTATAAGCGACTCCATCTCTTTCATATATTTACCGTTTGTATTTGAGTGGTTTGAAATAATGCAAAAAAAACTGATAAAAAACAATTTACCTGACTCCAAAAAACTAGGCAAGTTATTGTCCGTTATAATAATTTGCGAAAAGCTCAAATTCCTCCGTCTTAACGAACTGCTTATCGCCTCTCTAAAATAAAAGCAACAAAATTTCAAACAATTGCTGTCAAATTGATGTTCATATCCTTAAACTTACGAAAGCGTTACACCTTTAATAGCTGGAATAAATTCTTCTTCCTGACATCCATTTTCCATACAAAAACTCACCGAGAAGAATTCTGAACTTGAAATCTAAATAAAAAAACAAAATAAGTAAACATGTGCAAAAGATTTTTTTTTAATAAATGTGTGTGCGTATAATTTTAATGAAGAAAATATTGCCAGTTTGTGATTAAATTGTCACTCAAAATAGCCTCAATAAAGAAATTGTGAGGAAAATATTTTGTCAACTCCTTGTCACAATTTTCACAAGTGGAAGGTAAAGCATTTAATATGAAACCCCCATCAAAATGAAAAATTGCTTTTTATGTCGGATGATAGAAGCTTAGAAAACCTATTTAATTCGTCCTTTTTTTGGAATGTACATTTATGTATGTATGTAAATAAAATATGATTTTAAATAACTTTGTTGAAAGATTTTTTTTTCTCTATATACATACATATGTTTATGTCATATACATATATCTACACCGTTCTTTTATCTTTATTTTCAAAGACCTTGTGTACATGATTCCTTTTTTCGGTTGTTTCATCATTCTTCTTTTTGACAGGCACGTACGTTGGTGTGTACACTGATTTGGATTACCCCGGATATATCAAATGCTTTCCTACAAACTGTGCTGTTTTATTCTAAAGAAATTTGCGAAATTCTAAAAAAAAGCAATTAAAAACCATCTATTACCACTAAAAAAAACATGATTTGGAATTGTTTTTAATTTTGAAAGTTCTTACTTTTAGTCCGTGCATAGCATTTTTTTTTCTCAAATGAGAAACTTCAAAGCCCAACCACAAAAATTCTTAAAATGTTCATTCTTTCATTCGTTATTTCATTCCCCCTACTTTTCTACACCCCTTACCCAATTGTCAAACGGAAAGAATGAAAAAACATCCGAAAAAAAGAATCATGTACACAAGGTCAAAGGTATATCATGAAGACGATTTAAGCAATCTACTACAATTTATTGTCATCTTGGTTAGTTCGACGCAATGTCAATGCGAGTTTCATTCAAATTTTAAAGATTTGATCTCAAAATTCAGATTTGGTCTTTTCAATGAAACTTGTTTCACGATTTAATCGTAGTATTGGTGATTATCTGACGAGCACACACAGTATTTTGACGGAACGCAAGAATGTCTATGCATCCCATTTTGGTTTTTTCTGACTTCACAAACATTTTGTATTACTGTTTTGTTTCTTTTACGAATATTTGTTAATTTTATTGCTAAATATAGGCTGGCACAAGTTTACAACAAACAACAAATAACAAAACATTTTCCATTTGACGTTTGACCGAAGACTATTTACATGTATATGTGCATTCAGATCAAATCTGCCACCCCATCAGAGATCAAATCTTTTGTGTTGAGATTTGATCTAGATTTGCTCTTTTTCTTGCAATGAAACTCTCAAAACTGAAAAAGATCAAATCTTTTGACAGAAAGAGCAAATCTTTCCTTCAATGAAACTCGCTATTAGTGATTTTTTGCGGTTTGAATTTAATTTAAAACTACATGGGGTTCACCATCTGGTAATATAGAAGATTATGTTTGTTTGTTTATTTCGTGTTTGACAGATTTGGATTAAACGGTTTATCATTCCAATCTTTTCACGATCATAAACCTAGATTATTTTCGGTTGTTTCTTGACATTTGCAGTTTAACTTACGGAAGTTGGGCTACAAATTATTTAAGATCTGTTTGTTTGCTTTATTATTTGGGGTTACTGCACAATGCAGCGTCAAACGTACAGACTTGTTCACCACAATGTAAAATGTCATTAAATTATTCTTTAGCTAAGGTTGAACTATCATACGTTTCCTAGAATATTAATCAATGCCTCATCAAATTAGAGAGTAGAAGTGTCAACAAATGAAATAAAATATAAGGAAATTTTCTTATCAAAATAATATGCCTTTCTAAACAGTAATGTGAGGCGTTTTTTAATTAGAAAAATGTATTTTCAATAATTTCTATTTGACATATGACAATGTTTATCAATCTAATTTATTAACTTTTAGTTGACATTTAGTGTTAAGATTTTTTGACTAACTTTCAACTGACAGTTTCCTCCTTGGTATGTATTGGTTGGTTTAAACTAAAAAAAACAACAAAGCTGCTGGACCCGACGGACTACCCGCCGAACTTTTTAAAGCGGCCGGAGATAACCTGGTGGAGTGCATACACCAACTCATCTTTAAAGTTTGGTCAGAAGAAAGTATGCCTGACGAATGGAACCTCAGCATCGTTTGCCCGATCCACAAGAAAGGAGACTCTCTAAACTGAGCTAACTATAGAGGAATAAGTCTCCTGAATATCGCCTACAAGATCCTCTCTGAACGCCTGAAACCTTTCGTCATCAACCTGATTGGCCCCTATCAGTGTGGTTTCAGACCAGGAAAGTCCACAATCGATCAAATGTTCACGCTGCGGCAGATCCTGGAAACTACCCAAGAATTCCAAACCGATACCCACCACCTCTTTATCGATTTCAAGGCCGCGTATGATAGCATTTATAGAGATGAGCTATACAGAGCCATGTCAGGTTTTGGCATCCCCACAAAACTCGTCCGACTGTCCAGGATGACGATGGTGAACTCTCGCTGCTCTGTCAAGCTTTTGACGTCAAAAAAGGATTTCGACAAGGTGATGCGCTATCGTGCGATTTCTTCAACTTAATACTCGAAAAAAAATTAAGAAACTCGCAAATCAATTGTAGCGGGACAAATTTTTTTCAAGTCTGTGCAATGGTTAGCATACGCTGACGACATATACATCATTGGCAGAACTCGGCGAGCTGTCACTGGAACGTTTGCTAGCATTGAAGCTGAAGCGGCTAAGATGGGACTAGCAGTTAATGAGGCCAAAACGAAGTATCTGCTGTCCCCAAAAAGGGACACACAACACCGGCGGATTGGACAAAACATTACAATAGGCAGGTACAACTTTGAGGTAGTTAGGGACTTTGTGTACCTCGGATCCGCTATAACATCTGACAACAACATCTAGTCAGAAATAAAGCGAAGAATTACTTTTGCCAATCGCTGTTTCTATGGGCTAGGAAGGCAATTGAGTAGCAAAGCCCTCTCTCGAAAGACAAAGGAAACTCTGTATAAGTCTCTAATCTTCCCAGTCCTGCTCTATGGCGCCGAGGCATGGACTCTATCTAAAGCGGATGAAGATATCCTTAGTCGTTTCGAGCGTAAGATTCTTCGGAGGATTTTTGGCCCTATATGCGTTAACGGGCTTTGGAGGAGAAGGTTCAACCAAGAACTATACGATCTGTACAGCGACATTGACCTGGTCAAAAAAATACGCATATCACATTTAAAATGGCTAGGTCATGAAGAGCGAATGGACAACAATGCTCCGGCTCGCAGGATCTTCGATTCCATCCCAGAGGGTAGACGCAGTCAAGGAAGACCTCGCCTTAAGTGGCGCGCTCAAGTAGAGGACGATCTCAACCAACTTGGTGTGCAAAACTGGAGGCGGCTAGCCAAAGACCGAGCTGGCTGGAGAGGAATGTTGGTTGAGGCCCAGGTTCGTCCCGAACTGTAGCGCCCCCTAAGTAAGTAAATAAGTAAGTATTGGTTGCAGCTTGTCGTTTAATGGATTTACTTTGAGTAAAAGCTCATTGACTAAAAGTCAGTGAACGCATAACACCGTTAACCATAATCTTGCAAAGTTAAGAGGGTTAACATTATATGTACAAATTTCCTATTAAAAAACTAGCATTTATTAAACAAATATTTCTTAAGGTTTATGTCGAAACTCACTTTCCTTGCTTCTGTGTATGATTCCTGTAAATAACAGCATTGCTTTTTTAACAAGGTTTTGACATTCTTTTTTTATTTAACTCAATGTGTGAGTTAAAACAATTTCCTTCTAAAGATATACGATTTGAAAACTTTGAAAGGAAATAAGAAAAATAAAAAAAAACTAACTAAAGCAAATGCGTGCAGAATGTGCATTAAGGATTTGCATCACGTTTTTAACGTTCATCCTTAAGTGGTTCGAATGGACGACGACGACGACGACGACGACGACGAAGTAACTGGACTGTGTCTCATGTTATTTTTTTGTTCCATTTCCGAACACTATCATCTGAGAAGGAAAAAAAGTTCTCTGAAAGTTAATCGCAGAAAAGTTTTTCTTTGAACTCTATCTCACACAATAAGCGAGGCAAGTCGTCACGATTGGTGTCCTCCAAGTGTGGTCCTTGAATTTAATTTTGCCATCCTTAAGGATGAATATGAGCAAAAGATTACTAAACATCTGGGGCTTAGTTCTGGTTTGTTTTTTTTGTGAAAGAGCAACAAACTTTAGAGTTGACACAAGCGAAAGCCAGGAAAGTCGAGGAATTTTTTTTGAAGAAGTTGTTAAAAAAAACGTGGTATATGTATGTGAAGTCTGGAAAAGTATAAAATAAGTACACAAAGGTGACATTCGTTTTGTTGGAAAAAATACACTTTCGTGGGCATAGAGTATAAAGTTCAATTACAAAAGTATATCTTCTTCTTCTTCTTCTTTTTCTTTTGAAACTGTCAAAATGGCTGTGAAAAGTTCTGAGTTTTGTTTAAGGTTGACTTGTTCCAGAAAGTTGAAATCTTATTCTGCTGACGACTTGTACAGTTCTTTGGTTAGACTTAATTATAATATTTTTTTAAATCACCCAATTAGTCTTCAAATTTTTTTTTATATATAATTAACGCACGCACAAGAACACACTGCGCGGGCATTAGCAAGATAGGAAAGAGAAAGATAGGAGGTGTCGATTAACATTGGTTTTGAATGTTTGCAGATCAAAAAGGAAAGGGAAAATCTCGCCGGGTAAATTATTACAAATTCGTGTTGTTCGGCTAAAAAAGAATCCCTATATTTCACGGTACGTCCGAAATTGGGCTCAAGGGTGGGGCAATTGTTTCAGCGGCTTTTCTATTTCCTACCAATCTTAACACTCGCTTTTGTATTCTATGAAGCAGGTGAAGCGATGTTTGCGAAGCACCTGCCCAGAGGTGGGAGTTATACTCGAGTTTAGGGCGTTTTTTTGTAGCCAAATCAGATAGGTACTTCTTACACCGATACAGAAAACCTAAGAACTTAGAAGCATTCTTAGCGATCTCAATTGGTCGTTCCAACGGAGGTCGTTCCAACGGAGGTCGTCGTTGACACACATACCGAGTACTCAGTGCTTTTCGGTTTCTTCGATGTAAGTGCCATTCATGGACAGTGACATTGGGAGTATGTTTAGCTTTAACGACAGAAGACAGCATTGGGTTTTCGAAGTATTTAACTCCACACGATTTCTATTACCCCATTTGACAATGCTGTATAAATCGGAGTTTAATGAGCTTGACATACGGTACCGTTGCAATTGTACGTCCGAAGGCGAAAGACGTGAATTATCGAACGAATATGAAAAGCTGAGGGTAGAGTCGTCAGCAAAACAGTTAAGTGGATTAGAAGTAACAGACAGAATATCATTCATACAAATGAGGAAAAGAGTCGGAGACAGAACAGAGCCCTGGGGCACACCAGCATTTATTTTGTGGGAATCAGACTCGAATCCGTCCAATACTTGTATTGGATGTAGAAGCTTTCGGTCCTCGAGATATTCCTTCAGCTGAAGGTTAGTCAGTGTTTCCATGACCTTAGAAAGATGGGATGTCAGTGCTATGGGTCGGTAAGAGGAAGGGGAGGATGGGTCACCTTTCTTAGGGACAGGCTGGACAAATGCTGTTTTCCATCCAGCATTCCAGGAGAGTAGGAGAGATGGAAAAGCTTACGCAAGTGTGGAAGAACACCTCTTCAGAAGAATCGGGGGTATACCATCCGGACCAGCGGGTTTGTGTATATCAAGATCTTTGAGAACTCTTGCTACTGTACGAGTGCTGAAAAAAATCTGTCCCATGGAAAAATTTACATTCTCAAGTACAGGAGGGGCAACGTTTGTTTGTGCTTGTTGCTTGTTTGTGCTTTTTCCGATTTTCCTCTGTAGGGTTGGCTTTGTAGGATCGGAAACTTACTTCTTTGAGCCTGATAACTTCTTTACACTCAGAATTAAACCATGACTTTTCTTTAGGCTTGATGCTTTTAACTCTGTTCGGAAAAAAAGGAATAAAACAAAAAATATTCAGTCCGTCCCAGTTGGCTTTCTTGTATTGCCAAACGGTCCTGGTGGGACGTTTTTCTTTAACTGGATGGGTGGAGGATGAAAAATTAGCTGAAATAACACAATGGTCTATAAATTGAGATGATACGCAGTTTTTTTACTTTTATAAGAAATATGTAATGCTTAGGTTGTATTATTTCTTTGTCATTTTTCTATTAAAAAATCTTTTCAAGATACTTCAGATAATAATGGATAATCCATTTTAATATCAAGCATTTATGATTCTATTGATCAATTGAAAAGAAAAACAGCTTTATCGATTTTGATTAAATAAATACCATAAGAAAAAGATGCCCAAACCTCAACTCCACTCTTATACGATTAAATCCTCAACAAATATTTTAATTAATTTCTTTCGTCAATTTTCCTTGTGCTCACGTTCATTGCACCCAAAATGCGATTATTATGTCAAAAGATAAAAGAGATTTAATGTACGTCGCTATTCTTAAAATTCCTTCCAAAAGATTACTTCAGCACTCTCGGTTATTAAGGGGATTAAGACAGAAAAAAAAACAACACAAACCAAAAACGATTGGAATCCTTCAACCCATAAAAGATCTTAAGTGATCCCATTAAAAGGAAAGTCCTTGTTTTCCTTTAAAATTCGTCTTCTGCAGTCACTAGGGTGTTTTTGTAAGATTTACAATTTGACCCGATTAAGCTCGTAAAATAAGTTTTTTTTTATAGCTCAAGCACAAAGTGAGAACAAAAGTACACATTAAAATCTCTCATCCAGTGCATTATTGTTCCAGGGCTAGCAGACATTTTAGTCGCAAAATCCCTGAACTCATCCTTGTATCTTCTATTCATAGTTCCACCCACCTAATCCCAAGAAACATTGAACTGGAACTTGAGTTTGTATGTGTGTAGGAGATATACATGACAAAAACTTCCCTTTCACTTTGACAAATCCTATTTTACACATCAACAAGTCCATTTAGAATGTTATGTATGTTTGAATCCTTAACTATATAGAAAAAAAGAGGCTTAAAGGACTCCAGAACATGGTCATGAACACGACATGATATTTTCTTTTATTTTTATGAAACCTTTTTGTGAATCATTTCATCATTTGAATGAGATTGTTGGCGATTTGTTTTATTCATCCGGACAGATGATAATGTATGTGGTTTTTATTTTTATATTCAATGGTTAGGACTAAGGAGGAGTGTGATGTGTTAGAAGGCAATTAGTTTATTGATGATTATATGTCCTTTTGGCCATCAAAAGGCTCGGGGAGTCCATTAAGAGAAGTGGCTTGTAATTTTTGATTATTATCCTTTCTTCAAATAGAATGACTCGATTGTTTCATAGAAACATGTAATATAGAGGGAGATAGAGAAGAAAATAAGGAACAGATTTCTTTCTGACGTGGGATCGAACCCTGAACCTTTGGCATAGCAGTCGCGATACACTAACCACTTAACGACTGGCCACTACCACTACAAAGTCCTTCTTTATTTCAGCGAACATGATTCGGTTAATTATTTTAAGAACTTCAAGCATTCCGCCTTTAATTTTTTAATCAGAGGACATGTTTTAATTCTCTCCATGCTGCTATTAAAATTAAAACCCATAACAGTACATTTAAAAATCAATTAAAGTCTTCAATATTCTAGAGGACTTCCTGCATCAGGCAAAGGTAGTGTGTAATGTTATTGGACCTAAGAGTTCATGGAATTTAATTAGTTTTCCCTCCCTTAAGCTAAACCCTATTACTCTTCCACACCGAACTGGACAAACAGAATGAATCAAGTCCAAGAATTAACCATAAGAAGTACTTTGCCGCTGCTCCTGGCAACCAGACAAAAAAAAAAAAAAAAAAACCAAAGGAAAACTTTTAATTGCAGCAACTACGCAATTATTTATTTTCACTACTTACCTCACTCCTTGTTAGTAGAGGTTTCTTTCGTTGCATAAACGATGACTTCTTCTTGTGCACTGTACTTGCTGCTGTAGCTGCCACCACTGATGAAGCCCCTAATCCCTGCGATGTGACGACGACACTGGAGTTTGTCAAGACCCCACCAACACTGGCAGAATTGGCGATACTGCTTCCAGAAGCATTGCCTCCAATTGCACCGGTTAACCCTGCAACGGAGATTGGGCTCAATGCTATAGAACTGGGAATGGTTGTGGTTCCACCTCCACCAAGGCAGCACATTTTGTTGCATGTCGTAGAAGTCGCCGAGGAAGCTATCGATGGATGATGATGTACCTGTGTCCCTGACGCGGTAGATTGATAATGGTGCTGTGTGGAGGGTGAAGGTGGCATAGTTGGATGGGCATAGTGATGGTGGTGGTGCAAAGCAGCAATAGCGCCTGTTGGCGGGTGACTATAGGCTGCAGCTACAGCAGGCTTCGATGGTGTTTGTGGGGATGTTGTTTCCAATTGCTCAGACTTGTTGGGTGGATAAGAAATTATTCAATGTTGCATATGACCAAATCAAAAACAAAAATCGGGGAAAAAACCATAAAGCACAAAACAGAAGGAGGGTAGACAACTCAATACAAATGCCAACTCACTAAGGATTCATTTGAACCAAAAAAAAAAAAAATGTCTAAAAGCCTGAAGGGAAAAAAAATACAGATTTTTTCTGCTCTTCCCAATTTCACACTTGAATTGAATACTTACGACGCGGGATTTTTGCTGTTGTCCAATTGCTGAGCCATGCGGACAGGCTATCATGGAGTCCAAACCATCCAAATGAGTGAGGCTTTTTGACTTCAGCTGTGTGGAAAGAGAAAGAGGAAAACAATTTAGTATATGGAAAGCTGACAGGTCGTTAAGTTGTAAATGATTGATAGTTGTTTTTTTTGTTCGGAGAATTTTGGATAAATAAAAGGATGAATAGGCTAAAAGGATGGCTTTTTGTATTTGTATGCACAGGATGGCGGCAAAGAGAGAACAAAGATTATGGCATGGAAACTCGGATTATTGATGACTTTTCAAAGTCATTTGGGTAAAAGAAATATTCAAAAGCTAGAAAAGCAATGATAATTCAGATACAATTTAAGAAAAAAGTACTTTTCTAGATCTCGAATTGAAACAAAATTTACTTGCCTTTCGAGCTTAAGCCCATTAAAGATTTCAATTTGTTACCGAAGAAAATTTCGCAATCTTTACAATTCGAAAGTTACTCTCAGTGTTTCTTAAAGTGACGGGAAATTCTAGCCAGTAAACACTCCTCTCGAATTAAGGTTTAAAATTATGCTTATCAACAAGAAGCATTCCTCAGCATTATCTTTTCACAATTAAATGTTTGTCTTGGAATTAATTTTATAATCCCTTGATGCAAGCTTTCACACTCAACAATGATTTACTTAAGCAACATTGCGGGAACACCTCTGGGCGTCATAAGACCGAGAACATCCTTCTGTTAATGTGTTTATCCTGGAAAGGCTTATGTCCATCAATTAAAAATGTTAATTTGGGGTTAATATTATTCCACCTTCATCTTCTGCCCACGCATAAGCTATCATATTTAAGGTCTCCTCTTCCCAAGGGAAAACACCATCACCAGAGCAAGAATCAATATATAAACATATGGGACACTGTTTGGCAAATAACATCCTTCCGATATGAATGCAATATAATCGAATATAATTTAACGTTGAGGAGAATGAGGCTTTTCCCAGAAGACGTGCCAGGAAAGAACAAATATTTGCGTGGTCAACCAATATGAAATAAAAGAGGGTCGAGGTGGTTTTTATCGAAATGGAAACCATCAGTTGACGCAGAATTCAGAAATTTTAAGGCGAATTTCTGATGAAGTCATGTATTTGTTTTTCGTTGTTTTTTTTTTTTTTTTTACAATCATTTGTGTTACTGTTACTGTAGGCTGCAGTGCCTCCTGGTGAGTGGTGAGTTCAAACAAAACGAAAGCGTGTTGAAGTCTCCAATTCCCTAACAGATTTGTCTCCATTTATTTTTATATGATTTGTAGTGGAACTTACAGAAATAAATTAAATATATATTGACAGACAGTTACCAAATATGAAAACAGAACCTTAACAATTCATAGAAACGTAGCTAACTTCAGGTCATTGATGAAATGGCGGTTATTATTAACTTGACGGCATAAAAGAAAAACTGTTGATTCTAAGAAGAGATTTATAAAAAAAACTAAAGTTGTAAACCTCAAATATACCTAGTGTTGCCATAAGTTCTGTTACAAGTATAAAACGCTATAAAAATGAAACAAACAAAGATATTGTATTAAAAATTATTTCATTTACTAGAACACAATATTGATTAAAAAAATAAAAATTGGATTCACTCGGAATGACCGTCTTTTGCGTTAACACAAGATTACAAACTCTGTTAAATGTTGTTCTAAGGCTTTTTAAATGTGGGCAGTCTTGAAGGTCATGCTCTCCAATTCTATTGCCCTGAGCCACTCCTGCGTGGTTTTGGCCTTGTGGGATGGAGCAGGGTCCAGTTGGAAGATCCAAATGTGTTCATTGAAAAGGGTATTGTTCAACATCCTCTAGCACATCTTTTTGGTAAACCGTTGCACCAGTTTTTACGCCTTTTTACAGAAATGGGGGGATGTGACACCATGGTGAGAGATCTTCCACCAAACCATTACGAAGCGGGATAATGGCCACGTTGAACCCTTGGAACAACTTTTTTTCGCTTCCTTAGACGAAGTGGCATACATTTTGTCATTTTGTTTCATAATTTTTTCTAACGTGGCGTCAAAAAAATAATTTGTTATTTATTTCAACGCCGCATCTTGACCTTGAATAACGCGCTCTTTGTGACATGGGATATGTATTGCGGTATATTACAAAGCGGCGATAGAACAGCTCTGGCTCCTCAGCTCATAATTCTCGCATTAGTTTTGCGCAGAAACCTTCATTCTCACGTCGCAACAACCAATTTTAGGACCATAAGGAACGAACTCTTTGCGGTTAACTTTGGTTGTTGTCGTAGTCATCGTCACTGGCTGCTTTCCAAGATGTAGGCCGCGAGAATCACCACTTCTACCATATTTCGTCTGGACATACTTAATTTGACTTTTCACTTTTACCTTTAATCACTGCAATTGGAAATGTATTATTTATTCAATTTTTCAATTAAAATAATTTAGGTAATTGAAACAGTTTTGAACTGAATTTGTTCACGCATTGCTTTTACTACCGTACTCGGACGGGCAAGCGCGGTCGGCCACTTCTTGCCTTGTTCTCTACTCCAGACAATTCGCCAAAGAGAGCTATAGCCCGATAAACGAATATTCTTGATATACCGAGTGGTTTTAGCAACTCAGAAATTTAGCCAGCACTCTTTCCGCTTTTATGCAATGCTATTACCGCGACGCGACTCTCTTTAACGCCCCACTCCATGTTACTAGTTTGCAAACTGAACCCTAACTGACTAGTATTCTTCACTGATCAGTGCATGTGATCTGAAAAAAAAGTTAACGGTTCTATTCCAGCAAGAAGTTTTATAGGATAAGCGCTGGAAATTGTGTAACAGAACTTATGGCAGGACTAGGTATACAGTACTTATAACAAAAACACCATTTAAGTTTTTTTGTCTGTCTGTCATTCTGTCTGTTTGTTCCGGGTAATCTCGGGAACGGCTGCACCGATTTTGACGGGACTTTCACTGGCAGGTAGCTGATATCCTAAGGAGTAACTTAGGCTAGTTTAATTACCCACTAGATGGCGCTGGATTTGGACGGGATTTTCAAAGACAGGGAGCTCATTTTGAAAGGTATAACTAAAGCTACATATTTGATTTACCCGTAGGTGGCGCATAAACAGTTTTTGATAAATTTCAGGCGGACGAAGTCGCGAGTAACAGCTAGTCTATTATATTATATATAAGGAATAAATAAATATGAACCTACTTTAATATAAGAAAATAGATTTTTTTAATACAAAAAACCGGAAATGGTATGAAAATAGATAGACAGTTTTAACAATTAATCGTGTGTGAATAAGTGTCAGCGAACTCAAACATTTTTATGAGATTCAAGTTTACTTTCTCACTTAAGTTTGCCTTTGGCCAAAGCATTATATATACAGAGCGCCGCGTTCGAGCTGGTATCAAGTAAAGTTATAGTATAGTTATAGTAGTATTCTAATGTTAATATCTTGTACAGAAATAAGGGTGATGATGTTTTTTCGTCTTAAAAGATTACAGTCCGCTTCAAACTTAGAGAATCCAAATTCAGTAAATTCAAATACAGTCACAAGCAAAATTATTTGCACAAAGTATTTTCTTGGTAGAACTTCTCACAAAAATAGTTGCACCTTTCAGAACACTCTTTATCTGGTTTATTTGTTTTATTAATCAATAATAACAACAATTTTCGAAAAAATTAACACAAAAAAAAATTATCAAACTTCATAAATAACGGTTAAATTCTTAATTTAAAAAGTGGCATAATTATTGTCACACCCAACAAAGCTGGCAAAATTATAAAACAAATAAACCAGATAAAGGGTGTTCTGAAAGGTGCAACTATTTTTGTGAGAAGTTCTACCAAGAAAATACACTGTGCAAATAATTTTGCTTATGACTGCTTTTCTCGTAATTTTGGGTAAGGTAAAATGATACACGTCGGGTGGGAACTTTTCATTTGGTAGTAATACACATTTCTTCCGTTTATATAAAGTTGGTCACAAGAAATCCTGGGCTATCATTAAATTCAGTCACAATCTCAACTATCAAAAAATGAGATGGAGCTGGAAAAGATTATGTAAACTGTTGGTACATCCATCAACGTCGTTAAATTAAATAACAAAATCAAAAATGTAAAAAATGTTTTTTTTTTTTGTTAAAGATTTTCGACTACTTCACTACATTTAATATAAATAAAATGGATGTCCCGTGCTGGAGAAATTAATTTGGTAATAATTTATTTGTATATTAAACAAAAGTGGTACATCCAAGATAAATATGTGTATATTTCAAGTAGTTCGAGATGTAGTTTACAAGTAAAAGAGTAGAAAAGGTTTTCAAGAAATATTAAGGCACGAATATATTTTTTATTTTTTTCTTCTAATTTCGTTAAAATAATTTGCACTTTTAATTGATTTGTATATATTAAATAATAAACAAACTCCTCACATCTACATTTCAATTTACTCATGTAAATCCTCAGATACTCCATGAATGCATAAATAAAATCAAACAACTTATGCACATGACTCCCGAAAAAAAAATCACAACCATCATCCCAGATTCCACCTAAACGATGACAGATACTCCTTTGCATACAATTTTTCTATTTGTATTTAAATTTCCGCCCCAAAAAAGGCTAAAAAAATATACTTTAACATCCTTTTCACCTGAATATAAATATACACTCTGAAAATATGTAAACCTTCCATACACACTGCCTCCTGCCGTTTCAGAGCCAGAAGTCCTGTTCACAATACCTTGATGCTTCCAACAATTGCTAGCTTTGTGGTAGATGCGTGGGTTCTGGGTTGTAATGCTGTACATTTAAGGGATCATAAATCATTTGCTAGGAACATCATACCCAACAAATGTACACAAAAAAATCCAGAAAAAATAATGTTTAACCTAAAAAAAAAAAAAAAAAATTCAATCTATGGAAAAATACAAAACGCGAAAAAGGACGATGGCAACAGATTCTCTACCCCAACACACAGTGTCACAAACATGTGTCATCCATGCCCAGCTCAAGGGACGACACACTTTTCTCGTTCCTCGCGTGGCATGTGACTCATGTATTAATCATGTTTTACTTCAGATTATTACTCCTGAAGAACGATGATGTGGCATCGTAAGGATATTCTCCGCTCGTCAAATACCGATACTCCTGTGTAAATTCGTCAATCCAGTGATGATGACGATGATGTAAATTGAATGTTTTCTTTTCTTCAAATTTTAAAGGATTTTCGACGAAAATAAATTGTCTTCTTCACTCGGGGACACTTAAATGAATCCTATAAATAATTATGTCAAGGACATTTGATAGAACTGTATACCAAATTTACAAACCACAATTATTATTATACACCAAGCAATTTAAAATAAAATTGAGGTTAAGAGGAAGAAAACATTGCTAGTTCGTTATGCTAATATAATTGTGGAACTCATAGTTATGCATATAATTTTTTTTTTCATTGCATAAAACTCTAAGGGTTCTTTAGAAATGGAGGAATTGTTGAATTGCAAGATGGGGCAATTATAAGGTAAGTTTTAATTAAGAGATTCGTGTAACCGTCCCTAATTATTTTCATAGGACATTGGCACCAGACTACTCGAAAGTAACGCAATTTAAGGTCAGCACTTATTACTCTAGCCTTAGCTATTTTATGTCAAAATGCTAAGTGGAAGGTGTTAGGTTCAAACTGTGGCACTTGGAGACAAATAATAAGAGGGAAATGAAATTGGTTAACTCTTTTCTTCTAAGAAAATAGTATTTTTGCACCCAGCATACGAATTGACACTTAAACGTCATCATCGCCAAATAAGCATTTGCGTATTTCCATCATTGTCAAATGAGCTGTCAATAAATACTTCACTCGCGCACATCAAATGAACAGCATTTTCCGCACGACAGAATTCACTAAGGAAAAAAATGCATTTTATCCATTAGATACTTGAGTTATGCTCAGTAATAAATCCATAACCATCTATGAACAAGTCAACATTTCATTGTCATCTTTAATAAAATCAATAAATTTTTATCATTGTCATTGCAAGAAAAAGATCGAAGCCAAAAGAAAACGACATAAAAAATCACAAAAAAATGATGAAAAAAGTATCTTTTATCTGAATTTGTGACAGTATTTTACAAATCAGTTTTATGCAGCAACAGCAATATGTCAAGAAAAGTATAGCTTTTTTAAGAAATCCTTTTTATTTTTTATAAGGTTGGTTGCATTCAGGAATTGATGGGTGGCAGTAGAATGTTTACCATTGGGGGTTGGGCTACCCAATGGCTTCAGTAGTTGCTAAGTGATTTTCTTAAGTGAAGAAGAAGATTTGTAGTTTTATTTTAAGTGATTTAGGAGTATTTTTTTAAACATATACTTTTGAATGGTTTAATCTACATATATTTAAAGGACAACTCGAAGAAATAAAAAAGATTCTTTGATGTAGTAAGCTTAAAGCGATCTTTTTACTACAATGCATGGGTTAGTTGTTAGTAAAATTAAAATAAAATAAATTAATAATAGCCCAACACTAATCAAACGCACTTACGATACGTTTTCTAGAAAAGGTAATCGTCTGACATTTTACAATGTTAAGGGATATACCACTTTTTCTGCACCAAATAATAAAGCTATCAATATCTGCCTGCAAAAGACTGTGGTCAGCGCTAGACTTTATTGTCTTAAATATCTTCATGTCATCAGCAAATATGAGAATGTCACTTGATTGTATGCATGAAGTAACATCATTTATTGCCAAAATGAATAGTAAAAGACCAAGGTGGCTTCCTTGAGGTACGCCAGAGTGGGCCACGAAAGAAAAATATCAGGAAAACTCAATTATCTCAAAAGCTATTTAAATTTTTTTTAAATAATTAACGGGCGCACTATTTGTTTCCTTTTAATGTAACACACTGCGCAGGCATTATGAAAATAGAGGGGGAGAGATAGGAGGTGTCGATTAACACTGATTTTGAATGTTTGCAAATCAAAATGCAAGGGAAAATCCCGCCGGGTAAACTATTCCAAATTCATGTTTTTCGGCTAAAAAAAGAATCCCTATATTTTACGGTACGTCAGAAATTGGGCTCAAGGGTGAACTGATGAGCATTCCTTCCAGGACGAGTATTACGGGAGAAACTTTTAAGGGGAGGAATGCATCTGGCTAGTTCGAGTGAACATTTTTTATAAAAGAAAGACATGAAACATTGCGTCGGTGTTCGTGAGGGGCAATTGTTTCAGCAGCAGTTTTATTTCCTATCAATCTTAACGCTCAATTTTGTATTCTATTAAGCAAGTGAAGCGATGTTTGCGAAGCACCTGTCCATAGGTGGGAGTTATACTCGAATTTAGGGCGTATAAACGCTTTCTAAATTGTAGCCAGATCAGATGGGGAAAAGTACTTCTTACACCGAAACAGAAAACCTAAGCACTTAGCAGCAGTCTTAGCGATATAAATATATGGTCTTTGTTGACACATATACCGAGCACTGAGAGCTTTTCGGTTTCTTCGATGTAAGAGCCATTCATGGACAATGGCATTGGGGGTATATTTAGCTTTAACGATAGAAGGCAGCATTGAGTTTTCGAAGAATTAAACTCCACACGATTCCTATTACCCCTTTTGACAATGCTGTATAAATCGGAGTTTAATGAGCTTGACATACGGTACCGTTGCAATTGTACGTCCGAAGGCGAAAGACGTGAATTATCGAACGAATATGAAAAGCTGAGGGTAGAGTCGTCAGCAAAACAATTAAGTGGATTAGAAGTAACAGAGAGAAGATCATTTATGAAAATGAGAAAGTGAGTAGGAGACAGAACAGAGCCCTGGGGCACACCAGCATTTATTT
Organism: Platycheirus rosarum; assembly: GCA_963971375.1. Lineage (NCBI taxonomy): Eukaryota > Metazoa > Arthropoda > Insecta > Diptera > Syrphidae > Platycheirus > Platycheirus rosarum. The sequence goes on along the minus strand of OZ020508.1, from coordinate 153,766,339 downwards.
TGTAGGAATTAGACTTGAATCCGTCATATACAACTTGTATTGAGCGGTCCAGAAGATAGCTTCTAATCCAACGAACAAGAGTATCAATGATCCCAAAAGCAAGTATTTTCGAAAAGAGAGCATCATGCCAAACTCTATCAAATGACTTTGAGATATCAAGAGCAATAATCTTACTTTCACCAAAGCCATGTAAAGATTTGTTTCACTGTTCGGTGAGATATGCCATCAGATCACCAGTGAAAGCCATATTGACGGTCATGGAGAAGCTTTCGATCTAGACATTCCTTAAGCTGACGGTTAATCAGTGCTTCCATGACCTTAGAAAGAAGGGATTTTAGTGCTATGGGTCGGTAGGAGGCGGGGGAGGATGGGTCCCTTTCTTAGGGACAGGCTGGACAAATGCTGTTTTCCATCTTCTAGGAAAGATTCCAGAAGAGTAGGAGCGATAGAAAAGCTTACGCAGTGGCTTTGCCAGTGTGGAAGAACACCTCTTCAGAAGGAATCGGGGGTATACCATCCGGGCCAGCGAATTTGTAAACATCAAGATCTTTGAGAACTCTTGCTACTGTACGAGTGCGGAAAAAATTCTGTCCCATGGAAAAATTTACATTCTCAAGTACAGGAGGGACAACATTGCTGTTAGGCAGCGTAGAGCTGTCAGCGAAATGGGCGGCGAGCAAGTTTGCCTTCTCTAAAGAATAAACAATTGGTTTGTTATTGTCGATGAGCGTTGGAACCGAAGATGTCGAGGAGTTTTTTATATTTTTTACAAATGACCAAACATTTTTACTGCCTTTCGGACACTGCAGAATTTTTTGCCGTAATTTTTGGTCATGCGAAAATTCGGTTCTTTCAATAACGAAGTTGCATGCGTTCCTTGCTTGTTTGTGCTTTTTCCGATTTTTCTCTGTAGGGTTGGCTTTGGTTAATGATTGAAAATCATTACGCTATGTGTCCAGATTTTGTTCCCGTTCATAAGAATTTAATTGTCCTGTTTTCTATGATGTCCTCCCAGATTTTTTAAAATCGGAAAACTCTATGACCCAGACATAGTCCTTGAAAAATCCTGTGATAAAAAAAAAAACAAATTCCCATCATTTTACCTAGGCAATCTCCTGCATCACCTTCGCTCTTCATCATTTCATATGATAATGCTGCACAACATAAAAGGATCAAATGGTTATACAAGTTCCTGCCCCATTCTTTCAGCAAAAATCTTCCATAAAAAGGACATCAAATTGTGTTGTGTGTATGAAAATCAACTTTGTCCAATCCAGCAGGATCGTAATCTAAAAAGCAATTACATGGCTCAGAAAGGATTTAACAACAACAAAGAACTATGTATGTCCTTTTTTGTTGTATAATAAATAAAGCTTCATATCGTTTAGATAGCCTTAATGCATTTATATCGTTCGAATTGAATAATCTATTCGAAGCCAAACACTGAAAAAGGATTAAATGTGTTGGTGATGGATAATACGGTAAATAGCATTTTATGCGACATTTCATGTGTGTAAGCAAAAGATACCTTTTACAGAAAGTTTTTCCCTTTTCATTGGGAAAATGTGTGCTTGTGGTCAAATCAGTATTTAAGGAAATAGTAAGAAAAAAAACCAAGAGTCCTTCAATGGGATTCGGGAAAATGTACGCACACAATCAATCAAGTGATTTAATGAACGGAAAATTAAATTATTTTTGGGTAAGTACATCGATGTATTTCTGATTTTGTGGACACGGTTCTGGGATTCTCAGGAAATTTTGTGGAAATTTAATAATTCTGTTGCTTTAATTCGTTATAGAGCTAACGAATTATTTGTGTGTATTCATTTTGGAATTATGTATCAAATTTATTTGTATTTATTTGCAAAAAAAAAATCTTGTTCCATTGAAAACGGATTTTTTCTTTTATTATTATGTTGATGTTCTGGCTTCAGGGTTTGATGACATCGTGTTTAATATGAAAGCTTTTAATTCAATTGTTTCGGCCATGCATAAATATAAAATTAATATGTTTATTTCATGTCGCAGAAAACAGGACCCAAGGATAGGATTTTATGGTTGAATTATGAAGTAGATATTTATAATTTAATATCAAAATTGCTGAATAAATTAATTTATTACACGGATAAGAAAATGTTTCTGGAAAAATGATCACTTTGATGTTATTTTTGAAAACTTTTATTGAACCTAGATGCTGATTTCTATTGATGTTCAACACTGTTCATGTACTTCTTTTTTCTTAAACCCAGAATTGTTAGGATCTCCACTGGAACTATTAATTAATTATTCAAAAGAAGTTAAGATATTACCCCATAGTCTGTTTGGTGATAAATTATCAGTCATCAGTGAAGTGAGGTGACGATTTTATTTTCTTCGACTTCACCCTTTGCCAATTCCATGCATTTTAAAAAGAGAATATTAAAAACAAAACCATGGAATATTTTTAATGATAATCATTACACACCCGAAGGAAGGTATGCCGAGCTCTTTGCCGGGTTACATCACCTTACCCAACTGATCGATGTGCCAACGCGTATACCGGATGTTGCTGGGCAAGCCGCCCATACTCTTGACTTATTTCTTACTTCTCACCCTGATACATATACCATTAGTGTAATTTCTCCATTTGGCACTTCAGACCATTGTGTCATTTCAGCTAATTTCTCATCCTCCACCTATCCAGTTAAAGAAAAACTTCCCACCAGGACCGTTTGGCAATATAAGAAAGCAAGTAAAAATTTTTGGTCATTTGTAAAAAAATATTAAAAACTCCTCAACATCTACGGTTCCAACGCTCATCGACATTAGCAAACCAATTGTTTACTCTTCAGAGAAGGCAAACTTGCTCGCCGCCCATTTCGCTGTCTCACAGCAACGTTGCCCCTCCTGTACGTGAGAATGTAAATTTTTCCATGGGACAGATTTTTTTCCGCACTCGTACAGTAGCAAGAGTTCTCAAAGATCTCGATGTACACAAATCCGCTGGCCTGGATAGTATACCCCCGATTCTTCTGAAGGGGTGTTCTTCCACACTGGCAAAGCCACTGCGTAAGCTTTTCCATCGCTCCTACTCTTCTGGAATCTTTCCTAAAAGATGGAAAACAGGATTGGTCCAGCCTGTCCCTAAGAAAGGTGACCCATTCTCCCCCTCCTCCTACCGACCCATAGCACTAAAATCCCTTCTTTCTAAGGTCATGGAAGCACTGATTAACCGTCAGCTTAAGGAATGTCTAGATCGAAAGCTTCTCCATGACCTTCAATATGGCTTTCATCTGATGGCATATCTCACCGAACAGTGAAACAAATCTTTACATGCCTTTGGTGAAATTAAGATTATTGCTCTTGATATCTCAAAGTCATTTGATAGAGTTTGGCATAAAGCTCTCTTATCGAAAATGCTTGCTTTTGGGATCATTGATACTCTTGTTCGTTGGATTAGAAGCTATCTTCTGGACCGCTCAATACAAGATGTATATGACGGATTCAAGTCTAATTCCTACAAAATAAATGCTGGTGTGCCCCAGGGCTCTGTTCTGTCTCCTACTCACTTTCTCATTTTTATAAATGATCTTCTGTCTGTTACTTCTAATTCACTTAACTGTTTTGCTGACGACTCTCAGTACTCGGACGAATAATAAAAACTTTATTCTGTTTAATAACTCCCAAACAGTCATATCTTTTTCTAAGCATGAACTAAGAACTACTTTACTTTGTTTAATAGCTCCTAAACGGTTTTTTTTAAAGACTTTTTATTTGACTGTCTATAAGTAGAAAAAATAAACTGTTTGGGAACTATTAAACAAAATTAAATAAATTTGAAAAATAAAATGGCAGCATTACCCTTCGGGTACCACTCTTAAAATTTGTTTTTTTTTTCTTTTAATAGAAAACATTTTTCCAAACATAAAGAAATACAAAAAAATTCCCTTACTCAAAATCATAAATGTATTACAATTTTTTCATTATTAAATTTTTTGACTCCAAATTTATTAATTGTACTATAAAAAAAGTGTAACAATCTTTTTTGTGTAGTATTACATGAGCCACAATGTGTAGCTACAACATTTTCCAAAAGAACATGTAGTTTTCGAGTAATTTCGAAAAAAAACTGAATTTTAACCCCTTTACCCTTTACAAATTTAGGGTATTTTTAAAGAAATGTTTAGGACGTAAAAATGTAGCTCTGCACCAAAAAATCGGATTTGTCGGAATTTTCTCGAAGCGAATGTCTTATTTTCTTGGACAAATAATGGAAGTTCATGTTTAATGTTTACAAATAATTAATATTTATTTGCAAAATTCCGAGTTATTGACGTGAGCCCTAAAAGCTTTAACGCCAATTTTTGGTCGTAACTCTCGTACTAGTAGACAAAAAAAAATCAGAACCTAGTCAATTAATTTTTTTTTATAATTAACCCGGGCACAAGGGTTATTTATAACCGTTTCCCTTTTAATGTAGAGCACATTGTGAGGGCATTAGGATGATAAGGAGGGAAAGATAGGAGGTGTCGATTAACATTGGTTTTGAATGCTTGCAGATCAAAATGGCAAAGGAAAATCTCGCCGGGTAAACCATTCCAAATTCGTGTTGTTCGGCTAAAAAAAGAATCCCTATATTTCACGGTACGCCCGAAATTGGGCTCAAGGGTGAACTGATGAGCGTTCCTTGCGAGAAGAGTATTACGGGAGAAACTTTTAAGGGGAGGAATGCAGCTGGCTCCTTCGAGTAAACATTTTTTTTAGAAAAGAAAAATAAGTTGATTCAAAGGCATTGTCAAGAATTGGGAATCGCTAGGACCACACTCTGGCAAATTTTGAAAACGTATCTTGCCGTGATTCCTTATATGAAACGGCATGTACGCTCTTTTATTGGACTCTAGAAGTGTTCGTCTTCTTCTACAAGAACAGAAAAAAGTCTACAACTGTCAAAAATTCCCATTAAACACATCCTTCGTCCAATATTATGTCAACTACTTTAGATGAAAAGCTCTTTTGTGTGAGCTGGAAAATAATTAACTTGATTGAAAAAAAACTTGATCAACACCTTACCTACGAAAATGATAAAAATCTTTGGAAAAACTTTCTTTTTCTCTTTTTTGGTCTTCTACTGATGATCCAAGGAAAACGTCATGGACAAATTATTTCATCTGACTTTATACATGATATCCATTTGAAACAAAACTTTCCATAAACTCATAAGTTATTCTGTCTAGGATTATAATTCAAATTCATAAATTTTTCAACGAATATTTTGCACGAAATCAACCATCTAACACCTGCTCCGATTCACCTTATGAATATCTCATCAGCGAAAATATAATTTCCAACATCAAGGATAAAAAAAATATAAAATTTCCTTTTATTCTGATTGCACCTCAACACCTGTAAAAGAGTACGAACAAAAAAAATCATAAAACAATAAAATAGTGCACAAATAAAATAGTACAAAAAAAACAATAACGCTGTTTTCCCACGAAACACAAAGTGGGCAAAAGCCCACATCCAGCAGTCGAATCATTCTATTGCATTATGCAAATATCCTTCATGAATATTCCATAAGGACGAAAAACATCTGTGAATTGTTCCGGACCGCCCGTCGTTTTCACAGAAAATTTCCTTTTGAATGAAAAATAAGGTAGGGAAAATTACTCCTTACTCCCTGGTGTTAAGGGAAAAGGGGGTAAACTGAGTCTCTAAGAACACAAAGGATATCACAGAACAAAAGCGCTTTTGGTTGTAACTATTAGTCCGTGTTATTCCGAGGTGAAAACAAAAGCGTGCCTCCTACTTGTCTCTGGTTCCGTATCTTTTCTGCTTTTGTTATTCATTATATATCTGAGTTATTTAAGCTTCCTTTGCCTGGTTGTAATACACCAAGCAGATCCCCTCTGTGGGAAGGTCGATCAACCTAAAGGATACCCACAGGATGCACTCAGGTTATTGTGTTTATTCGATGCAGACGAACATAGAATAGCAAGAAGTTTGCGATTGCATTCTTTTTTGATGTTTTTTTAAAGATAATTAAGGACGATACGACCGAGGACGATGGTGCTCGGGAGCAGTCCATAAATAGTACGAAATATTGCTTGGAGCTAAACTAAGTTTGGCCTCATTAAAATGTCGCAATAAATATGATTTATAATGGATATCTTGTCCATATAATCTAAGTGGGATAGTAGTTCGTTTCAATTTCTTAGGTTAATGTAGGGAGTCCTTATTGGTTCGCTTAAGTAGGATTATTGAATGAAAGATGATTGCAACATGATTTAAAAAAACTCGAAAATTATTTTTTAAGAGTTGCAATTCTTTACAAAGTTAGATGACACAAGGATGAAGGTTACCAGTTTAACAGTAGTTTTCATCTTTGCTTATAGCATTTCCGTTCTTGGGATTTCGAAAGAGATATTTCACCGAAATTACTTTGAAATATTCTTGGAAATCCTAGTTTATCAAGCCAACGAAATCTTTTTAGTATTCAGAAGTCATTTTTATCATCGCTGAATACAACAAAACGGTAGAGGCAATAAAGCCATCTCATATCTTAGACGGCCCTTCCTTTCATTCTCGCTGCACTTTTTGACAAGTAAAATCTTCTTACTGGTGTGAACTTATTTACTTAGGGGGCGCTACAGTTCGGGACGAACCTGGGCCTCAACCAACATGCCTCTCCAGCCAGCTCGGTCTTTGGCTAGCTGCCTGCAGTTTCGCACTCCAAGTTGGTTGAGGTCGTCCTCCACTTGAGCGCGGCTTAGGTGCGAGGTCTTCCTTGACTGCGTCTACCCTCTGGGATGGAATCGAAGATCCTGCGAGCCGGAGCATTGTTGTCCACTCCGCTCTACATGCCTTGCCATCTTAAACGTGATATGCGTATTTTTTTGACCAGGTCAATGGCGCTGTACAGCTCGTATAGTTCTTGGTTGAATCTTCTCCTCCAAAGCCCGTTAACGTAGATAGGACCAGAAATTCTCCGAAGAATCTTACGTTCGAAACGACTAAGGATATCTTCATCCGCTTTAGATAGAGTCCTCGGTGCCATAGAGCAGGACTGGGATGATAAGGGTCTTATACAGAGTCTCCTTTGTCTTTCGAGAGTGGGCTTTGCTACTCAATTGCCTTCCTAGCCCATAGAAACAGCGATTGGCAAGAGTAATTCTTCGCTTTATTTCTGACGAGATGTTGTTGTCAGATGTTATACCGGATCCAAGGTACACAAAGTCCCTAACTACCTCAAGGTTGTACCTGTCTATTGTGATGTTTTGTCCAATCCGCCGGTGTTGTGTGTCCCTTTTTGTGGACAGCAGGTACTTCGTTTTGGCTTCATTGACTGCTAGTTCAATCATAGCCGCTTCAGCTTCAATGCTAGCAAACGTTCCAGTGACAGCTCGCCGAGTTCTATGTCTATGCCGTCAGTGTATACTAACAATTGCACAGACTTGACGAAAAAATTGTCCCACTACAATTGACTTGCGAGTTTCTTATAATTGTTTTCAAGTATTAAGTTGAAGAAATCGCACGATAGCACATCACCTTGTCGGAATTCTTTTTTGACGTCAAAAGCTTCTGTGAGGTCAGTACCAACTTACCTTGACGGAGCAGCGAGAGTTCTCCATCGTCATCCTGCACAGTCGGACGAGTTTTGTGGGGATGCCAAAACCTGACATGGCTCTGTATAGCTCGTCTCTATAAATGCTATCGTACGCGGCCTTAAAATCGATAAAGAGGTGGTGGGTATCGATTTGGAATTCTTGGGTAGTTTCCAGGATCTGTGGACTTTCCTGGTCTGAAATCACACTGATAGGAGCCAATCAGGTTGCTGGCAACAGGTTTCAGGCGTTCTCATAGTACGGCAGAGAGGATCTTGTAGGCGATATTCAGGAGACTTATTCCTCTACAGTTGGCGCAGTTTAGAGGGGCTCCTTTCTTTTAGATCGGGCAAACGATGCTGAGGTTCCATTCATCAGCCATACTTTCTTCTGACCAAACTTTAGAGATGAGTTGGTGTATGCACTTCACCAGGAATTCTAGTCCTCATCACCGTTTAACAGTTTGCAGAAATGGTCCTTCCATATACTCAGCACCGACTGTGACTCTACTACGAGGTTTCCATTCCTATCTCTACAGGCTTATGTGCGGTTTTTTTTTTTCCTTGGCACGTTGCGGCATCTCTGATGGCTTGTTGGCAGTGTTGCCACTGGTCTTCGGCACTTGATGCTGGCGGTTCTGGATTTCTTGAGAGGTTACGGGATATTCAATCGGCATAGGTTCTGACGGTTTCTTGCGATTGCAGCTTTCCGACGTCATACTTCCTCACAGTATTACTCTGTTGTTGTGGTGTTCGGTTTTGATCTGGGTGTCGCCAGGCCCTTTTGTGTATATTGAGATGAGGAAACGGTGTGCTTGCAATGGGGACGTTATGTGACGCTGCGAAGTCAATTAGCCTAAGTCCGTTTTCAGATATTGCGTCTTGTAGGCTATGTTTTCCGACAGTTCTACCAAAGATTTCCTCTTTACCTTGGCGTTAAAATCGCCTAGTACGATCTTAACGTCGTATTTAGGGCATTGTCCTCCGTGGGGGCATGAGCGCATATTAGGCTAATGTTAGCGAATTTAACTTTGATGCTGGTGTAAACACAATTTTGAAATCTTGAAATTTCTATACCGTGAAGATGAGAACAGAGCATTAATGATTAATGATAAATCTTAATTAATAAAACCAAGGAACGACAAAACGGCTTTGGCGTACATAACTACTATCTGTGAAAGCATTCAGGGGAACCTGAGGCAATCGTTTCCTCAACGTGCATGAGAACTTGGCCTGCTTCAGCGTCTTCATCTTAATTTTCTTGTACTAAATTCAGTTTTATTAAAAATCAAGAACATGAGTTCCGAAAATTCAAATTTGTGAATATAAAATATGGCTGCTCCTATCAACATAGTTCCTTCTTTACTAAACTAGTCTTTGAAAGACGACACTATCCTTAGATAGAAACTCTTCTCCTGAATATTTTCTTAAATTATGTTTGAAAAATTTCAATTTCCCAACAACCTGAGGCACGTTAATAAAATTCATGGCTTTTAATGTAATAAACTTCCAGTTCCACTCCTTACTAACATAACCCTTAATTATAGCCCAATAGGTCACCCCATCCATTAATCTCCTCCGCAAATGCAACATTGAGTCCCACAACCCGAACCGCTCCTCCAGCCAAGTCTTTCGTTTAATTCGCCTCCGAACATAATAATTAAACTTACGCTCCGCCACGAGTCTTGTAAAAGTTAATTTATTGATTTGGCTACTCTCTTTCATTTGTCCCTGACATTTTGCTTGTAATTGAATTCAGCAGTTGTTACAACACAGATTTGTGCTGAATAGGCTCTCCCACTGGCTTCTGTTGACAAGGACACAAAAAAAACACCCAAAACATTAAAATTTTGTTGATTTATTTGATCGCACTGAATGTTTCATTAGATTCGCTAAATATTATCGTCGTCGTCGTTGTGTCGTCATCAGCTAAAAAGAAAGCAACAACATTCAGCCAATTTAGCCAAAAACAACGAATGTCCTCGGCAGAAGAGAGGCGTGCAAGTTGTTATGGCTTATAATAAAATTCATCCTTAAAACTAATAAAACACTTCCTTCGAATACCTTTTTATCGTTCATTTTGTTTCGTTTGGCTACATTTTCGATATATTTAAGTATTATTTCAGTTTTGTGATGTGTTTTTATGTTGTTGTTGTTTTTGTGTTTTTTTTTTCGAACGTGATTGAAATTTGTTTTGGGTTGAAAGAAACACAAGCAGAACCAGAAGGATATAAAATGAAAATTCATAAGGCAAAGTCAGTCACACCGGAAGTGAGAAAAATTGAAGCAATATTGAGTTTTATGACGATTATTGTTACAAATGGTTTAGAAGAGAGATGCTGTGTTCAGGAACAGAAAAATCGTATTTTACGACAAGGACACGGTAGTTGAGCGACTTAAAGGAGAATTTATTTCAGTCGTCTATTTTTGGTCGTTCGAAGAGCTTTTCGAAGGATGATGATGACGGTGGATACTTTGTGAGTAATGAATTGTCATAAAAATGGACATAAAATTGTAGACAGTTTCCAGGACATACAAAAAAAATTGAGAAATTTAAATTACCTGTCCTTATATTTTGAGAACGCTGCGCTTGAAAGCAATTTCAAGTATTAAAATGGTTTTCGACATAAAACGTTTAATGGTTTACGATTAAATGTTTTCTCGAGAAAATTGTAGAAGAGCAGAAAATCTATTCTTAACACAAAACTTTATCGAAATCTAGACAACTATGGACTGTAGCTTATTAAGAAAAGCATTTATAAGATTGGAATTAAAATTGCTTCTCAACACAAGAGTAGTTTGAATAAACTGTTTTATTTTTAGTACGATTAATTAAATGCTGGAATACCTCAAGGAAGACTAGTAAGACCAGTCTTGTTTATTTTCTATTCTGGGTATAGAGTAAATCTTTTAATCTTTAATTTAATTTAATTTAATGGTTTACGATTAAATGTTTTCTCAAGAAAATTGTAGTAGAGCAGAAAATCTATTCTTAACACAAGACTTTATCGAAATCTAGAGTAGTTTGAATAAACAGTTTTTTTTCAGTAGGATTAATTAAATGCTGGAATACCTCAAGGAAGACCAGTAAGACCAGTCTTGTTTATTTTCTATTCTGGGTATAGAGGAAATCTTTTAATCTTTAATTTAATTTAATTTAATTTAATGGTTTACGATTAAATGTTTTCTCAAGAAAATTGTAGTAGAGCAGAAAATCTATTCTTAACACAAAATTTTATCGAAATCTAGACAACTATGGACTGTAGCTTATTAAGAAAAGCATTTATAAGATTGGAATTAAAATTGCTTCTCAACACAAGAGTAGTTTGAATAAACTGTTTTATTTTTAGTACGATTAATTAAATGCTGGAATACCTCAAGGAAGACTAGTAAGACCAGTCTTGTTTATTTTCTATTCTGGGTATAGAGTAAATCTTTTAATCTTAAATTTAATTTAATTTAATGATTTACGATTAAATGTTTTCTCAAGAAAATTGTAGTAGAGGAGAAAATCTATTCTTAACACAAAACTTTATCGAAATCTAGACAACTATGGACTGTAGCTTATTAAGAAAAGCATTTATAAGATTGGAATTAAAATTGCTTCTCAACACAAGAGTAGTTTGAATAAACAGTTTTTTTTTCAGTAGGATTAATTATTAAATGCTGGAATGCCTCAAGGAAGACCAGTAAGACCAGTCTTGTTTATTATCTATTCTGAGTATAGAGGAAATCTTTTTTATCTTTAATTTAATTTAATTTAATGGTTTACGATCAAATGTTTTCTCAAGAAAATTGTAGTAGAGCAGAAAATCTATTTTTAAGACAAAACTTTATCGAAATCTGGACAATTGTGGACTGTATGTAGCTTATTAAGAAAAGCATTTAAAAGATTGGAATTAAAATTGCTTTTCAACACAAGAGTAGTTTGAATAAACTGTTTTTTTTTCAGTAGGATTAATTAAATGCTGGAATACCTCAAGGAAGACCAGTAAGACCAGTCTTGTTTATTTTCTTTTCTGAGTATTAAGGAAATCTTTTAATCAAATGTGTTGTCTACAAAAAAGACCACGGTTTATTAATTCGTAAGAAAACTAAATCTTAGTAACTCCCCGCAATTCACACAAAAACTGTAAAAGAAGTAAATACCCTTTCATACATCATTCAATTCCAGAAACGATTCAAAAGGAACGAACTCACTCCAAGAAATATTGAAAGTCCCAGAGCAACTCAATTTATGAAGAGTCAATATAGCACACAAGCACGCTCTTGTTATGAATCCTAGGACAACACATATCCTGCCAGAAAAAAAAATATAATATTACACTACATTCAAAGTAATAGCCTTCTATGCATAGAAAGGCACATCCAAATGAAACAATTTTCCCGCACTAACTACCAGAGTATCCGGCACTCTTGTCCTTGCAACAAATGACCCATCAACGGGGCGAGTGCACGACATATATCCCTTTTGAGTGGTCCTTCCAATGTATGCCGTTGACCATTTGATGGGTCCAACAACCCTTCATAAGAAATTGTTTTTGTGTCAATAGATATGGATACAAAGAGAGATAGAGAGGGTAAACTTCATTGTCACATACTTTGTTTGTCCTGAATAAGCATATACACATATATGAACACACGTTTGTCCAATTACCGTTATACTATTATTTTCTACACTGTCAAGCTCGTGAAGTGAGTGTATACCGGGTATTTTTGAAAAAAAAAGAAAATTACTTTAACTTTTTTGCAGGGCATAAAATAAAACAATCAACCGAGGTGAAAAAGTAGTTAGTTAAGTGTAGAAGTGCAAAAGAATTTTAAATTTCACTATATTGCTGAAAGTTACAATCCTGTTGACTGCGATTGTTTAAAAACATAGCCAAGGAGTTTCACATGCAAATAGGCAGAGGATAAAGTGCTCGCCGGGGGTTAAAATGCGGTTGTTGTTGACAGTTAGTTTTACAAGTGTATGCATACTGTGAAAAGCCATATTTTTTTATAGAAATATGTGTGATTAAAGTCGAAACAACTTTTGGCGAAAAAAATGTTACGTATACGCCATAGTGAACGAACATACACAATTTAAAAAGAAGTATTTATAGGAGTTTTGATATTTTTTAAGTGCTATTATTACCATTGAGGAATCAGGTTTATTAGAAGTGATTTTAAAAAACGCTCGAAATATTTAGATAGGTGTTTTTAATTTATTTTATTTTAATTATTTCAATATAAAGTTCATTTTTGGTTGGGCCAGAAGATTCTTTCTGAATAAATTGATTGGAAACATAATCTAAACCACATTTTGATGTTTTTACATAACAGCTGTTTTCAGTTTGTTAAAGTATTAGGCTATTAGTTTCAGGTTTCTTTATTGATTGGTGTCATTTTAAAAATAGAACAAACAAAATACAAAAATAGAACATGATATTAATTGATATCTTGTTGGATTTAAACAAGGTTAAGTTTAGCTTTCAATAATTAAATATAAGAGTAAAACTTCACATCTTTGTAAATTATAAAAAACGAAGAAACAGAACCTTAAAAAGTTTTCTAATCAAGACAAATATCGTAAAAGAATTAAAAACTTGCATAGGAAAACTTGCATTGTAAATTTTATAGGAAACCCCTTTTTTATTTTTTCCTGAGCTTCAAAACCGACTGAGCCTAATACATGAATGTTGGTTACGATAAATTTTGTTTTCTCTGTAACTCTTTGTTAAAAAGTCATATTGACAAATTAATGATAAGGACAAAAAGTGTAAGAGCGTAAGCTATCTGCTGCATTATTAACTTGATTTTGTAAAAAATGTCGCTTACGATAAAATGGCGGTTAGGGCTTGACATTTTCTGACGCCAGTGCACTCTTCTAACTCTCTTTTCCTTATTCTCTCTTCCACACATGCAAGCTGAAAGGCCTTTGTTTATTTGAATAAGAATTCATGTTTCATGCGCAAGAGTAAAAACAGTATATCACTCCAGTCACAATCGCAACATCAATCGTAAAAACTACACTCAATGCAGCATAATACAAATACAATGCATAGTTTAAGATTTCTCAAATCGTAAACATTAATTGTTGGACAAATTGATTTTTCTAAAGGTGCCGTCATTCAATGAAAGGAAAAGTGCTTTCAGATAGCGTTTCGAAAATGCCTATTTTTAAAATTACAATATGAAAGGAGAATGATTTCTGAAAGCGATTTTGTACTTTCAAGAAAGCAGAATTTCTGAAAGTATACTATTGGGGTCGTCACACATTGAAAGCGAAAATGTTTTCTGAAAGCGCTTTCTGATAATGTTTTGTGTGTAAACAGGTGTAGTATTTGTATTCAGTAATTTCCACACCTGAGTTGTAAAAGAATGCAATCATTTTGGATTCGATTCATTGAAGTCACAAGAAAAGCGTATTCGAATTGACATCAATATAATTCTTCAACTTCAAAATGTGAAGTTAGGTTCATTTTGAAGTCATTGATTGGTATTAATTTTAGTGAATTTAAAGATTGCATTCAATTGAATGCTGAAGATATTTTTTTGAAGAAAGATTTGTTGTATTTCAAGCATTTAACTTCGATGAACATTATTCTACGGATTTTACAGTATGTGACTGAAAAAAGTGCGGCTTATCGTAGGTCAATTTTGGTTCGACCGTATAGGAGGAAAATTAGTGCCACATGTTATTAAAAATTAGCAAAGAGAAGTTCCTATATAACTTCCCTGTGGGACACCAAATAATAGAAATTGTTGCACAAATTTCACCAATGATATTGGATTACTGAACTTAAACTAAATAACTAATACAGAATTTAGAAAAAGTACGTACATAATTAAGTCTGTAAATATGATGTGTTTAGTGATTCATTTTTGCCAAAAGAAAAAACAGTTTCTGCATTTGTAAAACATTAAAGATATTAATTGGGTGAGGTCAACGGCCCTGGCTCCGATAAAGCATCGCTTCCCGTGAGATCAGCGAAATCAAGCATCGTTGCGCGTGGTTAGTAGAAAGATGGGGGACCGTCTGAAAACCAACTGCGTGCTGTTGACATGTGTTATGTGTTTTCTGTTTTCCGTTCTCCTTCTGTCTTCTCTTCTGTCCTGTATCAATGTCGTCTTGTGTGTTGTCTTTGTAATTGTCTGAGCCGATGGCCTCAGTAGCCAGTGCTCGTAAATGTGTCTACTTCGTAGATTTATCTTCGGAGTAGATTAAAATGTAATGTAATGGGGTCAGTTAAAAAGCCTGAATCATTTTCCTATGTTACCTGAGGCGAACTATTTAAAATAATTTAAAAAAATATTGGTTCCGTTTGTCCAAGGAATCCAACAAAGGACCTGGCCCTGGCGGAGGCCCTAGACTGCTACAGAGCAGGAATTACTGCCATCCAGGAAGTGCGATGGTATGGGCCGGGCAAAAGGAGGATGAAAGACTGTGACGTGTACTACGGTGATTGTGCAAGAAGACCACAGCGTTTATTTGGGCGCGGATTCGTCAAAAGCGGTAGACTTAGGCAAGAAGTCTTGGGCTTTCGACAGGTAAGTGTGCGACTTGTCACAATCCGTATCAAGGCTAAATTCGCCAACATTTGCCTAATATGCGCTCATGCCCCCACAGAGGACAAAGATGACGCCACCAAGGATGACTTCTATGAGCTCCTCGACAAAACCTATGAGCAATGCCCTAAATACGACGTTAAGATCGTACTAAGCGATTTCAACGTCAAAATAGGTAAAACGAAATCTTTGGTAGGACTGTCGGAAAACATAGCCTACACGATACAACATCTGAAAACGGACCGTGTGCTCGCAAAGGCATACGGTTTTCTCATCTCAGGACTTGGCGACACCCAGATCAAAGAACCGACAATCAGATTGATCACGTTGCGATCGAGCAAGACACGCCTCCAGTATCATGGATGTTCGCACCTTCCGAGCAGCTAACATCGATTCGGATCACTACCTTGTTGCAGCAAAGGTAAGAATGCGAATAACCCGAACACCACAACAACGGAGTAATACTGTGAGGAAGTATGACGTCGGAAAGCTGCAATCGCAAGAAACCGCCAGAACCTATGCCGATCGTATATCCCGTAACCTCTCAAGAAATCCAGTACCGCCAGCTTCAAGTGCCGAAGATCAGTGGCAACACTGCCAACAAGCCATCAGAAATGCCGCAACTGATGTGCTAGGTTTCACCAGACCACCACCACGAAACCTCTGGTTCGATGACGAATGCAGGCCAAACAAGAGGCATATAAAGCGACGCTGCAGAGAAAGACGAGAGCTGCTCGTGAGATATAGGAATGGAAACCTCGTAGTTGAATCACAGTCGGTGCTGAGTACATGGAAGGACCATTTCTGCAGACTGTTAAACGGCGATGAAGACCAAAATCCCGCTGTCAGGCTGAATGAACCATTCAACATGGACGATGACAGACAAAACTTCCGTCCACCTGACCAAAATGAAGTGAGGATAGCAATATCTTAACTAAAAAACAACAAAGCTGCTGGACCCGACGGACTACCCGCCGAACTTTTTAAAGCGGCCGCAGATGACCCAGTTGAGTGCATACACCAACTCATCTCTAAAGTTTGGTCAGAAGAAAGTATGGCTGATGAATGGAACCTCAGCATCGTTTGCCCGATCTAAAAGAAAGGAGCCCCTCTAAACTGCGCCAACTGTAGAGGAATAAGTCTCCTGAATATCGCCTACAAGATCCTCTCTGCCGTACTATGAGAACGCCTGAAACCTGTTGCCAGCAACCTGATTGGCTCCTATCAGTGTGATTTCAGACCAGGAAAGTCCACAGATCCTGGAAACTACCCAAGAATTCCAAATCGATACCCACCACCTCTTTATCGATTTTAAGGCCGCTAGCATTTATAGAGACGAGCTATACAGAGCCATGTCAGGTTTTGGCATCCCCACAAAACTCGTCCGACTGTGCAGGATGACGATGGAGAACTCTCGCTGCTCCGTCAAGGTTAGTTGGTACTGACCTCACAGAAGCTTTTGACGTCAAAAAAGGATTCCGACAAGGTGATGCGCTATCGTGCGATTTCTTCAACTTAATACTTGAAAAAAATTATAAGAAACTCGCAAGTCAATTGTAGTGGGACAATTTTTTTTCAAGTCATAGACATCATTGGCAGAACTCGTCGAGCTGTCACTGGAACGTTTGCTAGCATTGAAGGTGAAGCGGCTAAGATGGGACTAGCAGTTAATGAGGCCAAAACGAAGTATCTGCTGTCCACAAAAAGAGACACACAACACCGGCGGATTGGACAAAACATCACAATAGACAGGTACAACTTTGAGGTAGTTAGGGACCTAGGATCCGCTATAACATCTGACAATAACATCTCGTCAGAAATAAAGCGAAGAATTACTCTTGCCAATCGCTGTTTCTATGGGCTATGAAGGCAATTGAGTAGCAAAGCCCTCTCTCGAAAGACAAAGGAGACTCTGTATAAGACCCTAATCATCCCAGCCCTGCTCTAGGGCGCCGAGGCATGGACTCTATCTAAAGCGGATGAAGAAAGAGCGTAAGATTCTTCGGAGAATTTCTGGTCCTATCTGCGTTAACGGGCATTGGAGGAGAAGGTTCAACCAAGAACTATACGAGCTGTACAGCGACATTGACCTGGTCAAAAAAATACGCATATCACGTTTAGGATGGCTAGCTCATATAGAGCGGAGTGGACAACAATGCTCCGGCTCGCAGGATCTTCGATTCCATCCCAGATGGTAGCCG
The DNA here is from genome assembly GCA_963971375.1 of Platycheirus rosarum. NCBI lineage: Eukaryota > Metazoa > Arthropoda > Insecta > Diptera > Syrphidae > Platycheirus > Platycheirus rosarum. Next base: position 153,749,005 of record OZ020508.1, on the reverse strand, counting down.
CAGTCAAGGAAGACCGCTCTCAAGTGGAGGACGACCTCAACCAACTTGGAGTGCGAGACTGGAGGCAGCTAGCCAAAGACCGAGCTGGATGGAGAGGCATGTTGGTTGAGGCCCAGGTTCGTCCCGAACTGTAGCGCCCCCTAACTAAGTAAATTAGTAATAAAAAATAAAAAAATTCTGTTGATATAATTTTATTTCAGTTGTGAAGATTTCCCAAACAAACATTATCAAACCCTACTCAAGAGCAAATTTTAATTTGGTCATATTCAAAAAAGTCAGACTGGCGACATAATTTCAAAAGAACTAAAATAAATCCGCCTTCCTCCTTATGCATTATCCTTTTTCTTAAACAAATGATCTCATTGTCCGCCAGTGCCACACACTCACACAAAAACAAAAACAAAACACAAATTGCAGACAAAAGATGGCCGTCTCTTTGCTTTTAATGTCAAAGATAATGCGTATAATTGAAAAAGAACGGAGATCAGGTTCGCTGTTCAACAAGGATAACAAAAGCATATTCAGGACAAAGTATGTACTCTCTCTGGTCTTACTGGTAGTTCCTTTGTTAGAATGAAAAAACCGACATTTGCAAAAAAAAAAATTGCCGTCAGTCGCTAAAGCATTCGATAGCCATTAAGAGTCCTTTTTTCTATCCTTTTACACCTAAAGAATTCCCAACCTCTATGTAGAGAGTAAAAAAGGATAAATGGATTTAAACACTTTTGTTTCGTTTTTTTGTGTTGTGTTGTTTGTTGGTTGGATTTTGTGGTATTTTTTGTTCTCGTGATGTTGGTTTAGAAAGTGGTTGTGTAAAGTGCTTGCAATTTGTCTTCTTCAAAAGAGTATATAGTAGTCTTCCTTTGCCCTTGAAAAAAAAAATAGAACTAAAAATGATTCATAGAACGGAATATATTTGAACAATTGGCCAGCCTCCTGGCGGCGTCGTCGGGCGTCGACTCCAATTTTGGATTGCTTGTGTGAGTGAATGTGGTCGAAGATGGAATTCATCTATTTAAAATTTAAAAGGATACAATGCACAGGTAATTTTTCTTTACTTGTTTTTTTTTTTGTGTGTTTGTCTATTTTTAGATTTTTTTTTTATATCCTTTGCTGTGTTGTGTGGTGAAATAAATCTGTTCTTCTGGTTGAGCACATGAGTGGGATTTGTTGGATAACGTTGTTTGAGATGGGTTCACCAATTGCCGGAGTAAGACATTGATTGACTGGCAAAAAGGAAGGAAGTAAATGTAATTTGAAAAATATTCAAGGTTTTCCATGGAGGGGATCGGTTACTGGGGCGTATGTGGAATATTTTTGTTGATCTGAGAAATCGCCCGATTGTTTATTCAAGGCAAAGGTTCTATTCAGAAATCAGTTTTGTTCGGTTTGAAATGTGATTCTTCGACATTGAATAGGGATATTTCCAATCCGGCAAATCTTCGGTCGATAAGTTTTCTTCCGAGTATCAGCAAAGTATTCGAAAAAGTCCTAAATAGAGCTCTGTCCAAGTGGGCCGAGGACAAAAATATAATTTCAGACACCCAGTTGGGCTTAAAGGCGGGACATGACACAATTCATGCCGCGTCCAAGCTAGTATCTACTGTCCAATGGAACAATGCTAAGAAACAATGCACGGGTGCCTGTCTGGTCGATTTGGAGAAGGCTTTTGACAACATATGGTTAGAGGGCCTTTATCTGAAGCTAACCAGATGGGGCATAAGTAAACCACTGTTATATATGCTTTACGACATGCTTAATGGTAACGGGTGATTTTTTAAGAGCTTGAGATCTTTTTTTAAAAAAAAAAACGCATAAAATTTGCAAAATCTCATCGGTTCTTTATTTGAAACGTTAGATTGGTCCATGACATTTACTTTTTGAAGATAATTTCATTTAAATGTTGACCGGGGCTGCGTCTTAGGTGGTCCATTCGGAAAGTCCAACTTTGGGCAACTTTTTCGAGCATTTCGGCCGGAATAGCCCGAATTTCTTCGAAAATGTTGTCTTCCAAAGCTGGAATAGTTGCTGGCTTATTTCTGTAGATTTTAGACTTGACGTAGCCCCACAAAAAATAATCTAAAGGCGTCAAATCGCATGATCTTGGTGGCCAACTTACCGGTCCATTTCTTGAGATGAATTGTTCTCCGAAGTTTTCCCTCAAAATGGCCATAGAATCGCGAGCTGTGTGGCATGTAGCGCCATCTTGTTGAAACCATATGTCAACCAAGTTTAGTTCTTCCATTTTTGGCAACAAAAAGTTTGTTAGCATCGAACGATAGCGATCGCCATTCACCGTAACGTTGCGTCCAACAGCATCTTTGAAAAAATACGGTCCAATGATTCCACCAGCGTACAAACCACACCAAACAGTGCATTTTTCGGGATGCATGGGCAGTTCTTGAACGGCTTCTGGTTGCTCTTCACTCCAAATGCGGCAATTTTGCTTATTTACGTAGCCATTCAACCAGAAATGAGCCTCATCGCTGAACAAAATTTGTCGATAAAAAAGCGGATTTTCTGCCAACTTTTCTAGGGCCCATTCACTGAAAATTCGACGTTGTGGCAGATCGTTCGGCTTCAGTTCTTGAACGAGCTGTATTTTGTACGGTTTGATCTTTGCGTAAAATCTTCCATGTGGTCGAATAACACAAACCCAATTGCTGCGAACGGCGACGAATCGACATTTCACGGTCTTCAGCAACACTCTCAGAAACAGACGCAATATTCTCTTCTGTACGCACTGTATGCATTCGTGTGGTTGGTTTAATGTCCAATAAAGTAAACTGAGTGCGAAACTTGGTCACAATCGCATTAATTGTTTGCTCACTTGGTCGATTATGTAGACCATAAATCGGACGTAAAGCGCGAAACACATTTCGAACCGAACACTGATTTTGGTAATAAAATTCAATGATTTGCAAGCGTTGCTCGTTAGTAAGTCTATTCATGATGAAATGTCAAAGCATACTGAGCATCTTTCTCTTTGACACCATGTCTGAAATCCCGCGTGATCTGTCAAATACTAATGCATGAAAATCCTAACCTCAAAAAAATCACCCGTTAGAATGTTGGTTGTCAAGAGTGGCAATGTGACTTCTGCCACAACATTTGATATTAAAAACGGTTTGCAACAGGGAGCGGTGAACTCGCCGATTCAGCGATCTCATTGGAAGTCTACCTCATGCAATTGTGTATGCCGGCGATTTAGTTGCGTACAGAACAGGTCCAACAGTTGAAGTCATTAGAATTCTCTTGCAACGTGATTTCGATAAAATTCAATAATACTGTAGTGATTGGAAGATGAAAATTGACTTCCAGAAATGTGAAACTAACCCCTTCGTCTAGGGTTTCTAGGGATACGAGAAAGAACTGGCGAAAGCTAGTTATCGCTGGGCCACATGGACATCCACTGGCGAGTAAAGATGTGGTTAAGTACCTTGGCATCTGGTTGGATCAATTTCTATATTTCATTTCGACATGTGGAGGCTGCTCTGACCAGGGCTAGAGGAGCTTTTGCCCTGACAAGACGGTTGTTTTATAGCAGCCGCCTTAATAGCAGGGTAAAGGTGATTTGCTACATGGCCCTCATCAGGCCGATGATTGCCTACGGATGCCCTGTGTGGTTCAACGTTGCACCATCTCTATCTAATGGAAAAGTTTCAGGTGTTTGAGACACAATGTCTTCGTACCTGTCTTGGATTACACAGAACGCCAGAGTCGGAGTACAAACACTACTATCCCAACGAGGTCCTATATAACGGAGTAAATATAAACAGGATAGATAACTTTTTAATTAAGCTCATTCGCGGACACATTGCAAGAGCGATGACCTATGGCTAATGGCCAAATCTTCGGGGCTTACTACCCCCAAGATGAAAATTTTGAAAGTACACGTTCAAGCGGTTTCATCCTGCTCGAGGCTTTCCTTTATTAAGATCCCGTTGATCTGCCATGTCGGCCGGAAAACTGTGGATAGACGGCTCCTTTACGACCGAGACATTGTCGGAGGGAGCGAAGCAGAGCGCCTCCGGTTCAGTAGGGCTGTGTGCGATCGGGACCGGAGGGAATATTTTGATCAGGTGCACCAGTTTTGGTGGCTGTTTATTTTATAAGCACTTATACATATTAAGTTAGGTTTAAGAAAAATATGATCTGATGCCTAGTTTAAATTTTTTTATGGGGAAAAATAAAACCCGTTAATGTTAATTTTAATTTAAGTTATTCTTAGGCCGAAAGGCAATTAATTAAGATAGAGATAGAGATAGATAATTAAGAGCGCCAATAAGTTAGTTAAGTAAATATTTAAGCTAGTTTTTAAATTTTTTGTCTAGTATTAAAAAAAAATAGGGATATTGATTGGTGGAGATTATTTGCTTTACTAAGGGGATTTAAAAAAAGCTGTAATTCCCTTAAATCGTTTATTATGAAAAGCGAAATTACAATGTCGTCTTTGCAATTTCATTTACACTAATAAACAATTAGGTATTGTTAAGAATTTTTAATAATTTAGAATACCAGATCCAGATTTAACATATAAAACAAAAGCCAAATTAAACTTCAAAATCCGACATTCATTTGTGAAATACACAAAGGATGACCCTCAAGAGAAAAAAAAAAAAAAAAAAAAAAAAAATATGAACACTCTCTTAAAACCACCACCAACTCAACCATTCATCACCACCTGGGCATCCTGTGTTCACATAATTTTCTAACCCAACTATGAGCTCGTTATAAATTCTTTGAGGTTTTATTAAAACCTTACAACCTAAAACTGTTTTTTTCCTGTCAATGTTAGAAAAAAAAATTCATAGAAATATACTGCAAGTCCTGATATAACTCACATCATTTATCTGAGTAAGCGACGCAACGACGGGCGTCAGAAATTATTTTTTTTTTTTTGTATAAAATGACTTTAGATCCTTGTTGAATATTAAATGAATTTTTTGTATTCATATTTAAGTTTTTGTAGTTTGCTTCTGATGTCTTTTCACTGTGGCTGGTCATAGTACGTGACATGTGGTCATTAAATAAAAAAATGATTTTTTTTTAAATTTTAGCTTTGCTTGAAGATATTTATACAGGAACAAGAAAAACCAGATGATGGAATATTATTCGTGTGAATCGTTTGAATATGAAATTACTGAGCGGTAAATGTATAGCCGGTAAATTTAAAAGAACATTTGTGGTGACTTTTAGAAAATATTTTTAAAATGTCCTTTAACCAAAACACTTTTTATATAATGAATGAAACGGACAAAACTTCAATTTCGTCAGTGACCCCAAAAAATGTTTAATAATTTCCATAACAACATAATAACCTTTTATTTGTAAATTTCTAAACGCATATTACTTATGAATTTTTTTCTAAATTTGAGAAATATTTTTGTGGTTTCAAACTTATGTGGGGTGGAGCCATTAAATCTTCTACGAAAGGTCGTGAATTCGGAGGTAGTCTGTATGGCATAAAAACATGGCTTTTAAATACTTATAAGATACAACAGTAGTCAAATGTCTGAAAGAGGAGAATCTGTATATCGTCCCTTATTACATAAATTGCAACAAACGGACAGATGACTTTGAAAAGTTGTACAATACAATGCAAGTTTTAGCTAACAAGAGTGTTTTATTGATCGGTGACTTGAACGCAAGAATTGGCAATGCACAAACAATAACTTCACAAACTGTAACAAATTCTGCGATTTCCCTCCCCTTCAGAAACACAAAAGACAGCATTTTCAACAAGAACGGTGTTGATTTTCTTCAGTTTTGAACGGTTGTAACGGACGGATATAATGAAGGACACACATATAAAGACTTGGTGTCGGGTTTTTCAACAGGGACGCTACAAAAGTAGAACGACAGGGACAGCAAACGACGCCATATTTCTTGCCGCTCTTTTGACATTTCTCTTCAGTAAGGTGCCATTTCATGATGGAAAGATATACGAGCCAACGAGTCGAAATTATTAAAATTTACTACCGAAATTCGGAGTCAGTGGCCTCAACGTTAAGAGCGCTACGTCCAATTTTTTGGTCGTTATAATCATCCTAGCAGATCAATCGTCATCAGATTGTCTAGTGGAAAAATTTGAATAAACTGAGGCTTCAGTTGCAGAAAGCCCAAATGTGTCTCTCACACATCGTTCTCAAGCGTTGGGCATCTTTGTGACGTCGTTGTGGCGAATTTTGCGAAAAGATCTTGGCCTACATCCTTACAAGATTAAATTGACGCAAGAACTGAAGCCGCTTGACCACCAGAAGCGTCGTATGTTTGTGAATTGGTGAATTTATCGAAGCTAACACATACTACAAAAATCTGTGTCTACAAACGAAATTTGAATTTTATAACCAACAAGCCTTAGCCCGATGCCGAACTGGAAACTGCAAGGACTTTTGGAAAATCACGAGAGAAATCAATGGATCAAGTTACAAAATTGGTATAGGAGACCTTGCAACACACTTTAAGCTCCAAGCGATTCTTTTTCACGCTGAGCCACTTACTGTTGATGAGATACTTGACGTAGATGTTACAATTGATGAAATAAATGATGTTATCTCCAGTGCACAAAATAGAAAGGCTCCAGGTGAAGACGGAATACCGTACGAGTTTTTTTTTTAATGCAACAGCTTCTCTTTTTTTGTTGACTCCAAAGCGGCTTTTGACCTTGTTAACAGAAATGCCTTTTTCTATAAACTGTCTCAACTTGGCATATCTTCAAAATTTATTAAGGTAATCAAAGAAATGTACACGCATACCAATGTAGCAGTTTGGAATGGTAAAACCTATTCAGAATGGTTTGAAACAGACACAGGTGTGAAACAAGGCTGTCTGCTCAGTGCGTTATTGTTCTCCCTGTTTATAAACCACGTAGTAGATGATCTTTCAGGAGGAGTAAGAATTGCTAATACCACAATCAATGTATTGTTATATGCAGATGATCTCGTCATACTTTCAGAATCTTCGGAACATATGCAATTGATTTATCAATCGTCTCTCATGTTATTGTAAGAGATGGGGAGTGGCAATCAATGATGGTTTTGCACGATCTCTAAGAATACACAATGAAAGACAATGAAACTACAATGTTCTTCCTCTTCAAACAGTTAAAGCGGTAAGATATTTGGGAGTTATTCTGAATTCAACATTGAATTTCAGTAAACATCTTACAGAAAAGGCAAAAAGCTCTCAAAGCCTACTTAATCTTTCGTGGAAAAATGTGTTTTCCAATAAGAGAAAAATCGGCAAAATATAAAATTTTTAACGCTGTTGTTAAATCAACTCTCTGCTATGTCTCTCAGGCTTGGGGTTCTTATGAGTATGAAGAAATTGAAAAGTTCCAAAAGAACTTCATTAAAAAACTGTTCAATCTTCCACTGAATACACCAAGCTATGATATATACCTAGAAACCGGACTATCAAAACTATTAACAGACACACTTAAATCACAGGCTGACTTCATAATTAAGATATGTAGCCATTATGATGGCGCAAGAATCGCAAAAAAACTTCTTTTTTTTTATATGAGTTAAGAAACGCAGACTGGTGGTATACAACTTGACAAAATATTAGTAACGCTTGTGGAGTAACCTTACACGTGGACTTGAACAATCTTAGCAATTTGAAACATAAACTCTACCACATTATTCAAACGAACGAAAACATTACTCGAAAAAAGTTCATAAACTAAAGCTCGAGAGTCCGAAAGCAGGATATTATACAGCCAACTAAAAAATGCTCTTAACCAATATGCTATGATGAAATATCTTCTTCTTCTTCTTAGGTGGCGCTAGAGTCCGGGGTGGACCTGGGCCTAAACCAACAAGCTTCTCCAGCCAGCTCGGTCCCTAGCTAGCTGTCTCCAGTTTCGCACGTGGAGTCGGTTGAGGTCCTCTTCCACTTGTGTGCGCCACCTGAGTCTCGGTCTTCCTCTACTGCGCCGTTCCTCTGGGGTGGATTCGAAGATTTTCCGGGCCGGAGCATTGATGTCCATCCGCTCTATATGACCCAGCCATCTGAGACGTTGAATTTTTATTCTTTTGGCTAGATCTGTGTCGATTTACAGCCGGTAAAATTCTTCATTGTATCTTCTTCTCCACTCTCCCTTTGTGCATATGGGACCAAAAATCACCCGGAGAATCTTTCTCTCGAAACAGCCTAAAGTGTCCTCATCCGCTTTTGACAGCGTCCATGCGTCTGCACCATAGAGCAGGACTGGGATGATGAGGGTCTTATAAAGGAACAGTTTAATTGCCCGAGAGAGGGCTTTGCTACTCGATTGCCTTCTAAGCCCGAAGAAGCAGCGATTGGCAAGAGTTATTCTTCGTTTGATTTCAGCGCTGGTGTTGTTGTCTGAGTTAATAGCGGAGCGCAGGTAGACAAAGTCCCTAACTACTTCCAAGTTATAGCTGTCTATGGTGATGTTTTGTCCAAGACGTCCATGTTGGGTGTCTGTTAAGTTTTTTCCAAGATCTGCGGTAATGTGAATATTTGATCGATAGTGGACTTTTCTGGCCTAAAACCACACTGATATGGACCTATCAGGTTGTTGACGAATGGCTTTAGGCGTTCACACAATACAGCAGAAAAGATCTTGTAGGCGATATTGAAGAGACTGATACCCCTATAGTTGGTGCAGCTCAAAGGGTCTCCTTTTTTAAGGATCGGGCAAATTATGCTGAGATTCGGGCAGTGTTTCTTCTAACCATATCTTGCTTATGAGTTGGTGCATACTTATAGCCAAGTCATCGCCTGCAGCTTTGAAGAGCTCGGCAGCTAGGCCATTGGCTCCGGCGGCTTTGTTGCTCTTAAGATATAGCTAGCTTTATTTCATCCAGATGTGGTGGTCGGAATTGTTGGTCTACTCCGCCCAGATAAAGTGGACCATGGATGAAATATCTATGATATTCAAAACAAGATGTGAAGTCCTTTCGTTATATGGTAACTCTTATAATAACCTACACTCGAAAGAAGACTGCTTTCATATCATAAATATATGTCCAATATTCAGACACCAAAGGATACATTTCTTTGGGAAACGTACATTAACAATGCTCGAAACCTTACAAGTATTAAACGAATGCGAATGGAAAGTTCTGAGCAGTTTTTTAAAAACAATCTACAAATAACTTTGTAACTGAAAATAATGAACTTTTTTTTTTGTTTAAAAAAAAAACACAAACATTAAATTAAAAAAAAAATTGCTAACCAGGCTAACTGACGGCTTAGCCATAACTTTTAAATTCATATATTGTAACCATGTGTTTTGTTATTAATCGAAAATAAATGAATTCTTAATTCTAAATTCTAATTCTAATTCTAATTTCCAAAAAAAAAAACGAAAAAAAAAATTTTTTTTTTGTGGTTTTTCAATCTCCTGATACCCTTATGCTGCCTGAGTGCTCTATCCTTGCAATCCATACGCCAAAGTTTTGGTGAACGATTAAAACTTAAATCCTTTTTGTTGTAATCCACACAACATCGTGTTTTGGTTCAGTAATTAGTATTCAGTTAGTTTGCACGTATATTTCAGCTCGCATGCTTAAGCTTTCGTTTTTTTTTAACACTATTTAGGGAGAAATTAATACGAACCACTTATAAAACCGCATACATTAATTCACTTAAAGTACTTAACATACAAATGCGGTTGTTTAAGGGGTTTAAGGGGGGTGTTAAATGGTTTGCGTCTAATTGACGACGTGTGCGGTGAAAACGAAAGCTTGAATATAAATAGCCAGCCATTTTGATTTTATTAGGGTTTAGTTGAGCTTAATTGTTTTTTTCCAAAGATAAATTGTTTTTAGAATAATTAGCTAAAGACTGCATTGGAAAGAGTAATGATAGCATAAATACCTGGTTTTGGGAGTTTTTTTTTTAAATGTGTAATAAAAATTGTTGTTAAATTACCTGAAAAGAAACAAAAGAAATATAGTAACATTAGTAATGATAATAAAAACGATATAAACTTATAGTTAAGCTGAGAAATAAAAATTAAAACTAAAGGATACAAGAAACAGAAGTCAGATTTAATGAAAACTAGGCATACTGACTGATTAAAGCTTATATCGTTCAAATGTCTGTAAGACGAAGAAATTCTAAAAGTCCTTGCATTTCAAACTCCGCAAACCACCCCACGCAATCATAAAGACTGTTCACCTAACAAGGAATTCCTATTATCCTTTTCATCACTATGCCTTTGCCATAATGCATTCCTTTATCGATTAATAAAAATCCCATGGAGCTGTGTGAAGAATAGCATTCCCCATCTTCTTCATAATAATTTCCTTGCATTACAACACGCTAAGTATCCTTCAACATCAGATCAGCTTCTGGCGCTTTTTGCTGCTCTCTCCTTCAACCCCATTATTATTAAGCCATTGAAAATTCAAGATAAAATGAACATTGCACTACAGTATTCCACTTGACCGCAGCAAAGGATTCTCAATACCCAACAATACCCTCCACACACATGGAAATACTTATCCGTGCTTCCAGCCAAATGAACTGCAATACCCCAATATGGGTAAGAGATGTCGAACTACAATGCACCGATGCATTTGTATTTTCGATCACGGCTATCAGGACATCAATCCACCATTACTTTTCATTCAATAAAGGATGTTTCCTTCTGTTCAGCGGCAGTAATATAATGCCGCGTGAAGATACTTGAAACAGGAAAATCCTGACATTCAGGATAAATTGATCGAAGCTATCGGAATTGCACATATCTGGCAATGAATGTGTGTTTTTGGAATTAATTTCATCCATATTCAAAGGCCAACAGTGCGTATGTGTAACTTTTTTTCTTTTTTTTTAATTTTTGTGTCGTAAATTTTGTTGAGCAAATTTCACTCGTGTAAAACTTTCCTGCTGGAATGCAGGAGAAAGTTTTGCATGCATTCTCATCAATAGACCATCAGCTAAGCCGACAGGAAAGCGGAAGCCTGACAGGCTGGCTATAAGGGAATATGCACTGTTAATTGAAAGTGTATTCGGTAAATGAGGTTTCGGCAACTTTTTTTTTGTGTGTTCTGTACTAAAGGAGGACAGGATTCGCAGTTCTAATTGGGGATAGAGGATGATGATGATGGTTTGTGAGAGATAACTTTTGCAAAAGTATATCCGTTTGGTTTGACTGTATAACCATTCGGTTTTTGATTTTGAGCGGAAGAAAGTTTGGCTTTAGAGCTAATCAGAAATAGTTTTGTTGCGGAAATCTTCAGGCGCATGCATACCGAAGAGTGTTGTTCTTAAAATTAGAGTTAATTCGTATAAAACTATTTTAAGGCAGTGAATTTGTAAGGTTTTGTTGAAAGATAATAGATTTTCTGACAAGAGACAGACATGTGAATATTTTCTGAAGGCTTTTATTATTTTAATATAGACGAAAGAACATAGTCAAAAACTATACTATTTTTTTTGACACTTCAGATTCTTTGATTATAAAAATTAATTTTTATGTTAAGGGTAGAGGCCATCCATCTTTTATTTTTCAGTTTCTGATGCCATATTACGACGGCAAGTTTTTCGCTGACTACGCTATGCTGTATTGATGTGAGATGAGTAGTCAGAACATTCAGCGACAACGTACAACTGTCACATTACCATAGGCTATACTTACTAACTCTAACACGTGAATGAATAATAACGATGAGACATAATGAATAGCTACAGAAAATACACAAAAAAGACGAGAGACAGAGACGAGAAGATCATCCTCTCTATAAATCAGGTTATTTAAAAATTCATTGTTAAACTGATCGCTGTGCTGGCTGGTCGTCGCTATATTATCATTACAAATGTCGTTTCACCTAAGTTAAGGCAGCAAAGCTAGTGAAAAGAAATACAATTTAAATGTTTGATTAATAGAGTAGATTTCGATCCTGTATTGATATATATGAACATTTTAAATAAAATAGAACGTCTTTAACTTTGCACAGTTTGTTTTATTTTATTTTAAAATATGCTCTTTCAAATTAATGAAGTACACACCATTATAGAGGTTGAAAAATCTTAACCAGATTACAATATTTCAAAATTGTTGGAAGATGTTAATTTTAAATTTTCTATTTCTTTAAATAAAACTAATCTAAACATTCTCTTGCACCCCTATAGTTTTTTTTTTAGTTCACCCTAACTTACAATCAAAACAAAACCATGTTCTTCTGCACAATCTTTATCCTCAGGATAGTAATCAAAATCGAAAAGATTTTCTCTTTTACGATAAAAAAGGTCCCAAAAGTCTCATAGTGAGTATCCAACATGTTGGGTCAAATAAGAGAAAAAAGCAAATATTGTGGTGAGATAAAAAACAAAGAATACAAACAATCAAAAGGATAATAATTCAATGAAATAAAACTTTATCTTTCCAGAGAAGCCATCTGAATAGCTCTCCTTTAGGCAATAAAATCCTTCAACGACAAATCGTCTTTTTTTGTAAACATCTCCGCAGAAAACAAACAAGAAAATCACAAAATAAAACAAAACAATACAGAAAGAAAAAAAAAACTAAGAAGAAAATACAAATTTATTACCATAAAAAAACAAAACAACAAATAAAGGATAAAACACCCGAATTCAAAGATTAACCCTCAGCGGTCGCCCCTTCCAAAACTACGCACTCACCTGTAACTTGCTTGTCGGAGGTGATACCACCAAACAGATTTTCATCGTCGCCCTCAGGAATTCCTCCCGTTTGGCATTTAGGTCGCTGGGTTCGAGTTCCTGTTTGCTGCACACTGACGACGTCGTCGTCGTCGACAGAAAAGGATTTAAGCTCCTTACCACACTGCTGCCAATCGAAGATTGAGGTGAATTTTTTTCCTTGTGTTGCTGGTGATGGTGTTGATGTTCTTTTGGTTGATGGTGTTTCGGTTCTCTTGTCGGTGAATTCAAGGAGAAAAGTTTCCTTTTATGTTTTCCCGGACTTGTGGGTTCGAAGGCACTTGAAGATTTTCTTTCATGCAGTTTACCTCCGCCTCCTCCTCCCTCGAATCCCAGACCGGAAATGCCATCGGCATGATCCCGTTCACTATCGGATTTCTCGGCACTACTACTGCGGCTGAAGGCAAACAACGACTGTGTTGGGGATAACTTTGCTCTGTCATGCATTTCGCCATTGCCACATGCAGTCCTTCCTTCACTATCGGCACTCTCCGAACGGTAAGCTCTGGCTATGATCTCCGGTAGGAAGGGATTATTTGGAGAGGTGAGTGTGTACTGATAATAGTCAGGTTCTGGCTCTTTGTCTGTCGATGTTGACGGAGTCGCTGCAAGGGTGGCGGTGGTGGTGCTCGTTGGGCATTTCGTAGGTGCAGTCTTGCCATCTTCCGATGAAGATGTCTTGAACAGGAAGCTCTGCAAACGGTTTAACTTATCACCCTCTTGTGATGGATTTCGATTACCAGCTCCTCCGGTACTTAACTCACCGCCCATCGATAGCAGAGCAGTGTCCTTAAAACTAAAACACGATGTCGTTGGATCAGATATTATATCTCCACTTCCCTCCTGACTATTTCCACTCTCCGCACTAAATGTATGATATTCAAATTCTGGCGGATCGTCGGGACTCTCAAGCAGGAGTGGACCCAAACTGCCCAATCCTGGCAGAGAGCTGGTAAACAATGACGGACTGATACTACCTAATCCACTTCCTCCGCCACCACCACTGGTGGTGTCTGAAAGTATCGGTAAAAGATTCGATGTTTGATCCGATTTTCGATGTTTTTCCTCGAATGAATTGTACAAAGTCCTCTTGATGGGTTCCGTTAGGGGTTTGTTTTCAAAAAATTGCAGTGTCGTTGGAGGTGTGGTAAAACCGCCGCCCATTACGTCGGTTACAGTTGCAGCTATTGTGGCAACAACCGATCCTGGTATATCACAGACAGATACCTCTGGTGAACGTACTAGTTTGCGATGTTTTTTAAGTGTTGCCGTCGGGCTGGATTCAATTTCTACTGATGATCCCGATGCTGTGGTCCTTTGACTGGGAAATGTATTTTGATTTGATGCTGATACTTTATGGCCAGTCGGGTGAGCTTCGTCCATAATAGGCTATGAGCATACAATAAGTTCGATTTTGTTTTTCTTAGTTTTAAATTTTTTTTTTTCAGTTAGTTTTTTGTTTACTTTATTTTTGTATTTAAATATATAAACTATTAATTATTGGTTAAGTATCTAAATTAAGAAGCGTTTAATGTTTTCCCCTCAAAGAGAGTTTAGTTTGGATTAAACTTTTTTTGTTCAGTTACAGTTTAAAAGTATATTTTTTTGATTTTGTGGTTTATTTAAAAAAAAAATGTTTTTTTTGTTGTTTCTACGTAGTTTCTGAAAGAGAAAGAGGAATTATTGAGTAAATTTTAGTTTGTATTTTAATTTAAAATAAATTGCAACGACTCAATTAATCAATTTTTTAAAGAATGTTTTGAAAAATTACTTTTAAAAGTAAACAATTTTTTTAAAACTTCGGATAAAATAATAAACTTTATTTAACATTGAATGCTTGTCTCCTGAAAATCCCAAAAAGGCAATTTAATTGACTGATTTACCCATTAAAACTTCATGTTATGGAATCATTTATCCTGCAACACCAGCCATGTATCTTTTGTTTTTGTTTTGTTTCTAAGTCCCCCGAGATACAGGTAGTTGTTTATTTCAAAGTTTCACATTTTCTAACATTTATACTTTGAGACAAAAGAAAATTGTAAATTATTGCCTCCTTCGACTCCCTGGACATATACAATGTGAAAACTTCACAATATGTCCTTTTATTCTTCTAACTTTTCCATCAAAATCTATATATCATAGCTAGTGAAGCTGATACATAAACTTTTAATGCTTACCTAGAACTATGTGTGCTGGGGTACCCACATGAAAAGTTATTTTCAAACTTTTACTTTTTAAAAGGTTATAAAAAAACAATGTCCCCCCCCCCAGCACCTGTAAGGCTAGAAAAGGATGTTTTTTTTATTATTTCGATACGAATACGCATCCAAAGCACGTTCGACTCTTTTCCAGTGGCCATTAAGTTTCCCATCAAAAACGATACTTCGGGTGAGAAAAAACATAGAAATTCGATACTACATACACATTTGAAAAATATTATTTCCAAATTGACCGTAATCATCAATAATTTAAAGATTACTTTTTCTAGGAAGAAAAACGCAGGATAAGGGAATTTTCTAAGATTTTTTTGGATTGTATGGCATTTAGAGAACTTTAGCTAAACTCAGAAATTATAAAATTCAAGTTTAATGAAACTCCGTCGTGGAGACGAAAACTTGTACAGACAAAAATTTGAAGTCCCATTTGCACAAGAATTATTTTCAAAATCCAGATCAACGAAATGTTAACATTCAATTAATTTAATTAGTTTCTCACCCTTCTTCTCGATGGTTGCCCTTTCAGTCAATGGTTTTCCATCAAATGAAAAACCCAGAGGGAACGGTTTATGATTGATTGCCTTTCACGTGAAAACTTCTATGTTATCAAACTGTCAACTGTCAAATGGTAAACAAACATATAGATGAATATCAACTATGTATTATGTTGAAAGAAACCCTTAATGTTATTATTTTAAATATTAAACAGATTTAACCTTCAACTCAACTGAACTTCTTTTTGAGATCCCTCTTCAGAATATACAAGGTGGGCAAAAAGAAATCACCCTATTGGAAGATGCTCTCATTTTTGCAAATGGCCGCCAATGTCAAATCTGTTTTGACATTTGTGAACTAGACAGATGCAGAATACAAGTGAACAACCCATGGAGCGATACATCAACCGACATGAACCGATATTCTGATGGCGGCGTTCCGGGGCCGCCTCATCTCTCATTTTGGTGATTTGCACTGGCCTGCAAGATCGCCCGATTTAAACGTTTCAGACTTTTTTTTTGTGGGGTTTTTTGAAGTCCCGTGTTAACGTGAACAAGCCCAAAACTCTGAAAGCCCTCAAGGACAACATTCGCGTCACGAGTGCGAGAATCTGTCGCTCGAATTTCTCGCTGAAGTGATGAAAAATGCCATAAAACGAGTCCGTATGGCAATCAATTATGACGGAGCCCATTTGGCCGATATCATCTTCTCGACTTGACCAATACAATTCGGATCGAAGTTTTTCATTTAGAAAAAAAGAGAGCCAAACAACATCGGATGGATGACTTCTTTTGGCTCACCCTGTACATAATACTTTGGTGTCTAGAGGGAATTCATATAAGTAGTTAAAGAAATAATTACTGAGGAACTTGACTACGCCAATGACCTATCAGACCTTTAAGAGTTAACCATCATGGGTTCAGGGTTGGTATTAATAGAACATTATGGTGCTTCATTCTTATACTAAGTCTGCCTGCAGCAATAAGGGTATTCCTCATACTCAATGAGAGAACTTATCACGATGATGTATCCTTTTGTGTCTTATTTTATGTGAGTGAGCTTTTCAGTTTATTTTTCTTTAACAACCGTAGCAGTAAAATTGTTAAGTCATGTATTTATTCCACCTGAATTGACCATTAGGTTTAGATTGCATTTTGAGCCTTATCAAGGCAAAAGTGTTCAAATTAAGAACTTATTAACAGGGTGTTTATTCATAAGCTATGATTATTTTGTTTTTTATATAACAAAAATATTGAGTTTAAAAAAATAAAGTCATCTGTCAAAGAAGTGTCAAAAATTTCGGTAAAACAAATTCTTTGAAAAATAGAATTATAATAGAATAGGCTCAAAAAAACATAATTTACATTCCTTAAAAAAATTTAAAACTCCATTAAGCACGATCAAAATTTTACCTGTCATCACAACATGATTTTTGAGCTAAGATTATTTTATCTTTTCTATTCTATGTTCCAAATAAAATATATTACATTTCTGAGAAAAGATTTCAAAACTTGTGAACACAAAAACTACGCATTTCAGAGAATTCCTTTCTTTTTCTTTGTATCTCTTATACTCTGTTCAATTTATATTTTCAGTACAGGGAAGATAGGTTATTTGCCTTTCACTCTTATTGTTATGCATTTCAATAAGCTATCTCCATTTTAAAGCTCTCAAATGGTTGCCATACTGGGCCTTATAAATTGGTATAATTCTCACACAAATGTAGGTATGGTTACCAACTGTTTATTCAAACGCTATTTTATTTCCTTTAAAAAATTAAAGGAGCACAATTTTTTTTTTTCAAAATCGTAGGAACGGTTTTTAAATTTAACGGTTTTTTAACAATAATATTCGAAAATGTTTTGAAGAAAAATTACTAAGGCTTTCTACATCTTCCTGAATAATACAATTTTGATTGTAATCGGATAGCCAGTTTCCGAGGTACCGTTTAAAGCCCACCAACTTATATTTGTTTTCATCAAAATATAAACCACACACAGATTTTTTTTTATACAAATCCTTGGAGCCGTTTTCGAGGAAAATAGGCTTTAACTTAACGGTTATATGACAGGTACCGTTAATATTTGAGCTAAAAAAAATAAGGTCTCTGTAGAATGTCAAAATAATCTTATGTTATATTTTTGAAGACAATCGACCAAGCCGTTCAAGCTGTAATCCAAAATACATCCGTACAGACAGACAAACATAATTTTCCAATAACTCAAATACGTTTCTCGATCGTAATGTCATGTTTGATTATTATCTCAATTTATTTTTGTGTACGAATACAATAATCGCAATTAACAAAAATTGCCAACAAATATTGCATTATGTATCTTTATTTTAACGGTTTTTTTTTTAAGAAAAATAAAAACGAAAAGATGTAGCAAAAAAAACAGCGACAACACCTTCTTCTTTAAATTTAAAATATGCTCTTATTCGCTCCAAGGAAGCTTCAATTCTGGAACTTTCATAACAAAAACCAAAGAAAAAGGTATTAGAATTTCCATTAATGGCGAATGGTAACTCTGCAGTAGTGCTTTTTTTCTAAATAAACACAATAAGCGAGAGGCGAATTGATAATAATCAGTCTCCTCTCTTCTAGCAGAAGGGTAGCAGACTGGTAAAATGAAATATTTAAGTGGCAATTTCTTAAGTTGGTTGCGATGCAAACACTTGCAGGTACCAGTGTGTTTTAAAGCTCTCTTCCAACGAATCTCTGTACTTGACTGTATGCCCGAAATTGGGCTCAAGAGTAAATTGTGAACATGTTTAAGGGGAGGAATGAAACTGGCTATTTCTCTAGAACATTGACCGTAGAAATAACGGTAGAAAAGAGAGAGACATGAAACGTTCCGTTCAAGTGACGTGAATGTTCTAATGATGATATCATCCCCAATTAACTTGAAAGCTTTTCTTTGAATACCATCCAAAAGACTCAAGTGAGTTGATGAAGCACCCGCCCAGATATGGGAGTTATATTCTAGTTTTGGACGAATGTATGATTTGTAGATAGTATCCAGATCAGAGGGGGAAAAGAATTTCTTACATCTTCGGAGGAAGCCCAAACATCTTGCGGCATTTTTGGCAACATCATAAATATGATCATTCCACAAGAGGTGACTGGTGATGCTCATACCGAGAATTTCAAGATGATCAGCTTCCATAATGTAAGTACCACTCATGGATAATGGCAAGGAAGGTGTATTACGCTTTAGAGACAGAAGACAGCATTGTGTTTTTGACACATTAAATTCTTCACGATTTCTTATTCCTCATTTGATAATGCTGTCAAGATCAGAATTTAATGAGCTTATCATACGTTGCCGTTGAAGATCCACATCCAAAGACCGCGGTTGTGACTCCAAAAATGAATATGAAAAGCTGAGTGTACTGTCATCAGCGAAGCAGTTTAGTGGATTAGAAGTTTCAGACATGAGATCATTTATAAAAAATAAGAAAGAGAGTCGGATACAGAACGGAGCCCTGGGGCATACCAGCATTTATTTTGAAGATATCAGATTTGAACCCATCCAATACAACTTGTATTGAACGGTCCGAAAGGTAATTTCTAATCCAGCGAAGAAAAGAAACATCGAAACAGAAAGCACGCATTTTCGATAAGAGCCTGGTGCCAGACTCTATCAAATGCTTTAGAAATATCGAGTGACCATCATATCGAGATAGACCATCATATCACCAGTGGACCTATTGCTACGAAAGCCATACTGACGGTCATTTAAAAGCTTTCGTTCCTCAAGATATTTATATATAAGATATAATTTCATCTGAATTTCCATGATTTGTAGTGATAGATCCAGAGTTTCAGGAATCATTATTTTCATCTGAATTTAATTCGAATTAAATTCAATAACTCTTGAAGGTAGTTATAACATCAATTTAACAAGCACACAGTAGAAGCTTTTTGAATGAAGAACAACAACTTATATGTACTACCACCAATTTCATAGGCTGGAGCTATAGCAATTTCACGGGAGCCAACCCGATCATCAGACTCCTTCAGTGGTGCTTTATCGCTTTTTATGTCCAATTAATTACGAAAAACCTTTTGGTCCCGAGCTGGGTTTGAACCTTGACCATGCGATCTAGCGTTTGCGAAAGCCGACGTACTACACATCGCACTATCGCAGCCACATGATATGCATGTTCTTAGAACAGGTTTTGCTGGTTTATCAAATTGCATCGAACCGACTAGCATTTTTATTAGTTCACAAATTATTATTTTATGATTAGTCTGTTTCTGATCTCGTTCCTATTAAAACCTTTTTTTATATTCTTTGAAAACAAAGATATTATTATTCCCTTCAATTACTTGGATATACCACAGCTTTGCGGATTACAATTTCTCACTTCATTCAAAAAGCTTCTACTGTGTACCAGTATAGACAGCAACTTAGTGGCTAGTGTGAAAAACACATATAAAACACATTATTTAACAAGTACAGCCCGGTACATGCTTAAAATTAATTCAATACATTTAACAGCCCATGTTCTCATTTATGTTAATATTCCACAACAAAAAAAAAATTCATGGCTTATGTGGAAAATCGCCTAAATATACAATTCCATGTTATCCTTACATCCAATTCACCTTCATCCTGAAACCGTCAGAACTAATAGTTACGATTACAAGGGAACACAATGTTGGTTCCACAAGTCCGACGGAGCAGAACAAAAAACACTTCATTAGCTTTTTGTTCCTCCAAAGATGAACGGACAACCGCATTCAATGTATTCACTTGATGATATCGATAAATTTTGTTGGTACACAGGAGCCAAGGACTATCATGATGAGTGAAATAATTCGCCCAATATATTCTACACATTTTTTGAAATTGAATTTGATTTAGTTAAGCTTTACTTATCCCTGAGTAAATGTTTTCAATCATCATAATAATAATATAAATTGTTTCGTTTTTGTTCCACAAAATGAGGAATCCTTTTAAGAGACAAAAAAAAATGACAAGATTATCCGAGTACAATGTAGGCTCTGGGAAAGCTGCGGTTGTATTGGAAAATCAATCAAGAGAAAAATACCATCAAACAATTTGACAGCAGTATTTTTCCGGCGGTGATTTCTTTGAGAGGCGTATGTTCTTGAGGAGGAAGGGGAAAGCCTTTTTTCATATGAAATGTTTTTAGAAAATGACAAAGATATAATGCTGATGGATTTGCCGAGGTGTAAAGGTTTATTTTATTGCCAACCGATGACATTTCTTATGGAAACGTTTTTTTTTATTTTATTGTAGGAATTTCATCAAGACGAAGATATTCTTAAGAAATGTGTTTGTATTTGTGTGTGTGATAAAATATTCCAACTTAATAAAATTAATGTCATTTCATAAAGTAATATGAGCCAATAAACATAAGGTGGTTGTGTTCATTTCAATTATCAAAGAAATTTAAGAGAAGCTCATTAGATTCAAGAAATATAATTGATTTTGTTAAGAAAATCACTTCAAATTTTGTTTTCCATGGCGGAATGTTAGGAATTTTTAAAGACTTTTTCATCGTTCGTATTCAAAATATCATTCTATGAGATACAGTCAACTCCGTTTAACTGCATCATAAATTTGTTGACATTTTTTTGGTGCAAATTGGTAAAGATAAAACAAAATTCGCTTTACGTGGAAAAAATACCTCGAAGATTCTTGTGACTTTTCATTCGATCTTATACGGTTACCTAACGATTTTTTCAATTACAAAAATAACAAAATAAAAACATGAAAGAATTCAGTCGTTTAATTCAGGATTATTTGTGTTTAATAAATTTTAAATAAGAATTTTTTTTAATAAATATGAGGATTTGAAAGAGGACAATGAAAATCAACTGCCTAAAAATGTGTATTTTATAAAACCGATAATTTTGTTAATGCGTTAAGCAAATAACCGGTGTTGACTGTATACCGCTTTTTCTCCTGTTTTTCTTAAGCAAAATGACAGCGATGGTTAGACCATTTTCCATTGACCATCATGGACCGTGCATAAGCATCCAAAATTATTCTAAAACCTCTGCACTCGAACAAATACTCTGGACGATTCTGAGATGAGGATTTCGGTTCTTGATATAATGTCAATATAGTCGGGAGAATCTGTAATACTTTTAAATAAATTGATTTTGAAGTTTCTTGAGCTAAGCAGCCTCATTTCAAACCTTGCTCAAAACCGTTATAATTTTTCTGACGTATAGACTAGTAAATGATTGGCATCTTCACCTGGCTTCTGCTATCACCTTGTTTTACTTTTCAGTTTTGGTTTAACACTGAGTAAAGAAGTTATCAGGCTAAAAGAAGTAAGTTTCCGATCTTATAAAGCTAACCCTACAGAGGAAAAACGGATAAAGCACAAACAAGCAAGGAACGCATGCAACTCCGTTATTGAAAAAAACAAATTTTTGCATGACCAAAAATTACGGCAACAAATTCTGCAGTGTCCCGAAGGCAGTAAAATTTTTTGGTCATTTGTAAAAAAAATATTAAAAACTTTTCAACATCTTCGGTTCAAACGCTCATCGACAAAAACAAACCAATTGTTTACTCTTCAGAGAAGGCAAACTTGCTCGCCGCCGATTTCGCTGACAGCTCTACGATGCCTAACAGCATCTTTCCTAGAAGATGGAAAACATCATTTGTCCAGCCTGTGCCTAAGAAATGTGACCCATTCTCCTCCTACCGACCCATACCACTAACATCCCTTCTTTCTAAGGTCATGGAAACACTGATTAACCGTCAGCTTAAGGAATATCTCAAGGATCGAAAGCTTCTCCATGACCGTCACTTCCACTGGTGATCTGATGGCATATCTCACCGAACAGTGAAACAAATCCTTACATCGCTTTGGTGAAAGTAAGATTATTGCTCTTGATATCTCCAAGGCATTTGATAGAGTTTGCTATGAAGCTCTCTTATCGAAAATGCGTGCTTTTGGGATCGATTATAGTTTTGTTCTTTGGATTAGAAGCTATCTTCTGGACCGTTCAATACAAGTTGTATTGGAGGGATTCAAAACTGATTCCCATGAAATAAATACTGGTGTGCCCCAGGGCTCTGTTCTGTCTCCGATTTTTTTCCTCATTTTTATAAATGATCTTCTGTCTGTTACTTCTAATCCACTTAATTGTTTCAGCTTTTCATATTCGTTCGATAATTCACGTCCTTCACCTTCGGATGTACAATTGCAACGGTACCGTATGTCAAGCTCATTAAACTCCGATTTATACAGCATTGTCAAAAGGGGTAACAGGAATCGTGTGGAGTTTAATGCTTCGAAAACTCAATGCTGTCTTCTATTGTTAAAGCTAAATATACCCCCAATGATATTGTCAATGAATGGCACTTACATCGAAGAAACCGAAAGACTCTCAGTACTCGGTATGTGTGTCAACGACGACCTCCGTTGGAACGACCATATATTTGAGATCGCTAAGAATGCTTCTAAGTGCTGAGGTCTTCTGTATCGGTGTAAGAAGTATTTTTTCCAAATCTGATCTGGCTACAATTTATAAAGCGTTTATACGCCTTTAACTCGAGTATACCTCTGGGCAGGTACTTCACAAATATCGCTTCACCTGCTTGATTGAATACAAAATCGAGCGTTAAGATTGATTGGAAATAGAAGTGCCGCTGAAACAATTGCCCCTCTCGAACAACGACGCAATGTTTCATGTTTTTCCTTACTTTATCGTTTCTTTTATAAAAAATGTGCACTCGAACTAGCCAGATGCATTCCTACCCTTAAAAGTTTCTCCCGTAATACTCGTCTCGCAAGGAATGCTCATCAGTTCACCCTTGATCCCAATTTCGGACGTACCGTGAAATATAGGGATTCTTTTTTAGCCGAACAACACGAATTTGTAATAGTTTACCCGCCGGGATTTTCCCTTGCCATTTTGATCTGCAAGCATTCAAAACCAATGTTAATTGACACCTCCTATCTTTCTCCTCCCTGGTCTTCCTAATAAGCGCGCTTTTATTATAAAACAAAAAATCAGTTCCCACGTTGGGCGCCATTATTGCAAACAAGGTTCTTCCGTAGAAAATATGGGAAAGATCATTCAATTTGGCTTAAAAAAAAATTAAATATCTCAATGTAAGCTATGGTCATATATGAAACAAGCTCCTTTTGGCTATCTTATCTCAAAAACCTTCCTCATTGTTTTTATAACCAATTCGATCCACCGAACTTTTGTTGGAATTTTTATAAAGTCTCCTATTAAATTCACCCGAAATAGACTAATTGTATACAAAATGGTGCGAAATTTCAACAAAACTTTTCCCTTAAATTTGAAGCTTCCTCTCGTTCACCCCCAAACTCACACTTCTTTAACCACCATGGTAATTTATTTCTTTAAAAAAAAAAAAAAAAACACCCACCCAAGTATTATAAACTTATTCACATGGGAAGAAGATAGTCAAACTGTCGTTTGCTAAATTTACTTAAACTGTTCGTTTCAATTTAACTCACATCACAGCCACAAACCGCCGCAATTTATTGTTATGTTTGTCTCCTCCCCCACCATCTTTGCTTAAGAATTGAAAAGAAAATACGTTTAAACTTTTCCCGCTTTTCTTGCTTCGTTTGCTGCGAGGGGAACAATCCTTTTGGTGCGTTTGTGGTTTCTAAATTGTTTCATGTATGATGTTCTGTACGAAAAGGTATAAAAGCATCTCCCAACTGGGTAAACTGGAAAATTAACTTAAGCCACCCGAAAACCCAGGACCAAACTGCCATATGTTGTTATTTTCAAGTGAAAGGGAATTCGAATGTACACTCTTTTTCTATCCTGCCGGTGGGCGGTGGTGTGCTGAATGGTGGTTTCAAATAAGTGGTGAAAAATGAAAATCCTTTTCTTTGACATCCTCCTCCTCTCTTATGTTATTTCGCTCTGTATCGCATAGCACTCATTCAACTCACGTTGTCGGTCGTCCTTGTATGAGCAAATAAATTCAATTAGAGAAAGGTTGGTATTTTGTTGTTGATTGTTGTTGTTCAAAAAGCCAGACCTTCTCCGCATGTTGGTTTTTGGCTGCGATATTTATTTTCATCTGGGGAGTCATTTCATACTAAGAACCATCCTTGATACATATATGTAGCGTTATAACAAATTTCTATTCAATATCCTTTCCCCTATCATGAACCAGAGTTTGTAAATAAATCCGAGCTATAGAACGTCTCGTTACGGAAGAGGATCATGCTACCTTAGAAAGCTTCAAGGATTCTATTTTTTGGCATCGTCTGTTTTCACAAAAAAATATGATTTTCAATATAAGTATTTTATTTGAACAAAATCATATCTGCTGCATGCCCCTTTTCTCGGCCCGGTAAATCCCAATGGTGTTCGTGTGGAAATTATTATGCTGCTGTTGGGTATTTTTTTTTCATGAATTTCTTTTGGCGTGAATTCAATTATTACATCACCATCCCGCATTTACATCATGTAATACATATATGTATATGTACATATATCCTTTCCAACTGTTGGGATACAAAAATCATATGATTTACATGGGGAGGACCCTCGTTTTTTAAAGCTCTACAGCACGGCTCACTATGAATGAAGGATTCAATTTCTGCTGCTTCAAACAATCTGTCATTGAGCTTACAGTGTTGCTTTTGGAGTTTATTAAAATAAATTTCACTTTGAGCCCTTTTTGTTGTGAATGTCCTTTTTGCATTGAAATTCCAAAAGGATTTTTTTAATCAATTAAAATATGATTTTTTTTTATTCACAATACCTTTTTAAAGCGATGTCCTTGAGAAAGATCCTTTTGTATAGTTATGACACCATGTAACATTAACATTCATGTACCATATATGAACATCTATACATATGTAGTACATGCAATTAAGTCGAAGTGGAGGTGAGGTTAAATGCGGCAAAAACTTTTGAAAAACCTTAACACACTCACCATCAGGACTAAAAAACAAGACAAATATGAAACATGGTATATGCGGTTAATGGAAAAGAGCAATTTTCTAAATGGCTGTTGAAAAATAAGTTCTTTTTTATTAATGAAAAGACAGTTTTATGAAACGATGCTGCTAACACAAGGAGGAGTTGATAACGTCATGAGAATGGAGGTAAAGCCTTAAATTTGTTCTTGAATGATAGTGACTATGGTGTTAGATGACCTTAAACTAGCTACAATTTTCCTTAAACAATTACAAAACAAACTGACGAAGAAGTGCGCTCATTACAGGATCATATAAAATACGTGCTTCAATGGGAAACATCACAGAAAACAATTATTTGACGTAGAATTACGAAAATCGTAAAGTTAACGAAAAATCGTTATTTAACGAAAAATTCATTGGCACAACGAAAAACTTAATTTAAAAAAATCGTTGCTTTATTAATGTTTAATTGGATCAATGAAAGTGCATTCATTCATTGCTTCCCTAGACTCTGATGTGACTATGGTTATACTAACGAAAACTTTCGTAATTCAATCGCACAACCCATTGAGTCATACGAACAAGCATTATCCAGTTTAAACTCAAGCGAACCTCATTAACGATCCCAAGACATTTTTCCAATTCGTTAACTATAAAAAAAAGTCTGATGGATATCCTCAAGTGATCATCTACATATTTCAGAGTTGTTTGCCTCATCTTTCAAGTAATCCTTTACCAATGGTGCTTTTCAACCATTTTAAGTACTTACCGAATTTTTCAATTGGCTCTTTTCCCTCTCACAATCAATAAGAATGTTGTTGAAAATAAGTTAAGTCTACTACGTGAAGAATTTTCTCTTCGGCCAGATAATATCCCGGAAATTCTTCTTAAAAACCTAAACTAACCTTATTGAATTTGTTTCCTTTGCCCTCTCAGCACTAGAAGCAGGGATGGAAGTTGATGTTATCTCCACTGACTTTAGTAAAGCCTTTGACAAAATTTCTCATAGTCTTATACTCTTCAAACTTAAGGCTCTTGGCTTTGAACAGATCTCTTTAAAATGGATATCTTCTTACCTCAGCACTCGTTCCTATAGTGTGCGTTTCAGGAATGCACTTTCCAATCCATTTCTCGCCACTTCCGGTGTCCCGCAAGGAAGTCACTTAGGCCCTGTCCTTTTCATCCTTACCATTAATGACATCGAATTGATAATAAAGTATTCCAATATCTAATTATATGCTGACGATTCTAAGTTTTTCAAAACCATATCTTCAATAAATGATTCAAACCTTATTCAATTAGATCTTAATCGCTTTTCAATTTAGTATAGCAAAAATTGCCTGGAACTGAACGTGGGAAAATGCCAATCGTTCTTAGTTCCGATCACCCATCGATGAAATAATACAGAAGGCTAATTCAACTCTAGGTTCCGTAAAACGATGGTCTAAAGAATTCTGCAACCCTTATTTGACTCGTACCCTATATATAACACTCGTTAGACCTCTCCTTGAATATGCTTCTCAAATTTGGCATTCAAAAACGATTTCTTCTATTCGCTCTTCACGGCCTTCAATGGCAAGATCTTTTTATTCTACCTCCATATCATACTCGTGTCCAAATTATTAATCTGAGAACTCTAGATGAACGAAGATTGGACGATATTCTTTTCATTCACCGACTTTTTTCTGGTTCAGTTGACTGCCCTTCATTATATAATTCCATTTTCTTTAACACTAACCCCCGCAATTTCAGAAAAAAACTAAGAACATTTCAGAAACAAATGAACATTTCAGAAATGTCTGGAAACGTCCACATCAAAAAAAAAAATTAAACTATGTTTCCCGAAATGTTTCTAATTTTTTTTTTTTTTGAAACTTAAAGTCAAAGCATAGTTTCGTCCGATTATGAGATTTTTAGACGTTTGATGTTCAATTGAAGAATCAACGAAGAAATCTTAATATTTTAATTAATGATGTTCCCGGTTTCACCCCAGTAAAAATAAATTGCATGACTGGATCGCACGTACTTGCTCTTATGTACCGTCATAGCTTGGAATAAAATTTGAAAAATATTAAGGGAAGTTCAAAGATTATATTCGATTTTTCTGACTTTTGATTGTTTGAAAAAAGTACGTAAAATAGTTTTCAGGGGAAAAATTTAAACGCCATTTTATTTCTTTAAAAAATCTGAAAAAGTGAGAATTTTTTTTTTCAAAATCGTTAGAGCCGTTTTTAAATAAAACGGTTTTTTTAACAACTTTTTTTAAAAAAAAATAAAAAAAAATAATTCAAGAATACAAACTTAAGCACAAAAATAACGTACATTTAAAAACAAAATTTAAAAAAAATTCACTAACCCGTTTTCAAAATATTGATTTTTCAAAAAAAAAAAAATAATTAAAAAATTTATTAAAAACACAAAAAAAAGTTTTCGAAAAAAATTAATGCCATCACACGTCTTAAATAACAAGGAATTTATGAAAAATGTATTTCGAAAATTGTAGCACCGGTTTTAATAAAATCCTGTTTTTTATTTTTAGTATTTTGAAAAAAAAAATACTATTTTAATTTTGGTATTAATAAAATACATGTGATTATAAAATTAAAAATAATTTTTTTTATAAGTTTTCAAAATATTGATTTTTGAAAAAAAAATTCAAAAATTAATTTTTGTTATTCAAAATTTTGATATGCGGAATTAATTGGGCTACCTAGATCTTCCTAAATATAAAATTTCACAGAAATCCGTAACCGAGAAAGCCAAAAATTAAAAAAACCGTTATATGAAAGGTCCCGTTAATAGACTTTTCCCATATATGTCGTACTGATCAAATGATAGCCAATACCAACAAAAAAATTCTCAAAAAATTTGATTAAAATCGTTGCAGCCGTTTTCGAGAAAAATAAGATTTTCCTAAACGGTCATATGGCAGGTACCGTTATTTTTAGGGCTAAAAATAAAATTTCAATTTCGCCAAAAAAATCACACACACCAAGTTTTAAGATTAAGCGATTATCTTAAAACTTGGCAGCCGTTTAGGCTGCAGCTCGTTATACATACTGACAGACAGACAGACATTTTTTCTCGATCACTTTTTTAGACTTCTCTATGATCGTAATGTCATGTTTGATTGTTATCTCAATTTTTTTAATATTCACGAATCCTAAACTTTCCTTATAGTCCCTATAATCGCAAGTAAAAATCACCGATTCAAATAAAAGCTTATTGATCAACAAACATTTTAACGTTATTTAATGAAAAAAGATTGTTAATTCAACGATTAAATTGTCGTTTAACTAATGAGTTTTACGTATTTCAACGAAGAAATTTCACAAACACAATGAATAAATAGTTGAGCAATGAATAATGTTTAGTTGATTCAATTAAACAACTTTAATGAAATAAATCGTTATATTAACGAAAATTTCGTTGTTTAATAAACGGTTACGTTATGCACGAAATGCATTTCATTGAGCCAACGAAGCAAATAATTGGCTGAATTTTAATGAATAAATCGTTGTATTTATGACATTTTTCGTTGTATTTACGTAAGAATTCGGTTCAGAAATCGTCTGCATGGACATCAGAATTTGGTTCTCTAGAGAGTATGTGAGTATTAAAAAATCAAGATTTTTGTTTAGTATTATTATGAAGAATTCTCCTTTAAAAGCTTTTCCATGCTTAAATTCATTATCTACTGATCTGGGACCATTCTATCCATTCCCACCCACAACAAATCTATAGGGATTATGTTCATTCCATATGGCCATTTTTCTGATTTCTCCCATAGGAACCACTCATTTTTCAGGATAAAAAAGAAGCCTATTTATTAATTTAGCACTTAGTCCTACCACCTACGACATTTAATCCAAATCCGTTAAGTGCTTTAGGTGTGATGGCGGAATAAACACCCAAACATTCACATTTATAATATTAGTGGGACAAAATCAAAATGTAAATTATCCTCCTTTGGAACGCCTACTATTAAATTTAAAAAACACCAAGAGAGCTTATCGTAAATCACATCAACTTAATATTGAAGCCCTTCAGCAGAACATAAATTTAAATTAAATTATGTTAAACCAAATATAATAATAGATTTCTTTCTAACCACCTTTTTTACCAAGCACAATACGTATTTTCTACACAATTCCACACTTTAAAGGTCAATATTTCGACCAATTCTTGACCTTTCACTCCAAATAAAAAAAAATAAAAGGGAAATTTACATATAATTTCCTCAAGCATTTTCATTCGTCATTTTCAATCCATCAATATAAATTTGATTCACTTCCGAACGATTCTTTTTTGAAAAAGGTAAAAAATCAAACAGATCTTCAAAAAAACTGCCAGATCCATAAATATCTCCGTCAAAATCCAATTCACTATGCTGTATACGACAGACTTGTATTGTATTAACACAAGTGTGGTGTCACACGTGAGGACACAAATACTGTCATAAATTACATCCAGTCTCTTGATAAAACGGAAGTCCAAACTTTCGACAATACCCAACAACCGCCCATATCCTTATATTCGTCTACACGCGCACACCGGAAATAGTTAATTAATTTTCGCTTTGCCCAGCACATTTCACATTTCACTCGTTCTTTCGTTCACTCGCCTCCAGGCCAGCAGTTCCTTTGTTATTGTTTTTTTTCCTGCTTTATATACTTTGACAGACATGGTGGAACTGCTAGAACATGGAAAATAAAATGGTGCAAAGATTTACTGCGATGCATAACGTTACGATACCACTGCCGTTACCACCATCGTCTGATACGTTAGAAAGCACAAATGTCATGTGCCCGCTGGTAAAAAACCATTTGTTATTCTGAAGCAGACTTCAGACGGCAGGGAGTACCGTTTTTTCGTCAACTGTTTTTTCTCTCTTTCTTATACTACTCCTAGATTTACATGTATAAGGGAAAGTATTGCAGTCGTTAAAAATTTCTAATGTGTCGTCGGGTTTGACTTTCAATCATTTCTGACAGAATGTTGACAGAGAAATTAAGAACTTGGTCTTGTATTAAGTTTGTTTGATTTGTTTTCTCTTTCTGTTTTTTTTTCTCTATGCATGTACCGTACAATGTTAGGCTGTCAAAATAAAATAGAAGGGATTAGTTTACCAATAATTAAGTGGAAGGTTGCATTTTATACTTGGAAGGTTTGATAATTTATCAAAATGAGACGACGGAAATGGTTGAACAATTAGAAATATAGAACAATTAGTAAAGAAACCGCTGTGCAGTATTTGCTTTGATTATACCGCTGTCATTGCTAATTTATTTCGAAAAAAATGTGACGAGATTTAGAATTCGGAAACAAATGTCACTGCATCTGTCAAATGCAATATTTTCCGTTTAAATTTGAAGAAAGCATATTCAGCAATTTACGCTGTATACGTGGCAATCAGCATTTAATATAAGTACTGAGAAATTATTGACAGAGTTTAATAAGTTTGTATCAGTTTAAGAAACAGTTAAATAGGGTAAGGATTTTTACTATTCTTTCTAACATTATTTTATTTGATTTACTTATTTGTGTCACCATTAATCGAAATAAATTTTTTTTTTTAATTTAGTTTTAAAATCTGTTCGTTCTCATGCAGCATCAGCATGTCAAGTTGATTCATAACGGAAAACTGTGCTTTCAATGTCTATGACATTGAACCACAAAAAAATAATAAACGAACGTCAATAAACGATAAGTCTTCAAGAAAACATGTCGCCGGTAGTTAACGCGTGTATTAAGTAGTTACAACTGAGAACGCCTCCAACTGGTACCAACCTAACTGCTGGAACACAATGGAGACGGAGACGGAAAAAAGACGGAGAAGCAATTATTGAAGCAAATTGTTTTGCATGATTCATTCTTGTTGATTAAAAAATAAATCGGGATCATTGTTTTTCAGAAATCGGGCTCTGGTAATAGCTTTTCAATGGCCTCTCCTGGTTAAAAGGCCGCACTCATGACCTTCGGTTATGTTGATTATTATAGTGCTTGAAGTACAATTAGCACAATTGTAGAAAAGCTATAAGAAAACTAATGTAATCTCCATCATCATCCATTTTAATTTAAGAAAACTTATATTTTCCGTATTATATTATTTTTTCAAAGGAAACACAGAAAGAATTCAATTAACTAACATAAATGACAAGTAAATGTCAAAAATGCGTACGACTCCATTGTGGGCACTTCTAATTAGGTATGTACGTTTTCATTTGACATGCGATACGTCTGCGTCTGCGTCTCCGTCTGCATTTTTGCATTGTGTTCCTGCAGTAAACCGCATTTATAGTTTTCGTTAAGTTTTGACAGCTTCCGTTTTCTATAAGCATTCTTCTTCTTTTAACCTCATCACAGTACTCGTGGTGTGTTTCAAGTGAATTAAATATCTCTTAACGGAACTTCGTGAAATATTCATCGAATGAAAGGTAATCTCGCGTAGATTTGTAGACATTATACAGAATTAAGAGGTACTCGAATTTCGAGCATGGGAGGTTCTAGTTTAATGTTGAAACTAAATAAAGTAGTAAAGTGAAATATTGTAAAAACATTGGACTTAAGAGTGGCATTTATTTCCTAAAACTGTATTAGAGCGAACGCACTTCTTCTACAGTTGAACTCACTCATTCTGTTAGCCCTGAAGTTGGCTGTAATTTATTTCATAGAAGACAGCGCTTCTTATGCGCGAAACAGATTGAACCAGCAACAGCGGCCGCCATTATTTTAGAACCAATGTATTTCAATTGTTCAATTTAGATTAGACCAGCACAGGCAACGTCAACAGCGTCGTTAGACCAAAGTCCTAAATTTGCTGTTGCTGTTCCATTGCTACCAACTTTGCGCAAGTAAAATTCAGGGGCAATATATTGCAGAAAAAAAAACAAAAATATTGAAATTTTTTTGCGCTCGTCGCCATTGTTGTGTTTTTAGAGGCTATTTATTATTTTATAATTTTTTTTTTTAAATGGAAGAAAAATTATCGAAATGTTAAGAGAAAATACATTTCTTTTTGATAAGAAAATTAAATCTTATAAAAGCATCGACTCAAAAGAAAAACAATATAAAGAGATTTGAGATTCGCTATGTGTACTAAACTGACACTTCGTATACTTTTTTTTATGACACAAAAGGGGTTTTTCTTTTTAAGCTCTGAGCAGAGCACGGAGTAGAGCCTCAGCAAATCGATTACGCTCTGAGCAGAGTATGATCAGAGCTCTCCGATCTAAAAAAGAAACACACTTGAGCACTGAACTGTCATATTTTGTTGAATGTCAAATGAAATTAATTTGCTTACTTGTTGTTGAAGTTTTAAGTGTTTATTGAAAAGAAATTGAAAAAAAAAATGGATAAAGCAATTATTCTACGAGAAGCTTATAATTTCGACCGACGCCATTTTGATGTTTGTTGTTTGTTCTTTCTTCCCAACAAAACAAGTCTTGTCTAAACACAAAAAAACCAGTGAAGTTGGCCGCGCTCAGCCTTTTGCTCCATGTGCTTGGCCATTTTATTCTGAGCTCATAGAGCGCGCTACGATCGAGCTCCGATTGAAAAAAATAAGCACAAGATGAGCGCTCAGAATGCTCCGAGTTAAAAAATACACAGATCTTTTTTTGACAGCTCAGTGCCCTGCTCTGAGCTTAAAAATAAAACCCCTAGAGTGTCAAACAGAAGTAAGAAGACGATGCTGGTGATGTGTTTCAATTTCTTTTGCTGGTCAGCGTGCTGTTTTCTTTTGATGGTGCTGTTGCTGGTTCAATCTGTTCCGCGCTTTAAACTTTTGTGGACATTTTGGTTTGTTCAATTTCTGTTTATATATTCAAGTACTTAGTAATCTCTTATTTTACTAATATTTTGAATGTGAAGGTTCTTA
Source organism: Platycheirus rosarum (assembly GCA_963971375.1). Lineage (NCBI taxonomy): Eukaryota > Metazoa > Arthropoda > Insecta > Diptera > Syrphidae > Platycheirus > Platycheirus rosarum. The sequence goes on along the minus strand of OZ020508.1, from coordinate 153,715,837 downwards.
TGTTTGTATGTTTTTATGTTTGTTCCACAATCACGCCTCAACGGCTAAATGGATTTAGATGAAATTTGGTAAATAGGTGGATGAATGGCTGGATACAAAAATAGGATACTTATTATCCTGGAAAAAATGCACGGTTTTTGTGAGAAAGGCTTGTATTTGAAATGGCATGTGGCATGTGGCATAAAGAATCCACAAATGAAAGCAAACCAAAACCTGCGACTAACGCACGCAATTATCATCATCGTCTATTGGCTATATAAAGGAATTTGTTCTTATTATAATTATTATTATTTAATTCTAGTGAATCATTGTGAATGCTTTTGAATCTATAGCTGACGTTTAGCTTATTTAAATAATCTTTTTTTCATTTCAAACCATCACATTTCAATGGCATTTTGGGGCAAGTACATACGACGCACTGACTTCACTTAGCCCTTTTGAGTGAATAAAAAAATCTAGTCCAAGTCCCAAGACTATTCGTCTTAACAGATATGTCTTTTTGTTAATATCTGCCAAACGAATGACGAAAGAGTTAAACTTTCAAATAAACATTCAGAGCATGTTCGTTGCGGAAGTACACCCCGGAGGACTGGAAGGAAGGACATTTCGAAAAGGTGGAAAGCTATATCTTACAGCTGCATGGCAGTGCATAAGTGAGACATTAAGCAATGACTTTCAATCTCCCATAAAGTCACTTATCCTTTTTGCATAATCATACTTCCAGCACACACGAGACACAAGTACTAGATGATGACGAGGACGATTGCATGTTTGGTTAAAGGATAAGGTGTATAAGTCAACAATAAAAGCTTTGCGACTTGTTTCTCTAAATGAGGTCGAACGTAATAAAGACGGATTACGAAATCAGTTAAAAACATAAGAACTGAAAAAAAAACACTTTGCGTGCTCAACTATTTGTTTCTATTTTTTTGATTTTCCGCATGCCAAGTCTGTGTAAAAAAAGGTTATGTGCGTGTGTGGTCTTCGTGCTCCTTTAGGATAAGATTAAGATATCCTTCAAATAGGAGATGGTGTGCCATTGAAAACGCCCGCCCATTTCCGACAATTTCGACATTTATTACAAACAATATTAATTTGACTGCTTGGTGCTCTGCAATCACACTAATGGCGATCCCATTAGCTGGCAGCTTTAACAGGAACTTTCGGCAATGCCATATAAATTGAGTGAACAAAAGTACACAAAATATATCGTGAACGATAAACCCCTATAGTGGTGTATTATCCTCAAGCATTATTTCATTGTGTATCCTTTGGAATATAATGAAGGCTATTCCTCATAGGGCTTAAGAAAATCCATCTTGGTAGCTATTCGAATAACCTATGACCCCGGTTGTTGGAGGTTAATAATTTATGGCAGGTCGTAAATGTGCTATAGTCAGAGGCTCAGAAAATCTTATCAGGGTGTCTGGGATGGATATAGTCGGTATGATGAGAGAGTTTATGTTGATGTGATATGTGGATTATGTTGGAGATCATTTACAAGCAGTGTAAATGATTTAGGTAACAATTTGGCAGAAAGAAATCTTTAACGCGGGACTTCCAGCATTCTATGCTTTAAAGCAGAAAAAGATGAATTAGTGTTGTTTATGCCAATAAATCTTATCCTTGGTTGTGGTTTTCAAGTGTAAATCAAATATAAAACAAAATATTCGTTTTTACTTAATGTTTTATTAAAACTACTTCAATTTATGGCAAAATAATATTTTTTACTAATCCGCGGCAAACTTCTTTCTTTGCCAACTAGATGTAAAAAGTAATAAGAAGGAAATGTAAGTACTACGACGAGATATAGCCAGAAAGAAAAAAGAAGAAGAGTTAAATCATCCGAAAAGTAAAATGGCGGCCGCCAGAGACCATTAACTTGTTTATTTGTTCTGAAAAATAGATCTCGTGGCTATATTTTAAAGTATTTGTGGTAATTTATTGATAAAAAAGATTTTTAATAAACAAGAAAATAAGAAAAAATATAAAACAAACGTCAGGTGTTCATACATTTTTTCGATGTAGGTCTCTGAGAACCGCCATTTTGAATTCAAAGTGACAGATCAGATTTTGACAACCTGCGCAATATATTACCTTAGTTATGTGTACTGTGCTCTAGCAGTACAAGTTAAAAGTGTTTTGTTTTGTGCAAATATATGTAAAAGAAGTGCGGCTTCGAATGTGTTTCGAACCATTGACGAATGAAAATGTATATCTCTTTGCGAAAAAAATACATTCATAGGCTGGCAATAGTTTCAAATAAAAACGAAGAGTTTTCATAGTGACAGATGTTCAGAGGGTATTGTTCTCTCTTTCATACTTTCTACATGGATATCATAGAAAAAAGAACCTCGACCCGTACCGACATGCCCTGCTAACCCTGAAATTTTATTTTGGGTATGTGAATACGTGTGAGAAGCAGCCATACGTTTTAAACTCACCAAAAATGCAAACGTATTTGTAGTCCCGTAAGAAATATACAGGAACCGGTACACATTTGTCGCTGACGGGAGATTTTTCAGTTTTTAGCCTCAAAGTTGTCGATCTTATTTCTTTTTATTTGGTGGATATAACAATAGGATATTTCTTTCTTAACTCCGACTTAAGAAACGAAGATCTTGGCAGGGAATTCACATGCACAGAGTACTATGATTTTGTTAAGGAACAACTTGAGCACTGCAATGTCATAGAAATGTCAAATGCCAGAGCTGTCAAATGCAAGAATTTGTTTATCGCGGAAGAAAAATGGATAAAGCGATGATTTTAAGAGACATAATTTGTGACGATGGAGAGAATGAATAGAAATTATTAAAATAACTGCCAAGCGAATTCTACAATTGCTCTCTAAATGCTCTAGGAAATGCCACCCGGTGGTCCTAGGCCCAATGAAAGGAAAATCCCCATGTGCACCTCCTCGCGTTAGAGAGTGAGTAACGCTAACGCACAAGGGGACCGAAAGGCTGCCGGTATAAGCAAACGAACCAGCATTGCTTGTCAGGGCACGGACTTGTCCTTGGGTTGAAGAAAATCTCCCTAAAGGTGGAAGAACTGCAGGTTGCGGTCAACAGCATGGAAGTCTGGTTACGGATGAGCCTATTTAAAGCAGGCCAACGACAGCAGCATGTAGCATCCGTACCCATATTGGGCGGCTACAAAAGGCGTCTATTTTCCCACAGTGGGTGGCCTTGTATTTTTGCATGTGTTCGATCATCGGGTTTAGCTCTAAAATCGGAAAAGTCACCATTATTCAATGCTACGCTCCAACTAATGATGCTTCAGCGGACGAAAAGACCTCTTTTTATACTCATCTGAATTCAGTATACAACAGTGTTCCAGAGGGCGATATCATTATCATCATGGGGGATTTTAATGCCAAAATTGGCTCAGATAACGTAGGTCTTGAACGCGTTATGGGGAAGCATGGCTTAGGTCAGCGTAACGAAAATGGTGATATGCTTGTCGACTTCTGCAACGCTCGTCAACTTGTAATTGGGGGTTCTCTATTTCCGGAGGGTCGAACGAACTAAAAATAAAATCGATCATTTCATCATACAGCAGAAATGGAGGAAGTCACTGTGGGATGTTCGCAACGAATAAAAGGCTGACGAAGGTAGTAACCATCACTTACAACTGGGTTTGCTTCGCTTACGAACAGCTGTTGCCCAGCGTCGTTCAGTATGTATAGCGAGGAGACCAAGATTCAACACAATTTCGTCACAAAACTCGGCGATAAAACCTCAAATTTACAAAACGTTTATCGATTGATGACATGTGGGTTCAAATTAAGAGCGCTTTCATGGAAGCTGGAACTGAACTGTACAAAGTCACTTTTCAGTGACGATAGAAGATCAGCTACAAAGATGAAAGGAACACTTTTGTGCACTGCTAAATGATGACCAAAATGCAGTATTGAATCCTCAATTGAATGACATGCGTAGATCTTCTAGGGGTATTGACACCAGTCCCCCAACAAGTACAGAGTTTAAGAACGCGATCTATCTTCTTAAGAAGCAGCTGGACTCGACGGTATTCCCGCAGAATTCCTAAAAACAGATCCTAACGCAACTTCCCGTATTTTGTTTAAACTATTGCAGGCTGTCTGGGAGAGTGAAACTTACCCACGGGAATGGAAGAATCGAGTTATTGTGAAGTTACCAAAGAAAGAAAATCACCATTCTGTCTGTTTTTCCGAATTTAATGGCAACTATTGTTCTCGAGAGGATAAAATCCAGGATCGAGTCTACCCTCAAGGCATCAGGTTGGGTTTCGCAATGGCCGATCGTGCGTCGACCACATCAACACCTTGCGAATCATACTTGAATAATCGTCTGAGTACCAATCACCGCTGTACCTGTACAAGGAGATGTCTTGTCACCAATTCTGGCAATTGACGATGTGATTATTGCCACGGTGGGTGCAACTGAAAGACATGGTATCCAATGGTATGAAGTGGGTGGCTTAAGGATCAACGCAAATAAGACAAAATTAATGACCAATGGGCCAAAACACACAACAAGTTACTGGGCAGTTTCATAGCAATCAATGGCGGAACTGACCTGGGTGTTAACAATAGAATAAACAAAGCCCGTAGTGCATTTGGAATCCTTTCTGCTGTGTGAAACTTCAGTAAAATATCGCTACGCACCAAACTGAGACTCTTCGAATCCATCGTTAAATCTGTGCTGCTATATGCTTCAGAAACATGGAAATGCTCTGCAAACATCTCGTTAACCGTTATCTGCGGTACATTCTGAAGATCCGGTGGCCGCAAACCATATCGAACGAAGAACTATGGAATAGGACCGGACAGAAATAATCGGATGTCGACATCATGCAACGGAATAGGCGTTGGATAGGCTAAACTCTGAGGAAACCTTACGACAATATAGCGAAACAATCCTTCGAATGGAATCCTCAGGGTAATAGACACGTGGGAAGACCAAAAACAACTTGGAGGTCATCTGTTTTAAAGGAAGCTCGGTCCCAACGCATTCAATCGTGGTCACAGCTAAGGCCAGTTGCGGTGAATCGGGACAGATTGAAGGATATTTTTGCTGCCCTATGCTCCAGGAGGAGTTGAAGTGCTGTTTTGAAGCCGGACAACATATTTATAATTCTACAAATTAAAGATTATGCCGAGAAAGGGATTTTACCTTTTGCATCAGAGACCAATCTCATTTGAATTTTTTTAAGGACTTTTTTTATTTTCCCGCATGTCAAATATTTATATTCATCATTTTACTCTGTTATTTTGTTTTGAGCTTTCAGAGCGCACTCTTAACATACTCAGAACTCAAATGGCTTAAGAGGGATTCAGGAAAATGGCTTAAGAGGGACATTCAAGAGCGCTAGCGATAGATGGCTTTAATGAAACGTTCGTAACTTTTACTGGTTACTGCCTTCATTTAATGTATATTGTTGGAACTGATTTAACATTCGTAGTTTCTCAAATTCTTCCACATTCTTCAATCTGTCAAATCTGTAACCATTAACCATTTCTTTAATGATATCAGTTCTTGCCACACTCTGTCGTTGGGGGGAAATTTCCAAAGGTAAGAAATTATATATCCTCCACTCATCTATCACTCTCCTGAACGAACTCCTGAACCATTTCGAATATCAAAAACCCGAGAAGAAAATGAAAATAAAACCTTTTACCCTGCTTAATCAATTCTACTTGTCATCAAATGCCATCTACTTTATGTTTATGTTTATATCCTTAGGCCAACACTTTACCATCTATCCCTTTCGCTCTAATAGGCTCTTCAAATTTAAACACAGGTAACACCGAATAAAGTGCTTCGACTGTGCGTTTGTTTATGTTGTTTGGAAAATAACCCAAAGTGCTGTAGAATGAAGACGCCTTCACATCACCTCAGGGATTATATCCTTTTTCAAAGGCCCATCCACCGAATTCTCTTCCCATTGACTATACCAGCATAGAAAAGCAAATCCTTCGTCGCATCGTATATATTGGTCTTTTCTCCACATCCCTACTCAAGGATTCTATTTATCAGTGTAAGGATGGCCTGTCAAATTAATATTGTTGTATAATGTCTCTTTGTCTGTGGAAATGTTAAGGTTCTTTGATTTGATTAATTGATTCTCTCAGACCAAAGGCTATGTTTGGAATATATCTTCTTGCATTTCAGTCTACCTCTGGCATGGTCTTGTTCTATTTAAGTCCTTTGAATTTGGGACGTGTACTCATTTCCTGAAGAGATGAAGATAATATTATTTGTCTGTTTGAACAGTGTGGTACACAAATAGGCTTTTAAGGATGCCAAGGATAATAGTGATGCCATACTGCATTGCAAGTATTTTTGCTTTATAAAAAAATAATAAAAATTTATTCAACTGCTTACAAAAGAATTCTTGAAAACCAAAAAAAAAAAAAAATGCATATTCATTTACATTTATTGAAAGTTTTACTTTGTTGAATGTAAATATCTTTCACCTCGACACGATAATTTGACAGTAAAAACCAACATTAATAAGGGACTTTATTTTTTTCAAATATTTAGCAAAATTTACTTCATTAAAATTAATGAAGACAAAACAAGGGATTAGGACGAACAACTGTATAAGGTGTGTGGGTGGTAAAAGGGGAAGATTTTTGTTTTAATTATTTTAAATGAGGATCTCTGCACAATTGTTTTATATAAAGTCGGCTTGTTTGAAGTGACAGACGTTTAAATGTTTTTTTTTTTTATAATTAACGCGCGCACAAGAGACTACCTATTTCCCTTTTAATGTAACACACTGCGTGGGCATTAGGAAGATAGGGAGGGGAGAGATAGGAGGTGTCGATTAACATTGGTTTTGAATGCTTGCAGATCAAAATGGCAAGGAAAAATCCCGCCGGGTAAACTATTCTAAATTCGTGTTGTTCGGCTAAAAAAAGAATCCCTATATTTCAAGGTACGTCAGAAATTGGGCTCAAGGGTGAACTGATGAGCATTCCTTGCGAGACGAGTATTACGGGAGAAATTGTTTCAGCGGCACTTCTATTTCCAATCAATCTTAACGCTCGATTTTGTATTCAATCAAGCAGGTGAAGCGATGTTTGTGAAGTGCCTGCCCAGAGGTATACTCGAGTTAAGGGCGTATAAACGCTTTATAAATTGTAGCCAGATCAGATTTGGACAAAATACTTCTTACACCGATACAGAAGACCTCAGCTCTTAGCAGCATTCTTAGCGATCTCAAATATATGGTCGTTCCAACGGAGGCGTCGTTGACACACATACCGAGTACTGAGAGCCTTTCGGTTTCTTCGATGTAAGTGCTATTCATGGACAATGGCATTGGGGGTATGTTTAGCTTTAACGACAGAAGATAGCATTGAGTTTTCGAGGCATTAAACTCCACACGATTCTTATTACCCCATTTGACAATGCTGTATAAATCGGAGTTTAATGAGCTTGACATACGGTACCGTTGCAATTGGGACGTGAATTATCGAACAGACAGAAGATCATTTATAGAAATAAGGAAAAGAGTCGGAGACAGAACGGAGCCCTGGGGCACACCAGCATTTATTTTGTAGGAATTAGCCCTAAATTTCTCCAATACAAATTGTATTGAACGGTCCGGAAGATAGCTTCTAATGCAACAAACAAGAGTATCATCGATGCTAAAAGCCCCCATTTTCGATAAGAGAGCTTCATGCCAAACTCTATCAAATGCCTTGGAGATATCAAGAGCAATAATCTTACTTTCACCAAAGCGATTAAAAGATTTGTTCCACTGTTCGGTGAGATATGCCATCAGATCACCAGTGGAACGGTTGCTGCGGAAGCCAAACTGACGGTCATGGAGAAGCTTTCTATCTTCGAGATATTCCTTAAGCTGACGGTTAATTAGTGTTTCCATGACCTTAGAAAGAAGGGATGTTAGTGCTATGTATCGGTAGGAGGAGGAGGAGTATGGGTTACCTTTCTTAGGGACAGGCTGGACAAATGCTGTTTTCCATCTTCTAGGAAAGATTCCAGAAGAGTAGGAGCGATGGAAAAGCTTACGCAGTGGCTTTGCCAGTGTGGAAGAACACCTCTTCAGAAGAATCGGGGGCCGGGCCAGCGGATTTTTGTATATCGAGATCTTTGAGAACTCTTGCTACTGTACGAGTGCGGAAAAAAATCTGTCCCATTGAAAAATTTACATTCTCAAGTACAGGAGGGGCAACGTTGCTGTTAGGCATCGTAGAGCTGTAAGCGAAATGGGCGGCGAGCAAGTTTGCCTTCTCTGAAGAGTAAACAATTGGTTTGTTTTTGTCGATGAGCCTTAGAACCGAAGATGTTGAGGAGTTTTTAATATTTTTTTCAAATGACCAAAATTTTTTACTGCCTTTGGGACACTGCAGAATTTTTTGCCGTAATTTTTGGTCATGCAAAACTTGGTTCGTTCAATGACGGAGTTGCAGGAGTTCCTTGCTTGTTTGTGCTTTATTCGATTTTCCTCTGTAGGGTTGGCTTTATAATCGGATCGATCGGACACTTACTTCTTTTAGCCTGATAGCTTCTTTACACTCAGAGTTAAACCAAGACTTTTCTTTAGGTTTAATACTTTTTACTCTGTTAGGAATAAAAGCACGCATCCCTAGAAGAATCACATTTGTGATCATTTCAGTACTGGCATCAATGTCACTATCGAGGAAGCATAGTGACCAGTTAAAGTTTCGGAAAAAAATATTCAGGCCGTCCCAGTTAGCTTTCTCGTATTGCCAAACGGTCCTGGTGGGAAGTTTTTCTTTAACTGGAAAAGTGGGTGATGAGAAAATTAGCTGAAATGACAAAATGGTCTGAAGTGCCAAATGGAGAAGTTACACTAATGGTATATTTATCAGGGTGAGAAGTAAGAAACAAGTCAAGAGTATGGGCGGCTTGCCCAGCAACATCCGGTATACGCGTTGGCACATCGATCAGTTGGGTAAGGTCATGTAACCCGGCAAAGAGCTAGACATACCTTCTTTTGGGTGTTGTCTTACCAGAATAGCGGAGCCAATTGGAATTATGTACATTGAAATCGCCCGCAATAACGATTTCAGTGCGAGGACAAAGGGCAACAATTTTCGAGATGGAATCAGACAGCGCATCAAACTCGTTACAAGTCGAATTGCTGTCGAGATTTGGACTCCTGTAAATAAAACAATAATGAATTACATGCTTGCGGACAGTGAATTTGAGCCACAAGAAGTTAAAGTCCGTGTTGGAACATTGCCCATATTGGGGAAGGCTCTGGCAAGCAATATAATTCCTAACATAGACCATGAGACCATGATGGGAAAAGAGTAATGGCACCAAGCTATACCCATGTAGAGCAAATTCTGATAAATCAGTATTTACTCCAACCTGGGTTTCACTTAATGCCAAAACAGCTGGCCTGTATTGAACAGTATAGACGTACACGTGAAAGAAATTCCTTCTTACACAACGAACATTAGAATACACGACACAAAAATCACTTACCATTTAAAAACGGGGTTTAAAAAATAATCGCCAAAAAGATGACGAAGAAAATTCAATATTAATAGATATTCTTCCTTATTTTTATGGAATAATCATTGTTAGTTAATTTTATTTTCTTATGAACAATGGAATTGTCTACTTTGACTTTATTTGTTTGTTCTATTAGAAAACATATTTTTAATTCCAGTTATTTTTCATCATTGAAAAAATCAATGGCAAGCTGTAATAATCTTTCTGCTTGGTCTTACAATGAAACACTTTTGTCGTAAAAATTAATAAATCAAATTGAAATGTCTTTGGACTAATGGAAATTTTTAGATCTTAAAGTATAGACTGTAATCAACTCAAGTGCTTTCCAATAACCTGCACTTTAGATCAACTAGTAGTCCATTGAACAAAGAAACAAAGTTTTCCTACTAAAAAAAATTGAGTAAAACCAACCCAACATCCTTGTATCTTTGAAAAAAAATCCTCTCAATGAATGCCACAAATATAACCGTCCGCAGGAAACTGGTTAACTGAGGTCAAAGGGTATTCTCGGCTGAATAGTGTGTGCACTACATAAGGGAGTTTAGGCAAACACTTTTAGTAAGGACATGAGACTAACAGGAGTTGCCACACAATCTATAGACACATATCTACAACTGAATACGTAACCACGTCTTTCTACAGAACATGCCATGCTGATACGGATACTATGGCACAGCCATGAAATTGCGACCATCATTCTCCAGAAATACCCATCCAAACCTAAATCCTTACTCCTCATATATGAACTGCCAGTGGAATAATAAAGCAGCACTGAGGGAACCAACCGTTAAAGCTGAACGCTGTGTTATGGCTGAAACGATGACGCGCGGTGAAATTGTGCCAGAAATGCTGTAAGACGCGCTGCTTGGAGTCGTGTTTCTGTGTTGTGGGAATTAGATTTTCCTTGGTTTCGAAAATTTTACGCAGAATTGTTTTTGAGAAGGCAAATCATTGTTTATATTTGTGTTCTCAGTGCTCAGGTATTGTTAGGCGTGCTTAGGGAAATTGCAGTTAAATGAGGTTACTCGAATAGGAATTCAAGGACTTTATAAGGCTCATTGTAGTCGGCTTTATTTTAAAGGACTTGAAAGGATTGCAAATGGGAGATAAGATGTTTGCGTGGAATATATGATTTTTTGTCGAAAATCAGTGCTATACCGTGGATAGAGATTCGTTTCAGAAATTTAGTGCAGGCACAGGAAGATATCATAGAATCAAAAAGAATCACACGACTGAATCGCATGTACTTGCTCATATGTGCGGTCACATTGTGGAATAAAATTTAAGAAAATTAAAGTAAACATCAAAGCATTTATTCGATTTTTGTGACTTTTGATTGTTCGAAAAAGGTACGTAAAAGAGTTTTCAGCGGAAAAAATTAAACGCCATTTTATTTCTATAAAAAATGTGAAACAGTGTGATCAAGGGTTTTTAAATAAAGCGGTTTTTTATTTAACAACATTTGTTAAAAATTAAAAAAAAATAATTAAAGAATTTAAAATTTAGCAAAAAAAAAATTATTTTAAATAAAAATTAAAAAAAAAAGTTTTCGAAAATATTTGAAATTGAAATTACTTAGGCTACATATGTACGTATTTTTGAATTTTAATTTTGTTTGTAATCGGTTAACCAGTTCACGAGAAATTCGAATAAAAAAAAAACGGTCCTATGGGAGGTACCGTTTTTAGCCCATCATTTATTTTATTTCACCAAAATATAAGGCCTACATACAAAAGCACACTGATTTTTTTTTCATAAGAATTTTTGAAGCCGTTTTTGAGAAATATATAAGGGATACCGTTAATATTTGAGCCAAAAAAAAACAATGAAAAAACTCCTCCGTATAATGTCAAAACAACGTTATGTTCCAAATTTTAAGACGATTGGCCTAACCGTTTAGGCTGTAGTCCAAAATACATACGTACAGACAGAAAGACAGATAGACAGACAGATAGACAGACAGACAGAATTTTGCCAGTAACTCAAATATGTTTCTCTATAATCGTAGTGTCATGTTTGATTATTATCTCAATTTTTTGAATCTGCACGAATGCATTACTTGCATTATAGTACCTATAATCGCAAGTAATAAACATTTATCCAGCCTGTCCCTAAAAAAGGTGACCGCTTAAGCCGTTTAGGCTGTAGATCAATATACATACAGACGGACAGACTGATAGACATTTTTTTGTAACTAACTTTTTGTAGTTTTCTCTATGATCGTAATGTCATTTTTGATTGTTTGAATTTTTTTTACGAGTGCATTACTTGCCTAATAGTCCCTATAATCGCAAGTAAAAAGAGAAATCACAGGCAAATTACAGATACACTAACCTACGGTAATGCTACGTGCTTTTCAATGTCTTATCGGGAATACCAATCAATTTACCCTTGAGCTCGACTTTGGTCGTATTGGTAAGTACAGAGATTCTTTATTTTGTCACACCACAGGAATGTGGAACACTTCGAATGGCTCTGTTTTTCTTTTGTATTTTGATTGCAAAACTTCAAAACTAATGTCCATCGACATAACACCTTCCTTCCCTATTTTTCTTATGGTCACATGGTCTTCAAACATTTTAAGAATAGACAGAAAAAAAAACAATCTCGTTCGCACGCCCTAATATTACAACACAAACAAAAATGGGGTTACCGTAGTGCTCTCTTTACTATGAGCGCGAATTAAAAAGTATGTCTATGTATACTTTCATATATTGACGTAGATGGCGCTAATAAAAACTTAAGAAAACAATAGTATTTAATTTATGATAATTTACCGACCCGACTGCCACCGAAAAGTAACAGCTTAGTTGAAATTAAATACAAATACAAAACTGAGTAAGATTTCTGAAAAAAATATTCGTTTAATAGTTAAGTTAGTGAGGAAAAAAAGCTTTTAAAAGCCGTAATGCTGTTTAGAGTGCAGACTAGCAGGCTGTCACCTAGCTTACGCAGTTTTTTGAAAATTCATAACCATCATCATAAGCGAACCGAAAAGATAGAGTACAAATCTTTTGCAATAGCTTCGGTAAGGTTTTCATAAGACTTGGCTGGACTTCAGCACGATAACGTTTAATATTGCTTGTTGATAAACTGCTCAAAGTCAATTATTTTAAATTTCAGTTTCGGTGTAAAATTATTTTTTTGAAAGAAATTTTGTTTGGAAACAAACAACTTCTGTAAAACCTTATCGAAGCTCAATCGTAAGTTGGGAAAGTGGCAACTCAATTTTTCAAAGAGGTTACGCTTTTCTAAATTGTCTTGAATTTTAATTTAACTAATTCAATAAGTAGTAGTTCCCCGTGGCTTAGTGGTTAGTGTGTCCGAGCCCCGCTCATAGTCAACTTCTTTTCCGGGGTACTGCATCTCTCGAGGAACTGACAAAATCTCCAAGAGTAAACATTTGTCTCGAAAAAGTTCATCCCATGTAGACGTTCGGACTCGGCGGTAAATTGTAGGCCCCTTCCAATCTTGCGGATTAACAACACACACACAGGAATGGTTGAGAATATAAGTCACTAGGCCTTGGCTCTTTAAGGAATTGTCGCGCCAATAAATTTATTTATTTATTTTAATTCAATAAGGTAGGAAAATGTTGTGCATTTAAAAATGCATTAATATTTTAAAATCTTTAAGAAATCACAAAAATTGATTTTATTCTCATGTATTTTCTTTACTGAGATTTATATATATAAAAAAAAGAATATCTTCACCATTTTTATTTCAACGATAATCTGACAAAATGAACAATTGCAAATCATTCAAAGCTTTTAATTTTTTTTTTATAATCTGCACGCACTCAAGGTTGTTACTACCCTTATCATGTATTAACACATTGCGAGCGTTTAGGAAAATTGGATAGAAGATGAAAAGAGGTACCGATGCACATTGGTTTTGAACGTTTGTAAATCGTAATGGAAGGGAAAAATCGAGCCGGGTAAAGCATTCCACATTCGTGTAGTGCGGCTAAAGAATGAGTCTCTATACTTAACAGTGCGTCCGAAATTAGGCTCAAGGGTAAATTTATGAGCATTCCTAGCGGTACGAGTATTACGGGTAAAACTTTTAAGGAGAGGAATGCAACTGGCTATTCCGCTGGAGCATTGTTTATAGAAGAATCGATAGAATAAGGAGAGACAGGAAACATTTCGACGATGTTCTAGTGAATCACATGTTTCTGTTATATCCTTTTTCCCTATCATCATTTTCAATGCATTTCTTCGGATTCTATCCAGGAAACGCAAGTGAGTAACAGGGGCACCTGCCCAAATAAGCTTTGGGGGCCTTATAAACAGTAGCCAGATCTAACGCGGAGAAATATTTCTTGCATCGTCTTAGAAAACCTAAACATTTCGCAGCATTTTTGGCGATGTTATATATGTGTTCATTCCACAGAAGGTGGTTTGTGATACACATACCTAGAACGCAAAGCTGTTCAGTGTCCTCGATGCAAGTATCACTCATGGAGAGTGGCATGGGGGTAGATTATGCTTTAACGACAGCAGGCAGCATTGAGTTTTTGAAGCATTAAATTCCACACGATTAATATTTCCCCATTGAACAATGCTGGCCAGATCAGAATTTAATGAACTAATCATACGTTGCCGTTGCAGTTCCACATCCGAAGAACAGGGAAGTGAATGTGGAAACGAGTATGAGAAGCTGAGGGTATTGTCATCAGCAAAACCATTTAATGGATTAGAAGTCTTAGACAAGAGATCATTGATAAAAAAAGTAAAGAAGAGTGTCGGAGACAGAACGGAGCCTTGGGGCACACCAGCATTTATTTTGTGACCATCAGACAGGAAGCTTTCCAAAACAACGCAAATTGAACGTTCCGAAAGGTAACTTCTGATTCATCGAATAAGAGGTTCACCGATTCCAAATGTATGCATTTTCGACCAAAGAGCTTGATGCCAAACTCTATCAAATGCTTTTGAAATATCAAGTGCAATAATCTTACTTTCTTCAAAAGGGTGTAAAGATTGATACCACTGTTCGGTGAGTTATACCATCATATCCCCAGTGGACCTATTGCTACGAAAACCGTATTGCCGGTCATTTAGAAGTTTCCGTGTCTCAAGATATTTCTTAATCTGATAGTTTATCAGCGTTTCCATGACCTTGGAAAGAAGAGATGTAAGTGTAATTGGTCAGTCATCAATCATCTCCCTTTAGATGAAGATACGCCTTTTTTAAGTATGGGCGGGGCAAATGCAGTTTTCCATCCTCTTGGGTAGAGGCCTGTTGAATACGACAGATGGAAAAGCTTACACAGTGATTTTACCAGCGTGGAAGCACACCTCTTCAGAACTATAGGGGAAATACTATCCGGGCCAGCGGATTTGTGAATATCGAGTTCTTTAAGAACACTTGCAATTGAACTAGCGCGAAAAAAAACCATTTACGTTGTCAATTACAGGAGGAGCCATATCACACTGAGGCAACGTTGAATTAGCTGCAAACAATGTTGCAAATAAACCAGCTTTCGCTTGGGAGGACCAAAAATTTTTACTTCCTTTAGGACATGTTAATGTTTTTGTAAACATTTTATTCTTTGAATAAAAAAATTGCAGGTCTTTCTGGCTTGTTTAAACTTCTTCTGAATTTGCTCAGAAGGGTTGGCCTTATAATATCGGAAACTTACTTCTCTCACCCTGATAGCCTCTTTACAATTTGAGTCAAACCAAGTATTTACTTTTGGTTTGATAGTTTTTAGCCTATTTGGAATAAATTTTCTCATACCAAGTAAAGTAAACATATCGGCACTACAATCTACGTCACTACCGAGGAAGCAAAGTGACCAATTAAAGTTATTAAAGAAATTGTTTAAACCTTCCCAGTTGGCTTTCTCGTAACGCCATACGGTTCTTTTTGGGTTGTTTTCTTTAACTTTTAAGATGGAGCACGAGAAATTTGCCGAAATGATACAGTGGTCCGACGTTCCTAGAGCCGATAGTACATTGACTTTAACATTCCGATTCTATTGAAAATATTAAACAACAAAAACATCTCTCCTCTCACAGAAACAATCCAAAAAACAGCCGAATTTCCATCAGTCAACCAAGGAAAATCAAAAGGATTCCATTTACCTTCTCCAACCCTTAACTCCGCCGTTAAATTTAAAAATCCATTATTTTTATATCATCGAGTTACCGACGTGTTTCACTGATGTACCTTCAACTCCATAAAGCTATTAATCATCTGGAATTACATTTGCTTCAATGTCATCCTTAACAAAAAAAAAAAAAAAAACAAAACCAAACCTTTGTGTTAGGGAACCCGACCTGTCACCCTGATGGTTAGACTGCGCCAAATTAATGGGTCAATCAGTAAAGCTTTCAAAAGCAAACAAACCAACAAAATCCACACCGGCAATCAAAGGTCTTTAATCATCATTTTTTGAATCCCGATTTTACAAAAACACAACCAAATCTGCGCGCAAAAAAGCAAACTCATCAACATGATTCCAAGTAATGGATCCTTTAAGTCCTTAGAAATTGTTTTTCTTTTTCCCGCCAGATTATATGTATCCTATCGCGCCTTCACAATCTTCGAAAAGTTTTTCATAATACAATTAGGAGATTGTCTTTCGAAGATACAACTTTTGTATGCCGATGGGACTTATACAATTAACACCCTCCGCAAGGACAACGCTTGGTGGGGTATTGGTTGGAAAGGATATTTATTTTGAGCCCTAAAAGTATGCAAATGAATACAGCCGAGGTGTAGATGTATAGTGCAATTCAATGTTTGATCGATAGTTGAGTGAAAGTCAAATGGTGGGCGGATATGGAAGAGTGGGTTTTATAGAACCTTGCTATTGTCGTCACAGACTAGGGGGGGGGGGGGGGGCTTAAGGAGTACACCTATAAAACCGAGCAGGACCTCGGCAACAAGGCGCTAACAACGACAAAGTGAAGATGTTTTGAATTAATGGCGAGCGCGTGCTTAATTTATTGTTTGCAAGGCAGTTTGACAGGTGATAGTGGGAAGAGGTGTTGGTTGGTGGTGATTGAAGGGTTGCCAGTCATAGTTATATTTAGTGCGTTGGCGTTAGCGTTGCCGTTAATGTTTGGGGGGTTTGGAAAGGACAACTTTTAGTTAATTACGAGTTTAAATTTGCGTTGCTATAAGTCATTTGTTTTTATTCTAAGTACATATACCATTAATTTAGCGTTGTTTTGTTGCCTCCAAGAGCGTTATGTCATTAAGCGTTCGAAATCCTGACTTAACTTTTTGATAGATGAAGGAATCAAATTCTTAGCTAACAAAGGAGATGTTCCAGTTGGGAGAAAGTGTACAACTTTAATGGGTTTATTGGCTTAGTTAGGGGCACAAAACAAACTGAGGTAATTTTTTTTTAGAGGTACGTTGTTTCTGGAGAATAGCGTTTTAAATAGAAAATGCTAATGGCATCTGATGATTACTCTTGTGGAATTATTAATGAAGTAGTCATGATAAACAGGAAGAAAATGTAATTAAGGGAATCAACGAGGAAACATAATAAAATCAACAGGTTTTTTGGATGTTCAAATCAGGGTGTCTATTAATAGAAAATCTATTTAAAAACTAAATGAAAATGGTTAAGCAAAAATATTTGATGGAAAAACCTTTATAAATAATAATGCAGCAAGACAAATAATACTTATATTTCGTTTAATCAACGTTTTGCTTAACAGTTTTTTTATTTATAAACCAATATTGAAAAAATAATAATTAACTTCTAGTGCATTTACGTGTTTTTAAAAGCTTTTCAGATTTAAATTTAAGCTCAGCCAACAACAAAATTAATTCCTCAAAGTTGAGGTATTTAAGGATTTTGATTATTTAATTTTTAGCAGGACACACCCGTCGTTTGTTGGATAAAAAATGTTATTTTGGATGGATGGATTTTGTGGTTTGATTTGGGTGTTTTTATATCACCCATATAAAATTAACATTTATACATAATTTAGTTGGCTTTTAAGAGCAATTTGAATTTTAAATATAATATTCATTGAAAGTATATCATGCAATTAAAAGCTACTAGTTGATGTTTTTTTTTTTAGTATTTAATAGAGAACTTAAACAAATGAAAATATTGATTTATTTTTAGTCTCGCATTTTAGAGAATTTTTTAAAAAACTCCTTTTAAAATATTAACAAAACAATTTGAAAATATATTTTTATTTGAAAACCTGTATTATTCTTTGAGGTAAAAGAAATCAGACAAAATGATTCGAACTAAATATTATAAATATGTTCAAAAAAGTAAGAAAATCATGGTCCGACAGCTACTCTTCAGGAGCTCAGGCCTAGTGACTTACACTTAATAGTCTCAACCCAATCAAAACACAGAAAAGGTCTACGTTTGTGAACCTGAAAGAAAACGCAACTATCCTTCCAAAGCTACCTGTTTGGGAAATCTATTAGTTTAACTTTTGTAAAAATCTATATAATTGTAAACTGTGGAATAATGTCTGTACATAAAGTTCTTTCCATTCGGACTTTACCAGCTATGTCAAGGACAAAAAGACTTCAAAAGAGATGTGGGAAAGTTTGAAATTAACATTTGCAGAAGTTTTTATTGTAAACCAGCTATTGCTTTGAAAGCAATTAGCAAAATTGCATATGGGGGATGGGGATTCTGAGGTATCCCATCTGTTGGCCTTCGAAAATTTGTTGCGTAAACTTAAACAATCAGGAGCAAAAATAGAAGAAAGTGATATGCTTGCTCAACTGTTTCTTACGTTGCCAGAAAAATTTGATCCATTGGTTACAACACTCCAAAACTTGGACAAAAAGAAACTCAACTTTTCCCTGGCAAAAGAAAGCTCAAGAAACAAAACTCAATAACCGCCATGAAGCAGAAATCCAGAAAGTTGCAGCTTTTTCAAGCAAAAAGAAGCATTTAAAAAAAAAATTACGAAAAATGCAACAAAATTGGCCACCGGGCAAAGGACTTGAACTCAAAAGAAGCCCAATCTGTCAAAAGCAAAACTTTTTGTTTTATGGCAGACAGAGACAAACTCTATGCTAACAAAAAAAAAAATTAGCCAGCGATCACCTCGCTAATGAAAAATGGTACTTTTCAAGTTTTGAAAAAAATCCAATCGAAATTAATGTTGCCAAGGATAATGAGTGTTTGTTGGCACAGGAAGTTGGATTAATGCATAGAGTAAGCAACACAGGAACTTATCTGACAATACAAGATGTTTTATATGTTCCCGAATTACGAGATAATTTACTTTCTGTAAGTAAATTGGCGAGCGCTAGAGCTGAGGTTAAATTCTGTGGTAAAAAGGCTTTAATTTAAAAAAAATCCAGATCTAAGATCACATGGATTCCAAGTCAGTGCCGAAAGAAGTCGGAAGTCTGTAATGGTTGGGTATGCTCCTAATGGATATCAAATCTCGAAAAATAAGGACAGCTCGTGAGGTGAAGTTTGAACAGTCAAACTTTCCCTTTAAGTGTCTGACAGATCAGAAACCTACTTCGGACAATAACAAAGTTTTAATAACTTGGAGCCATGAGCAAGAGGCGGAAGCTGTGTAGAGGAAGTTGAACCAACACTTCATGATGACTTGATATCAACCGATTCTGATTGTGGAGACGTACAAATTGCGCTCCCTTCGCAATCAAATAACAGGCTCTCAACAGAGACTGTGAGGCGCAGCGAAAAGGAGCGCCAGTTACCACGTAAGTTTTTAGATTATAATATTGGGTCAAAAGCAAATTCTGCCGATTTAAAAATTTCTACAGATGTACCAGAAATTTATAATGAAATATTCAGCCGAAGCGATTGTGATTGATTCCATGAAAAGAAATAACGTATGGAAGATTGTAGATGTACCTTTTAACACAAAACTAATTAAAACAAAATGGATTTTTCGTGTAAAAGAGGACGAATATGGAAATCCAATAAAATACAAAGCCAGACTGGTCGCGAAAGGTTTCCTGCAACGTTTTGGGGTAGACTATTGGGAGACATATGCGCCAGTAGCAAAATTGTATTAGTAGTTGGTGTTCATCGAAAATACCACTTCCATCAATTAGATATAAAAACCGCGTTTATTCATGGAGAAGGATTACAAGGCAAAAAGGGTAAAGGATATAATCTACTGAAATCTATTTATGGATTGAAGCAATCGCCCCGTTGCTGGAACAAAAAGTTGAACGATTTTTAGATGCAACTTGGATTTTCAGATCAAAACATGACTATCAGTTAGCGGGTATATATCGGGTTTTTCAACAGGGACGCTACAAAAGTAGAGTGACAGGGACAGCAAACGACGCCATATTTCTTGCCGCTTTTTTGACATTTCTCTTTAGTAAGGTTTGCCATTTCATGATGGAAAGATATACGACCCAACAACGAGTCAAAATTATTAAAATTTACTACCGAAATTCGGAGTCAGTGGCCTCAACGTTAAGAGCGCTACGTCCAATTTATGGTTGTCATAATCGTCCTAGCAGATCAACAATTGAGTGGAAAAATTTTAATCCACAGGCAAAGTAAAAAATTTTCCCGTGCCAGTGAGACAAAGAAGTGCCCGTAGTACCGAGAATATTGCTGCCGCTGAGGCTTCAGTTACAGAAAGCCCAAATGTGTCTCTCACACGTCCTTCTCAAGCGATGGGCATCTCTGTGACGTCGTTGTGTCGAATTTTGCGAAAAGATTTTGGCCTACAAATTAAATTGACGCAAGAACTGAAGCCGCATAACAACCAGAAGCGTCGTATGTTCGTGAATTGGGCTGAACAACAACTTGAAAATGATTCAGATTTTCATCGAAAAATCATCTTCAGCGATGAGGCTCATTTCTGGCTGAATGGCTTCGTCAATAAACAAAATATGCGGAAATGGTCAGGCAGAAATCCACACGTACTCCATGAGTCATCATTGCATCCCAAAAAAATTACGGTTCGGTGTGGTTTATGGGCCGGCGGCGTCATTGGGCCGTACTTCTTCCGTGATGATCAAGACCGGCACGTTACTGTGAATGGGGATCGCTACCGTTCAATGATAACCGAATATTTTTGGCCCAAATTGGATGATATGGACTTGGAGGACATGTGGTTCCAACAGGAGGGCGCCACAAGCCACACAGCGAATGTCACAATCAATTTATTGGAAACCAAGTTTGAAGAACGTGTTATCTCACGAAATGGTCCAGTCGCTTGGCCGCCTCGGTCGTGCGATTTGACGCCGTTAGACTATTTCCTGTGGGGCTACGTCAAGTCTATGGTCTATGCCAACAAGCCAGCGACGATTGATGAACTTCGTACGAATATCGAACGTGAAATTGCAGCAGTATCGGCCGATTTATACTTGAAAACCGTCGAAAATTGGGTTCAGCGTATGGACTTCGGCAAGCGTGCCCGTGGTGGCAATGCAAAAGAAATCGAGTTACATACATAATGGCATCGAACGTACTTTCACAGGAATAAAGAAAGAAAGAAAACCGTTTTTGTTTTATTTATTTTAAGTATATGAGAGCACTGTATCTTGGTGTAGTAAAAAACAACCAACCGTTGCTACTTCATCAAGTGAGGCTGAGTACATAGCTTTGAGTTCAGCAGCTGCGGAAGCCTTATTGTTGAGAGGCATTATGCAGGTTATAAAAGAGCAAGCATATCGATATAAAATATTATTTTATACGAGACAGCATCGCAAAAGAAATGATTAAAGTTGAAGCCATTGGATCGAAAAATCAACTGGCTGATATCTTAACGAAGTCAACTGACCCAAAACACTTCTTGGAACTGATAAGAAATCTTAATCTAGATTATTGAAAAATATTTCAGACATATGTACATATGATTGAGAGAGGGTGTTGAAAATCAAGCAATCGTTTTCAATATTGTTATTGAAATTATTTTTTAATGTACAAAAATAATTTCATTCTGTTTCTGACTGTTATAAAGAAAACATCTTTTTAAATAAAATTTTCTTTAATATTTTTACTTGGAAACATTTGAGCGTTTAATTACAATAAAATCAATAAAATTAAAAACACCTACGGTTTGTTTAACTTCGGCAAAATTGATTTATTTTTTATTTTGGATTTATGAGATTTTTATAACGAAAGAATATATGTCATTTAAATTTTTTCATGTGTATTCTGTATTTACTAGGTTCACAAATATCAAGACAAGAATAACAGTTACGTTCATTTACTAGCCATAGTATCAATCGATATGTATTGTATATTATTATTAGATTTATTAAAATTGTATTGTTATTTTCAAGTTCAGAAACCGATTGTGAAAAATTAACATAAATTTGCAACTTTTAATCTCTCCACTTGGTACCCACTTTATTCTAATAAGACGTCTACATGAAGACAAAACCAATTTCCGCGGTTTGACTAATCCAATAAAATTTATTTTAAATACACACAAGCACAAACTACAATAAAACTATGCCGCATGCAACTTTTAACAAAATGGGTGACAAATTAGAATTTAACTTGAGTTCGAAACTATTTCACAAACCCAAAATGAACTTTAAACCAACCAATTAAGCTGCTGGATTAGATGCTCAACCACTCTCACTTATCTTCAACCAACCAATTCGACGAACTTTTAGTTTTAAATTCAAGTCTCCAAAAATGGTTTAAAATTTGCAACTATTTTTGAAAGTTTTTGCTTATTTGAAGTTTTTGAAATAATCCTGCATCCGGTTTCTATTGTCTCCTGGTTGCCGTCAATCGATTTCAATTAAAATTAATCCTCTTTTGTACAAAATAAAAAGGACAAACTCGAATTGAAAATTTTGTTTAGAAAAACAAAAACTAATAAATTTCTCAAATTAAACTCACATGCATAAAAAAAACAAATTAATTTCCCGCCTCTTCCATATGGAAAAATAATTTCCAAACCACAGCATTAAATGGAAAATTCAATTACATTATCCTTAATAAAATGCCTGACAGACAAATAATTTCCATATTTGTCTCAACTGGAAGGCATCCTTTTTTCCTGACACACAAATCCTCAGCTCTCGCTCACAGGTGAAACGATGATGAGAAAATCCCCAAACTTTTCCTTTCATTCAGGGATAAAACATTAGAATCTTCCAGGAAGATCTTAGAGAAACCATGCCGACGTTAAACAAAAAATATCCTTGTGATGAAAAAATGCTAAAAGAAAGCCCAAGAATTAATGTCTCTCGAAGGATGGC
The DNA here is from genome assembly GCA_963971375.1 of Platycheirus rosarum. Taxonomy (NCBI): domain Eukaryota; kingdom Metazoa; phylum Arthropoda; class Insecta; order Diptera; family Syrphidae; genus Platycheirus; species Platycheirus rosarum. The sequence continues at coordinate 153,693,170 of OZ020508.1, read as the reverse complement.
AAAAAAAAATATTTTTTTTTTTATTTTTTCTGAAGGAGTGTAGGTGTGTACCTACACCACTTCAATGTGATTAAGGATACGAGAATACTCGCCTTTTCGATTGTTCGGTTGGCGGAGATTGTCGAGCATCTCTATTTCTCTATACAGTGCTGTCCTTCTGAATGTGCGTGTGACCCTCGGGCGATGAATAAGGATGACGACGAAGGTTGCGGTATAGCGCGTGTGTAATTACGGTATTTTGATATATGACCCGTGTTTTGGTTGTAAATGCAAAATTTCACTGCTCCAATATTACAAAACAACAAAGGGGGAAACAGAGGATTTTCCACTTGCGCGTTCGTCCTTAAAGGAAGCGAGCATTCTTCTTTTGGGTGGCATTTTTTTGACATTAATTGTCCTCTTTATTGCCATTACCCTTGGTGGCCCTTTGATGGCATGGCTGTTGTTGGGGCGGGTTGGGGCATTATAATAAATCGGGCTTTGCATTTTGGTTGGACATATTGTCTTTTATTTCGACGTTATTTATTGTTAATGATTGCGGTTCAGAAACGTTAATTTTGTTTATTTTTTTGCTTCAGAGTGTTTTTTTTGGTGATAAATGCAAAAATATGAGACATTTGAGTTTTAAGGGAAAAAACGCGTTTATATTCTATATGTATTATATATATATATTTTTTTTGAGAAAGTCATATTATTATACAAACAAAATGACAAATTGGAGAAGATTTTTTGAGAAAAATCCTCAAATGCTAGAGGATTAATAATTGTAGAAAAGAAAGTTTTTCAAAAGGCATTTCCAACATACTGGATGGAGACTTATTATTATGGAAATATTGTCCTGCATTTTTTGAGGCATGTGAGTCATTGGCATTTATATTTTTGTTTGTATTTATTTATAGAACAAGTGCGTCACCTCTTATTTCAGTATATAAAACAGTTGAGAGCGGCCATCTTGTTTAAGCTACATCTGTCAAATTGGCTGTCATATATTCAGTCTGTTTTGCCAAATCACCATGGATGGATATGGCGTTCAACAACACGTGCAAATGATAAAAATGGATGTTCTGTTCGGGCAACGTTGCGCGCTATTCGCCTATTGTACGGTCGCCATAATCGTCCCTCCCGAGAGAACTATTCGCAGAGTGGTGTAAATTTAAGTCCAGTGGTTCAGTAAACAATCAACCACCAGCTGTTCGTCGACGAAACGCAAGATCTTGGGATGGAGGCGTCATCGGTCCATATTGCTTTGAGAACGATGTTGGCCAGGTAATCACCGTCAACGGGAAGCACTATAGATCAATGATTACCAACTTTTTTTGGTCTGAATTGGATGATATTGACACCAACATATGATTTTAACAGGACGGCGCCACGTGACACACAACTCATGCCACATTGGACATCTTGCACGAGCGATTTGAGAACATGGTCACCTCACGTGGAGATGGCATGAACTATGGCCACCGAGATCGTGTGATTTGACCCCATTATACTTTTCTTATGGGGTTTTCTTAAGTCGCAGGTATATACGAATTGGCCACAAACAACGGCGGTCCTCAAAGCCATCAGAACAAATGCCATCGGTCAAATTCACCCTGGAAAATTGGACACTTTGAATGCGCGCCACATTTACATTAAAACAATGTTATATTTTACACATAATGGCATCGATGGGCCTTTCAAACGAATAAAAAATGTCGATAATATCTCACACACACGTGTGTTGGTGTGTTGTGGGCGTGGCCATTATTTTCTTCAGGAAAAGAGAACACGAGGGTTCTCAACATACAATTTAGCTTGGATAAGATCCAATTTTTCAAATTTGGCATTAAATAGCTTGTATAGAGCTTGTATAAGACAAATTTTCACAAAAGACACATTTCGAGGTTGAACAAGTTAAAAAATAAGTGCTTTAAAGCCTTTAAAAATGAGTTTGTTAAGTTATTTACAAGGCCAGTATAGATACAGTTTTAAAATGGCCTCTATAAGGCTTTCCAAATATGCTAAGTAAAGGAATAAAGTAACTATTTCATCGTTGAAATTATTTTCTCAAACTATCAAATTAGCCAAATTTTAAATAAACTAGTATAGAGCTTAAGGTAAGCTTTCAAAGTCACTCAGTAAAATAAATAACTGCTAAAAGGTCTTTTAAAATTAGTTTGGGAAGTTCTACACAAGTCTTAACTTTTACATATAAAATAAAATATCAATATTTACAGAATGCAGGGAAAGGAAAAGTTTCCGGAGCTGACTAAGGAGAAATATAATTAAAAATGTAATACAAATAGTTCAATAAAAAGTCAGTACTATAAACAACAAAGACAATGATTTTTTTTTTTAAATTTCTTAATCTGCTTTATGTATGCTACAAAAATTTACTTTTTTCTTTAAAAATAATCTATTGCAGGCTAGCAAGTATTTCGTAGGAAGGCAACGCAACATGGCTTCTATAAGGCTTTTATATAAACATTTATGGCAAGTTATTAGCAAAAGCTGTCATTCAAAGACTTAAGTAAGAGCTTTTTAAACATCCAAAGCAATTAATTAGAATTGAGTTGTCATTAAATCGCTTGCTGAGCCAAACTAATTATACTTTTTAAAAATATATTTGCTGCTATAAAACCTATCAACAAAAGTCTTATATATATAAGCATGCGTAATGTGCACTTACATATCTTGTATATAAGGTCTTTTACTGTGACTAAACAGTGCGGTTTTTTTTTTTTATAATTTATACGCGCGAAAGGGGTTTGTGTGTACCATTAAAATGTTTAAACACCGCACGAGCATTAGGGAAATGAGGAGGGATACAAGGGGAGATACGGATGCAAGTTCTGCATAATAAAATGGAAGGGAAAAACAGAACCTGGCAAAGCATTCCACATTCGTGTGGTGCGACTAAAGAAAGAATCTCTATACTTAACAGTACGTCCGAAGTTAGGCTCAAGGGTAAACTGATGGGCATTCCTAGCAGTTCGAGTATTACGGTTGAATCGTTTCAGGGAAGGAATGCAGTTGGCTATTTCGCTAGAGTATTGTTTGTAAAAATAACGATAAAATAACGAAAGACGCGAAACATTACGGCGGTGCTCAAGAGATGTAAATGTTTCTGTTATTGTTTCTGTTATTGGTCTGGTATCTCGCACTGCAAGGGTTGGCCATATTCCCCCTCGGGAAAGTTCTTTACAAAAAGACAGAATAAAGCAGTCTGAAAAAATCTAACACAATTTTTGAAAACAAAATTGAATGAACTTAATTTTAATGAAACTTTTTTACTTCTTTTGAATATCCTTTGAGGGATTAAATACTATATAAATAAAACCATACTTCCACATCATTGATGAAAAAAAAAACAAAGCGGCTTTGCATTACATAAATCCTCGTTAAGCTTTATGCCTTTCAAGGACTTTAATTCTCACTTTTTATATCGAACACACTTGAGGTTTTCACCATTAAAATGCAAAACCCCAAATTCCCAGAGGTTTGCAATGCATAAAATAATAGATATAAAAGCCGCTCATAAAAAACGGTTCCCTTATCAAAATCCCCTACCAATTCGGATTATTACTCAAAAAATTCCTTCTTCTATCCCTTTTAATAGGGATTCCATTTTTATATGCCAATAATTCCCATAACAACATCAATATTTAAGTGCGTGTGTTGCACGCATGCTTAAGCAAAATCGCCTTTTAAAATTAATTCAATGGGAAATATTTTCACGCAATTTTTTTTTTGTTCATAACAAGCAGGCTTTCAATTCACAATAGCTTCCACAATCATCCTGAAAGAACTCCTGCTCTCCATAGATTTTTTTTGGTCACACAACACGAATGTCACGCCATTTTTAGTTTTATTACATCCTTTTAATGGCGTTATCATCATCGTCGTCGTCCTTGTCCTGCATCGCAGATACTTGTGGGTTGTGGCACTTCATTAAAATTAAGACGTGTTCATCCTAAGGCTCTGTCCAACAACCGAGGGATGACAAAAGGATGTTTGAATAAATCATTTGGGGAACACATAATTCACCACGCGCCGCAGGACATTTCGTTTAATTCACTTAAGCGTTAAGCATAACTTGGCCAACGAACTCCTTCCAGTCAACCAAGCAAGCACAGATAAGTGCGAAAACAGATGTAAAAATGTTAATTGACTGTGTAGACTGATAGATGGCAGTACTTGTACTTGTGGCCCGCACGTTACGATCTATTTCCGTTTCCAATTTTTGTGTTTGGTGCGTGCTGTGTGTCATTTAATACACCAAAGTGGAATTTTTAACGTTGTCGTCCTCGTCGTCGTCGTCCTTGCCCAGAACAGCAACGTGTGGGACTTGACGATAAAATACAAAAAAAAAAAAGAAGTGGAATATTTTGTGAGTAAGCAAAACAACGGTAATGCACCGGATGTCCTAAGTGTGGTTGGCGTCCGTTTTAACATTTTGCCATAAATTTGCCAGAGGACTGTGCGTATAAGACTTTTATTGCTCACTGCTGTTTGGAGTAAAGTTTGTTTAGTTTTACTGACTTCTTTGTAAGTTGTTGTTGTAAAAAGGACGACACGACAACAACGACTGTCTGTGATGTTAATTTAAATTCATTTTATCTATTTCCACATAAAAAAGAACTTTATTAAAAATAATCAGAGTTAGAGAGAAATAAATAAGGGCAATATAATGAAGTAGACGAGAAGGAGCAGAGACTAAATCATTTAATTTCGTTTTTGATATCTTTCGTAAAAAGTCCTCGAGGAGTACATAGAGTCAAGTACACCATTTTCTTTGATGTCACTGACCGAAAAGTTTTGAGACAAAGGACACAAAAAATAAAAAAAAAAATCCTTACGGAATAAAACAATTTATTTCTAACTAAAGTCATAAGGTTTGGTAACCTTTTGGGTTTTCAACTTAAACCAGAAAAAATCTAGAAAAGGGCTGAAAAGAAAAGTTTTTTTTTTTGATATGTTTAATACAAAAAAAAGGACAAACAATATGAGTTTTTTAAAGCTTCATTATGGAAGTCCTTTTTGTGCGTTTTTTATTGTTTCGTTGGAAAAAGACAGGGAAAAATAAAAAGTTCCAATGCGTATATTTAATTTTGATTATTTGTTTAATTTTTGACATTGAAAATGTACTCTATATTTATTTGGCATAAAAGAATATAATAAAAAATGGGTCCGACTGAGTCGCACGTACTTGCTTTAATATGCTTGGCTAACTAATCATTTTGGAAGGCTAGATCTTTGAAATAAATAAATAACATTAACGTATAAAAATAACCCAACTAACAATTTAGCTTGTATAAGGTTCAATTTTTTTTTAATTTGGCAAGCAATTGCTTGCATAGTGCTTGTATAAGGCAAACTTTCACAAGCCACACATAAAAAAAATTGCAATAAAAACTCAACACTTTAAAACCAAACAAAAATAATGCAATTTTTGTTTAAACCAATCCTAAATCTGCTTTTGTGTGCTAAAAAAATACTTTTTTCCCTTAAAAACAAAATATTGTAGACCAGCAAGTACTTTTTATTCGTGGCAATATAAAGTAGCCCCCATAAGGCATGATATTAGCAAAGCTGTCATTAAATGGCTTGGGTAAGGCCTTTTTATAACATCCAGAGCAGGCTATTAGCTGTCACAAAATGGCTTGCTCAGGCAAGCTAATAACATTTCATGAAAAGCTATTTGCTGCTATAAGACCATTCAAAGGTCTTATAGCAGTTAAATAGCTTGTGTAATGTGCGCCAAAATTACTTGTATAATGGCTTTTACTATAGCAGTAAGAAAATAGCTTGTTTAGAACCTTATACAAGTTAAATTGTTAGTTGGGAACAAGTATATGTCACAGCCATAACACTAAACGGTTTTTAGTAAAGAAAGAAGTATGCCATCACACGTCTTATATAATAACGTATTTATGAAAAAAGTATTTCAAAAATTGTAGGACAGATTTTGATATTCTTTTTTTAGTTTTATGAACATTTTTTTTTTTAATTTGGTCATTAAAGTTGTTAATTCAGCTAATCCGGATTTTTTTCTAATTTGATGTTTTACGCCCTTAAATGTTCCTATAATCTTTTAATATAAAATATTTTAACCATATAAAGCATTATTATCTCTAATTTGTTTATAGCAGATTTTGTATAAACTAATGACATATTTATAAGTCTTTCACACAACAACTACTAAACCGATCTTCATGAAATTTTGTACGCACATTGTCAGGGTTATACTGATCTTGAGAGATAAAAAATTTTGTATTTTTGTATTTTGGACTGTAGACTAAACGGTTGGGTCAATCGTCTTCAAACTTAGAATTTAAGGTTATTTTGACATTCTACAGAGGAGTTTCTTCAATTTTTTTTAGCCTAAAAAATAACTGTAATTGATATTAAAACAATTAAAACAGCTAGGGAGAGAAGATGTTTTTGGTGGTACAATCGGAAAACACAGCTTGCACGACACCACCTCCGATAACGGATTCAGGATAATTGAATTGAATTATTGCGGGGCGAAATATTGTAATAGCTAGTACAAAGTTCCCACACTTCAACATTCACAAAGGGACATGGAGATCCCCTGATCAATCCACTGTCAACCAAATTGACCACATTGCGGTCGATGCAAGGCACTACTGCAGTATGATGGATGTCCGAACATTCCGAGGACTTTGACTCGGACCACTACCTCGTTGTAGCCAAGGTACGACTTAGGATATAACGACCCACGCCAAGAAGAGGTAATACTGTGAGGAAGTTTAACTTCGGACGGCAGCAATCCGAAGAAATCTCCAGATCCTTTTCCGATCGAGAAATGCCATCAGGGAAGCCGCGACTGAAGTGCTGGGTTTTACACGGCCACCACAACGAAACCCCTGGTTTGATGATGAGTGTCGGCAAGCACACGCAGCTAAACAAGAAACATACAAGGCGGCGCTACTAAGAAGGACCAGAACTACCCGTGCACTGTACGAGCAGAAGAGGAAAGAGGAACACCGCCTTCTCAGAAAGAAAAAAAGGAAACATGAGAAGCGCGCGATCGAGGGAATGCAGAGCTGTTATTGCAGGAATGAAGTTCGAAAGATTTACCAAAAGGTACAAAGAAACTGTCAAAAGTACAGAGCTCGAACTTAAGCTTGCAAAGACGATCAAGGGAACATCGTAGAGGAATCGCAGTCGATGCTGAGAATATGGAAAAACCATTTCTGCAGACTGTATAACGGCGATGACGAAACGAATTCCGCTGTCAGGCAGAATGGTCCACTTTATCTGGGCGGAGTAGACCAACAATTCCGACCACCACATCTGGATGAAATAAAGCTAGCTATATCTAAACTTAAGAGCAACAAAGCCGCCGGAGCCGATGGCCTAGCTTCCGAGCTCTTCAAAGCTGCAGGCGATGACTTGGCTATAAGTATGCACCAATTCATAAGCAAGATATGGTTAGAAGAAAGCATGTCCGATGAATGGAATCTCAGCATAATTTGCCCGATCCTTAAAAAAGGACACCCTCTGAGCTGCACCAACTATAGGGGTATCAGTCTCCTCAACATCGCCTACAAGATCTTTTCTGTTGTATTGTGTGAACGTCTAAAGCCATTCGTCAACAACGTGATAGGTCCATATCAGTGCGGTTTTAGGCCAGGAAAGTCCACTATCGATCAAATAACTCAAGAACTTCAAATCGATACCCACCACCTTTTCATCGATTTCAAAGCCGTACGACAGCATTTATAGAGACGAGTTATATAGAGCAATGTGCAGTTTTAACATCCCTGCCAAACTCGTCCGCCTGTGTAAAATGACGATGCAAAACGCACGCTGTTCCGTCAAGGTCGGTAAAGACCTCACCGACACCTTTGAAGTCAAAAAAGGATTTAGACAAGGCGATGCGCTGTCTTTTTCCACATCATACTTTAAAGAATAGTGAACTCTCACACCAACACCAGAGGCACGATCTTTCAAAAGTCCGTCCAATTACTCGCATACGCCGACAATATTGACATAATCGGAAGAACGCAGCGTGATGTCAGTAGCGCTTTTGTGAGTATTGAGACGGAAGCGGCGAAGATGGGTTTAGCAGTCAATGAGGGCAAAACCAAGTATATGCTGTCATCAAGAAGAGACACCCAACATCGACGTCTTGGACAAAACATCACCATAGACAGCTATAACTTGGAGGTAGTTAGGGACTTTGTCTACCTGGGCTCCGCTATTAACTCAATCAATCGCTGCTTCTTCGGGCTTAGAAGGCAATTGAGTAGCAAAGCCCTCTCTCGGGCAACTAAACTGTCCCTTTATAAGACCCTCATCATCCCAGTCCTGCTCTTTGGTGCAGACGCATGGACGCTGTCAAAAGCGGATGAGGACACTTTAGGCTGTTACGAGAGAAAGATTCTCCGGGTGATTTTTGGTCCCATATGCATAAACCGAGAGTGGAGAAGAAGATACAATGAAGAACTTTACCGGCTGTACATCAACACAGATCTAGCCAAAAGAGTAAAAATTCAACGTCTCAGATGGCGGAAAAATCTTCGAATCCACCCCAGAGGGATGGCGCAGTAGAGGAAGACCGAGACTCAGGTGACGCACACAAGTGGAAGAGGACCTCAACCGACTCCACGTGCGTAACTGGAGACAGCTAGCTAGGGACCGAACTGGCTGGAGAGGCTTGTTGGTTGAGGCCCAGGTCCACCCCGGACTGTAGCGCCCCCTAAGAGAAAGAGAGAGTTATTAAAACAATTATGTAAAATCTTATTTTTCTCGAAAACGGCTCCAAGAATTTTATGAAAAGAAATCAGTGTACTACTGTTAGGTAATCATTATAATATTTTGGTGAAAAAAAAATCATTTGGTGGGCTAAAAACGTTACCTCCCATAGGACGGTTTTTTTTCTTCGACTTTTCGAAAACCGGTTATCCGATTTCTATCAAAATTGATATTCAAGAAGACGTAGGTAGCCTAAATAATTTCGCATTAATTTTTTTGAAAACTTTTTTTTTGTATTTTGAATTTATCAATATTTTGAAAACGGGTAGATGATTTTTTTTAAAATTTTGTTTTTAATTGTATGTTATTTTTCTGCTTAAATTCTTGAGTTATTTTTTTTTTTATTTTTTAAAAAGTTATTTAAAAAAAAAAACATTTAAAAAAAATCACACTTTTTTACATTTCTTAAGGAAATAAAAAGGCGTTTAAATTATTTCACTCAATACAATTTTACTTTATCAAACAAGCAAAAGTCTCAAAAATCGAATAAATGTTTTGGTGTTCACTTTAATTTTCTTAAATTTTATTCTACAATGTGACCGCACATATGAGAATACAAATCCTGCACCTACAAATAATTTAGTTCCATACCACACACAACCCACATATCCCACATTGCACCTGGTTTACCTAATCAAATGTATGCATCTTAATCTTGTCCGTATGCCCGTAACCAAAAATTCCCAATAATTTAATTGAATCCGATGCACAGGAATGACAAACTCTAGATACATGTATTTATATCCAAAATTTCCTAAGGACGTCACTAATAAGTTTTCCCATACCACAAAACTTCAACTGTCAAGCAATAAGTCTAGACTTAATTTATGCAATACGTAGGCACTTTATCCAAAACGCCCAGGCGGCGCTGCAAAAAAGTATCTTCACAAAGTTAGGCAATTATCCTTAAGGAATACCAGTGACGAGACGCGCCGGTATACTTAAACCGCCATCAAATTGTTTTCTTTCCAACATTCTGTGGTTTTTCCTCAGCAACACTCACCTAGTTATTTTAACTCTCTGCTCCTTTATTAGGTATCCTGGTGAACGCTGAAACTTTTGCAATTTACGATAAACTTGAGCCCGTCATTGATGGTTTATGGCTGATAACAGAATTAAGTATAAATTGTCGGATCCGCTTGGTATGGTCCTTTTTGGAGGAAGCAAAACAGCCCGACCATGAAAGTAAAGTTCTTCCTGCCAGCACCACGACGTTTCCTTTTAGGTTATTGAGCGCGGAAAGTTTATGCAGTTCTCGACTAACTGTTTTAAACAATATTGGAAAGAAGATTACATTTTCCAGGCACCCATACCGCATGCCATATAATGGCCATGTACGTGGAGTGTATAAGTATTCTCATCATAACTCAATTTCTCGATACCACACACAAGGATGCAAGAAAATATTTATTATTTTCTAGGAGATTTATTAAGAGATACTTGGAGGGAATTTTCCGTAGGTGGGTAGAGGGTGTGGGTATGGATGGCACAGGGTGGTTGGAGAGATTCTTTTGAAACTCTTGTCGAGCTTATTGTAAAGTGGTTTCGTAGGAAAATGCTAGAGGAAGAATTTGTAAGGACTATGGCTCTGTCGGGATATCCGAGCTGGACAAGGATACATTTTCTTGGTAATTCTTTGTCATACCAACAACAAGGAAAATTTGGGAAAAGCCGGTTCACAGATCCAGCAGTAAAAGCTAGAGTTGGAGTTTGAGTTTGGGTTAAGGTTTGAGTTTATGTTAGAGTTAAAGTTTGAGTTTGAGTTTAAATTTGAAATTGAGTTTGATTAAGTAAGTTTGTTAGTTTGAGTTTCAATTTCGGTTTGGGTTTGAGTTTGAGTTTAAATTTGAGTTTGTGAGTTGAGTTTTAAGTTTTAATTTTTGAGTTTTTATTTGAGTTTGAGTTTGGGTTTCAATTTCGGCTTGGGCTTAAGATTGAGTTCAAATTTGAGTTTGGGTTTGAGTTTAAGTTTGAATTTTAGTTTGACTTTGAGTTTCAGTTTGTGCTCAGTTGGAGTTTGGTTTTTAAGTTTAAATTTTTGAGTTTTAATTTGAATTTGAGTATGTGTTTGAGTTTGGGCTTGAGTTTGAGTTTGGGTTTGAGTTTAAGTTTGAGTCTGAATTTAAATTTGAATTTGAATTTATTTCCGTTTGAGTTTTAGTTTGGGTTTGAGTTCGAGTTCAAATTTAAGTCTGAGTTTGCGTTCGAGTTTGAGGTTTGCTTAGTGTTACCATCTTTCTTACATACAAACACAATACATTTCAATAGTTTTTACATATTCACATGTCACCCTGCATTGCATGATTTAAGTCTTCCACGACTGAGGCAATATTGAGCAAAGTGAACAACAATACAGTGTTTTTTAGAGGAAAAAGGCAAGTGAGCCAAAAATAAATTCGAACAGCTTGCGGCCAAAATCCTTCAAGGTGATTACCCAAAAGAACTTTCAAAATCGATTTGTCTTACAACTTCGCCCGCAACAAAACCTACATTCCGGCCAATCCTAACTACCCCGAAACAATGTAGTTTTCGAAACCCTTACAAAATAACTGTTTCTCTTGCACATCTGTTGGCACCTTCCTTCTTCTTCTTCCATGCAGCTGTGTGGCTTTCATTGGAATTGTGTTTTTTGCATAGCGTTGGGCTGTTCGTTCTGGCAGATAACCTGATGATACAAAAATTGAGGTCATTGTAGTTTTATGTGTTTGTTTGGTGCTCTTCTTGGAGTTCGTTGAAAACCTCCAAAGGGGTGGGAGGGCGGTTTGTACTTTTTCGTAATGGTAATAGTTTAACATTTTATTACATAACACCTTGAGCCTTCGGTCTTTTTTGCAGTTTCTGGTTCTTGGCTCTTGTGGTGAGAACGAACATTTCTACCGAAGGCTTGGACATCATTCAACCACACTTTTCGTGCTACTTTTTGGGGCAATTCTTTTGGCTTGGATGGAAAAGCAGATGGATTGTGATTTTTTTTTATATTTTTCCAGGTGGTTGAATGATTTTGAAGGTAACAAAGGTAGAAACTCCTTCATGTCTCTGTTTATTCGATTTACTCGGAAAACTTAAGAGGTAAGGTTTTTTTCTTTTTGATTTTTTATAATAATGTTTCGAAAACCTTTACTCAAGTGGAAGAATTCTATCTAAAGTAAATTTTAAAGTAGTCTCCAAGGAAATAACATTGCATTTATTTAATAGGGAAGAAAAAACACAATAAGGGGTGTTTTAGGTCAGGAAGAAGGTATTGGTTTTTTTTTCTTTGAAATTTGATGTTTTTATCGGATGAAATCATTAAAATAAATCTTTTCTTCGGAAACGGATGGAGAAGTGGAAATTTTATACAAAAGGGGGTTTAATAAATAATTGATGAAGATACACCCATTACAATGACACACTGATGCGAGTTCTGTTCTAATGATGTGAATCTTAGAATTCTTGGTAGTAATATCTATACAATAACAAGAATAAGTCTGTTTCAAATACTTACCTATTTTTGACTCGAAACTTCTTTAAATGACTAAAATCCAATTAAAAACTTGAGATTTCCGTCGGATCTTGATAGATCGACCTCGTTATGAAGGCTTTCAAGGGCGTCACATCAATACCGTGGGCATAGCTTATTTAAGTAAAATTAATGATCAATTAGCAGGCTTTAGTTTTGTTGTAAATACCGACAAAACGTGGCTTTTTGGCTGCTGATTTTTCAAAATACGACTTGATGCATTTTTTATTTTCATAAAAATATTTCAATTTCGAGCAAAAAAGTGCACAGCCACTTTATGGAGATAAAAAAAGAAAAAAAAAACTAAGCGATTTGTTCGTTTTTGACATTCCCTTAAAAATCGTTTTTGTATGTTATGAAGAAAGCAGATCAGATGTTTCAAAGTTTGAAAGTAATGTGAATCGGAATCTCCTTTTAAATTACTTTTTTTTGTCAACGGCCTTGGCTCTGATAAAGCATCGCTTCCCGTGAGATCAGCGAAATTAAGCATCGTTGCGCGTGGTTAGTGGAAAGATGGAGGACCGTCTCGAAACCAACTGCGTGCTGTTGACATGTGTTATGTGTTTTCTGTTTTTCCGTCCTCTCTCTATCTTCTGTTCTGTCCTGTATCAATGTCGTCTTGTGTGTTGTCTTTGTAATTGTCTGAGCCGATGGCCTCAGTAGCCAGTGCTCGTAAATGTGTCTACTTCGTAGATTTATCTACGGAGGTAGATTAAAATGTAATGTAATGTAATGTACTTTTTTTTTCATTTGTTGTGTTCACTGATATCGAAATATAGCGACCAACCCCTTTAGCATGTGTTCATTAAAAACTAAATCATCTCGAATTACGACTTGGAGAACAGACCTCTGCTTAGTAGGTTTTACCTTCGAAAAAGCATCATTCCATGGCAATCTGAGAATATCGGTTTTATGCGGTTCAATGACGAAAACCAACCGAACGGACCATCGCTTCGCCAGCAGAACGGACCGAGTTCCGAAGGTAGAACTCCAAATCATGTTCGAATCTTTAAGGAAAAAGAAGTCACCGGGAGTCTAATCAAACATCACCCTGAGCCTGAGCATGCAATGCAGTCAGTTGAATGACATCTGATGTACATAGTCTCCCGATTAGGCAAATATCTGGTCATAAGTCTTTTTCCTCAATATCAACAAGATATTCGAAAAATTTCTTAACAGAGCTCTGGTCCAAATCGAAGCAGGACAAAAATATTTTTGAAGTTCTGGGTCCTAAAATGGGAGAGACACACATTCGTGTGGTGCGACTAAATAAAGAATCTCTGTACTTAACAGTACGTCCAAAGTTGGGCTCAAGGGTGAACTGGTAAGCATTCCTAACAGTGCAATATAAAACAATAGAGCATATTCCGATCGGAGGAAAGTTGTGGATCAGGTGCTAAAGTTTTGGTGGTTCGATGTAATATATATTATTTCAATATTTGAAATAAGGAATGGTCTAGAAACAGAAAGCAGTAAACTCACCGATTCTTTTCAGTATTTACACCAGCGATTTGATAAGTAGTCTTACTCAGGCAATTGCGTATGCCGAAGATCTTATTGCGTACAAAACGGCTCAAAAGGTTGAAATCATCAGAACTCTTTTGTAGAGCGACTTCGACAAGATTCAGCGATACTACGATGACTGGAAGTTAAAAATCAACTTCCTGAAATCGGAGACAATTCTTTTTCGGAACCCGTTGGCTGGGGCCTCAAGGGAAACTCGCACTAATTGGCGCAAGATGGTCATTGTTGGATCGGTCGGACAGCAACTAACGAGCATGACTGTAGTAAAGTACCTCGGTATCTGGTTGGATCAGTGTATGTATTTCGACAGACATATAAGTGCTGCGCTGACCAGAGCCAGAAGAGCCTTCGCACAGACAAAACGACTATTTTATAGTAGTCGTCTTGACAAAAGAGTAGAGGTAATAGAGGTGATAACTTCATTAAAAAACTTGCTCGTGTTCAAATTGCAAGAGCAATGAATTCGACCAATAGTTTGATTTTTCGGGCGTTTTATCCGAATGCTGAATATTTTGAAAGTGTGCGCTTGAACGGTTTCATTCCGCCGGAGGCATTCCTTCATTTTGATATGTGCGGGCTTGTTCAAGATAGACTGGCGGTTCCGCTTATCTACCACATCAGACGAAGAACCGTAGACCGGCGGCTCCTTTATGATCGGTACATCCTCGCACTGGGCGGAGGAGAGTGCCTTCGGTTCAGTATGGCTGTGTCCGAACGGGACAGAAAAGATCGGGTGAAACAGAGAGAGAGGTGGCTTCAATCTGCACGATAATAGCTAGTCGGGTTGGGTGTTTGATTGAGCCTGGCCGGCCTAAATACCTGTTTGGTATTATTAGTCTTAGGTAAAATAGGTGCAGTGGCAAAAAACAAATACACGTTTATGCCATAAATACATATATACACATAAGTTAATTTTTGTATATATTTATTAATGGTTTTAGTTCCACAAAATAAAACATAAAACAATAAAAAAAAGTAAAAAATTATAGATAAGTGTTATTATAGAAATTATATTTTATTGCTGCTATGGCTGTTGTAGTTTGTAAGTAATTCATAGGAAGCGTAGGTTTTTTTTTTATAATCTGCACCCACTCAAGGGGTTATTACTACCCTTATCATGTATTAACACAGTGCGACCGTTTAGGAAAATTGGATAGAAGATGAAAGGAGGTACCGATGCACATTGGTTTTGAACGTTTGTTAATCGTAATGGAAGGGAAAAAACGAGCCGGGTAAAGTATTCCACATTCGTGTAGTGCGGCTAAAGAATGAGTCTCTTTGCTTAACAGTGCGTCCGAAATTAGGCTCAAGGGTAAATTTATGAGCATTCCTAGCGGTACGAGTATTACGGGGGAAACTTTTAAGGGGAGGATTGCAACTGGCTATTTCGCTGGAGCATTGTTTATAGAAGAATCGATAGAATAAGGAGAGACAAGAAACATTTTGACGATGTTCTAGTGAATCAAATGTTTCTGTTATATCCTTATTCCCTATCATTTTCAATGCAGTTTTCTGGATTCTATCTAGGAATCGCAAGTGAGTAACAGGGGCACCTGTCCAAATATGAGAATTTTACTCAAGCTTCGGGCGAATGTACGCCTTATAAACAGTAGCCAGATCTAATGGGGAGAAGTATTTCTTGCATCGTCCAAGAAAACCTAAACATTTCGCAGCATTTTTGTCGTTTTAAGTTTTATTTTAAGACTTAATTTTAAGTAGGTTGTAAGAAAAAAAAAATTAATGACAATTAGTTTTTTAAATTTTCTAATTAAATACAAAAATAATAAAAAAAAAATATATATACTTAGTTCATACGCTGAAAGACATTAGCTTTAAGAAAATTAATACAGAATAACTTAGAGCGCCCGTTTGGGGCCAGTAAGTTAGATTTAAGATTAAGTTAAGTATGCTAGTTTTTTTTATGAATTTTTGTCTAGATTTAGGTTTAGTTATAAGAGTAAATTCAATAAAAATTATAAAAAAAACCTTTTTCGGCGTATACAGTAGTGACTTAAGCTCTGTTAAGTTACCTGCCATTCAAGTATGTCAAGTTGATATAAGAGAAAATCTAATTGAAGGTTAAATTGTGAGACAGTTTCGGACCGCTACTTCGATAAACTAATTCCAATTATTTTGGTACAATTTAACAAAAATAATTAAAAACAAAAAACTTTTTAATAAACTAGAGCTATTTATTAAATTAAAAAAATTAAATAGTTCCACAGTATACTTTAAACCAACTTCGATTAGCCATCTTCCAAAGTGAAATTAAAAAGTTCCTTAAATTTCCTTCCCTCTACCTTACTATTCTGTTTCTGTATCTTTCTTCATATTAAAAAAAAAATGTTATCTCAAAATTAATTTCAATAAACATCTGTTGCAGAGGAAAAGATACAGAACTCATTTTATAAGCGCTTCACCATAACCCAAACCTAAACCTGCAATCCAATGATATCACAGCATAGCCTTGTCGTGGAGATGATAAAACAATAAAACACAAAAACTTAAAGGTCAAAGGATGTGTCCTTTTTGTTGTCCTTATAAATTTTTCTTTTATAAAAAAAGTGATTTTGAAATCTGCTTTGAAGTTGAAAAAAAAAAACTATACACACAGAGAAAACAAGGAGTGAGTTTGTTTCTTGAATTTGGTTTAATTAATTAAAAAAAAATCCATTTGAGTTTTATTTTACATTGCTTCTGAGACCAAACCGCTGGAAATCAGTATTAAGACTAACTATCTTCATTGTGGTTAAGAAAATTAATTAAGTAATTGGGGTAAACCAGACACGTAACTTTCAAATAAATAAATCTTCAACCTGGAATTTCTCACGGAGGAGACAAAATTTAACAAAAATATTTTGAAGTTTCCAAATGAAAATCGATCTACTATCAGAATGTTTATGCAATTTTCTTTAGAAAAGGAAAATTTCGAAATTGCTCAAGCTCTTTAATAAAAGGGACTATTGTTAAATGGCGCCCAACGTGGGATTATGTTATCCGTCAAATATATGCAGAGATTTATTTAAGAAAATCTTTCCGGCATTGGATAACAGATTTTGCTATCTTTTTGTATCCCTCTTATAAAAACAAACAAAATTTTGCTCTTGGTACTAATAAAATGAAAGTTAAAATATGTATATATATGTTAAATATACAAAACCATCCAAAAGATATCAAACCAACAATAATTATAACAAAAAAACAGATTTCAATCAATCTAACTGCCGAAAAACACTTCATTGTTATATTTCTGGGCAATGAAATGTTTGTCCTTTGCAAGAAGGACCTCATTGGACAAAAGAACCACAAAAAAGAAAACCAATAACAATCAAACTTTATGGGGAAAAACCCGAAAAAAGTACTCAAACACAACCGAATCCGCAATACGCTTTTGGTTATATAACACCACCAACAACTTTAAGTCCGATGACATTACTCCTGCCATCGATTTAAAGAGACGAATTCGCCAACTATACTGTACCCACGTCAAAAAGGTATACCGGAAGCCATGTGTGTGTGTGTTTGTACCCTTAAGCGCCATATCCTTCTTCACTGACTTTGCACAGCCTATTACCAAATTACGTGATTTGCGTGGCCAATAAATGCAAACAGCCCAACACGAAAACACAAAACATGCAGCTACCCCTAAACAAGTTGGTGGTGGTTGGGTGAAATGGTCTGGAAAAAGGATACTCAATGGACGTATCCCCAAAGGTGAGTTCCGTTGCTTTGCATTGTTGTTTTTGTTGTTCGTTTATACATATGAATGGGTATCGTGTTTCTTTATCGCTAATATCGACTTCCACACGAGCGACAGGAAAAGTGATGTAATTTTTGGCTTGACGTTGATTGTTTTCTTTTTTTTTTTTTTGTTGATAGGTGACGGCAGGACATTTTGGCGTATTAAGAAGTTTGACACCTTCAACATTGCTATAGCGTTTCATTACGCCTAGTTCTGACATCCAAATTTAATGGGAATTCAGGAACCAACAGCAGGATGAAATGCTACGATATTGAATATTCGCAGGGATATTCGGCTGTTTTTAGGTATTGACAGCGAGTGAGACAGTTGTTTGCATACCATTAGGTTTGCCCTTAGATATTATGGGTTTGTAGTGGGTGAAGGTGAAGGTGTAGAAGGAACCTACCTTAGTAGTCCATTACACGTTTAAAGGTTCGTAATGTATGCGTTGGACACTCTAATAGGGGGTTTGATTTAATGGAGTAGATTTTGGGCACAATATTCAATTATCTTCTACATGGAAAGGTAGTGTAATGAAACGGGGATTAAGATGGAAGCCGGCGATTCATCTTTAACAGCAACAGTGATTTAAATGTGGTCATTATTGTTACAGGTGGCTGACTTAAGAATAAAAGCCCTCTTCCTGGACAATTTTTTCTGAGGATTTTAACCTAGGTCAAGGACTTGGAGTTCAGGTATCCAGGAGCTTTTGTCTCTTATTGGGGGAACATGGGTGGACATCATTTTTCTGTGAAAAACTTAAAAAAATTCCGTTCAATTGTCTTGACGATGGATCCACTTATCTGAGTAATGATGTCCTTTATCTCGTAAAGATTTTCTTTCTTCTTAGAAAACCAAAGTTGATTAAAAATCACTCAGTTCTCCTTCTACCGATTTTTTTTTTTATATAAATAAATTTACTGGCGCGACAGCTCCTTAAGGAGCCAAGGCCTAGTGACTTATACTCTTAACCATTCCTGTGTGTGTGTTGTTAATCTGCAGGAATGGAAGGGACCTACAGTTTACCGCCGAGTCCGTACGGCTACATGAGATGCACTTTTTCGAGACAAATTTTACTCTTGGAGGTTTTGTCAGTTCCTCGCAAGAGGCAGTACCCCAGAAAAAAAGGTGGCTATGAGCTGGATTTGAACCCATCCTCTTTCGCTTAGCAGTCCGACATACTAACCACTAAGCCACGGGGCACTACCTCCTTCTACAGATGCGGTATTTAATTCCTCCCTGAACAAAACCTTTAAATTGAAAATGTCAACATGTTGAAGGGCCTCAGACTCAATCCCCATAACAAGTGTTATCTGTTAATTTACAAATAGAAATCCACGCACACATATACAACTCCCTTAAGATCCTTATTATGTTTAATACAAGACTCCTGACAAGATTGTATTAATGTCTTCTACACCCACTGCCTTCATATTCAAGAAAATCCCGCAACACAAATGAAGTTCCTCAAACCGACTCCTCCTCAATCCACACCGCTGGGTGTATCATTTATTCCCTTCTTATCCCACGCCTCGAATCGCAATTACTTCCTCAAAATTAAATCGATTACAAAGGATTCTTCAACGTTGTCGAACAACATAAAAGAGCTTATTTAATACACACTAATGCCAGTTAAACGAAAGGCGGCATGGTGGCACCCATTAATGTCTTGAAAAAAAAAAATAAAAAAAAATTTAACTTCTTCTTAACATAATCGTTACACAGGAAGAGACATCTCAGGGCCCATTGCTTGAAAGAAAATTTTATTATCCTGCAAGTGTGTCTGGAATTGTATCCCCGGAGGAGTATAGGGATTAGTGAATAAGCATACAGTCAAGAGGTGCCACAAAGAACAAAGTAAGGACTTAGGTACACCTCCTCTCCAAGGGAGGGTATTTAACTCGAAAAAGTGATATAATCAATGTGATTGAGTGTGCGTGCATAAATTACTGTTATGGATCTAATTTTCCATAAGAAAAAAAATTCAAGACACCATATTGTACGTGCCTTTCTGCTCCACAAAAGATAAAAATTTTTTCATCTTTTTCATCGAGTAGGATGTGTGTGGGAATTTCCTTTTTTTTCTTAAATGTGCTATAAATATGCTATGAATGTTTAGCAAGACGTCAATCCTTTTGATTTGCGGCTAGCTGGCTGTGTGTTTGTGTGGGCTTACATACCGAATACCAAATGGCAAACCATATGCTGGCTTTCTTTTAATTAAATAAAATTGCATGGAGTCATTGATCTAATTTTATTAAATGCTGAAACCATTCTTTTAGCTGACGTGAAGTGTGGTTTAAGCAGAACATTAAGGTGTATCCACATCTAAAGGATGTTTATGGATTATTCTAGGAAAGAAATTGATTCTCTAGACGAGAAGAAAGTGATTAGTTTGCTATGCTAAGACTAAGACGGAGAATTTTTTTTATCTTAATTTAACTGATAAAAATTCAATATTATAAAATTCAGCATTCTTTAAATAAAGAATTACTATAAACAATACTCTCTTACTTCAGCACAGAAATTCAGACACATTTATGTTGGCTCAATAAAAATATTAATGAAACTTCTAGGGCTACATGATTTTGAAGAATAAACGAACAACCATATCACAAAGACAACCAGCCAGTTTAAAGGTTAAAAGTGAACTATATGTACCAATGCTCTCTGCTGAGTTTTTGGAATGGAAAGAGACAAACTGGTTAAGTAAGCTTGCGTGTATTTTCGTTTTGTCTCGTCTCGTCGTTGCAGTCCATGTGTGTACTTGTCTGGCTACCTTTCCAACATACATTAACATCTTATTCAATTGAAAGATTAAAGAACTATCTTGATATTTGATCTGAATTTTAAAACCCGAACTGTAACTGTAAAAAAAAAGTTAATTCCCTTAAGTTTCATTTTAAATATTTGCGAATTCATTAAAAAAAGAAACCCACAATTTTGCAGAAAGTACTAGAAACTTTAAAACCAAACCAATTAAAATGAAACGAACAAACGGAAATGGAACAAAGATAACGAAAAAAAAAACAAATTTACAAATTTAACTTCTAGTCACACACACACACACACACACACACTATGTGACAAATCAGGTGAATTAAGCTTAACACAATAAAGTTCCTCGGAAAATTCAAGCCACCAGTTCGATGGAAAACCACAGACATTTTTTTTTCAGAAAATTCAACCTGAACAGGTGTTCGATAAATAAAGTTTCAGATTTTCCTGAATTACAATTACCTACATCAGATCGTTAAACTTTACCAACCTCCATCGGTCTTACCCGGACCAATTAAAATTAATTCCAATTCATCCTGCGGATAGGTTGTAAATGTTATTTGCCTCAAACCCAACCACACCCACGGACATTTCCTGTAATTTCTAGGTGCAGTGCAACTTTGATTGCAAATCAATTTCTCAACCAGAGGTTGGAACTGCATGAGAAACTAAGGTGCATACATTCAGGGTACTTAATGCTTTTACCATTTAATACCGTCCACAACTGTGCCACAGGAAATTAGACAAACCCCTAAAACACACCCTATTATATTATTTGTGTCCTTTAAAATGGAATTTTCCACTTTCTACCGCCTCGTCCTGATGATATTGATTGGCATCAGAAGTGGGATACGCAGCACAGTGTGGCATTGTCTTTCTATGGATATTTTTGTTTTGTAATCATATGAAAGTTCACCCAAACTTTAGAACTTTAAGCAGACAAAAGTTGGTCTGGCTTTCCTTCGGATGAACTCTTGTACACCCTTAAAAGTAAATAGCCAAGTCAGTAATTAGTCTCGAGGAGACTAGTCATATATAAAAGATTAATGAAATTGGTTTAGGATGACTTTTGAGTTCGATGGTGATTGCGAGAAGATATTAGTAGATTTCGGGGAAATCTCTAACAAGCACTCTTGTCTTCTCTTTTGTTTATGTTTTCATATTACTGAAGAGTACTTTTCAATATTCATAAATATTTATTCGTTGTAATAATTTTGTTTATTAAATTACTCTGGACACTTAGAATGGTTTTAATTAATGAGTTCGTTAGAGTTAGAAAAACTAAAATTATAAAAGATTATTTGATCCATAATTAAAAGAAATAATTACATCGTTATTTTGCTAACTGACACTCATTTCGCATTCAATCAAAATCATTCTATTTACTCTTCGAATTAAGAGAAACTCTTGCTCAAAGATTCTTCTTGACAATAAAATCAAGTTGTTAGTTGCAGATGAAATCTTTAAGTTTTAGGTTTGTCTCTGAATTTGATGTTTCCATCTAAATTGATTTGTATGCCAATGACTTTGAATCAAGTACATTGAAGGTAAAAGATACAAAGTGAAAGACGCAGATGAAGAGAAACTCCTTGGTGATTAAAATAATTAAATCTTGATGGATAAATGTCATAGAAATAAATGTGGGTCAGTTAAGAGTTCCACCCCAAACAAGATAAAGCCCCAGAGTTCTTGGGTAAATTTTTTGTAATAAATATGTCTCATTTTGTATTCATCCTAAATTCACCCACAAAATAAAAAAAAACATCGTACTACTAATCGAGGGTTGGCGGGATATTCGATGTTCGTGTTTTTGACCCAGCTTATTCAAAAAAAAGCTCTTTTTTCCCCCCAGAACATCATTACTGCTTAAAATGGAATATGTTACAGTCTGATAAATGAAAAGAAAGTACTTGCTTAGTAATTTATAATATTCTCAGATTCAACCCATCTTATCTTGCAAAAAAAAAACACCTCCACGATAAAGGATGCTAATAATACCCTTTCAGAATAATACCTCAGTATAATACCTCAACACTCAAAAAGATCCAACATCAATATGCTTTGCCGCGGTAAAATCACTCACGCTTTTCTAATTCGATTAAGGTGTTTAGAAAACATCAATATTTACTTCAATTATTCCACCACATTTTTATTATTCCCGGAAAAAGGGTTTTCGCTTTAGACAGAGAGAGGTGGAGGATGTGAAATATATACTTTCATGGAAATTGGATCGTTTAATTTGCCCTTTTTTGTGTGTAATGTAGCTTTTTTTTAGGACGCAAAACAAATTTTGTGAATACCAACACATAAACAAACTTTCAATTGATGAACCTTAAAGTGCTTCATGTTCTAACGAAAAAAGGGTGTTAGAAAAGAAAACGAATTAAAATTGACGTCAGTCATCTCATTTAATGGCAACTAAACTAAAACAAAGAAATTACAAAAAAAAAAAAAAAAAAACACTCCCACCAAGGATGCATGAAAAACATCATCGCTAATGGAAATTAGAGTGAAATTAATTTTAACCCCATTTGCTCATACTACATTCTGGCTTTGATGATGATGGCTTTAACAGGGTTACCAAATGATGGATACAAAAACATCCTAGTAAAATAAAAACTTTAAATGAATTTGTTATTTATTTTACATCGCTTTTAAAGTTCTTCTAATTTATTTGTTTTACATTTTTGGTCCTTCAAGCCGGATTGTTACACATTTGGGAGGTTCGTAGAATCTATTTACAACACATTATGTACATAAACACATACTAATTAGTGAGAATAAGAAATTATAAAATTTAAACAAGTAAAACAGATAAATGTAATTTGCAATTTGATCCTTCGGGCCAGATTAACACATCTCTGCGAGACATACTTTTAGTTTATTTCGAATATTTTCTTGCAATTGAATCGAATCGAAAAGAACTCGAAGTTATGAAAAAAGTTTTTAAATACCATCAGTTTTAATTTTGGTACTTCGTACCGAAATTTTAGGTCTTTGAAAGATTTCTAATGTACCTACAAATATTTATTAATTCGTGTTTCACTAAACGTCATGTCTAATTCGTGTAAGCAAATCCATACGAAAATTGAAAAAGAAAAAATGTTAAAAAAAATTAAATTCGTTTTCATTTTGTTTTGGTCCTTCAAGCCGGATTCTGATATTTCTAAAAGATATTTCGACAGTTTCATTACATTCATTAAGTTCGAACTTGTTAATAAAGTTCTTTTTAAAATTCGTAAATTTGAGTACGTTTTTTGATGCTTCGAGCCAGATTTACACATCTCTGGGAGAGGTACTCCTTACTCCTACTTTCATTATAATCATTGTTTAATTTCTCAGATTTTTTTTCTTATTAAATTGAATTGAATTGAAAATGGAAAAGAACTCGAAGTTGTGAATAATGTTTTGAAATTAAATCAGTTTTATTTACTTTTTTGATCAATCGAGCCGGATTGTGATTTTTTTGAAAGATATTTCATCAGTTTTATTGAATTTATTAAGTCCAAAGTTCTTAATAAAGTTCTACGAATAAAATTGAAACAGTGAAAACTTTTTGGAATTCGAAAATTTATGTTCTTTTTTTTGATCTTTCGAGCCAGATTTACACATCTCTGGGAGAGGTACTCCTTACTCCTACTTTCATTATAATCATTGTTTAATTTCTCAGATTTTTTTTTCTTATTAAATTGAATTGAATTGAAAATGGAAAAGAACTCGAAGTTGGGAATAAAGTTTTGAAATTAGATCAGTTTTATTTACTTTTTTGGTCATTCGAGCCGTATTGTGATATTTTTGAAAGATATTTCATCAGTATTATTGCATTCATGAAGTCCAAAGTTCTTAATAAAGTTCTACGAATAAAATCGAAACAGTGAAAACTTCGTGAAATTCGAAAATTTGAGTATGTTTTTTTGATCCTTCAAGCTGGATTTTTACATACTTATTTTCAAGGCTCGTACAATCAGTTTGCAAATGGTGTTAACATTATTCAAGATTGGACAATATTTGCTTGTTAATGCCGAAGTTATATCGAAAAGATTCACCGAAAAGATTCAGCAGTAATTACGTTTCATTTTTATTTGTTTTTGTCCTTCGAGCCGGATTTTTAAAGCTTCTATACCAAATTATAAAAAAATAATTATAAATTCATACAGGAGGAATGAAAAATTAAAATTTCATGTAAATATTCAGCTAAAAACATTGTTAATTAATTCGATTGACCGATTTCGGTTGGTAACACTGCTTGCTTTAATGAAGGTTCTTTAAAAAATGGGATTTTTTCTTCTTTTTTTTTTCATTAGACCATAGCATGTTAAAAATCTGGTTAAAGGTAGTATGATTCAACTTTCAATTACTAACCGTTACTAGGAACTGATGGCTATAAACTCACTGGAATATGGTTTCATTAGAAAAAAACTATTTATTTTCATATAGCGAATGGGAGAGATGATATTCTCTGAATATAGTGAGTACACATGGAGTAGATAAATAACGGAAAATATATCAAATTTATTTGTAAATTATAGTTGCAACACGTGGAATTTAAATGCTAACACTGCAATTCCAATAGGGTAAACCAATCTGGAGAGAAGGGCAATACAACTAGCGGACACTGTCTTGCTATCAATTTACAAAAAAAAAAAAAAAAACACCCGTTAGAAATCCGCCATTTTCAAATTTAAATCCATAAACAACTATACATATCTATTCCTCACACATCGATTGGTCTATTTCCGCCATCTGATTATTTCGCTAAAAAGCCTCTCGCGTCAAACAGAGTCCTTGCGATATTATGCGAATAAATTGCAAATTATTGGTGTCACACTGAAACGTACACCACATCCGCTCGTTATGAATATGACCATGTTAACAATGGCTTAAATAATTATGTCAATAAATTGCCACAGAAAATCTCAGCCTACACCATATACACTCTCCTCATGTGTAGGTAGCTGCGTATGCCTAGTGATTATCTGCGTTAATTGGAACAACAGGATAATGAAATTATTAATTGGTTTGGAAAATGAACCAGAGGATAATAATTTTCCAAAAATGATCAATCAGTCGCCAAAATTAATGTTAATGAACTCGATACCAACTCTGATGTACATTGTCGCTTCGAAAAATTGATATTACTGACATTTATGATATTTAAAATCAGCTTGTTCGGCGAAGGGCTTCGTTGTCATCGTCATCATCTGTTTTGAGTCCTTGAGAAGTCCTGCCAAACCATTGAAAATCACCAATCCACCCCAGTTGGGCCGCCCACTCTCGTCGTTTTGCGTGTCTGAAATTCAATACGGTCGGTTGTTTGAGCCATTTAAATGTTTATCTAACCCAAATCTTTACAGAAATCCGCCGCCCTCGTACTTTACTGCTGGAATATATATGTACATGTACATGTTGTTATATGTGCTTCAGCTTTTGTTGTTTTTGAAGAGAAATTCAGCGACGTGCTTGAGAATTTATGACGACAATCTGAGGCACCCGGCACTGTCACCCATCATAGCGATTGGGAATGGCGAAATGGGTGGTTTTATGCGTCGCGCCGGAGCGGGCTCCTTTCTCCAGTCCTTTGACCAAATTGAAATTTGTTTTTTTTTCTTCCTAGCACGCCTACAGATGTTTTTTTTTGTATTTATATCTTTTTCAAAAAGGATATTAAATTTAGGTAGACTCTTTAGGAAATTTGCATTTGGCGGGCCAAGGGAATAATTCAGTGTTTTTGTAGAGCTGCGCTACTGAATAAAGGACTTAGGCGCCCTCTATTCTGACCTCAAATCTGTGGCTATAACAGTTGAATTAAAGGGGGTGGTATGGACAGACAGTATGTGTGTCATAGCTCATGCAAATACGATTTGAAAAATTTATAACATTCAGCGGAGGGATATTTAGCGGTGTCCTGCAGCCATGAATATTGCAAACCTTCAAACGGAAGGATTTTCGCAAATCTCAATTGTGTTGTTGTGTGTTATTAGGAGCGATATTTATTTGTTTATTTGTTTTTTTTCTTTTCATTCTGACTGAAAACTATCTGAATTAATGGCAATATATTTGAAATGTCACCATATACTGTTGGGAGGACTCGATTAAAGTCCTGAATCGCAACGGATGGCTTAGGTTTATTGTTTTTTTTTTGTGAGAATTTATTGCATGTCAAACGGAATGACCGGATATGATTGTCAATACTCGTGTGTCATGTATGTATGTATACCACCATTTGTGATTTATTAATTTCGGATTGAAGTGACAGGCAATATTGCTTCCTGTTTGGACTCAATAATAGAAAATAGTCAAATACAAATTTATAGAATTAAAACCGTCAGGGATATAAAAAATTAGTAAATAATAAATGTCACCCAAACGCGCTGCCACTACATTCATAAATTTAAGCAATAACGAGGTTAATATAAAAAAATGCGTATCATTAACTTTGTTTATCTATTTACTTGTTTCTTTGTAAAGCATCTTCTCCAGAAGGTAAAAGAGATAATTCCAAGCAACTACGGCACTTTGGATGATAAGGATAAGACAAATATATTGGGTCAACTTATATTCAAATTATATATGTGGGATTGAGTACGACTAGCACGACACCTTAATCCTGAAACTTATGAACGACCAGACAAACTAGAACACACACACACCAACGATCGAAACGAAGGATCATGTAATGAGGGAATCTGCATCCCTACCAGAGTAGATACCACCAACATCAGTTGCGAGTTAGTTTAGTTTGGAATAGATCATCGAAGTGAACGGTTGGCCAGACGTTACCCCTTTAACAATTAATTCTTAATAAGTAACAAGTCATATTAATTACAATTAATCTTAAAAAAGACTTTGGTGTTCTCGTTTTATTCATACCCCTGGCCACGAAACCCAACTTTCAATTATAACATATAACGTTAATTCTATTTATTCCACAGCCAAACGAATTTCTCTTTCTCTGTTTAAAAAAAAAAAAAAAAACAGAAATTATTTTCTTACAGCAAACCAACATCACAGCGAAGAACAACTTTAAGCCAGACCATTACACATCCTACAGAAACAAAGGAGCGAGCGGCAGAGGAACAATAATTCTTCTCAAATCGGACCTCTAGAGCGAAAAGAAAAGTATATCTGGACTTAGATGCATGGAAGAATGACAGTCGTCACTAAACTGACCGAGTCTGAGACGCTTGTGCTAGTCTCAGTATACATCAAGAGCAACTCAGCAAGAAGCGACAAACATCACGATCTCCACATCATCAACAACATTGCGAATCTCCCCAAGGCAAAGCAATTGTTGCCTGGCTACATGGAAATCCCGAACATCACTCTTTGGTAGTCGTGTCTCAACCAAAACCAACATTCCCTTAAACTCCATCTCATTTGGATTTCTTTCTGGTAACGTCGAACTTCATCAACATTCTACCTGAACTACGGAACTACACTTGGGTTGTTCACCATAGTGATTCCGACCATCTGGCAGTAGAAGTGAGGGTAAGACCTAATCAAAGGATATTCTGCGAACAACCAGAACCAGAGTTCCACATCAGGTATAACAGGGTGAACTGGAGAACATTCCGTACCGAAATTGAAAGAGATCTCCCGGAAGTCCCAACCAGCAGCAATCTCTCAAACAGCGACATTGATAGCGCCATACTCCAATTCGAGACAACAGTTAACAACGCCTTGGAAAAGTTTAAGACTGCAAAAACCAGCAGAGACCGATATGCGAATATGTCCGAACATATACAGGCTATATATATGCTCACAGGCAGAGACTTCGCAAAAAGCTTCAACGGATATACCACAGGTTGTGTAACAGAGAGAATGAGGAGTATAGACACATATACTCCGAACTCCAATGCACCAACACCATGTTCAACCAGGCAGTGAAACATCACCAGGAGGATGAACATCAAGAAAATTAACCAGCTCGTTTGGAAAAAGAGCTCGATGCCAGATACAATAATGCACGAGCAACATTCTGCAACAACACCAACCGAAAAAGCAGAAGCCCTTGCTAAGCATTTTGAAGAGACCTTCAAGGATCGCCTGCCCAATCACCTTCCTGAATTCATCGAAGAAGTTGAAAACAAGTTTGAAGAAGTTGCAGCCTCTAATACTTCAGTCACCAACTTTAATGACGACAATCTTGCACTTGGACCAACTGGAGATGCTTTTACTTCCATCGCGCAAGTAACTGACATAATCCGCGGAGGAAATTCTAAGAAATCAGCAGGAAATGATAGGATTTCTAACTTTGTGCTTAAAAAGCTACCAAATCTCGCCATCCTACTCCTGACGATCAACTTCAATAACTGCCTGAATAACAGCTAATTTCCCGAAACATGGAAAATTGCAAAAGTGGTGCCCGTTCCGAAGAAAACCAACAGGACTAGCGTCGATGGATATCCGCCGATTTCGCTTTTATGCTGTGTCAGCAAAATCCTGGAGGGACTTATACTGAGAAAGCTTCATTATTTCTTCAGGGAAAAGGAAATCATACCTGAATGTCAGTATGGTTTCCGAGCACGACACTCCACCATCCATCCGCTTCTTGGACTGCACCCCCACGTGACACACGGACTCAACAAGGACTCAACAGTCGCCAGTTTCCTGGATATCGAAAAGGCCTTCGACACAGTTTGGATAAAAGGACTAATATTCAAACTGTCAAATCTAGAACTAACTGAACACTTGGTAAGATTAATCAAAAAAATTTCTAACCCATAGATCCTTTTATGTCAGGTAAACAAAGAATATTCACAAAGAAAGACGATCAGCGCTGGAGTTCCACAAGGTTCCAAGTTGGGCCCCATACTTTTCAACTTTTATACAGCTGACCGGCCCACCAACATCCCAGGGACAAAAAAGAAGCCATATACCGATGACTCCTTAACATATGCAACATCCATTTCACCAGAAATCGCAGCCAGGAGAGTTGAAGGTCACATAAGAAACTTGTGGGACTACTACCTTTAATGGGGACTAAAGATAAAAAGCGATAAGAGCGAGCTTATCTGTTTCAGAACCCCAACAACAGCAACAAGCGGTCGAAGAGGTTTCGCATCACGCTGTGATAATATTAGTATCAAGCTACCAGACAACACAGTGATAAGGACAAAGACAACAGCGAAATACCTTGGAGTGAATTTCACTAACCGCTTGAAATTCAACAAGCACGCTAAATTAATGCTTAAGAGAGCTAACTTCTCCCTACATCTTGTTCACCCGCTTCTTAGGAGAAGAAACAGACTAAGCACTAATACTAAGCTCCTCATCTATAAACAGCTGATCCGTCCAGTTCTGACGTACGCTTGTCCTATTTGGTTCACCATATCACCAACATATATGAAGAAGATCGAAGTTTTTGAAAGGAAGATACTCCGTATTTGTACAGGCCTACACCGAAACCCCATTACAAGGAAATATGTCCCAAACAAGAAGCTATATGAAGACACCGAACTGATCCCAATAAATCAGTTCATGACACAGCTCTCCAAAAATATTTTGAGGAACTTGGAGGACCACCCCAACTTGGAAATCCAGCAACTACTCCAGCAACAACTAGAGCCCAGCCATCGCAGACAACCGATTCGAGGATATAATGAACAATGACGGAGCCCCGTTCTACGAGAGAACCAGCAACGGACACAACAACAACAGAGGATAAAGCATCTTTGAACCGTTCTTCATGTAAAAACTGCCGTTACAGTCATTGCAGAGCGATATTTTGACTATTAAAACGATTGTCAATCTGATTTGTACCATACCATTCAGTATAATATTCTTCTTCTGTTGTATTCGTTCTTGTTGATTCTCACACTTTTGAGGGATATTCATAAAACGAAGGGCATTGCTCATACGAACTGCAATCTTTTTTATTATTGTTAACACATGACTTATTATAGATATTATTATATAAAATTAAGTGCACAACTAGGTCGTACGTATTTTCTCATAGAAACAAAAAAGTCTTAATTAGTTAAAATATATAAAACGTAGTAAGTCAATGCGAACTTTTGTATAAATATAAAATTTGTAAATTTATTTTCATAACAACTGAGCAAAAAAAAATTAAAATAATAAAATTCCTTGACAAATTTGATTGGAAAAATATCCTAAGACTTGGGCTGATGAAAATGACCATCAAGTAAAAGTCAATAAAAATAGCTTAAGAGACGCGCTGTAATGTTATTTCTAGAGACATTAATGGTGTGTGATTTCAACAAGAACTTGCCACAAGCAGGTGTTACAACCGACTTATAAAATGTTCGATGAAAGTATCTTATCGAGAAACTCTAGACTTCATATGGGGCTTAGTTAAATTAATGCCAACAACCGGCGTGGTTCGCAAAACGAACTGAGGGGCAATATTGGACGAAAAAGAGTTCTCGAGTCCTATTTAACGTATTTTCTGGTTCGGTTCTCTTTGAATCTTCTGGTAATCTACGACGCAATATTTCTTGCCGCTCTTTTGACATTTCTCTTCAGTAAGGTTTGCCATTTTATGATGGAAAGATATATTGGCTCGTATATCAACGAGTCAAAATTATTAAAATTTACCAACGAAATTCGGAGTCAGTGGCCTCAACGTTAAGAGCGCTACGTCCAATTTGTGGTCGCCATAATCGTCCTAGCAGATCAACAATTCAGCATCTAGTGGAAAAATTTGAATCCACAGGCACAGTACTAAATGTTCCCGTGCCAGTGAGACGAAGAAGTGCCCGTAATGTCGAGAATATTGCTGCCGCTGAGGCTTCAGGTGCAGAAAGCCCAAATGTGTCTCTCACACGTCCTTCTCAAGCGTTGGGCATCTCTGTGACGTCGTTGTGGCGAATTTTGCGAAAAGATCTTGGCCTACATCCTTACAAGATTAAATTGAAGCCGCTTGACCACCAGAAGCGTCGTATGTTCGTGAATTGGGCTGAGCAACAACTTGAAAATGATTCGGATTTTCATCCGCGCTGTAATGAGCGATGAGCGATGAGGCTCATTTCTGGCTGAATGGCTTCGTCAATAAACAAAATATGCGGTATTGGTCAGGCAGCAATCCACACGTACTCCATGAGTCATCATTGCATCCCGAAAAAATTACGCTTTGGTGTGGTTTATAGGCCGGCGGCGTCATTGGGCCGTAATTCTTCTGTGATGATCAAGATCGGCACGTTACTGTGAATGGGGATCGCTACCGTTCAATGATAACCGAATATTCTTGGCCCCAATTGGATGATAAGGACTTGGAGGACATGTGGTCCCAACAGCACGGCGCCACAAGCCACACAGCGAATGTCACAATAAATTTATTTGAAACCAAGTTTTGGAGAACGTGTTATCTCACGAAATGGTCCAGTCGCTTGGCGGCCTCGGTCGTGAAATTGCAGCAGTATCGGCCGATTTATGCTTGAAAACCGTCGAAAATTGGGTTCAACGTCGTAAGAAATCGAGTTCCATACATAATGGCATCGAACTTTCACAAAACTAAAGAATTTCATTGATCCAAAACCATTTTTGTTTTATTTAAAAAAAAACTTTTGTAGCGCTCCTATTGAAAAACCCGATATAATACATCATTAACAACCCAGGTATGTATCAAAAATAACAATAAAAAACACATTTTATTATTGCGAAATCAGACTTTGGTTTCTATTTTTAACCCTGCTGCTGTCTTGTAATTTTGCTTATCAATTTCAGTTCGAAGAACATGCTACTTGCGAATAAAAAAAAATAATTGCATTCTATCACGCAATAGGTTGTTAGGCAGAGTTGTTGTATTTCAAAATCATATTCCATTGAAGTCCTTTTTGTCCCTCCATTCCAAACCCACTACGTCAGGTCTTATCAAAAGAAACCTAAATTAATGGCTAGATATGGAAAATGTACAAACAAACAAACCTACTACAACAACATAGAAAAGAATTGCAAAAAAAAAGGACAACGAAATGCCATTGACAAAAAAACAAAAACCTATACACACATCAATTTCGCAAGGAAGTGTAAGCCCATGGAAAACTCTGGAAAAAAACCTGAATGACTCACCCGTGTTCCTGTCTCACATCCTCTTCTGAAATAGAACTGAATGGCCTTGTTTTTTTTTAAGCAGTTTAAGGGTTCTATTTCAACAAAAAAACAAAAGGAAAAATATTTTAAAAGGACATTTTTCTGTTTGGAGTGGTTAGTTAGCTTTATCTAGTTGAAGGTTGGAAAATGTAGTCCAACCGATGCTGTTAGAGGATTTTTTTCTATACCACCGCGGCAAAGAACTAAATCGTTCTATTCTTTTTGTTTGGCTTTGAGAGTCCTTTTGGCGAAATTTCAAACAAAGCCGAAATGGAATAAACCAGAGGTGAAAGCTCAACCAAAACTCATTTACATGCTGCCTGTTTTACGAGCGGATTTGGGGGATTTTGATTTCGAAGAATTGAGGTTGAATGATTTTTTTAGGAAAATTTTCCTAGAATTCACAGTTCTAGCTTAAAAAATGTTTTTGTTTTTTTTTTGTTTACATAGGATTATGTGAAGTGCTTCGGCATAGGTAGGAAGACTTGGATTGATTTCGATGTTTACAGGAAAAGGATGTATGGAATTGATTAAAAAGGCAAACAGTTGATTGTTTTGAACTTCAATTAGGGTGTTTATGACATTTAAAATCAGGAAAATACTAATAAATCTCCTATTTTATTGTATTCATTAAGATTTTAGTGCTAATATGTATCCAGTTGAGCCAATCTGACCTCAGTTGCCAGTGCTTGTAAGAATAAACAATTTAAGAGCGAAATTTTAGGAGACATGCCTGTGCAGTTAGTAAAGATAGAACACACAATTCTGTGATTCCATTCTTCGAACATACTCTTTTCAATTTGAATAAATGAGTTTAAATTAAGTGGCTTCTTATTTCTCTAGAGGTTACCGGCTCCAACAGATTTGTTGAAATCAATACTGGATATCGCTTCCCTTAGTTCTTGTTATTCAGGATAACAAGCGTTATTCATCGTCATCCTCGTTGAATAAAAAAATCGCCTGAATCATTGCCGTAGATTGGTCTTCTTCGTTTCTAACGGGTTAGAGAAGTGTTTTTCCTGCGGTCTTTTAAGGATCGTAGTACGGCAGTTGCCTGTTTGACGCCGTCAACCAAGAACTATACGAGCTGTACAGCGACATTGACCTAATCAAAAAAATACGCATATCACGTTTAATATGGCTAGGTCATGTAGAGCGAATGGACAACAATGCTCCGGCTTGCAGGATCTTCGATTCCATCCCAGAGGGTAGACGCAGTCAAGGAAGACCTGGCTTTAGGTGGCGTGCTCAAATGGATGACGACCTCAACCAACTTGGAGTGCGGAAATGGAGGCACCTAGCCAAAGACCGAGCTGGCTGGAGAGGCATGTTGTTTGAGGACCAGCTTCGTTCTGATCTGTAGCGCCCCCTAAGTAAGGAAGTAAGTACGGCAGTTGCCATGTCTTGAGTTCAATCTCAATCCCCTAAAAAAAGAATCCCTATATTTCACGGTACGTCCGAAATTGGGCTCAAGAGTGATGAAATGAATTACGGGAGAAACTTTTAAGGGGGAGGAATGCAGCTGGCTACATCGAGTGAACATTTTTTTTACAAAAGAAACAATAAAATAAGGAGAAACATGAAACATTGCGTCGTTGTTCGAAAAGGGCAATTGTTTCAGCGGCAGTTCTATTCCCTATCAATCTCAACGCTCGATTTTGTATTCAATCAAGCAGGTGAAGCGATGTTTGTGAAATACCTGCCCAGAGGTGAGAGTTATACTCGAGTTAAGGGCGTATAAACGCTTTATAAATTGTAGCCAGATCAGATGGGGAAAAATACTTCTTACACCGATACAGAAGACCTCAGCACTTAGCAGCATTCATAGTGATCTCAAATATATATATATTAATAAAGCAGCTGGACTTGACGCTATTCCCGCAGAATTCCTAAAAGCAGATCCTGAATCAGCTTCCCCTATTTGGTTTAAACTAGTGGAGGCTGTTTGGGAGAGTGAAACTTACCCACGGGAATAAAAGGATCGAGTTATTGTGAAGTTACCAAAAAAAAAACTTCAATAACTGGCGCGGTATCACCATTCTGTCTGTTTTTCCGAAATTAATGGCAACTATTGTTCTCGAGAGGATAAAATCCAGGATCGAGTCTACCCTCAAGAGGCATCAGGCAGGGTTTTGCAATGGCCGATCGTGCGTCGACCACATCAACACCTTGCGAATCATACTTGAACAATCGTCTGAATACCAATCACCGCTGTACCTCATGTTTGTTGACTTTGAAACGGCGTTTGATCGGGTCTGGAGATCATCTGGAGATCGCTTATTGCGAGAGGTATCCCTGAGAAAAATGTCGCTGTTATTAAAGAGTCTTACAACAGCGCAAGGTGTTTCGTTTTGCACAATGGACAGCTTTCCGACTCCTTCGATGTGCGTCAAGGAGTGAGACAAGGAGATGTCTTGTCATCAATTCTGTTTTTGCTGGCAATTGACGATGTGATGACTGCCACGGTGGGTGCAACTGAAAGACATGGTATCCAATGGAGTCTGTTTGACAAACTTAGCCACATAGACTATGCTGACGATATATGTCTCATGGCAAACAATACGGCTGTGTTAAATCAAATATGTCATTCGCTTCAACTAAATGGGGAAGTGGCTGGCTTAAGGATCAACGCAAATAAGACAGAAATAATGACCACGGGCCAAACCACACAACAAGTTACTGGGCAGTTTCATAGCACTCGATGGCGGAACTGACCTGGATGTTAACACTAGAATAAACAAAGCTCGTAGTGCATTTGGAATCCTTTCTCCTATATGGAACTCTAGCAAAATATCGCTACGCACCAAACTGAGACTCTTCGAATCCAACGTTAAACCTGTGCTGCTATATCCTTGAGAAACATGAAAATGCTCTGCAAATATCTCGAGTAGGCTGCAAGCCTTCGTTAACCGTTGTCTGTGGTATATTCTGAAGATCCGGTGGCCGCAAACCATATCGAACGACGAACTATGGAATAGGACCGGACGGAAAAAATTGGATGTAGACATCATGCAACGGAAGTGGCTTTAGATGGGCCATATTCCGTGGAAACCTAACGACAATATAGCGAAGCAATCTTTCGAATGGAATCCTCAGATTAATAGACGCGTAGGTAGACCAAAAACAACTTGGAGGTCATCTGTTTTAAAGGAAGCTCGGTCCCAAGAAATTCAATCGTGGTCACAGCTAAGGCCAGTTGCGGCGAATCGGGACAGATTGAAGGATCTTGTTGCTGCCCCATGCTCCAGGAGGAGTTGAAGTGCTGCTTTGCAGCCGGACAACATATATCAAATATATGGTCGTTCCAACGGAGGTCGTCGTTGACACACATTCCGAGTACTGAGAGCTGTTCGGTCTCTTCGATGTAAGTGCCATTCATGGACAATGGTATTGGGGGAATGTTTAGTTTTAACGACAGAAGACAGCATTGAGTTTTCGAAGCATTAAACTCCACACGATTTCTTTTACCCCATTTGACAATGCTGTATAAATCGGTTTTTAATGAGCTTGACATACGGTACCGTTGCAATTGTACGTCCGAAGGCGAAGGACGTGAATTATAGAACGAATATGAAAAGCTGAGGGAGAGTCGTCAGCAAATCAGTTAAGTGGATTAGAAGTAACAGACAGAAGATCATTTATAAAAATAAGGAAAAGAGTCGGAGACAGAACAGAGCCCTGGGGCACACGAGCATTTATTTTGTAGAAATCAGACTTGATTCCGCCCAATACAACTTGTGTTAAACGGTCCAGAAGATAGCTTTTAACCCAAATAACAAGAGTATTTTTCGATAAGAGAGCTTCATGCAAAACTCTGTCAAATGCCTTGGAGATATCAAGAGCAATAATCTTACTTTCATCAAAGCGATGTAAAGGTTTGTTCCACTATTCGGTGAGATATGCCAT
Source organism: Platycheirus rosarum (assembly GCA_963971375.1). NCBI lineage: Eukaryota > Metazoa > Arthropoda > Insecta > Diptera > Syrphidae > Platycheirus > Platycheirus rosarum. Next base: position 153,656,901 of record OZ020508.1, on the reverse strand, counting down.
CAGATCACCAGTGGAACGGTTGCTGCGGAAGCCATACTGACGGTCATGGAGAAGCTTAGATACTGTATAAGCATGTAAGTTTTAAATGTTGATCCACTGGCATTATTAGTTCGCGTGGTTAAATCGATCAGCCTGAGGGCGTTAAAGGAAAGGAAAAAGAAAAAATACAAAACAAAATAAAAAGTTCCACAAATTCCAGTATTCCGTCATAACCAAGACAAGACTCTTTAGAGACAATTTAAAATGTTCATCAATTTTTTTCGTCCCGGTTTTTATTTGTTGACCTCAGCCATTCTTGCTACACTACACCTATTCAATTATTTATTTTGCTTCTGATACATGAAAAGCCCACCTCTTTCGACGGCCTTGGTTGAACATAATTAATATTCTTGAAGAAATTTCGCACTTCAATGTTCTTGAAAAATTGTAAAACCATTATAAACATCATCGTATAATTTTCCCCTCTTGAGACAAACTACCAAACAGCTGAGCATTAGCTTTTCCGACGACGACAATATCACAGGACTTAATCATAATTCAATTTTTCACGCAAACACTAATTCATCAGAGGGTGTTGGGGGGAACACGATACACATAACAAATTATCTTTAGTCTACCTTAAAAACTGTCGTTCTGTGGAAAAAGCTGATAAAGATATAGGCCTCGATAAGGACTCATTATTGACTAAATTATTCAAAGGACCAACCAGAAAAGTTTGCTCAATAATAAGAAGCTTTACCCTTGAAAATATAAAAACAAAGTTCAGGCAGAAAAACCCCAAGTCAAAAACCGAGTTCAAAAGGCAAAGTTCTTGAGGAAACCGGAGGGAATCAAAGAAGACACAAATTATTTTCCTAACAAGAAGAATGTATTAATTAAGACCGGGTGTGGTAATTAGAATAAAGTCACAAAGAGTCCTTTACACATTGCACACAAATTCATTTTGAATGGAAATTCTAGTGATTTCAGCTGTCAATGGAAATCTTGAGATTTCTGTCTTTTTGAGAAATAAAATGTTTTCAAAGAAATTTTCTTCAGAATATTCTTTGAATACAGAACTGTCTTTTTTAATAATTAATATTTAATTTAAAAATAAAACTTCTTATTTTTATTTGATATGAATGAATGAAACAGCTTTCTCAGCTAGATTCCTTGAACAAGGATTAGAAAATTTCCACACACTTTTAAGTAAAATGAATAATCCGTCATATACAATAACCTTTCTCAGTTCTATCCCCACAACCCGCATTCATTATACTTCATTAACGCAATTTATTCTGCAAACACAATTTCAACCTCACCCCCTATCCATTCTATTAAACTAATCCTTTGCGCCTTAATTATTGAACCAATTTGCAGCACGAAATGCCGCTTGTTTTCAATGCGGGCCTTCCTCATATTTCATGCAATAATGATCGATGTGGAAAAAAAACAACAGGATGAACAAGAAAATACAATGAGGCCGCTTCCTGAGGAGCACCACCAACAACAACACACACATTTTAGGGCACAAATCACCGACCTTTGGCGGTTGCATGAAGGCACCTTGCTTAGCCGTGTTTTCCCTTAATTAGTCCTTTTTTTTCTGTGAGCCTGCTTGCTTCCAACCATTTAAGATAATTTGCCAAAGTGGAAGCTATCAGCAGTTTGTTGTGGAACGCATCAAAGGTTTTGTTTTTCCTTAAACATAGGATATCTACCTTGGAAAATTAAGGCGAGTATAAACTACAGTAATGATGTTAACCCTTGCTTTAATTGACACCCTGATTTTGAGGTTTTGAAGGCGTTTTTGGGAACTCAAGGAAGATAGTGCTTTGGCGGAGAGTTTTGGGAGGAAACTGATACTACTTGTAGGAATTTTAATGAAGAAAAGCATACCTTCAATTTATTTGTAGTAACTAGGTCTTCATTATCAATGTCCCAAATTTAGTTTAGAAATTTCTTTCTTAATTGTGTTACAGGATCAGAGAAGACAAAACTAAGAAATCAGACCACGTGCTTTATTTTGTGCTTTGAACTTGTCCGTTAGTCATATTTCTTAAAATTTGGGTTAAAAAATATTATGGATACCCTATACGGATACCCTATACACAGGTCCCCGATTTTGACGGGACTTTCACTGGATGGTAGCTGGTATTCTAAGGTGTAACTAAGGCTATTTTAATTACCCTTAGGTGGCGCTGGTGTCGTTTTATTTGAAAATTCTTATTTATGGACCGATTTTGACGGGACTTTCACAGGCAGATAGCTAATGTTGTAAGAAGCAACTAAAGCTATTTTAATTACTAGGTGGCTTCGCACCGGGGTCGTTTTTTCGAAAATGTATGGTATACCTGAGCAAGTATACCTGTGCAACGCCCGGTGGGTTAGCTAGTAAAAACTAAAGTTTAACCTAAAATTACTCAAGATTTTTGTTAAAGCAACAAGCAGCTCATGTAATTAAGATAGTGGAGAACTTTCTTGATTTTTTTTTATTTATTTATTTATTAAACTTATAATATATTCTGTTTAAAAAAAGAAATCTGCGAAGTCTTGAAAGACTTTTCTTTTGAAGGTTAGTTACTTTAAAATTTTATATATAATTCTTGAAAGAGTTGTAAGATTTGAATTCCATTATCATTATGATTTTTTTTTTGTATATTTGCGTAATGTATCTATCTATATTATAGGCATCTTAAAAGTTGCTTTTTGAGAAGTTTTTTTCTCAGTCCATTGGAAGGTATATTAAGATCTCTATATTTTTGTTGAAAATTTGTGGAATAATGACGGATAATTGTTGTTTCCCATACGAATTTTTGAATCTAGCAGTTTGAAGGAATTCTTGTGCTCTTCTTCTGGTGTTGATTGTGCAATTTTTTTAATGTTTTTAATGTTTATTATTAGTCCAAAGTCATAACACTATCTTACTACGGAGTCAAACTTTTCTTGCATTATATTAGTTGCTACTCTTAGATATCTATAACTGACCCCGATCGCTGTGTCATCAGCATAAGCATAACCCGTACTATTTTTCAAAACAGTAAGTAATTGGTTGGCATATATTATATAAAGCAGTGGCCCCAAAATTGATCCTTGTGGAACTCCATGATTTAAGTGTTTTTCTTGGCTTATTGTGTTGCATATCTTTACTTTCATTTTTCTATTTGTGATATAGTTTTTAAACCACTCCAAATTAATACCACGTATCCCTATTTTTTGCAGCATTTCTACGAGTTTTTCATATCTTAATGTATCAAAAGCTTTTTTAAAATCTATGAAAACTACGAGATTATGGTACTTTTTGTTTAGGTTGTTGTTTATTTCATTTGCAAACTCAGCGAGAAGTTTGCTTGTGTTTTTGTTTTTAGTAAACCCATATTGGTTTCTATTGATTATATTATATTTGTTGATATACTCTTGTAGTCGTAATGACATTACCTGTTCCAATATTTAGAAATAGGTCTATAGTTTAAGACGTCAGTTTTTGTACCTCCTTTGTAAATAGGCCGTACGCAAGACTGCTCAAAACTGAGGTTTACCATGCGTTCCAATATGGGGACAAATACTTGTGCATTTATTTGTATGTCTTTTGCTCTTATTCCGTCCGCTCCTGAAGATTTGTTTACATTTAATTTCGTCAAGATCTGTAGGATTTTTTCGCTTGTGACGGGTGATATGAAAATAGATTGCTGCGAGCTTCTCATCTCGGTATGGTATGTTTTTATTTTGCATGTCTGCACAAGAGATTCAACTTCGTTTGTAGAACTTGAAGCAAATTTGTTCGCAAGCTCGTTTGTACTGATTTCACTACCAAAATTTCTTTTGATCACTCCATTTAGGTCAATTTTTCTCCTTCTAAGTATATCGTTTATCAAATACCAAGTTATTTTTCGGATCTAAACGACATTCCGAGAACTTATCGCGGTAAAAATACATTTTTGTTTTTTCTATCTTTTTATTTACAACGTTTCTGAACCTCTTATATTCTGTTTCGTATCTTATGCACCTTCTATTATTTTTCCATCTTCTGTATAATACGATTTGTTCCTCTAGTTCGTCTATAAAACTCGGTATGCTAAATCCAGGTGGTCGGTAAATTGCGATCATTTTTTCTAATATATATAAGCAAGAGCATTTTAATTTTTTTTGTAATTCATAATTTCTTAATTCATTTAAATTACTTATCATATCACCCTGTGCTCTAAGCTTAATAAATGGTCTATTTCATTTTCATTTTTTTCGTTAAGTTCTGTTGACATTTATGTGAAAGTTTATTTATTTATATAAGAGTTTATCATGCAATTAGAGTAACATCATTGATACTGTCAATACGTAGTATTGTTCCAGGATATATTGTGAAGAGTTGAAACAATATAGGTTTCAACCATACAAGGACAATCTTGTCAAAACTTTTACAGTGTAGCTTCACGCTTTGCTTCACCACAAGCAGATTAGAAAAAAAAAACTTCTATTTTCCTTACATATCCGTGCATTTAATATGTTTGCTTATCTAATCCTTATTCTTCTGACACGCACTTAAGCTATCCATCATAAAGAAATCCACAAACCGCTTCTATTTCCCCAATAAAAAAAACGTTTCCTTTAAATCACCCCAATATCCTCATTCACCATGTGTGAAAGAAAAAAAAATACGCAAAACCTGGAGAAAGGAAATAAATATTTCAATTTATTAAAGAGGATTTTCTTCAACTTGAAATATCATAAGTTTTAGGATTAGATTTTCAAAAAAAGAAGAAAGAAAAAAAAACAACGTTCACACACATATGAATCTGTCTACCTTTAAGAAAATGAAAAGAAAAAGGATAACTTGAAAAGGGAAAACTTTCACTTCATCTCGAATATATGTATGTATGTCATGAAAATCCTTTATTTTTATGCGAAAGCCTTTCGTAAGATAAAACTTGTTGAAATTATTTTTTTTTTGTTCTTAACTTTTGAAGCATTTTGAAAAAGGATAAAAGGACCTTTGAAAAATTAAAATATATGTGTGTGTAAGATAATTTCAAAATTATAGCACTTAACTTGACGTTTATTACTCTGGATTATGTCATCGTTCAAATTCATTCCTTTGTGTATGTTTTTTTAGGAAAGAAAAGGTCAACTTTGTTGGCACACACCCTATGACGATCGAACGAGAACGATACTGGCACAGACATAGACAGATACCGAAACGAAAGACGTGACAAAGAGAATAGGCGCCCCTACTCATGTTCAAAAACACATGCGTAAAGTAAATTAGTCTTAGCATTAATTTCGAAAAGATCAGTCGTGCGTCCGTCAAAGTATATTACTCGCTTTTTAAAAGTATTTATTGTATCAATCAAAATTATATTAACTGTATTTAATCAAATTAAATTGAAGTTGCATCGAATCATTTCGTATAATAAACTTCTAGACTAATAGCGGTAACCTACATACATATTATGTATGTTTAACCAATATCAGGAGTGCAGTATACCAGAATATTTGCTGTTTTAGAACTCCCATTTCTCTATTTTTAGTTAGGTAATCCAGAAAAATCTCCTTGGGAAAATAAAGAAAATCCTTTAAATCCAATGATTCAACTATTGCTCATCTATACTTCTAAGACCTTATAAGTCCCGTCAAATATTTCAGAAATTTAATGGAATATCGAAAGCCTCTTTGCGCCTTCATTTTCAAACCATTAAAGTTTTCTTAATGCGAAGATAAATCCGCAGGAAATATAAGCCAGATTACATAATACATTGCAGTTCCTTGTTATTGGAATTAGCTGGATGCTCGGCAAACGATAAAAGAAACAAACAAACAAGCTTCCATTCTTAGTTAAAAACTTAACCATCATCTAGAAATAGGTTATAAATAACCAGAATTTTGCGTTTGCCAGATATTTTCCACACAACCACACAAATAACAAACAAATGTCCTTCCAAAAGTTCTCTATCTTGCGATCAACTTTGTCCGGCTTTTCGAGCAAAAACCTTCGAACCACATGTGGTTGAGTTTTCTTTCTAAAAAGGAAACCAAGTCCCTGCCCTGAGCTGATTGGAATACTACAAAAGTTATGCCCTGCGATTTGAAAGTCCTGCCAATTTCATCCCTCCTTCCCTCAAGCCACATCAAATATGGTAAAAATTAAATGGCTTTTGTTAGCTGCACGCGATAGTGTCGTTGAGTTTAGCGAGGCGTCTCACAAGGAACGAGTGGCATGTTTGTGTATGGATTGGGAGGGTAGTTTAAATCGAAGAATCCTTCTTGAGGTGCTTCCTTGAAATGCCAGTTTGTGCCGAGGTATGCAAAAATAAATTTCAAAGGAAACAAAAGTCATGTTATTCTATATAGTGTTGGATGTGTGGTGGTGCTTTCTTTTAGAACATAACATCGTAGCTGGCTTCGTTGCCAGAACAAGGAGTTCGCAGCCATTAATTTTCGATTATTTCTTAGCGTTCGCTTTGAGTTCAGTTTTGTTGAGATGGACGACACACGGCTTGGCACGGAGTATATCTCCGCCAGCACCAAGCTTATAATTAATGTATTTGGATTTGGTGTGGGCAAAGGAGTTGGCTCTATATAGAGGAAGGTAATCCTCTCCGGAAATTACATTCAACTCAAGGAGAAGAGCGAGCGAGCGAGCTTTAAATGAACTTATATACTATCCCTTTGAAATGGGAAAGGAGGTTCAAAGGCCATAAGGAACTTGTGTTCCTTTTAAACTGATTAATCAGCCGCACCTTGATTTTCTTTTTTTTTAATTTTTTTTTTTACTTTTGCTTTGCCAATGTCGATGTTCGCTTAGAATCCTTGCTTATAAATCTAACATCGGATCGATGAAATGGGCTGAAATGGGAAATGGCGTGGGGGCCCTAATGACGGAAACATATACTTTTGTGGAATTTTGCTTCAAATGGTTGGAGGAACATAATAAATCTAAATGAACGAACACCACACTCGCATGCGGGCGGATGTGGAATTGCATGAATTAGTTAAGTATTGAGCTAGCGGGCGGAGTCATAGTTTTGAAATTAGTCAGAATTTTGTGGAAGAGTTGAAGTAAAAATCTATTATTAGAGCCATTAATCATTCGAATTTTTGGATAAATCGTTGATTTTGATAAATGTTTCGATAGATGCAACAGGATGAGCATTGAAATAATTCCGATTTGAGATAAATTCATATTGAAAAGTGGTGAAGGAAAGATGGTTTGGGATTTTATCCGAAATAGAATAACTAATGCATCCTTTTACTGCCCATTTGAGGATAAATTATTTGAAATAAGTTTTCTGTACAATTACGCCCTATGTTAAGGATGTTCATCCATTTCATTTTGTATGGAACTTCATGAGTATTTAGACTCTGCTTTCGATGTATTAATTTAACGAAAGCTTGGCATTAATATGTAGTAAGACGGCATATTCATGCCAGTAGCACGAAAGAGTCCGACCAAAAAGGGTCGTTAGGAAAGAGCTAAATAAAGAAAGATAAAGTGGTTTTTATATATTTTTCCACTATAAAGCAACCGCTGCCGATACACATTTCATCAATTAGGTAATTTAATTTAACATTGAAAAACTACATAATTTCAAATCAATAAGTACAGACACGTGTCAGTTTAATAATTCAAAAAACCTTTCAATAAGACATTAACACAAATATTCAAGACATCATCTTGCCTCCCCGTGATAGTCTTTATTTTCAAAGACATTCTCTTTAAAGAATTCCTAAAATGTTCTTCCAACATTACATCGTTATAGGATTACGGGTGTTCCACATGGAATTTTATCCCTACTCTAAAGAAATCAAAACATCCCTTCGTTGTCGTAAGCGCATTTAAGGGATGGCTATTGTAGCTTTATCTGAAAATGATCCAACAACACGTACAACATGAAACGCCATCTTTTAGCGCGGAAATTTCTTACTATCTTGATAAACACGTGTCGAATTGCTATCGAACGCTTTAAGAATTTTCTTATAGCTGTCAGGATAACGTGAAACGAAGCAAAGTTGTTTCTTTATTCAAATATGGCGGTTGTGGTGCAGAGAACAAAATACTATTTTAAAGAAAAGTGTGAAAAGAAAATCAGTTTTCCTCTACACTACTATGTTCTTTTGAATTGAGTACTCCTTCCCTACTCTACATTTGGAGGAAGAATCTCTTGAGAAATACTGTGGAACGACATCGTAAACGGTTGGACATGCTTCCTCCAACCGGAAAATAACTTATCGATGGGATGAGGTTGAGTGCTTTAACATGGCGGGGCGGTGCGGTGTAGGACGAAGAAAGTTCAAATGTAAATTACCAACCAAATGTTCGTCCTTAATGTGACATCGGTCGTCTTCTTAGGCATTGAATTGCCATGATCTTATCTATGATTCCAGGAGAACTATTTTCCCTTGAGTAAAGGACGTCGAAGACAGCATTTTGGCTATTTTTTTCTTCGATAATGGCTTAATTTTGAAAAAGGGTTAGGTACTCTTTGGAATGTCGTTGGCAAGGGCCGTTATCATATTGACAGTATTTCATGGAGGAAGAATTAAATTTTCAAGTATAGCGGTAGGTCGCATTTAATTTTTGAATAAATTTGAACAAAATAATATTGACGACATTTTTTCATTTTTTCATTTTTTTAATGGCTTTATATACAAATATTTTTAAGGCTGATTAAAAAATTCCAAAGTATTTAATTATATAAAGTAAAAAGATAATTTTATGTTTTATGTTTTACTTTTTCCAAGGAATTTCAAAGTAGGCAAACGAGGGCGATCTAAAGAAAGGGTTTTCGAGGATTTGTAATATTAATGAAAGGACATTCTAAGGCATTATGGAATTTTGAGAATTTTTGTAACCATGGTAAGTGTTAAATTAGGGAAATCCAATTTAGATTAAATAAACCTTTACATAAAATACCGAAAACACTTTTCTTTTTTGCTTAATTTTCCACTTGTTAATGTGTATCTTGTATTCTTTTAGTTTTTTATTTACAAAATCGAACAAATAGACATTGACGTTAAAATGTCGGTTTTATTTTAACTAACTTCTATTCCCAACTTCGTTCGCGTGGACTCTGATAGTAATATTTTTATTTATTAACTCAAAACTTTATTAACTCAAAATTATTTAGATTTCTCCGACAAAAACCGTGTATTTTTTCTGGAATAAAAGTAGCAACATCCGGTCCTGCATTAAAAAAAACAGAGGTTTCTTAGGTTGTGACTGGAATGATTGCTTCTTCGTACAGCTTCCATTATAAAATATAAAATATAAAATAAAAAATATATAACATAAAATATAAAATCCATTCCAAGCTCTCGGGAGACACAACTTTCAATCAACCATCGATATATGTTTCTATTTTATTTATTTGTTAGAAATAAACTTATTTTATTAATTTATAAAAACAGTTCAACTCGAGTTCAGTAATGAGTTCTTCGCCGATCTTTACTGCACGAGTGTTTTGTGATGACTGTGTTTTTGTTTTAACTTTAACCAACGCACATTTTCTTTTTGTCTTATGTTCGTATTGTTTTGAGTTCATTTTTGGTCTGTCTCGTTCTGAGTTGTAGGGTGATGACTACAAGTTTGGCGCCGATGCAAGTAAGGTAGGCCAAAAGAATTTGACAGTCGACATGCAGCAGCTGATGCACGGACTGGACTTTGTACGGGAACATGCGCAAATCTTTGACCAAAATTCGCTTTAGGGTCGAGCGGCTGATGGCTAATTGCGAGGCACGGCGTCTGGTAGATGTTTCTGGCGACAGTTCGAAATTCTCGGCACAACGGGTGCTGTGGGCCGGCCACTCTTGGCAACGTCTCGTGTGGTCCTATATTCTCTAAGGTTAGGAGCCAAACGGCGCAGTGTTTGCGCAGTCGGTGTCGGACGGCACCAAGACTACAGACGAATTGTTACGCAAGAAAATAGACAAGATTATTCCGCGTTCTTAGGGAGTGTATCGCTCCATGGCTTGTTCAGTTGTATTCTACATATGTCTAGTCCACAAATGTAAAAACAGATTTGACATTGGCGGCCATTTGCAAAAATAAGAGCATCTTCCAATAGGGTGATCTTATTTGGCCCACCTTGTACATGTATAAAGAGCTAAGTACAATTTTAAGAATATTCTTCACTCGTTTTCTTACTAAGCATGCATTTAGAAGACGTTTTTAAAAGGAAAAACAGCTGACGAAAACTCGGATTTTTGGCAACTGGTTTGACCATTTTTTGATTTTCATCTCTTGATTTTATTTCATAACTTGATCTTCTATTGCCAATTAAAACTTTTTTGTTTGTTTTTCATGAACATTTAATTTTATTTACAGTCACTTATTTTTGTTTGGAGTTTTTTCGGCATCACAAAATCATTTTTAATTGATTATTTTTTCTCATGTTTATTTAAAGAAATTTACTTAAATTCACTTATGTGAACAAATAGTTTTTCGTTTGGAATGTAAAAATCAGACACTTTTCAGTACAATGTTTAATTTTCTTTTGATAATTTAACATTCAAATAGCCTGCTAGATTCAGGGCCATTAAAGAATATTCCTTTTTGTTTTGGAAGTGAATCCATGAATATTGAAAGTTCTTATTCACTTGAATTGAATTTAATGAGCAAATGGATTTAAGGAACTTTCATTGGAAATTGAAAAGAGAAATCTCTGTTTGAGTTACTTAAAGAGAAATTACCAACTATTACAGACAGTGATTGATTTCTAAGAAATCTTATTGCAACGACTGAAAACGAGAAGGCTCCTGAATGCAGTTTAATAGCTTTTGAGTTATCTAGTAGTTGCTTATTGAAAATCCACTCCCTAAAACATTTTCTCAAACATTTCTGCTAACTTTCGGTTTAATTGAATTCAAAGCTGATAGTGAAAGAGAAAGGCTCCTTTTTAAAGCTTCTTTGGACTTTTCATTCAAAACCCACTTCGAATTGGAATTCGAGATATGTAATTAAAAAGGCACAAAGCGTCGTATAAAGTTCAGAAATTCGTCAAAGCTCATTTCTTTTCTTTGAGGACAACCAAGAACTGCTGTGGCAAACATCATAGCTCCTCAAAAATCCTTGTGACATCAATCAAACTTTTCCCACAGACAATACCCCAACCAACAGGTTCCAAGAATTTTTCTCCTTTTCCATAAACAAAAAAGACTTAAAGAAGTTCATCTTTCCTATCACATGGATATCAATACCACCAGCAGCATTATCACCATCATCATCTGCAGTCACGTCCCAGAGCTAGATGTATTCATCGCAGATCTCATAATAATCATCATTATCATCATCATTATCGTCGCCATTCTTCCAAAAAAATAATTCGAAAAGACACTTCTGACAGCAAATCTGTCAATCTAACCTTTGGGCACAAACACAAACACAACACCAAAACAAAATACAGGCAAGAGAAAGAAGGACGACAAAGAATCGAGAAAATTACAAAGAACACCACCTTAACCACTTTGTGCGAGGGAGCAAGGACATCTTGCTGCTGCTTCAGCAAAAACTATCATCAATTTAGGTCATGAATGCATTCAGCCATGTTGTGCTATGGCTGCACATCCTTATGCCCACTTTACCTCATTCCATCATAAATAACTGCAATACAACACAAAATAACTATCTGCCATGGAAACATCATTTTCCCATTATCCTCTGCGAAGGACGATAAAATCATTGCCGAGAGTTTGCATTCATTTTGGAACGCTTTCACTCTCAGCAAAAACTGTCCTAGAATAGCAAATTCTATCATTTGGCAATGCTCCTCCATATTAAGGGAAAATCAATAGACCCTCTTCACCAGCATTGCTCGACTATGCGGTAAGATCGAAAGTCAATATCCTGCGGCAGTCATTTCGTCCTTACGAAACTAATGAATTGATATTTATTTTCTGGCCGAACATTGAATTCCAAAATTGCATGGAATCGTGATTGCTCCCCGTTCCAAAAGCTGTGTGAAGTTTGCACTTTTACAACGCAGAGTGGGCATACAATTTTATAAGCAGAGAATTTGCCAATGCACGCAGAATGAGAGCTAGACGTTCTAAGTCGAAGTCATGAACCCAAGGAGGTGAACGAAGGAATTTGATGGGGGATTTTCTGAATCGGTTCACTACCCTTAAGGACGGACTGTGATCTCTTGGTTTTAGGGATTTCCAAATTCTGAAATTTTACCTTTGTCTTTGGATTTCTGTCAACGACGTTCTAGCAAAAGTCAGTTTGATTGACTTCTCTTGAGGTAAGTATTATTTAGGGAAAGAAGAAGGGGTACACCAAACAAGGTGTGGGTGGCATTTAAAAATGCTGTCTACTTGGAGAGTAAAGTGCCATTCTCTCGATGCGATGGTGTGAACGGGAGGGTGTGATTTTGAGTTTTCGGTCTGTTGGATTTGTAGGGTTAGGGTTATCCTGCTGGGTGGTAATGAAAAGGATTGTATTCATCATCAATCGTGATTATAAGGGTGAGAGCGCCGCTTTATGGTGTACGGTTATTGGGACTTGATGGGTTTTTAAACTTCAAAGTAAATGAAGTGTTAATATAATGTTAATACAAGGCAGGTTATCGAGAAATGGAGTGTTTTTGTTTTAAGTCTGTTAAGGGATAAGTTTTAGAAAGGACTTGTGCTTTGAATATAAAATTCAGCAGGTAATCAATTTTTTATTATCACCTAAAAGGCTTCAATAAATTTTCCTCTATTAGATGAAAATTAAAGGAGAACCCTTTAAGACCAGGACTGAAAAATATTTATTTGCAATGTCATTATTATTCCTAACAAATTATTTAAGGGTTTTGGATAATTCTAAAATGTCTTCTAATCGAAACAGTAGTTGTGGAAGTATAAAATTATCTTATCATTATATTTGTGGTGTTGGTTGTCGATCATGCGTCGCAATACCCTACCAACGTTTGGAGACAAAAACTAACCGAACGCTATAATAACCGACGCGGCGTATCTGACAAAACAAACGAACAATTGCTAGATCATACGATAATACGAAAATAACAGTCAACAGGGAAAGACAAAACAAACTGCAAAAATAAAGCGATCAAAACCACACTCACATATACGAACATAAAAGAAATGCGAACACACGAGGAAGCACCATCAAATCAGACCTAACCAGCCAGTCTCAGTCTACAGATAGTCATTAAACTAGAAAGACATAATCCAGTAAGCAACTAGAATTTAAACGAATCAATATACATAGTTATAAAATTAATCAAAAATAACAAAAAAAAACATTTCGAGTTAGTACGGTATCGTGCATTTTTGGTTAAAAAAAAGAATCAATGAAGAGCTAAGGCCTCATAAATTCTTTCAGAGTATTGGGATGCAGGAGCGCAAACAATTGGAAGAAAGTTGGTAAATGGTAAGGCATTTTTTGTGAGCGAAGATGATAAATGATTCTTTTTAGAGTGAAGGAAACAAAATGATTTTTGGAATAAATATATAGATTAAGGATTTTAAAACTTAATATTTATATAAAAACATTGGCCGATGTTAATTTCTTTCAAGTAAGTGAAAGTTACCTAAACATAAAGACACTTTTTCTTTTATTTGTTTTTGTTTCTGTTGACCATGTATGAAGTAGAAAGTATCATTTCAAAACCTGGCAAAACTCTCAATGAAAAGAAGTCTTACAGACCAATATCGTTATTACCAATAACTTCTAAGTTATTCGAAAAATTTTTACTTAAGCGCGTACTTATAATTGTAGAAGAGAAACGTCTTATTTCCGAACACCAATTCGGTTTTAGAAATAACTAATCAACAATTGATCAAGTACTCAGAATAACAAATAAACAATCCCAAGCTTTCGATAAGGTCAGGATTAAGATTAAGACAGGTTTTTCCGAAACAAATATATCCTATCTGGAAAATACACTTTTCCGAGTGAAACAAGGCACCTAATATTCAGGATTTAAAGAAATAAATGCTGGTGTTCCACAAGGAAGCGTTCTTGGCCCAGTTTTATTCGTTCTTTATACTCGAGATATATCTCAAGAAGAAGACGTCACGATAGCAACATTAGCTGATGATACCACCATACTTGGATCATCCAGCTCAATTGATAGAGCAACCAAAAAGCTACAGAAAACTCTTGATAAGATAACAAACTGGACGAAGAAATGGCGCATTGTTCTAAACGAGTCCAAATGAACTCATGTTAACTTTACTTACAATCTACCCATCTTTATTGGCTTGGTTCAAATACCGTATGCTAACGAAGCAAAGTGTCTAGGCATGACTCTTGATGCTAAGGTTAAATGGAAGACGCACGTTAAAAAGAAAAGAGACGAACTCGATATTAAGTTACGAGAACTAAACTGTCTAATTAGAAAATATTCCAATATAAGTACTTATAATAAACTGCTTATCTACAAGCAAGTGCTAAGACCTGTGTCGACTTACGGAATAAAAACTTTGGGGTTGTGTCAAACCAAGCCATATACAAACACTGCAAACATTTCAAAACAAAGTCCTCAGAACAATTGTTGGTGCTCCATGGTACATACGAAACAGCGATTTGCACAGAAACCTGTGTATGGAAACTGTCAACGGCGAAATTAAAAAAATTGCTACCAGGTTTAAAACACCTTTACAAGGCCATTGTAATAGAAGCATAGATCGGGCCATTGAAGAGACAAATCTTGTACGCCGACTTCGGAGATATAACCGTGTGATTATGCGGTATTGCAGGTCCCCTCGATGGAGAGCTCCCTGCCAAACGTGATTATTAAAAATAAAGATTAAACTACTTGATAAGGCAACTTAGTTGTAGTCAAATGAACAAATGAAGGTGTTTTTTAATGAGTAAAAATCCCACACTACCATAGGTACGGGTCTATGGCGTCTATGAATCTTTCGCCGTAGAAAAAAAAATTCTTGTTTACGTTATAATTCTATTTTTTTTTTTGTGGAAGACTATAAAATGTATAAGTAAATATGTATATTTTTCTTTATCATTAACAACAAATGACAATAAAATTCTAAAAAGAATTTTTAAATTAAAGTTATGTAAATATTTATGGACACAGTATTTTTCACTAATTTTTTCCTAAACTTTAAATAGATTTCTATAGAAGTCGTTGCAATTTTTTTTAAAAACATATCTGAATAAATAAATTCCTAATTGATAATTACAAAAATTATTTCACTCACCTTAGCTGTGAAGATAACAACAAATCGTCGATATCCAAAATTTCCCTTCAGATTCGTTTTTTTTTTACATTCTTTTTCCTTACATTGAATTTTTTTCCAAACACTAAATCCTTTTGTTTGATTATGAATTCCTTTCTTATTTGATTACTTTAAACATTTAACACTAAATTTTAATCAATTATTATTATAGTACAAAAACACACTAAAAAAAAACCATATTTTTGATTTCAAACTCAATGTCTACGCGTTGACATTTTTTTTTTTTTAAAGCAAAAACTTAAAAACACTTTGTTTATCGAAACAATTTAAATTATTTACAAAATCTTCCCTCCTTTTGTTTACCTAAAACGAGACAAAAAAAAAAACAAAAATTGTAAGTGAATAGAATTAATTATATCTAAAGTTTAACGATAAAAAGATTAAACAAAACGGGAAAAACTTACTCTTAAAACAAAATAATTAAGTTCAAAAATATTATTTTTCGTCATCATCATGATAATCCCTCTAAAATAAACACATAAAACTTTTTTGCTGACATTCGCAGAGCACAAGACAGCAGAGTAAAGCTATGAGCCGCCAGGATATACATACATAAGTTCATTTATAATTCATGTCATTGACGCTGTGTGTGCGTGGCGTTGCCGACAAAAAAAAATATAATTATCCTACCAAGAGAATGCGACAAGGAGGAAACGGAAACACACATACTGCAGAGAGTATCAACAGGAGATGGAAAGAAAAATTTAATGGAAAATTAAATGAATCTTCTTTTTTTTCAAGTAGGCCACAAAATCATTAAGGGATTGACAACAGAGACAGGCAGACCGATGTCCGGACGAAATCAAATGAGGTCGAATGGACCATCGCTGCGGTGAATCGAAAGCACAAAGGAGGACGGTAATAATATGATGTGCTGGGTGTTGCGGTGGGTGCGATAGGTTGAAGGACTATATCTGAATGACTCACTGTCATTTGCACAGAGTTTCACTTAATCACTTATCGTGGAAAAGCGGAAGGAAGACCAAATACCTGACGAAAATAAACTGTATATATACATAGTTTAGTTCAATAGCTGTTTTGTAGATTTATTTTCTCTTCTTTCCCGAAGTCCTGATTTAAAAAAAAAAAAAATCCAGCCATGGAATGTGCGTAAAAAAACATCTTTAATGAAACTAATGCTGAGTGCTTTCAGATGAAATAACAAGGGGAAACCTAGTCAAGTGATAGCACTTAAAAGAAAATACCAACGATTTTTTTTTCTTTAATAGCAGACGAAAAAAACACAGAAAAAAAGCTGCATTCTTTGAGGCAGGATTTTAGTATGTCTTGAACTTTTAATAATTGAAAAGAATTAATTAAATTATCATGAGTTTAATAAAAATGAAAATAAACCACACTTTTTATAGAAATTAAAGATAAAAAGGCACGACTGGGTCGCACGTACTTGCTCCTATGTGCTAATCCTTTTTAGGTACAGGCGTCTTTTTGACAGACTTAATTTTAACGTTTTTTGAAGCTCGCACGAACATGCGTCACGATAAAGGGATAAACACATACATATATAGGATTGTTAGCTTTTGCAGGTTTTACGTGTATTATCTTTCCACTTGTTGTTTACTCTTTATAATATAATTTGCTAATTTGGTTTTCGGACGGTCCCCCATCTTTCCGCGTGGTTAGTGAAAAGATGGGGGACCGTCCGAAAACCAACTGCGTGCTGTTGACATGTGTTATGTGTTTTCTGTTTTCCGTCCTCTTCCTATCTTCTGTTCTGTCCTGTATCAATGTCGTCTTGTGTGTTGTCTTGTAATTGTCTGAGCCGATGTCCTCAGTAGCCAGTGCTCATAAGTGTCTCTACTTCGTAGATTTATCTATTTATAGTTTTCAACATTTTCAAAAAACAAAATATTTTTGTTTTTAAATTAATAAAAAATTTAAAAAAAAAATGTTTTTGAAAATTTTAATAAACAATATTTTTTAAATCATAAAACACTATATATTTTGAAAATTTAATCAAAATCCGTCAATTAATTAACGAGATAGTCTGATTTTAAAAAACCGGTCATATGGGAGGTACCGTTATAAAACTTCTTCTGAAAAATCCATTCAAACTTGAAGATAGATTATGCATAGAAAACACCATTCAGAAAGTTTTATCAAAATCGTAGGAGCCTTTTTCGAGAAAAATAAGTTTTTCATTAAAAGTTATATAGCACGTACCGTTAGTTTTAGAGCTAGAATGCCAATTCCAAATACTGTCGGGTAGAGTACTCTAAAAATACTATATACCAACTTTGAATCAAATCGGCCCAACTGTTTAGGCTGTAGGAATCGATACGGACAGACAGACAGACAGACGGACGGAATTTCCGGACCCACTTTTATTGGGGAGCACTACGAAATCCCGCAATTTTAAATCTCGCATAATAAAATCTCGCATTTTTTTTTAAATCTCGAAAAACGAAATCTCGCATTACAAAATCTCGCTTTTTAAAATCTCGCATTAACGTTTCACACCCAAAAATCTCGCAAATTTCAACCAAAATCTCGCAAATCAAAATCTCGGAAAGACAAATATGTGAGCTCTGTGAAATAAGGTCTCAAACAAATTGAATTGAAATTGATGTGAATTCTTTTTTTTTTCATTTTCAGTATGAGGTAGGTATGGGGGGGCGGGCAAGTTGCTTGGGCTCACTATAGGATTTGGAGTAGGTGCGAGATTGGGTTTATGCAAAGGTTCTTTAAATCAAAAAGAAACGTTGCACATACCCAACATTGCACCTTCTTCAAATCCTATAGTGAGCCCAAGCAGGGGGTTGCAGGGGGCAACATGCCCCCCCATACCTACCTCATACTGAAAATTGAAAAAAAATTCAATTCGACATTAGGTCCATGGACATTTATTTCGTTCATGGACCTTATGACTATTTCCAACAGTATATAATTTTTTTTGTATTCAATGATTTTTGTTTTCAAATTTGGGTCTTATGTCTCATTTATACAAAAAATATTTGGGTCTTATGACCCATTTGGGTGAATCGTAACGCCCAAAATTAATATGGGTCTTATGACCCGCTAAAGTGGGTCATAATGCCCAAAAAAAAATTGGGCGTTTTATGACCCTGGGCGTTATGTCCCTGCGCCACCTACTTCTTCATAAAAGCACGAAGAATTTGGTTTTTAATGATCATTTGGGCTATTAGTAGGTTAGATTTCGAAGTAGGTTCGGTTATTTTTGAATAAATTTTCAACAAAAAGTCCTAGAACCATAATGTTTTTATGCGAGATTTTAGTTTGCGAGATTTTGTAATGCGAAATTTTGATTTGCGAGATTTCGTAACTAACCCCTTTTTTGACTTCTCTATGATCGTAATGTCATGTTTGATTATTAGAATTTTTTTTTTTACGAATGCATAACTTGCCTTATAGTCCCTATAAATCGCAAGTAAAAATGAAGTTAAACCACAGTTTTTTATTAATCAAAGAAAAAAAGTGGAAATTTGTTGCTAAAAATTTTAATACGATAAAAACACGAACAGCGGCCTGTTTATTTTTATTTGTTAATTTGCCTGTGCAAGCATAATATAAGAAAAAAAAAAAACTGTACATAAAACTCTTAAAATTAGCTTTATAAATCATTTTACATAGCTTTTGATTTCAATTCAATCTCTGAACCTAATTGCCAGAAATTATTTTTAATTTATAGTTTTTTTTAAAAAAATATCGGGTTTTTTGAGATACATACAAAAAATAAACAATTTTTTGTTGGATTCCTTAAGGGGTGAGTAATAGAGGTTAAAAAAATTTAAAAAAAAATGTTATTCTTTTTCTGCAATATCTTAATAGTCAGTTCAGATTTTTGAGATCTTAAAAATTTCTCTGTCAGACAAAAATATGAAAATGTTAATTTGAACACGATTTTCTTAAATGGCCTTAAAACTAAATACATATGTATTTACATTTTAACATCCAATAATTTCGCATTTGAGAAATTAAAATTGACAATTTGCAATTTTAATTAATTTCTTAAACCAAAATTAAAAATATTTTCTGTATGAACGAATATTTCAGTAAATCTGAACTGACTATATTACATATGTACATGTACATATGTATATTACAGAATCGTCTGTTAACATTCGTTTCCTTATAAATGGAGGAGTTTATGATTTGTTATTGCTGCTTAAAAAACAAAAATAGAAGATACGGATACGATTTATAAAATAGTGGTAATTTGCAGAAGTTAACTATTTTCCAAAAACTACGAATGCCAAAGGAATTTTGGTTCATCTCTTGCCGGATTTTCTCCCCTTAAAAAGTTTTTCTGTTCCTGAAACAAACTCTTTGATTGTAACCAAAAACAATTAAACTAAGCTAAGTCCTTGAAGACAATCTTTGCATGTTTTTGTATGTGTGCCAGGAAAACCTGGTTCATTTCTTAAACTTTCGAATAAAATATAAACTATTTTTTTTTTTATTAAAATTTCCTTAAAAAATCCAGTAATTTAAAATTAAAACTAAATTCCTAACAATTTCTAGAAAAAAGGTGTCGTGATAAAAAGAAAAACGATTTTTTCTTATTGATTATACTTTTCCGCAAAAAGCCAGTGACAATGACGCGTACAAGCACATATATTTTGTACCTAGAAAATGAACATAATCATTTCACCCCCAAGCTCCAAGCAAGGACATATAAAATCAAACAACAACAACAACAACATCACCAGTAGCTAGAAAAAAAAACAAGGTTAAGGACTTTTCCATAACAGAGTTATTGTTGGAATTTTATTATTCAAATTTTCTCGAACTTGACTTTGAAAGAATGTAAGGAGCATAGGAAAAATAACACCCTCTATACAATTTACTTAATCCTTCGTAGTGCTTATCCTTTTCTACATTAAGTTGGCTAAAGGGAAAACTGAATTGACACCATGGAGGACAATGCCATTCGGAAAAAGGGACCAAGTTTTCGCAAGAGATCAAAAAGGTTCAGATTCACTTTTGACATTTTTGAAAATTATTATTCTATTCTTTAGATATGTGTTAATTTAATTTACCCCATACATATGTATGAACATAATATGTTGATTCTATGTGCCATGTTTTGTTTAACACACAGCAATGTAAATATAAATGGATGGCAAAGGACATAATGATGTTATTTACATCCTTGGCTTACATATTTTTTTTAGAGTCAAATCAATGTCGAACTTGGCACACACAAGTAAATTTATTTTGTAAGGCATAAGGAGGACCAACATCAAAGTTGAAGGTCCTCCTTCATATGATTGTGTGTCTGTGTTTGTTTGGTATGCCTATGGCTAACAAACTGTATGAGTTATGAGAAAAGTTTTTCTTTCCTTTTTCCTTACAATCAAATAAAAATGCTTTTCTTAGTAGGCCTTGTCAGCTCATAGTTGTATGATGAAATTATGAGTTGGTTAAGGATTAAGAAGATAAGTCCTGGATTAGCACGTGCTGGAATAAGGCGATTTTGGTAACAAAAAAAAAGTTCTATTTTCTAGAATTGTTTTGAAGGAATTCATATGATACTCAGTATGTCCTTTAGAGACACGTCGATAAAATGGCTTGGAATTGGTTGGTATGAATGTTTTCTTTCGACAAGGGATTTTCTGTATACTTTGTGAAGAATTTTTTGTCGATTATGGCCACTTATATAGTAATTGATTGAACTTGGTTCCGTGATAGAGTCCAAAGAGATTACATTATATCTTAGAGAGAAAAAAGAGGACAATTTTATTAGCGTAAACAAGTTTAAGAATGGACCATATTAATTTGTTCAATTTTTTTGTACTTCATATAACAAATAGTCAGTTCTACTTACTTACTTACTTAGGGGGCGCTACAGTTCGGGACGAACTTGGGACTCAACCAACATGTCTCTTTAGCCAACTCGGCCATTGGCTAGCTGCCTCCAGTTTCGCACTCCAAGTTGGTTGAGGTCGTCCTCCACTTGAGCGCGCCACCTAAGGCGAGGTCTTCCTTGACTGCGTCTACCCTCTGAGATGGAATCGAACATCTTGCCAGATGGAGAATTATGGTCAATTCGCTCTACATGACCTAGCCAATTTAAACGTGATATGCGTATTTTTTGACCAGGTCAATGTCGCTGTACAGTTTTTGGTTGAACCTTCTCCTCCAAAGCCGATTAACGCAGATTACGCTCGAAACGACTACGGATATCTTCATCCGCTTTAGATAGAGTCCATGCCTTGGCTTCATTGACCAGGACTGGGATGATTAGGGTCTTATACAGATTTTCCTTTGTCTTTCGAGAGAGGGCTTTGCTACTTAATTGCCTTTATAGCCCATAGAAACAGCGATTGGCAAGAGTGATTCTTCGCTTTCTTTCTGACGAGATGTTTTTGTCAGATGTTATAGCGGATCCGAGGTACACAAAGTCCCTAACTACCTCAAAGTTGTACCTGTCTATTGTGATGTTTGGCCCAATCCGCCGGTGTTGTGTGTCCCTTTTTGTGGACAGCAGGTACTTCGTTTTGGCCTCATTGTCCAATCATAGCCGCTTCAGCTTCACTGCTAGCAAACGTTCCAGTGACAGCTCGCCGAGTTCTGCCAATGATGTCTATGTCGTCAGCGTATGCTAGCAATTGCACAAACATGAACAAAATTTTCCCACTACAATTGACTTGAGAGTTGAGTTGGTGTATGCACTCCACCAGGTCATTTCCGGCCGCTTTAAAAAGTCCGGCGGGTAGTTCGTCGGGTCCAGTAGCTTTGTTGTTTTTATTTTAGATATTGCTCTCCTTACGTCATTTTGGTCAGGTGGACGAAAGTTTTGTCTGTCATCGTCCATGTTGAATGGTTCATTCTGCCTGACAGCGGGATTTTGGTCTTCATCGCCGTTTAACAGTCTGCAGAAATGGTCCTTTCATACACTAAGCACCGACTGTGACTCTACTACAAGGTTTATATTCCTGTCTCTACAGACTTCTGTGCTGGTTTTTACCTTGGCACGTTTTTTTTACCTGTTTGTAAAACTTCGGCACGTTTTTCCTGGAGTAGCATCTCTCAATATCTTCAATCACGCGCTTCTTATGCTCTCTCTTTTTCTTTGGAGAAGCCGGTGTTCTTCCCGTCTTTTCTGCTCGTAGAGCTCGCAAGCAGCTCTCTTCTTTGTTTGCAACGCCGCTTTATATGCCTCTTGTATGGCTGCATGAGCCTGCCTGCAGGCAGGTTCTGGCGGCATAGCTTCTGGCGGTTTTCTTACCTTGGCTTCCAACAATCACCGTAGTACACGTCACAGTTTTTCATCCTCCTTTTGCCCGGCCCATACCATACTTCTTGGATGGCAGTAATTCCTGCTCTGTAGCAGTCTAGGGCCTCCACTAGTTGTTTGGATGCACGTGGTCTGTTAAGAGTTCTAACATTCCACGTCCAGATCCGAAGGTCGTTGTCCTTAATTCGTTTTTCCGGGTCGTCAACAGTAAATCCGTCCTTTTCCGAGGCTATTGGTCGCTTCGCAACTTTTTCTTTTTTCCATGGCAGGGTTGTTAACCTCACGCACAACCCCCAAGCTGGAGGGCCAGGTCCTTTGTTGGATTCCTTGGACAAAAGAAACCGGAGAATCCGGAGTCAGCAACCCACTTCGGGGATATGAGCGCTGCCGTTGGCCCATTAAGGGTTCATCCGCCACCATCTCTATTTCAATGCCCTGACTTGCATTGAATTGTCCCAATGACCTTATCTCCAAATACGTCGAAGTAGCTCATTAGGGCGTCTGCTTCGTTGACTTATAAGTTTACCAGGTATGTCCGGATACACAGACCAGTACCCTGTGGTTACCGCGGGGAGGTAAAATAAGCACAATCGATGTGTACGAGATAGTTACAACACTGTGCATCGCCTAGTTGACGCCATTCAGTGCCTACCCTATTCATACAGCATCCAACCACCTAACCAAGCGAAATGCTTGGTTGGTACTACCCTTTGAAAAAAAAAAACATCAAATACCTAATCTTTTCAAGAAGTCAACAATTTCCAACTTTCCAAGTTACAACATTATCCTGAAACAGGAGAATTAAAAAAAAATTATTTGGTGTCATAACTTTTTGCATAATATTTTCGTCAAAATCGGTTTTGGGGTTCAGAAGTAAAAGTCATTAATTGACACTTATATGGCAATCAACAAATATTTTACAGAATACTTTTGGGTAAGAATCGAATCGGTTGTCTGTTTATTAA
The DNA here is from genome assembly GCA_963971375.1 of Platycheirus rosarum. NCBI lineage: Eukaryota > Metazoa > Arthropoda > Insecta > Diptera > Syrphidae > Platycheirus > Platycheirus rosarum. Next base: position 153,633,543 of record OZ020508.1, on the reverse strand, counting down.
AATATATGAATTTTAACTTGCATTGCCACACGCATAGTAGTTTAAAAAATAAAAGTAATAATTTTACTTCTTTTCTCCCTAGCGACGGGAAAACTTTTTTAATTAAAAGAATAAACTAGAGTAAGAACACTCATCGAAATGGCATCCTTTCGCTGTTCAAACTTAATTATGGAATTGAAAAGGGCTTGTGATTTGAAGCTGTCTCCATCTGTTAATATTATTAAAGAGGAAACGTCACAAGGAAAAAAATAAAATGATTTAGAAAACGGCGAAGAACTTTTGAAGTTACAAAAGTTATATATTTTTTTTTTGATCAAGTTAACATTTTTTATGTTTGGATTTCTGTTATGCAATTTCCTTTGGTATAGAAAACTGTGCAGTTTCAATGATTTCAATAATCTATGGACGATAACTTGTTAAGGTTGTATTACATCAAACAAACAACTTACACTATCTTTTTTTCGTTAGTAATAATGATAAAGTTATTTTTTATGACCAACTTACAGCTCCTGTTTTTGCTCATCGTGACATTTTTCTTACATTTGACTTTAAGACTGAAAGTAGCCAGGAAAACCAAACTCTCCAATTTAGAGATTATAAAAATATAAATTGGAAACAGCTTGAATAACATATAAGCATTTTACCTTGGTCTAACGCTTAATATTTTCTTTCACCCGATGAACAAGTGATGTTTTTGACTGAACACATAAATAATCTTTTCAATACCCATGTAAAGATCAAGACTAAAAAAATTAAAGGTATAACAAAACCATGATTTATAAATGACATAAAGAATGGTAGAATTTCATATGGCTTATAAAACATTGCGAAATAAAGTTGTCGAAAATGTAAGAGTTGCAAAGACACAATTTTACGCCAACCGGCTTAATGTTAATTCTGATGGTCGTAATATATGGAGAAATCTTCGGGAGTTGGGAATAGGCAAAAACAACCTCTTTTACAAATCAATATAGATGCAAACGAATTGAATGAGAAATTCTTGTCTCCTCCTAGAACTTTGCCCTTAGAAGAAAATATTAGTTTAAATGAATTACCCGTGGCTTTCAAGCCTTCTTCATTTAGTTTTTTTTTAAGAGTTAATGATCAAGATGTCTTAGAATCTATACTTTCTATCAAATCAAATGCTGTGGGCGTTGATGAAATAAATCCCATTTTTCTAAAAGCCATTTTGCCATTTTTACTACCATACCTTACGCACATTTACAACACTATTCTAACAACTGGCATTTTTTCGCACCAATGGAAATTGGCAAAAATCATCCCACTACCCAAGAATTCGTTATGCGAAGATTTTCGACCAATTTCAGTTTTGCCTTTTCTATCCAAAGTGTGTGAGCGCACTATCCAGAAACAATTTTATGAGTATATAACAAATAACATTTTTTTTTAGTAAATATACAATCCGGCTTTAGCCCTAAACATAGCTGTACAACTGCTCTACTGAGAGTTATTGCAGATATAAGGACTGAGCTTGATGACGATCGCGTTACATTTCTTGTCCTTAGAGATTTTTCTAAAGCATTTGATATGGTTAACCACTCTCTGCTTGTACGTAAGCTGCGCCATAGATTTATTGTTTCTCCAGAAGCGGTAAAATTATTTTCATCATACTTAAGCAATATCAAGCAAGCTGTATTTCTTCAAAATGGTTTCTCTGAGTTCCTTCCAATATCACAAGGAGTCCCCCAAGGGTCTATTTTGGCCCACTTCTGTTTTCGCTGTATCTTAACGATGTATCCTCAATAATCTTAGAAACCTCGAAGCACTTCTATGCCGACGATATAGAAATTTACAAAAGTTGTCCCTTGGGGCTTGTTGAAAATTGTGCCTCCTCAATAAATGATGATCTCGGGCGGATTTTTAATTGGGCAGCAAGTAATAGACTGGCTATAAGCCCAACTAAGTGTAAATGTTTGGTTATTGCAAAAAAATCAATTATGCTAAATAGTTTCCCATTAGAATTTGTAAATCTAGGTATGGAATTTAATAGAACTCTGACGTGGAGTAACCACATAAATTCGATAGTAGGGAAAACCTATGGAATTCTTAGAACTTTATGGACCGTCCATCAATTTATCCCATTAAAATCAAGAATAGTTCTTGCCAAGACCTTGGTCATACCTGTTCCAACATATGGATGAAAAATATTTTACAATTGTTATTTCGCTGGTAAGACAAAATTGAAAATTGATATATTTACGGCCTTCGTAAATATGACCATGTATCGCATCTATCTAAAAATCTGCTTAAAATGTCTTTCGAAAGTTTCATCCAATATCGTATTATGTTACTACTTTTTAATGTTTTAAGCACACATCAACCAACTAATCTTTTCGAAAAACTTCGCTTTCCAGCATCAACCAGATCAAGCCGCTTAATACTTCCTCGGTTTTCATGCCTCACATCCGAGAGGCAGTTTTTACTTGCGATTATAGGTACTATAATCCAAGTTATGGATTCGGGCAAAAAAAAATTTTTTTTCTAACGATCAAACATGACATTACGATGATAGAGAAGTCGAAAAAAGTGGGTCCGGAAATTCCGTCCGTCTGTCTGTCTGTCTGTCTGTTCGCGCCTCTACAGCCTAAGCGGATGGGCCAATTTGCTTCAAACTTGGTATTTAGTATTTATTAGGTAGTATCTCGGGGGTGTTTTTCATTTTTGCTCTAGGTCGAAAAACAACGGTTCCTGCCATACAATTTTTAACAAAAAGATTGATTTCCTCGGAAACGGCTCTAACGATTTTGATAATACTTTCAGGTTGCTACTTTTTACAACAATACATCTTTCAGTTAGAATAAATTTTTAGAAAAATTGTTCTTTAACGGTACCTCTCATATAACCGATTTTTTTCAAATGCGGTTTTATCGCAAACTATTATCCCGATTTCAATAAAATTTTGCACACATAAAGTAATTTATAATTGATGTCACTTTTCAAAATTTTCAAAAAACCTTTTTTTTGATTTTTAAATTTTTTTTTTAATTTGGTTTTCGAATTATTTTGAAAATGGGTGGGTTGAATTTTTTTAAATAATTTTCCAAGATGAAAACTACACATTTTCTTATAATAACATACTAGAACAAAAAATTAAATATTTTTTCGAAAAGTTTTTCAGAAAAAAAACGACTTTTTAAAAAAACTGGTCGAACGATTTTCAATATTTTTTTTTCCTCGATAGACTTAGTTTTCAAATTTTATTGCATACTTTGTTTTTCGCGAAAACTTTTAAGCTAATTAAAAAAAGAATTTTCTAAAAAAAAAAATATTTTTTTATTTTAATAGACGTGTGGTTTTCAATCTGGCAATACTTCTTTCGGAGTTCGTCTTTTTGACAGCTGTCACTTGATTTATGCTCAGTTTGGTTTGCCATTTCATAATGAATAGACTTACTGCCGAACAAGTTTGCAAATTGTGCAAATTTATTGCCAAAATAATGGTTCGTTTCGGTGGAGCAGAGCATCGAAGAAGACCCAAATTGGAGAAGTGCCCATCCACTTTATGGAAGATTTTGCGGAAGGATTTTGGTTTCCAGGCTTACAAAATCCAACTCGTGCAAGAAATGAAGCCGAACGACCATCAAGCGCGTTACACGTTCGGTGAATGGGCCCATAACGAGATGGCCACCGATCCCGATTTTCACAAAATTGGGCCTCGGCTGGAATTTATTCGAGCCAGCCGCGGCGGACACTTCCCCGAAATCATTTTTAAAACATAATGCAAACCCTTATCTTTATAATCAAGCTAAATTCTTGGCCATAACATTAAACTATGTGCGTTTTATTTTTGAAAACCACACGTCTAGAAAAACACCCTTTTTATCTAACATAAGCAGTGACGTGGCGTGGTACTTCTAGTTGGGTGTTCGCAGAGTTTTTTCTTCAAAAACATTATCTATTCTCATGTTTTGATCAAGAATCGCGATGATGACGTGATATGCTGAATGATCCCATTTCTTATATCTTGCGATTATAGGTATTATAATGCAAGTTATGCATTCGTGCAGATTAAATTTTTTGAGATGAAAATCAAACATGACACTACGATTATAGAGAAACATATTTGAGTTACTGGCGAAATTCTGTCTGTCTGTCTGTCTGTACGGATATCTATTGAACTACCGTCTACAGTTGAACCAATCGTCTTCAAATTTAGAACTTGAGGTTATTTTGACATTCTGCAGAGGACTTTTTTAAAAATCAAATATTAACGGTACCTGTCATATAGCCGTTAAGTTAAAGCTTATTTTTCTCGAAAACGGCTCCGAGATTTTTTTATGAAAAAAATCAGCGCACTTTTGTAGGTGTGGTATATGTACTGGTGAAAAATATGTAAGTTGGCTGGCTAAAAACGGCACCCCCCATACGATCGTTTTTTTTCTTCGACTTTCTCGAGAACTGCTTAACCGATTACAGTCAAATTTGATATTCAGGAAGATGAAAATGGCCAAAGTAATTCGACATAAAAATAATTTGGAATACCTTTTTCTGTATTTTTATTAATTTCTTTAATTTTTTTTATTGAAAAATCTATATTTTTCATAATTCTGTTTTTAAATGAATTCTTGAATTATTTTTTTTACATTACATTACATTACATTTTAATCTACTCCGTAGATAAATCTACGAAGTAGACACATTTACGAGCACTGGCTACTGAGGCCATCGGCTCAGACAATTACAAAGACAACACACAAGACGACATTGATACAGGACAGAAGAGAAGACAGAAGGAGAACGGAAAACAGAAAACACATAACACATGTCAACAGCACGCAGTTGGTTTTCAGACGGTCCTCCATCTTTCTACTAACCACGAGCAACGATGCTTGATTTCGCTGATCTCACGGGAAGCGATGTTTTATTTAAAAACCGTTACTACGATTTCGAAAAAAAAATTTACACTTTTTAACATAATAACGTTTATATTTGTCTACTAAAAACTATTTTACGTACTTTTTTCAAACAATCAAAAATCAGAAAGTCAAAAAAAAAACTTTGAAGTTCCCTTAATATTTTTCAAACTTTATTCGAATCTGTGACCGCACATTAGAGCAAGTATATGCGACCCAGTCGTGCAATTTATTTTTTTTAATCACGTTAACATTTTATGTTTGGATTTCTGTTATGCAATTTGCCTTTGGTGCAGTTTCAATGATTTCAATAATCTATGGATGATAACTTGTTAAGGTTGGATTACATCAAACAAACAACTTACACTACTTTTCCATTACCATCTATTGAATATAACCATTTCACCAAAATTAATGTAACAAAATAATCCAAAGCCTCCTTTCAACTTGCAACATCATCAAAATTACCATAAACTACTATTGTCTAACATTTCAAAGTTTAAATAATCCTAACTAATGTGTAATTGTGATCCTAATTTGCCATTGATTGGATCTCATTTAATCCCCAAAAAAACAAGCCGTGAATTAACCGAAATTCAAAGCATTCGTCCAGCAAAGCCTATCGACATTTTTTTGGGATAACATCCACATAGAATGACACGTCGATAAATATTCAAATTCAATGCCATCATCGTTTTGCGTGAGATAAAATTCGATTTTCGGGGATTTCGATGGTAGAAAGATGCGTGGAATAAATTTGCCGAAAACGCACTTTCATTTCCTCCTCCGCTCCGTAGCCGGCCGCGTAGAACATATAAATAACCAACTCGACAGATATTTCAAATTTTCTCCAAGCCGAGTAGAATATTTATGTCTGTGATATTCTACAAAGGTAGACATTTTTATTTTCTATAAAATAAATTCCCTGAATCGAGCTGGTTCTTCCTGTCTCATCGCCTATCTAACAGTAAGGCAGATGTATAAATGACATTTATGTCAGGAATTCTCGGTTCCTGCATGGTTATGTGTTATGAAACATAAAAACTGAGCAGAAAAATGATTACACATCCTGCAGGCTCCAGTTCCAGCCTTTCTTTTTGTTTGAGAGGTAGGATGGTATCCGGGTTTTTGGAGGCGAGTTATGGGAGTTGGGATATTTGCGCGAAGCACATAACTCACCTGATGAACAACATGGCCGGGATGTGGATTAAATTTGTGAGTCTCGTTGTGTGTTGTGTCCTGGTCCTGGGCCATGTGATGTGTTCTAATAAATTTGATTTATCATTCATAAATTTTCGTTTTCAATTGAAGTATTTCTGGGACAATTTTGGATTTTTTTTTTTTGGTGTGTCGGTTACATTGTTAAGGATGTCCTTGTTCAGGTACATAGGTTGCCAACATTTTGTTCGTTCTGTTTATTTTACTCGGCTGTGTTTGGGTACACAAATGAATGAAAATTGAAACGTTTTTGAAGTAGCATAAATGGGGACATGTGAACATGAAGACTTTTTTGTAAAGTTTTAGTATTTATGAACAGTTTGCTGATGGTATATTGGTTTATTCGATTTGGAAAATTGTTATTTAGAGGAACCCTTGAGAAATCATATTTTGTTGTGGAATGTTGATTTGTTTTCTTTTTTCAGATGTTTGTGTCCTTGGATGAAGAAAAATGGAGAATTGAAAAGGGATATTGAATTAATGCTAAAAATGGAGGTAAAATGATATAGAACCATACAAATTGGAAAATACTTGACATAGGCTCTGCTTTTTATCCTGGATCCTAACATGAAATATTGTTATTAATTGGAAGAACAGAATCAATATAATTTTTTTTTTGACTAGCTGTTGGTGTCAGATGTCATCCGGCTGAATTGTACATATGTACATATGTCGCTATTTTCAGTCGTTTAGGCTGTGCGTTGTCTGTCAGTCAGTTTGTCAGTAAAATATTCATATTCTTTGGAATTCTGTAAGCTTTTCTAAGCAAGACAATTTAAGTTCCAATTGACTCCATACATATTATTTATTTCTTTTTTTATTTCCAAATCTGCTTTTTAGTGCTAAGAATTAAGCAAGGTATTAGCAAAAGCAGATCATCTCTTCATGTCTCAGAGAAACTTGTAAGGCTTGTTGGTTGCCGTTGAGGTTTTCTATGTTGGGTATGCAACCGTGAACATAACATTCTGTCAATATTTCTAGATGCACAGCTAAATGAACCACAGTTGCAAAAAGTTCGTCTATATAATTTTCCAAGCTACCTTATTTGTTGTCAACATTTGTCCCAATCTGATATTAAGGATATGAACTGCTATATTGAACAACATAAGCCATGGCCAATACAGCTTGTGTCAACTGCAATGTGGTTGCCCTTAAGGCTTTTTCTAAAAAAAAATTCATTCAAATCCTTCGAGCTGTCCTTAAGAAAAAATAGGTACGACTGGGTCGCACGTACTTGCTCTTATGTTCCTAACTACATTGGAAAGCAAGATCTTTGACAGAAAGAAGTAACATTTACGTTGAAAATAACACAGTTTGAACTAATAAAAAATCAAAACCACAATACTTAACTGTTTTTTAGTAAAAATGAAGTACGCCATCACACGTCTTAAATAGCAAGGAATTTATGAAAAAAGTATTTCAAAGGATATTTTGATAAAGTCCTGTTTTATATTTTTAGTTTTTTTGAAAAAAAAATTAGGTTTTGGTATGCAGTTTTTTAGAATTTATTATATACATGTGATTATAAAATTTAAAATAGTTTTTTACTAGTTTTAAAAATATTGATTTTTCAACACGAAAAAAATTCAAAAATTAATTTTAATTAGAAAAAAAAGTTATTCACAATGTTGATGTGCAGAACTAATTTGGCTACCTAGGTCTTCTCAAATATAAGATTTGACAGAGATCCAAAGACCGGTTACCGAGAAAGCCCAAAATTTAAAAAAACCGTTATATGAAATTTATCGTTAATAGACTTTTCCTGTAAATTTGGTTCCAATCAAATGATAGCCAATACCAAAAAAAAAAAATTCTCAAAAATGTTCATCAAAATCGTTGGAGCCGTTTTCGAGAAAAATTAGCTTTTCCTTAACTGACATATGGTAGGTACAGTTATTTTTAGGTATAAAAATTAAATTCCAATTTCCCATCTGGGGAATGCCAAAAGAATCACACACACCAAATTTGAAGATAATCGCTTAAGCCATTTAGGCTGCAGCATGTTATACATACTTACAGACAGACAGACAGACATTTTTTGTCGATCATTTGTTTTGACTTCTATATGATCGTAATGTCATGTTTCATTGTTGTCTCAATTTTTTTTATATTCACTTATAGTCCCCTTAATCGTAAGTAAAAATGAACTGTCACAAATGCACCAGATGATTTGTATTAAATGGAAGACTAGATTTAATCTTGCCTCTCTTACGTGTATCGATCAACAAATATTGTCTGATTAACCTCCATTAAATGTGAAAAATTAAGTATGTATACCTATTAGTTGTCCTTCCAAATCCTACAAAAATGAAATAATGTTCCAACTGCTCTAATCATATAAAGGGTATTCAAAACCCACATAAAAATACATTATTTTTGTTATTTAAATTTAAATCCCGCCTTAATTCAAATGTTTTAATTATATCCAACAAAGAGACACCAGAAGACAAACAACATGCTTTATTTCAGTTTCAGCAATGAGGACTTGAATTTTTCACTATTTCAATATATTTTTTTCATTATTTTCCTCAAAACAACCAGCCGGCCAGTCCCTCTCTTTTCATTGGATTTTGTTCTTAATTTGGAAAAAAAGTTTCGCCTCTCCTCCGAATTGCCGCAAGGAAATCGTCTATTGAAAAGTTTTTTTGGATCACTGCCAGGATAATTATTGTGTGCGGCACTGTCTGATGGTTACGGGAACGTGCGGATAATGACACAACTAGGCTAGTGTAAGTGGCCATTGTATGGATTTGGTAATGTAATTTGGCACACAATGTACAATTATGATGGTATTTTCAGTTTTACATCAATTTCAAGCTTTTTCCCTATTCATTTTCATGACTTTAATGAGAGACGCCATTAAGGAAAATATAATAATAAACACAAATAGTGTCGAAAAAGCTATTTTTATTTTTGTCAAGAAAATCGGACATATTTTTAGTTTCCTGGTTAACTATGTCCTTAGATGGAAATAATTGTTGTCCTTAACAAACTCTAATGAAAACCAATTATTTATGTCAATTCGATTTGACAAGCTCTCTTCACCACAAAGGGAGAGAGGAAGAGAATAAAAAAAGGATGAAAAAAACTTAACGAAAAACTCCTGTCAAGTGTTAAGCACAAAATTATATTTCTCATCCGTTTTTGTTTGTTTGGATTTTTGTTTTTTTTTTCTTCCATTCCAGGATAATGAAAAACTTTTTCGCTTAACAGAGAACTTCAATCCGAGTCAGCAAAAACAAAACTCAAAAACACAAGCGAAAAAGATGAGTACAGACAAATTGAAACTTCCGGAAATGTTTCTTGAAACTTTCTCTTCTTGTGTAGTCGACAGTCGACGTCTTTGGTTTCTTCTGTGCGATTGCCCTTATTGGCGTTGAGTTTTGTTTTCGATTTTTTTGTTGGCACAAAGTCTCATAAGATAATTATGGCCATCGATGAGATTTTGAAAAGCACTTGTTATTATTGTGCGATTTGGCTGGAAATGTCTTTTTCGAGTTCGAGGAAGCTTTAATAAAAATTTTGCTAACTTTTTCTTTTGAAATCTGATTGGGGAGCCCATTTGAAGAAGGTCACAAGAAAATAGGAAATTAGTAATTGATATCAAAAGATTTTTTTTTTTCCAAAAGATAAAACATTCTACAAATAATTTAATATTATTTAGAAAAGTTTTTGCCATCTGTATTTGTAAATGAGGTAGTTGGTGTTAGCAGATTAGGTTAGATGGGGATACAGGAATTTACATTACCATTAAAAGGCCGAATTGTAAAACACATCCAACAGAACGAAAATTATAACGAATAATTTCGACAAAAAACGGTGAGTACGTTATGTATTGTTTGACCCTTATAAAGCTGAATAATATTTATTTATTTACATATTTATTCGTCAATTTGAGTTTGAAACTCCTTATAGACTACTATACCTACAAATTAAAGCTTAATAACAAATAATAAATTACACTAATCATTTTCCGAATTTTAATTCAGTTAATAAATAAGTTTTGAAAGTATCTCTATTTATAAATTGGAAGAAATCAATTTTATTATTAGTAGATACTGAGTTGGCCTGCCTTAAGCAACGTGAGATCGGTTCATTTAGACCATAATTCACTCTGTGGCGGGGAACATAAAAGGTGTTTTAAGTTCTCAAGGCAGTAAGAGCCAATCAAATCTAGTAAAACAGGGCAATTAATTTTATAGTTCAAAATATCTCTAATAAACATGATATCAAAATATTTTCGACGCATTTCCAGACTTAGTAAACCAAAGAGCAAACAACGAGTATCATAGGAAGGACGGGGGATATTCCATTGTAGTAAATGAAATAAGTATCTGGTAAGACGTTTTTGAACATTTTCTATCCTTTTAGAATGAATGGAATAAAAAGGGTTCCAAATAACCGAGCAATATTCCAGGGCTGATCTTACATAAGAGAGGTACAAACAATTAATTGTGAAAGGATTATTAAATTTCTAACATAGAACTGGATTTAGCTACAATGTAGTGTACTACATGGGTATAAAAACTAAACTTTTCATCAAATATGACACCTAAATCTCTTTTTTCAGAAATTTTAGCAAGAGGTATATCATTTATATTTTATTGAAAGTTTAATGGTGACAGACAAGCGACGACAAAAAGTTAAGCTTTGACACTTAGAGACGCGCAAATGTAAATTGTTATTTTCACACCACACAGAAAGATTGAACAGATACTTTTGTGATTTTAAACAATCAGATTGTTTATCTTTCACAAATACAAAACAGTTTTAAGTCATCAGCATACATCAGACATTTGGAATATATAAAAACATCAGGAATATCATTGACAAATAACAGGAATAGGAGAGGTCCAAGATGGCTTCCTTGGGGAACACCCAAAGTTACCTCGATAGCACCAGACCATTCTCCAGTGCACACAGAACAAAATTTGAAAAAATTACCAGGTTTGTGTTCGTAGATTTTCCGGTAATAAAACCATGTTGCAACGGTGAAATGATTTCTTTAGATAATCCTATAAGGTTTTTGTAAATTAATTTTTCAAAAAGCTTAGGAATGGTAGATATTTTACAAATCGGTCTATAATTGGTAACATCATTTTTTGAACCAGACTTATGAACGGGAATTAAAAAAGGGTATTTCCAATCATTGAGAAATACTCCTAAATCAAGAGAACGGTTAAATATAATAGATAGTGGAAAGGCAATAGCCTGAGCACATTTTTACTTCCGATTTAGGTACTAAAATGCAAGTTATGGATTCGTGAAAAAAAATCTAACAATCAAACATGACATTACGATAATAGAGAAATTGAAAAAGTGGGTCCGGAAATTCCGTCCGCCTGTGTGTCTGTCTGTTCGCGCCTCTACAGCCTAAACGGATGGACCGATTTGCTTCAAACTTGGTATTTAGTATTTATTAGGTAGTATCTCGGGGGTGTTTTTCATTTTTGCTCTAGGTCGAAAAATAACGGTAACTGCCATACAATTTTTAACAAAAAGTTTGATTTTCTCGGAAACGGCTATAACGATTTTGATAAAGCTTTCAGGGTGCTATTTTTAACAAAAATACATCTTTCAGTAAGAATAAATTTTTAGAAAATTTTGTTCTATAACGGTACCTCTCATATAACCAGTTTTTTCAAATGCGGTTTTATCGTAAACTATTATCGCGATTTCAATGAAGTCATTTATAATTCAATTAATATTGCATTTTTTTTTTTTTGATTTTTTTAAATTTTCTAAAAAAAATTGGTTTTCGAAATATTTTGAAAATGGGTTGATTGAATTTTTTTTAAATAATTTTCCCAGATGAAAACTACAGATTTCCTTATAATGACATACTAGAAAAAAAAATTAAATATTTTTTTTAAATGTTTTTCAAAAAAACGACTTTAAAAAAACTGGTCGAACGATTTTCAATATTTTTTTTCTCAATAGACATTTAGTTTTCAAATTTTTTGCAAACTTAGTTTTTCCGAGAAAACTTTTAAGCTAATTAAAAAATTAAAGAATTTTCTAAAAAAAAATATATTTTTTTTCAATCTGGCAATACTTCTTTCGGAGTTGGTCTTTTTGACAGCTGTCACTTGATTTATGCTCAGTTTGGTTTGCCATTTCATAATGAAAGAGTTAATCGTAAACAAGTTTGCAATTTGTGCAAATTTATCGAAAAAGACCCCAATGAGTCCATCCACCATCGCGCGCAACAATTGGAGATGTGCGCATCCACTTTATGGTAGATTTTGCGGAAGGATCTTGGTTTGCAGGCTTACAAAATCCAACTCGTGCAAGAATTGAAGCCGAACGACCATTAAGCGTGTCGCACGTTCGGTAAACGGGCCCAAAACGAGATGGCCACCGATCCCGATTTTCACAAAATTGGGCCTCGGCTTGAATTTATTCGAGCCAGCCGCGGCGGCCACTTTCCCGAAATCATTTTTAAAACATAGTACAAAGCCTTATCTTTATAATCAAGCTAAATTCTTGGCCATAACATTAAACTATTTGCGTTTTATTTCTTCTTGAAAACCACACGTCTAAAAAAACACCCTTTATATACATACATATGCAGCCACTAATCAATTATTGAGCAAATATGTGACCGCACATATGAGCAAGTACGTGCGATCCAGTCGTATTTAAAGATAACAGGAGAAAATCCATCCATGTCTTGCAAGATTGCAAATTATTGGAAGATCTGAAGAAGAGCTATCTAAATATCGCATACTATTTGGAATACCCAACCGATTTCTTTTTATTACTAATGAATGCCCAAAAACATTTGGGATCGGACTTCAGTTTGGATTCTGCTACGAAAATATAATTCTTATATAAGAACTTATTGAGAAAATCAAAACTCTTTTGCAACGAGCAGTACCTTACATATAATTCTGAACTATTATTAGAATTTCGAAACAGTTTAAAAGCTTTGTTCTTTCTATTATTCAAATTGATTAATTCTTTATTAAACCACGGAGGCTTATTTAGATTTTTTGAACGAACTTTAGGAATATGTAAACTTATGGCCTCATTAAGCTTATAACTGAAATAAAAATACGCGTTGTTTAGCTCACCGTCACAATAAGTCCCATTAAATGCCAACTTCACTCATTTCTTTCAAAAGGTCCAAAAAACCTATTTTATCGAATCAATTGAAAAAACTCCTAAAAACACTTTTAGCAAACTAAACAAACTTTCACTCATAACTTCTGTCTAGACAATGTCCAAATTAATTTTCCAATAATTTCTGAAAAAAATTCAAAGAATTCAACATCGTTTAGACTTAAACATCCATTAGTTGTGCCTTAATTATTAATCCATTGTCCTGTGTGTCTATTTCAATTACTAAATTCATTGTGGCGGTGTTGAGGGTCGTTCGACCCCCATTTTCTCCCAAAACAAAAACCAACCCCACACACCACCCTGAATTGGGAAAAACGTAGGTACGTTTTGTTTATTTATAAACGCAATTTATTTATGTCATTTCTACCAATTAAACGATTCTGTCAATAGTGTCAATGCAACGCGTCACAATTAACAATTCGTTTGCCAAAAATATTGAACCCATTCGGTTTAAGTCATCAACAACATGCTGTTACCCAGTTTTGTGAATAATGAAATATTTTTGTGTTTAATTATTAAACCAAATTCCATCATTGTGAAGCCTTATGATTTTTTAATAAATCGACAGCACTAAAAAGGGCGAAAAAAAATATAAATTTTTGGCGCCATCAGGTATGGTTTTACACAAATAGGGTTGCCGTTTATAAATATATAAATGAGGTTTTTTTTTAAACAAAAATTCAATTTAATTGAATGTTTTTTGCACATGAAAATGCCTAGAAACTAGAAAAAAGTGTCTTGAATATTTCCCTTAAATTGTTTGCTACAAAAAAAAAAAAAAAGCCGAAGACCTTTCATGGTTGAGGGCAATGTCGTTTTGTTTAAAGGGCATGTCAGGAGTAAAAAAAAAAAATTAAACAAGGACAAAGTTTTCAATATAATGGGGGTGGGTAGCACCCTCTTTGTGTATATGGCTGCTTGACATTTAACTTATCGCTGGGTATGATCTATATTTTTGTCATAAGGTAAACATATAAACGTCAAATGATTTCATTGTATGGCTTTGCGCCAGGTTGTTTACAAATTGATTGAAATGAGGGGTTTAATATCGATTGGTTTTTTTTTTTTTTTTTTTTGTAACAAGAAACGTATTTTTCTTGTTTAAAGCTCATTTTGGGAAATAAATTTATACATTTGCTTAGATAATTGATTTATGTTCAAGAACATGCTATGCGTTTTGGTTATATGACAGTTATTATAAATAATTACATAATACATGGGTATACGCGTGTTAGGTAGCCTAACCTTTGTACACATCAAAAAAGTTTGTAAGACTATCAAACAAAATATACAAATATTTATAACTCATCTTAGTACAGAAACATGCAACATATACAAATTTGCAACACTCAAAGTATACATGCCGAAAATGAAATGAAACCTTAAACTGAACACATATCTGCTTTCAGCTTCTAAATTTCTTGTTTCAAAAAAAAAACTCATTTTATTAAAAAACACGACATTCCAATCGGTGGTTTAATAAAATAATTGTTCATTATTAAATTTAAGTTTAAGAATTATTTTCTTCAAAAATCCAAGGCCAACATTTGGTAACTCTTAAAATTGCGCCTAAAAACAGGCAATAGTTGATTTTCAGAAAATTTTGGTAGTGGCACTTGCAATGCATTGAATTAAAGATATTTTTGTTTAATAAAAACATTAGTAACATTTTGACGGAGATAACGGACTTTGTTTAAGCATTGACGTAATGGATTTAGGTAAAGAAAAATTGTTTCTGAAATAGAAGACACTGTCCACTTGTTGTTGTTGTTCGTGAGGCAGCTGGCTCTTTGGACAAATATATTTTTTCTATGTTGGTGCTACGCCGAGGAATAACTAATCTGAAAAGCTGGGTCTGATGTCATAATTGAAAAGAAATAATTCGATTAGAAGTGGCAAACTAGAGATTATTGATTGAAAAAAAGGTTAGCTGACAAAACAGAACCTTGTGGCACACCAGTATTTTTTTGTTTTGAAACCATTTACTACTGAACTTTTGTTGCAATGTTTCGTAACTATGCGAAGAGATCTCTCTACATAAGTCTTCGTCTTTAAGAGAGATAGAATATACAATTTCAGTTTAACTCTAAATATGTGACATGGACGACATGAATGGGTGATTGATCGTAGCCCATTCATGAGATGCGAAATGTTAAGGAAATCGATTCGTGAAGAAGAACCAATGAAAATTCTATCATTCATTGATCTTGTAATGAAAATGAGGCTTACGCTCTTTCGGAGATTAAGAATTGAAAGAATTGACAGTTGCGGTATTACGGGAGAAACTTTTAAGGGGGGGAATGCAGCTGGCTACTTTGAGTGAACATTTTTTATAAAAGAAACGATAAAATAAGGAAAGACATGAAACATTGTATTCTATCAAGCAGGTGAAGTGATGTTTGTGAAGCACCTGCCCAGAGGTGAGAGTTATACTCGAGTTTAGAGAGCTTTTCGGTTTCTTCGATGTAAGTGCCATTCATGGACAATGACATTGGGGGTATGTTTAGCTTTAACGACAGAACACAGCATTGAGTTTTCGAAGCATTGAACTCCACACGATTCCTATTACCCCATTTGACGATGCTGTATAAATCGGAGTTTAATGAGCTTAACATACGGTACCATTGAAATTGTACGTTGCGAAGGACGTGAATTATCGAACTAATATGAAAAGCTGAGGGAAGAGTCGTCAGCAAAACAGTTTAGTGGATTAGAAGTAACAGACAGATGATCATTTATAAAAATAAGGAAAAGAGTCGGAGACAGAACAGAACCCTGGGGCACACCAGCATCTATTTTGTGGGAATCAGACTTGAATCCGTCCAATACAACTTGTATTGAACGGTCCAGAAGATAGCTTCTAATCCAACGAACAAGAGTATTATCAATCCCGAAAGCACGCATTTTCGATAAGAGAGCTTCATGCCAAACTCTATCAAATGCCTTGGAGATATCAAGAGCAATAATCTTACTTTCACCAAAGCGATGTAAGGATTTGTTCCACTGTTCGGTGAGATATGCCATCAGATCACCAGTGGAACGGTTGCTGCGGAAGCCAAACTGACGGTCATGGAGAAGCTTTCGATCTTCGAGATATTCCTTAAGCTGACGGTTAATCAGTGTTTCCATGACCTTAGAAAGAAGAGATGTTTGTTAATCCTATGGGTCGGTAGGAGGAGGGGGAGGATGAGTCACCTCTTTTTAGGGACAGGCTGGACAAATGCTGTTTTCCATCTTCTAGGAGAGATTCCAGAAGAGTAGGAGCGATGAAAAAGCTTACGCAGTGGCTTTGCCAGTGTGGAAGAACACCTCTTCAGAAGAATCGGGGGTATACCATCCGGGCCAGCGGATTTGTGTATATCGAGATCTTTGAGAACTCTTGCTACTGTACGAGTGCGGAAAAAAATCCGTCCCATGGAAAAATTTACATTCTCAAGTATAGGAGGGGCAACGTTGCTGTTAAGCAGCGTAGAGCTGGCAGCGAAATGGGGGGCGATCAAGTTTGCCTTCTTTGAAGAGTAAACAATTGGTTTGTTATTGTCCATGAGCTTTGGAACCGAAGATGTTGAGGAGTTTTTAATATTTTTTTTACAAATGACCAAAAATGTTTACTGTCTTTGGGACACTGCAGGATTTTTTGCCGTAATTTTTGGTCATGCAAAAATTTGGTTCTTTCAATAACGAAGTTGCATGAGTTCCTTGCTTGTTGTGCTTTTTCCGATTTTCATCTGTAGGGTTGGCTTTGTAAGATCGGAAACTTACTTCTTTGAGCCTGATAGCTTTTTTACTTTCAGAATTAAACCAGGACTTCTAATAAATTATTTAGACAACGCGTTTTTAATACAATTCAAAGCCTGTTGATAGAATTAATTCGTTGTTTTAACGTTGTTTACGCACACTTGAAGACGAAACACAAAAATTATCTTTTTTTTCAACACTAACATTTTACAAAAAAAAAAAGAATAGAAAATACCTACGTCGGAAAAACAATATTAAATTATCATTCTTAAAGACATTTTCCCATAACATTTCTTCCAAATTATACACAGTATAAAAATTGAATTATGTATAAAAAATGCTGCAAAAAAAAATATTTGTCTTTCCAAATTAATTCAAATTTAAATTTTTCTTTTTGTACGCTTTTATGTTTTTATAAGGATCTTCACTGCTACCCAGCCGTGATAAAGATTAATTTCAAAATTAATTAACTTTAAATAATAAATTCACCGGAAATTTAATGGTTTTCAAAAATGTAGTAGGTTAATCAAAAAATAACAAAATAAGTAAATTTTTTTCAAAATCATTAACTGACCAGTTGGAGGTAGATTTACTTTCATAAGTTTTCAAAACTCACGTCGCTTGAAAACCGCATGTTTTTTTCCAACACAATATTTTACCAACCACACAAGCAAAACTCCTCACAGACTAACAAAGTAATTGTTCATTTCAAAAAACCGCCAATTTGAATAACAGAATATGGTTATTTCAATTTGGATTATTGCTACTATTTTATTATGCCTACCCTGCCACTGACATAAATATAAACTGAATCAAACAGACCCTACTCATGCAAAAAAAAAAATACAAATAAACTCACCCTAAACCGACATCAAACCAAAACAAAAAAATCCTTTTCAACACAAATACATCCACAAAACCACCGCCTCCTATAAATTTATTCGAAAACCTTTTCAAGCTTATCAGCCAACTGGAAATAAACCCGGCTCTTATTTTCAAACTCCAACACATTTCCAGAATTCACATTGATTCAATTCCAAAACCCCATTCATCCCACCCCCTCGCATACACAGATCCTTCGTCATAGTAAAAAAAACTACCAAAATTGTCAAAACCACTTAATATCCTATTTCTCATTATCTCCACTTCAATTCAATTTAAACCCACATTTCCAATGCCTGGAATACCAATGTTTCCGTCTTTTAGATGGATAATTTTCTTCCCGGATAACCCAAGGAAACTTAGAGGAACATTTTAAACAATCCTTCTTCAATCGAACCGTTAATCCAAGCAAAAATAAAAAGGATATCTAAATTTACTTACATTCAGTCACATTGTCATCATACTGTCAAGGATAGATTAATCGGGAGAGTCCTTGTTGCAACATCCATGTGCCCCAGAATTAAATTATGCTGAATTTACATCTTCTTCTCCTGGTGGTTGACAAGATGAAAAAAAAGAACTTTTAAGCGGAAGAACAAGAATTCCTTATCCCACAGGATAATGTAGACACAATTTTTTGTTTGTTATTTGATTATTCAAGTACACTTTGCCCGGTTTGTCTCAAAATAGCATTTAAGAAATTATTCAGGAAACACAAAAAAACCACACAAAATATACACAAGAGTCCTTAATTGATTTTGTTTTTTTCTGGAGGAGAAAAACTTAAGGACGATAACACAGATAAGAAGGAAGATAAGAACAAGAAGAAGATTATATGGCACAAATTACAGTTGCAGTATCCCCACAGCTAATTTACTCATTTTGCCATCTCATGACACACTTGAGTGTAGTATAGCGATAGAACACAAAAAAGGACTTCAGCACGTTCGTCTGCACTTTCACTTAATTTCTTAATTTTTTTTTTTATTCATTAAAACTCTTCCAGACATTAGTGATGATGGCAAAGGACAATAAGTGTTGGTTAATTTTTTTTGTTGTCCAAAAAAAAAATACAAAAAAGTATCAAAACACGAAACCAACGGTAAGGATAAAAAATTCCAACAAAAAAAGGAAAAAACTATGTTCAAATGTTAGGTCCTCGCCGTTATCCTTTTTCCTATGTGAGTGTTTCAAGCGCTTTCTGTCTACACGTGGAGACGGTTCGTAACGAACTAAGTTTTATGCCATCGACGCATAGACTCAAAAGTAGTCATCTCCTCATTTCCATTGCCGGCCGATAAAGCGGGAGCTTTCTTCAATGTCTCACTCAAGAGACTGTTATAGGACTCCACTCAATTGGGTTTTTTTTTTGATAGAGAAAAAAGGACATTCCACCGAGAAGCTTTCATTTTTGTTTACTTTTCTAATGTAAACAATCGTTGGATGAAAGGGAAATGCAAAGGACTTATTCTGTTTTTCACTTTCTTTCTATTTTCTTTGAAAACAACAACAGGAACACAAATTAATTGACGAATGGAAAAAGTTGTTGTTTTTTTCTCTAATCTTGATGATATCACGCATGTTAATGGATAACCGGAGATGCATAATGGTTTCTTATGTGAGGGTCAAATTAAAAGGATAACGATTTTGTCATCCTTAAATTGGTTTAAGGAATTTTATTCCCTTAATTCCCTTAATTCCCCACCCCCACCCACGCTGATTTATTTAATTGCCATTCAATGGAATTTCCGAAACAACCATGGGAAGGATGGACATTTTTTTGGGAAATTAGATGCGACGGGATAATTAAATTGGCCAAAGTTATCGTGTTTTTGACTTTTGTGATGTTTTTTTTTCGATGTTGTCATTGTGTTAGATGGGGGGTGTTATTTGGACTGGCCCAGCTCCTTCCACAAGGATATCGTCAATTTGACAGAATTGTTATGGGGAATAAAATGCTTTGCTTTGCACTGTTGCTTTTCAAATTGACGAGGGGAGTTATGATTGGATGCGGCAAATTTGTTGTTATTTTTTTGGGGGGGAAAGTTTTGACGTTAAATTTGGTGATAAAGATGGCGATAATTCTGAATCAATTCAAGAAGGGAAGTAAGTATAGTCAAAGTTTTAGCAAGAGGGAGATATTTCGTAAATTTCTTTTTAAGTTGGAAACTTTCTGTCATTAACAATTATGTTATAAGATTTAAACAAAATAATATATATGTATGCATCTTTGTATAAATTTTTTGGTAATTGAACAACTTTTATTGAGGTTTTATAATTACGTCAGTCTTGAGCATTGTTTGATGATTTATAGATTTTTTTTGCAACGCACTTTTACAGAAAGTTGATTAATTTATTTATGTGACAATAACTACAGATACATAATTGATCACAGTTATTTGGATAATACAAATAATATTACATTTACATAACTAGTGACGATTTAAATTGAATATAAGTATAATTTATTTTATTTTATTTATTTTTTATTTATTTATTGATTTATTAGCTTAATTTTAAGATTAAGATCTTATATATTAAAAAGCTTATAATAAGACATACAGCCGTTGACAGCTAATTAGAAACAATTTCGTGTTTGAAAAAAAAACATTGGTTTTCTTATTCAATTTTAAAAATTATAATTTTTATTTGTTATATTCATAAAATAAATGTTTATATTTTGGAAATTTCACATTTTTTTCTTATTTTAATAGACACATTGATTTCAAAAAATATTTTTTTGCTTAAACATCTGATTTGGCTGAGCCAACTTATTAGAAACTTATAAAAATTAACAAACGAAAAGTAACAAAACAAAATTGCATTTGATTTTTGTGATGAAACATGATCAATATTTTGTCGGGAATCCTCGCTGCTTTAATACTGCTGCACAACGGCTTTCCATTGATTCGATTAAGTCTTGGCATCTTTTCACTGGAATTGCGTACCAGACTTCCTTCACTCTTTCAAATAAAGTATCCAAATTTGGAATGTTTTGCGTACTAACCGTTTTTTTTTGACAACTTCCCATAGGTGCTCAATGGGATTGATTTAAATCCGGACTTGACGATGGCCAGTCAAGTACTCGCATAGCATTTCGATAAAAAAAATTGTTTTGTGAGTTTTGCTGTATGCTTCGGGTCATTGTCTTGTTGAAAAGTCTAAATAACCGGCATGTTTTCCTCAGCCCACGGTAACATTATGTTTTCTATTACTTCAACGTATTTTTCTTTAATAAGAATTCCGTCAATACGATGAATAGGTCCCACGCCGTTCCAAGAAAAACATCCGTCTCATCGCTCTATAAAACGAATTTCCATCGATTCACCGTCCAATCGGCATGTCTTGTCGCGAACTGAATACGCCGTTGTCGTTTCTTGCGTGAAATCCGTCGCTACGCACTTTTGGTGTGCAACTCCTGATTTTTCCCATCGTAAAAACCTGCTGCGTAACAATTATTTGTAGAAAAATGGGTATTTTTTATGATAATTAGTAAAATACTCAGTTTTATTTAAAATGATACAGAAAATGTTGACTATTTTTATTTAAAGCTAAATCGTTTCTATTTAGCTGCCAGCGTAAAAAATATATTTTTCTACTAAAATCATAACGGTTTGCAATAAGTGGTATCGATCAAAATCCCATGCATATTGTTTTAAAGAGGAATAAAAGAAGATCACAAATCGATGAATATATGCACCGTTAGGTGAGAGACTTTCACCGTTACATGTGCAAGAGCGCGAAACTCGAATCGTTTCTAAGTAGCTGTCAACGGATGTAGGTGATTGCATCAAAAAAATTTGTTTAAATTTCAGTGAAGTAATCTTAAAATCTGCGAAGGAATTATAATTATTGAACTGTTTACATAAGAGAGAGAACGGTACAGTTCATTATTTAAGTAGTTTAAAGTAGTTTCATGTACTCGCAAAATTTTATAATTTCGACTTGGACGATGATACTTATTTTTATTAAGGAAAGCAAATAAGGAGAATTTATATCAGCGTTCAAAAGTTTAAATGTGAATGCAGCATTAAGTGATGACCTCCTGTCCTGGGCGTATTAAGACCAATTAGTAAAAGTCGCGAACGATATGGTGGAAGATGGTGATGATTATCCCAGTTAAGATGACGAAGAGCAAATAATAGAAACTTTTTTGAAAGGATTCAATGCGGGCAATGTAACAGGAGTAATATGGGCACCAGACTTGGCAACCATATTCCAAGATCGAACGAACCAGTCTCTTTGTCACATAAGGGTCGTTGAATTCTTTTGATCATCGTTTAATCATTCCTAGACGAACAGAAGCTTTTGCAGTTATAGAATCGAAGTGCATTCTGAAGTCTATCTAATTTTGAATCAAATATTACTCCCAAGTCTATAAAATAATTAACTCTTTCAAGTTTTGAATTATTTATAGAGTATTCATTAAAGAAAACATTTTTATCTCCAGCGAAGGTCATTACTTAGCATTTTTTAGAGTTCAGTGTGAGATCATTGTTATTACACCATTCCTGCAAATGACCAATATCAGATTGCAGTTGAAGGTAATCAGCATTATTTTTATATGAAAATCAAATTTTCGCATCGTCAGCATAGAGATGTATTTTATCACAGAGGGAAAATCATTTACAAAAATTACGAATAACAGTGGTGCCAGGTGGCTTCCTTGAGGCACGCCAGACTTGACATCTATTGCGTTAGATAAATGAGACTTGAATTTAACATTTTGGGTACGAGATGATAAATAACTTGCAATCCATTGCACAAGTTTTGGGGACCAACCGAAAAGTGAAAGTTTTCTAACAAGCAGCTGGTGATTAAGTTGATCGAAGGCTTTGGAGAAGTCAGTGTATATTACATCCGTTTGATGACCATTCATGAATCCCTTTGTTATGCATGATGTAATTTCCAACAGATTTGTAATGGTGGATTTGCCCTTAACGAATCCATGCTGTCTGTCCGATAGATGCGATTTTACACCTTGTATCAACTCATGGGCTATTATAGATTCCATCATCTTGGAATAACGCTGAATTTTGCAATACCTCTGTAGTCACGCATGTTGCATCGGCTTCCTGCTTTAAAAAGTGGAATTATAAATGAAGACTTCCAAGCTTGCGGGAAAACGGAAGACGACAAAGATAGGTTAAACAAAGAACATAAAGCACTAGCCAAGTAATGACAGCAGTTTATTAAAACACAGGAAGGAACATTATCAGGTCCAGTTACTTACTTAGGTGGCGCTACAGTTCGGGACGAACCTGGGCCTCAACCAACATACCTCTCCAGCCAACTCGGTCTTTGGCTAGCTGCCTCCAGTTTTGCACTCCAAGTTGGTTGAGGTCGTCCTCCACTTGAGCGCGCCACCTAAGGCGAGGTCTTCCTTGACTGCGTCTACCCTCTGGGATGGAATCGAAGATCCTGCGAGCCAGAGCATTGTTGTCCATTCGCTCTACATGACCTAGCCATCTTAAACGTGATATGCGTATTTTTTTGACCAGGTCAATGTCGCTGTACAGCTCGTATAGTTCTTGGTTGAACCTTCTCCTCCAAAGCCCGTTAACGCAGATAGGGCCAAAAATCTTCCGAAGAATCTTACGCTCGAAACGACTAAGGATATCTTCATCCGCTTTAGATAGAGTCCATGCCTCGGCGCCATAGAGCAGGACTGGGATGATTAAGGTCTTATACAGAGTCTCCTTTGTCTTTCGAGAGAGGGCTTTGCTACTCAATTGCCTTCCTAGCCCATAGAAACAGCGATTGGCAAGAGTAATTCTTCGCTTTATTTCTGACGAGATGTTGTTGTCAGATGTTATAGCGGATCCGAGGTACACAAAGTCCCTTACTACCTCAAAGTTGTACCTGTCTATTGTGATGTTTTGTCCAATCCGCCGGTGTTGTGTGTCACTTTTTGTGGACAGCAGGTACTTCGTTTTGGCCTCATTGACTGCTAGTCCCATCTTAGCCGCCTCAGCTTCAATGCTAGCAAACGTTCCACTGACAGCTCGCCGAGTTCTGCCAATGATGTCTATGTCGTCAGCGTATGCTAGCAATTGCACAGACTTGAAAAAAATTGTCCCACTACAATTGGCTTGCGAGTTTCTTATAATTTTTTCAAGTATTAAGTTCAAGAAATCGCACGATAGCGCATCACCTTGTCGGAATCCTTTTTTGACGTCAAAAGCTTCTGTGAGGTCAGAACCAACCTTGACGGAGCAGCGAGAGTTCTCCATCGTCATCCTGCACAGTCGGACGAGTTTTGTGGGAATGCCAAAACCTGACATGGCTCTGTATAGCTCGTCTCTATAAATGCTATCGTACGCGGCCTTAAAATCGATAAAGAGGTGGTGAGTATCGATTTGGAATTCTTGGGTGGTTTCCAGGATCTGCCGTAGCGTGAACATTTGATCGATTGTGGACTTTCCAGGTCTGAAACCACACTGATAGGGGCCAATCAGGTTGCTGACGAAAGGTTTCAGGCGTTCACATAGTACGGCAGAGAGGATCTTGTAGGCGATATTCAGGAGACTTATTCCTCTATAGTTGGCGCAGTTTAGAGGGTCTCCTTTCTTGTGGATCGGGCAAACGATGCTGAGGTTCCATTCATCAGACATACTTTCTTCTGACCAAACTTTAGAGATGAGTTGGTGTATGCACTCCACCAGGTCATCTCCGGCCGCTTTAAAAAGTTCGGCGGGTAATCCGTCGGGTCCAGCAGCTTTGTTGTTTTTGAGTTTAGATATTGCTATCCTTACTTCATTTTGGTCAGGTGGACGGAAGTTTTGTCTGTCATCATCCATGTTGAATGGTTCATTCTGCCTGACAGCGGGATTTTGGCCTTCATCGCCGTTTAACAGTCTGCAGAAATGGTCCTTCCATATACTCAGCACCGACTGTGACTCTACTACGAGGTTTCCATTCCTATCTCTACAGGCTTCTGTGAGGGATTTTTTTCCTTGGCATGTTCTTTTTACCTGTTGGTAAAACTTCCGCACGTTGTTCCTGGAGTAGCATCTCTCAATATCTTCGATCGCGCGCTTCTCATGCTCTCTCTTTTTCTTTTGGAGAAGCCGGTGTTCTTCCCGTCTTTTCTGCTCATAGAGCTCGCGAGCAGCTCTCGTCTTTCTTTGCAGCGCCGCTTTATATGCCTCTTGTTTGGCTGCATGGGCCTGCCTGCATTCGTCATCAAACCAGAGGTTTCGTGGTGGTGGTCTGGTGAAACCTAGCACATCAGTTGCGGCATCTCTGATGGCTTGTTGGCAGTGTTGCCACTGATCTTCGGCACTTGATGCTGGCGGTACTGGATTTCTTGAGAGGTTACGGGATATTCGATCGGCATAGGTTCTGGCGGTTTCTTGCGATTGCAGCTTTCCGACGTCATACTTCCTCACAGTATTACTCCGTTGTTGTGGAGTTCGGGTTATTCGCATTCTTACCTTTGCTGCAACAAGGTAGTGATCCGAGTCGATGTTAGCTGCTCGGAAGGTGCGAACATCCAAGATACTGGAGGCGTGTCTTGCATCGATCGCAACGTGATCAATCTGATTGACGGTTCTTTGATCTGGGTGTCGCCAAGTCCCTTTGTGTATATCGAGATGATCAGGTCCAGTAGAAAATTAATATTTTAGCTTCTTCACTTGTCACATCGTTTTCTTGAATAAATGGCAAGTCATTTGTAATGCTCATGTTAGAGGTGATTTGATGCAGTCCATTTAACTCATTATTACATTTGTAGATGCCTTTAAACATTTCTGCAAGCATATCAAAGATCACTACCCCATCATTTGAAGATCTTTGATCCAAATTCATATAGGACGGGAATTCAGCTATTTTTCTCTTATTTTTAGCAAATTTCCAAAAAGGATTCAGTAATAGATAAGCTTTCATAGATATGATGTAGTGTTTTAGTAAAAATATTGCATCATGGTTAAACCTAAGACTTGAAGCAAACATTGATTTAAGTTTTGTATCATATCATCATATGACCTTGACCCTGACCAATTCATGTCACCTCTGCGAGAGGCACACTGATCCTAAAATCGTTCATCGTCGTCTAGGTCCATATGCTTCGATTTGAGGCATAAAAACTTGTCATTGACGGTCACAGTCTCAATATGGTTTTTTTTTTAAGTACGGACCATTGATGCGTCGGCTGAACCAAAATCCACAGCATACGGCAATTTAGCTTGTTAACACAGCCATTCATCAAAAATGCACCTCGTCTCTAAGGAAGATTTTTCAGACAAAACTAAGGTCCATTTCCATTTCCGAAGCTCAGTCAGCGAACAAACGGCATTGTCTATGGTCATGAACTTTGAGCTCCTGGGTCAGTTGGGTCTTGTATGGGCCAAAATTCATTAAGTTGATGTCTGTAAAAGGCCGACTGCTTGTGCACGGCGAGGAATCGACTGCCTCGGATTTTGATGTACACTTTCATGAACCGCGCCGATCTTGTGTTCTTTTTTGACTATAAGGAATGTTGACTGATTGACTGATCGTCTCAAATTTAGACATCATATGCTGAAATTTCGACTCTAAAGGGCCAAGAAGTTTAGCGTAAAATGGGCAACTTTTGCACTAACGAACACTCATTTTGATATTAAGGTTTTATCATTTGGACGTGCTGTGCTAATTCCATGTTAGATTAAAATATTAACAAAAGATTTGGCAGACGTCATCTAAACTGTCTGGCCTTCATTGACTATCAACATCAAATCGCCCCTTTTGAAAACTCTATTAATTTGCTAACGAAGAAGCGAAGATACAGAGTCAGCCATTTATTAAGAGAGATGTTAGGGATGCTTTTTGTCGAAGTTATCCTTCTTGAAAAATGAGTCTGAAACAGCTTTATGTCAAAATTATCAAATCTGTGTACACAAATTCCGTAGACTCTGACTTTGTCGTCTGTGATGACAACTCTGAGTGTTTTAGGTTAGGGTTGATCACTTGAATAAAAACCAAAACTGACAGATGGAAACGGAATGGTTAGAGAATAGAACACGATCAGGGAAACAGTTCCATTGCAATTGATATATGCATGGACGTATTATATATGGACTGCTAGTCTAATGTCAGCTTCATACAGCAATTGTCAAAAAACTGTCTCCAAAATTGAGAATGCCATGCTAGCTCTCCTGAACCCACTTCAGGAAAAAAATAACTACTTAAAATGTTGACACAGAAGCTCGCGACATCTGTTTTTAAAAATTCAAAAAGTCGTATTTACCGGTAAAACATAACTGACACTTTTGAATTCCATCCATAGAAGTGTGCGCGACATCTTTGGTATTTTGCCACTTGTTTTTTTACATCGTGGACAACTTCCTTTTTTATTGGTTTGTGCCTAAGACAAGCTAAAAGCACTAGAAGGAAAAAAAGGATTTTTTTTATTAATTAATTCTGGAATATTCTAAATAACACGGGGAGAAAAAAGGAATTTTTAACATGCCAACGTGGGAAAAGCTGCTGCCAAAATCTGGGATTACTGGATGAAATGTCAAAATTGTGGTTTAATTTTTTTTCCCCGCTAGTGTACTCAGGAGGAGGAGTGTCGCCCAAAATAACTGAAACTAAAATGGAACCAACTTGAAGTAGGCAACTTGCAGTCCATATATAATACGTCCATGGATATATGTATTAATTAACTATAAAGTGTATTTAAAGAAAAAAAATAACAGACTTAACTAAATAGCTTTTTGAATGAGGTAATCTTAGAAGAGTTAATATCGGTGTTGCTTAGCTGTCTAAAAATGCAAAATAATTTTTTCCTTGTTTTTTTACAATAATAGCTTTTATTGGTTCTGGTAAGTACTAGTACTAGTAAATATAAAAAGTCGGTCTGTCTTAAGGTTTAATTTTTTTTACTACAACAAACTTGACAGAACCATCAAACTTATGACATTTCTTTAAAAATAAAAAAACATTTTAAATTCTTTAGAATGAAACTAAACGTTGTTTGATTTAAATTTAATTTAGAGCACCACCCAAAGTAATTAAAACGATGAAAAGCCAATTAAAAATAGCTACAAAATGTTGAAAGCAGAAATTTGTATCTAACAAGTCGTAAGTATGTCATTTCATGATCACTTTTTACTAAATTAAGACTGACAAGTGACAAGCCAACAAATAGATTGTATTGTCGCTATAAATCATAAAAAAATTATTCCCTCTCTCATATTAATTTGTTTTTGTATCTATTTCTGTTTTTACTTTCTTCCTATACAACATGTTTCTCTTAAAAATTTACATTCAAAGAGATACAAAGAAAGATAAGAGAATTCCATTAAAAGCTTTTTTTGCGTGAAAATAAAAATGTAAACAAACCAGCAGCAGCAGCAATGCATACAAGACTTTCATTCACAAAAGCATTAACCTACTTTAACTCACATGCGCTAGAAGAAAAAAATATAAGAAAAACATGGAATAATTCATTCTTTCGGTTGTATTAGAATATAGTCGATCTCTTCTCTCAAACTTCTAACTAAGGCAATTTTGACATTCGGGGAACCGGTTGTTTGGCAAATTTGACGTCAGTTTCTTTCACTTGATTGGTTTTTTGCAAAGCATGGAATATGGAAGACTTTTTTTTTGGAACAAAGAAAGAGAAAAAGCTTTTACTTTCTTATGTGGTTTTTGTTCTTTTCATACATTGCCGCCAACATAGACTCATTTGGCATAGAAGTGCGACTTTTGTGTTGCTTTTGGGCTGGCTGGCTGGCATATCTGACAGCTGGTGTTTGTAATTTCTTTCTTTTCTTGTTGTTGTGGGTGGACGCCAGACTGAGTGAGTGATATTGAAAGATAATTCAAAATTCGTTCCGTCGAATGTAGTAGATGTGGATGCTGTTGAGTGTTGATTGCATAATGATTTGATTTCAATGTGACGCAGGGTTCATTACCTCTCATGGTAATGGTGGTGCTCGCTAAAAGCTATACAGATGCTAATTGGACAATTTAGTTTGGGTTCAGCCGTTCAGCTGATGATTCACAAGGTGTTTTGCATTTGAGTTCACTAACAGTTTATAGGAGGTGGAGTATTGGGACAATGATTGGCGACGGAACGATGATATCATACGCGTGATTGAACTGCAAAGACCATGACTGATACTTGCCGGGAGTTAGCTTCAGCGTCAACGACTTTGATGGTTAACGTAGTAAGATTACTTCATTAGGGAGCTTCCGAATTTGGACGAAGTGGTCTGTTCTTTGTCTGTGATATATGTAGGTAATAATCGTTGGAAACAACATTTAATATGAGTAATTATTCCGGAGAAGTTACAATCATGAATTGTAAGAAATCTACCTCGAAGCAGATGTAGAAAAAAAAGCTCCGTAGACTCCGGTGGGCTGGGCACCAGATGGGAAAGAATTTTGCAGTTCTTTTTATAGTAGAAGATAACGTGACAGACCTAACGTTAGTAGGATGGCGTAGACCAAGACGCCCGAAGCCTAAAGCAGCGTTCCCACGCGAACAACACAATGGGACAATAATCAATTGTCTTTTCCGAGCTTCTTGAACGGCGTTGGATGATGTCGATATTGTCCTCAGGGATAGCTCGGCAGGCTAGCTCGGAGGACACATTTTAGACGGAAGCTCAGTTCTGCTGGTGGATTCTTATAACAAATAGATAAAGGATATGTATATGTTTAATCTATATAAACAGATGAGAATGAAACTTTTTTTTAATTAATCCAGTAGCGGACACAATATTCCTTAAAATATTCAGAGGATCAAAATTCACGTTACCTGCTCTCGGTTTGTGGTCTTTATGAGGACTAGATTGGACTAGATTTCAAGAGGTCAAGGATTCTTATGAATACTGTCCAAAATATGCTTTCGAATTCAAACCCTTTATTAAATGCTGTCAAGTTTAAACCCATATCTAATTTGATTTTCAATAAACCTCATTATTTACTGCACCCAAATCAAAAACAACAAAGGAACCGCACAATAATCGGGAAGTTAATCCTTACGAAAGCACTTTAAACCAATATAATCAATCTTCCATTTAATGAATTTAAATTACCTATTTCTCAGAACCTTATCAATTTAACCTGGACTCGAGAAGAATTTCCTAAAACATCAAACATTTCATTTGAAAAATCCCAAGTAATTTCAGACCCTCTTCTCTCCTTCGTCCTTAGAACGCCGCTTCTAAGATCCAATGCTTGCCCACATTTTTGATAGTTTAGTCTCATTCTAAATCTCAGTTACATCGTTAATCAATATAGCTATAGCAAGGCAAATATCTTGAACCCAAAATCATGTCAGCAATGGAGCTCCTATATACGTGTAATGCTCATTGCTATTCCCGTTGCAAATATCCTTTGGCAACATACATATATCTTTGTATTTGTATTCATAATCAATACAAAGATCTAGAAAGACACAAATAAATCTTTGCCCACCACCCATTTCGGGATTTATCCCTGAAACAGAGTCGCATGACAAGGGCGTGCGGGCTGTGTACATTGAAATTGGTAGCCAGGTTCTTTCCTTTTTTCCAATAACAACAACAACGTACAGTCCTCCATGGAGCTTTTTGAATTTCAAAGGATATGCAAACGGGTATCGGAAATAGTCTTCACTGCCATCGTTATCCTTATGCAAAAGTTAGGGTGGATTGCCATGGTGCGATAGCTAAACAGGACTAGAAAATTGTTTTCGTTTGTGTATGCAATTCATTTCCCGTCATTGGACGACCATCACAAACTCCTAGCAATCGTCAGTCAATTTGTTCCAAATCGAAAATCCGTCGAAAGAAGTATTTGATCACTGACTTACAAGAACAAAGACGAATCGAATCGTATAAGGACTCTCCTGTGCCACTGTCACATGTACGAGATTGAAAAATCCTTCTTGCATTTTGCCATCTTATAGATAGTTTTTGTTTTGGGGGTGACGGAGGATAACGAATGTCTTCCTTCGCTAGGACTTTTTTTATTGGTTCGGGTTATTTGATTTGTTTCGAGACTGGGAGCATACAATAATATAGACAGCAGAGATGCGATTTGACTTACAAATTTCGGTCTTTCAAACAATTTTTACTTGCGATTATAGGGACTATAAGGCCGCTCCCTCATTTGTCGGTGCGGTATAGGTAATCGGTATTTACCGTTTTACCGAATGCAAACCGACCTTATGTTCATCTTCTGACTTGTCGGTAAGCTTTCAGAACAGAATTATTCAAAAGTTTAAATTCGAAGCAGTTCGGATCTCATTTTCTGTCAAAAATTATTATAATTTTTTATCAGCAAATATTTTCTTATATTTTTGTTTATACAAAACAAACTGTTGCCTAGACGACGGACGTCAAACACGAATTTCTTGCGGTAAATATAGAAACCATACTGATACTCTATACCGATACTCGGTACAACGTTTTCTTACCGTACCTACCGATTCCGCACATACCGCCCAAATCAGTAGGTGTTCATTAAAATGTATGTATTCAGTGAAATATCGGTACCGAATGTGTACCGAGGAAACCGAGAGATACGATACCGCACCGACGAGTGAGGGAGCGGCCTATGGCAAGTTTAGGATTCGTGAATGTAAAAAAATTTGAGATAACAATCAAACATGACATTACGATCATACAGAAGCCTAAAGAAGTCATTGGCAAAAAATGTCCGTCTGTCTGTCTTACTGTCTGCCTGTCTGTCTGTATGTCTGTCTGTCTGTCTGTCTGTCTGTCTGTCTGTCTGTCTGTCCGTCCGGGTGTATATCGAGCTGCAGCCTAAATGGGTTAAGCGATTGCCTTCAAATTTGGTACGTGTTTATCTTTTGGCAATCCTCAGACGGGAAATTGAAATTTTTTTTTTAGGGCTAAAAATAACAATCAATATCTTAAAAAACTAATCAAAAAAATAATTTTAAATTGCATAATCACATGTATATCAATAAACTCTAAAAAAAAAACAAAATAAAAAAAATTTCAAAAAACTAAAAATAAAAAAACAGGATTTTATCAAAATCCGTCCTACAATTTTCGAAATACTTTTTCCATAAATTCTTTGTTATTTAAGACGTGTGATGAAACCGTTAAGTATTGTGGTTTTTATAGTTTTTATAAGTTCAAACAGTGTTATTTTCAACGTAAATGTTATTTGTTTTCGTCAAAGATCTTGCCGTCCAATGTAATAAGGCATATAAACGCAAGTACGTGCGACCCAGTCTTGCCCATTTTTTTGTTGTACTTAAAACATACATAAGTGCATTATATTGAAGGATTTTTGTGGGTGAATGGCGTGGGAGGAAAAATGAGATACTTTTGAAATCGATGTGTGGACAAATGAGGAAATAAGGGATTATATAAAACCCGCATGCGGCAAATTCGAGTGGCATCTCTTGAGTGCCAATTGATAACTTATGTACTTATTAAATTTAAATTTCAATAAAAGTAAAAAAAATTAATAAAATATAAAAAAAATTAACGAAAAAGAAAAAAATTGCTCAATAAATACATAGACAATTTTTTTTTTTTTTTTGAAGTTTATAACTTAACAATATTTATTATTACCCCATTTGACAATGCTGTATAGATAGGAGTTTAATGAGCTTGACATACGGTACCGTTGCAATATGAAAAGCTGAGGGTAGAGTCGTCAGCAAAACAGTTAAGTGGATTAGAAGGAACAGACAGAAGATCATTTATAAAAATGAGAAAAAGAGTCGGAGACAGAACAGAGCCCTGGGGCACACCAGCATTTATTTTGTGGGAATCTGACTTGAATATGTCCAATACAACTTGTATTGAACGGTCCAGAAGATAGTTTCTAATCCAATGAACAAGAGTATTATCAATCCCGAAAGCACGCATTATCGATAAAAGAGCTTCATGCCAAACTCTATCAAATGTCTTGGAGATATCAAGAGCAATAATCTTACTTTCACCAAAGCGATGTAAAGATTTGTTCCACTGTACGGTTGCTACGGAAGCCATACTGACGGTCATGGAGCAGCTTTCGATCTTCGAGATATTCCTTACGCTGACGGTCAGCGTTTCCATGACCTTAGAAAGAAGGGATGTTAGTGCTATGGGTTGGTAGGAGGAGGGGGGTATAGGTCACCTTTCTTAGGGACAGGCTGGACAAATGCTGTTTTCCATCATGGCTTTGCCAGTGTGGAAGAACACCTCTTCAAAAGAATGGGGGGTATATCATCCGGGCCAGCGGGTTTGTGTATATCGAGATCTTTGAGAACTCTTGCTACTGTACGAGTGCGGAAAAAATCTGTCTCATGGAAAAATTTACATTCTCAAGTACAGGAGGGGCAAGGTTGCTGTGAGGCAGCATGGAGCTGGCAGCGATATGGGCGGCGAGCAAGTTTGCCTTCTCTGAAGAGTAAACAATTGGTTTGTTATTGTTGGAACCGAAGATGTTGAGGAGTTTTTAATATTTTTTTACAAATGACCAAACATTTTTACCGCCTTTGGGATACTGCAGAATTTTTTGCCGTAATTTTTGGTCATGCAAAAATTTGGTTCTTTCAATAACGGAGTTGCATGAGTTCCTTGCTTGTTTGTGCTTTTTACGATTTTCCTCTGTAGGGTTGGCTTTGTAGGATCGGAAACTTACTTCTTTGAGCCTGATAGCTTCTTTACACTCAGAATTAAACCAGGAAGAATCACATTTGTGATCATTTCAGCACTGGCATCAATGTCACTATTGATGAGGAACCATAGTGACCAGTTAAAGTTTCGGGAAAAAAATATTCAAGCCGTCCCAGCTGGTTTTCTCGTATTGCCAAACGGTCCTGGTGGGAAGTTTTTTTTTAACTGGATGGGTGGAGGATGAGAAATTAGCTGAAATGACACAATAATCTGAAGTGCCAGCTATAGCAAACATAATGCCGTAGAAGTTGTTACGAGTTTCTTCGATTTCTTTGTTAATCGATTTGCAAGCAAATTTCTTAATGTTTTTTTTAGGTCTTATATTATTTTTATGTTTTTTGCATTTTAGGCTCAAATTCTTCTTTTTTAATATTATTTAGATTATTTGTCACCCATGGTTTTAATCGTTTCTCGCTATGAGACTCATTTCTTTGGAAAGTACTTGTGTTTTTTTTAAATGTCCATAAATATGTCAAAATAGAAGGATTGGAAGGTAAAAATATATATATATGTATATATATAAAAAATACAAAAAAAAATTTAAAAAAATATAAAATTAAAAAAAAAGCTTGCTGTGGCTGGTCCAGACTTAAGTATTTTAGGATTATTTTAAGTAATTTTAGGTTTTTTTTTAGTTTATTTTAAATTAGTTTTAAATAGATTTAGATAAATTAACCGATAAAGATAACCCAGTTTTTAAGAAGATACGTAGTCCTGGCATAAGTTCTGTCCCTAACTTATAAGACGCAAAAAAAATTGTATTGATCTGTTGTTGTTCTCAAAATATATAACGGACAAATGGATACCTTAAGTAACAATTATGAGTCAGTTGAATTTAATACACGAAACGATAAACATGGAGTGGGGCAAAAAAGAGAACTGCGTCAGTATTATTGCACTGCATTAATGCAGTAAAACTCCCACTGAGATTTTCGAATTGCTGAAACCACTCAAAATATCAAAAAAAAAATCATCTATCGCGCTATAAAACGGTACAATTTTATCTCCTCTGTCTATGATAAAGCAAAAAATGGCCGACTTCGCCAAAGTAGGACGACAGCAGTGATCAAAGCAGTTGCGGAAAGAATCCGAAAAAATCCCCTCTGCAAACACAAAATTATGGCTCGAGAAATTGAAATACCCACAAGAATGATGTCACGCCTCTTAAAACAAGACCTAAGGCTTGGCGCTTACCACAGAAGTACTGGACAACGCCTGACTGAGGCTCTGTGCAAGATAAGAGCGACAAGGTCAAAGGTGTTGCTTCAAAGACACGCAAACGGAGGACACAAAAATATTCTTTCCACAGATGGGAAAATTTTCACAGTGGAACAGAAATTTAATCGCCAAAAAGACAGGATTTACGCCCATAGCTACAAGGAAGCTGCTGAAAAGGTTGGAAGAGTCCAAAGAGGCCATTATCCAGCTTCAGTGATAGTTTGGTGGGGAGTGTGGTATGACGGTGTTACAAATTTCCATTTTTGTGAGCAGGGAGTAAAAAAACGTGCTTCCAACTATCAAAGTGATATTTTAGAGAAGGTTGTGAAGCCCTTAAGTAACACCTTATTTGCGGGAATGCACTGGTTTTTTAAGCAAGACAAAAACCACCAAAATTTGTTTTAAGGACGTAGTTAAGGTTTTTGTCTAGCATTTCAGCAGTTATCAGTTTAAGTTGACTACAAAATTATTATAAAAAAAAAATAGAACATTGCTTTCGAAATTAACCAGCTTTCAACATTTGAAATTTAATAATTCTTTCAATATATTAAAATCTACAGAATATTCCATTGTATCAGAAGCTGATTTTGAGTTTTTGGAAACAGAAAAGTAATTTACTGGCTGAACACAATGACGACGGAACTGGAATACACATACGGAACTGCAAACATTGAATACACGTGAACTGTATTTTGCGAACACAATGGTACGTTACTGCATACGGAACTACAATACGCATACGGAAAGGTTGGTTAACTTTTAACTTTTACGTACAGTATATTTGACATTTTGTCTGATGCAGAGAGAAATTATGAAAGAGAGAACAATCTTTCGTACGTCTGTCCCTCCCAAACCCTTTTATTTAGTATACCTGAAATAACACTAGATGATTCCATTCTTCTTAATGATATTTCAAGTCGCTGTATAAGAGTTTCTTCTCTTTTTTATCATTTGTTTTTAGTATTCCACCCATTTTTGAATTTAAATGTCAAAGTTACTGTACGTGCATTGTGTTCCGATTGAAATTGGTACGTACGACAAATTTGACAGCTGTTCCGTACTCCGTCTCCGTAATGCAGTTCCGTTTTTGCATTGTGTTCAGCCAGTTAGGGTTATCATATAATAATCTGTCAGTTCAAATTATATAACTTGCCACAAAAAATATTTCAATGCAAACCCTAGAAGTATCGCGGTCGCACGGGTAGGTTCGTTTACCAAACTTTTAATACCATTCGAAGCCATAGTAAACAAATAGTTTTCAATATCAATATTAGTGCTAGATACATTAAGAATATCAATATTGATATCTCCTAAAACAATTAATTTATTTTTTAGCTAAAGTTGTACTAATAATACTGCTTAGTTCATCAATGAACAAACTTTTTGCAAAATGATCATCAAAATCATCAATGCTTAACAAAGTATAAATAGTTCAAGGATAATCGATTATTTAATTGCATCCGCGCTAGTTATTTTAAGACAAAAGCAATCACACATAGTATACCCATCTTTCTCATAAACGGCAAAATCTTCAACAAAGTATCTTCTGAAAATAGAAGAAACAATTCTCAAGCTTCGAACTCTATTTTGATGTAGACAAAATCAACATTCTACAGAATTAAAAAGATCAACTGGGTATTAGAATTAGAATTTGTCTCTTCTCCATACATACAAAAAAATATTGTCCTATCTGAATTTAATAATTCCTCTTCAAATTATCGAAATTTCGTGCTTCCGGACATGATTAACACATTAAGCCTTCCACGCATATAATGTTCCAAGAATTCCAAAATTCCAACGATGAGTTATTGTTTGAGTTTCCACAAGTTAACTATAAGTAAACCCCAGTCTATGCTAGTAATTTCAAAGATTGATAATAAAACTGATAAGAATTAAAAGAAAACATGTAACTACAGGGTGATCCATAAAAATTCCAAAAAATTGACAGAAAATCCCAGTTTTTTAAAATAGCTTCATATCATTATGACTTCGGCATTTGACATTTATGGACAAAACTAGAACACACACATGTTAAGAAAGATAAATTGTGTTCAAATTATTAGCAGAAACCCGATACTCGCTCAGACGAGGAGAAGATTAGAATTACGAGCCATTTTCACTGTAGATAAATGATTAAAAAAACACTGAAGTCTCTGAAGACCATCAACACTCAGTTCTAAAAAAGACATTTTTTAACTGAAAAATTAAGAATATATTTATATAATTATTTACAAAATAATTGACTCAAGAAATTTGATGAAAACTTCAGTGTCACCCTGTTCATGGATTTTAACAATGTTTGATCAAAACATTACCCCACAAACGCACCTGTGCCTTGTAAAAAAGTTTCGTCAAGTATTGTGAATATGGCATCTAAGTGATAAGATAACACTTCGTATACGAAAAAACTCATAATCTTATCTTATCTATTACTGGCTTGAGATTCAAAGCTTCGAAACAACCTGTTATCTTGGCGGACTCAATTCAGTCATCAGTGAGTTATTTTAGTACAACGACCAACGAGAGAGGAAAATATTGTATTTTTCAATAATTTTTTTTTTTAACGACAGGTGGAATAAAATATTTTTATTTCAACTGATCCTTGAAGATAATCCATTGTTTTTTGGATATACTTAAAAAATTTTTATCCGTGTTTACGAAAAAAATCAAAAAAAAGATTGACTTAATAAAATGGTGTCCGTAGAAACTATTGCATCGATTTTC
This sequence comes from Platycheirus rosarum, assembly GCA_963971375.1. Lineage (NCBI taxonomy): Eukaryota > Metazoa > Arthropoda > Insecta > Diptera > Syrphidae > Platycheirus > Platycheirus rosarum. The sequence continues at coordinate 153,596,151 of OZ020508.1, read as the reverse complement.
ATCAAGGTTTTCAAATTGGTAGGTTTTGGATAAATTTTTTCGAATTTTGTTTAAAAATAATTATCCAACAAAAGTATCATTTGACAAAAAAAAAAAAAAACTTTTTTGCGATGAATTTAAACAGTTCACCGATATATTTCGAAACTTTTGACATTCCAAAAGGAGTTTTGTGTTAAATTTGATAAAAGATAAGCTATCTATGAATTACTCAGAATGTGTTCGTGTGAAATCTCATGGCGACTAGGTACTAGGGAGCGGTTTTGTGTGTCTACAAGCATTGTGAAACCTTTTTGATTATGTTTAGAGAGTGATTCATTTGAACAAGAAGTGGAAAACAAAATTTGGATAAAACATATTCAGTAGCCGCATTTGTAGATATTTCATGTTGGCCAACAAAAATAAGCAAAAGAGTATTGAAACTTAACGTTGACAATATTCGTAATATTTCTAAGAAAATCGTATGAAAAATCATTAAATTTGAAGTTGGAAATACAAACAAAAAACAAAATATTCAAAATTTGCGTTATCCGTTGGCTAAACAATAATCCGGATAAAACATAGAATGATTATTTTTTTTTTATAAAATTAATGCCTTACGCACATGAGAACAGCTTTATACACGAAAAAATGTTATAACATAAACATGGATAAGACATAGAATAGCTTAAAGTATTTTTTATAATTAAAATAATATTAAATAGTGGCATCATAATCAGTTTAAAAAAACGGTTTTCTATGTTTAAAAAATAAATACTTGGCCTCCGTCAGAATACACGTTATTAAAATGGCAGAAAATAATATTTTCAAAGAGCATGGATAAGACATAGAATGGTTTAAGGCATTTTTTTATATTAAAAAAATCACTTTAAGTGATATAGTTCTTAGTCTAAAACAATTTTAGCTAAATTTTAGCGGTAGTTAGACTTGAGAAAGTGTTATTGCCAAGGCATGGTTAAAACATAGAATACATGTGCACATTTTTTTATTCGCATTACGTTTATAATATCAGATTTGTTTGCTTAAAAGTGTGATGCAAAATTATGATCATAAAGTATCTTTAATAAATTTGCATTTGGAACATCGCATTATTATTGTTGTCAATTTTTGTTAAATCAATCAACAAAACCACAAAAAAAACAAACAAGTCCTAAAAGAATTCCTGAGATTTTCTTAAAGGAATTATAAAAAGAAATTCGAAGAATTTAAGAAAACAATTTTAGGATAAAACATCGCATGTCCCCTTTTATACTTATAATTGAATTTTCTTAGAGAATTTCTGACATTAACTTAAAGGAATTATAAAAAAATATTCGAAGAATTTAAAAAAATCATTCTAGGATAAAACATCGCATGACCCTTTTATACTTATAATTGAAATTTCTTTAAGAATACCTGACATTAACTTAAAGGAATTATAAAAAGAAATTCGAAGAATTAAAAAAAAAACAATTCTAGGATAAAACATCGCACATCCCTTTTATACTAATAATTGAAATTTCTTTTGCAGATTTTGAACCTGATCATCATAATTCTATACAGAGTCGGAGACGGTGGTGAATTCCTAGGTATTGGAGGAACATGGAACCTTTTCGAGGAGAAGAGTCCGGATTGTGAAATTGTCGCATCCGGTGTCTTCGTTGGATTTTTCATTTACACAGCTGTTCACTTGATTGCCTATTCCTTCGGAACAACCAAACACAAGCGGTAAACTAATCAATCTTCCATTAGAAAGCAATTTAACAAAAAAAAAACAACATTTTTTTTAGTGAATTAACCGACACAATAATGAATGTTGTTGGCACATTCATGTGGATAGCTGTGGGTGGTGTCGCCCTGCACTACTGGAAAGGATATATGTCCGATCAAGGATTTTTGTATGTGGCATCTGAACGACAAGTTGGCATTGCTATGGGCTCGCTTTGCGTCATCACCGGAGCTCTCTATCTAGCCGATACAGTTCTGGCCTTTGTACACTTTGCCAAGGGTGATTCAGAATACCAATAGTTAATTAAAAAAAAAAAACATAGAATAAGTGCTTCGCGTTGGCTTAAGTTCAAATTTATCATAAGTAATGCCATTTGATACAATGTTTTGATTTTTTTTTCAATTTTTTCATTCAAATAAAGTAAAACAAAATTAAACTCACGGAATCGCGGCTTTTGTTTGAAATTTATTTCATCAATAACTAGCCGCTGTCAATATGTCAGCACTTTCTCGAGAAGACAATATGACATCTTGAAGAATTAATTATACTACGAGTTTTGATCGTTTCGGAGATTGGATAGCAAATCATTTGTAGTTAGCTGCTGGACTGCATTTTCTGAATACTAAGTGCAGAGTGACTCTAGGTAGTATTATCTGATTGCATTTAACTTAATGCTGTCAATTTGGAATGTTCCGTGAGAAATGGGAATGCGTTTGGAAAAGCATTGGATTCTTTTTGGAGTAGAGATCAAACAGAATTACATCTCAACTTCTTCAAATTCAAATTTTAGTACACATTTTTGTTAATTTAATCTAGATGTTTGTATCAAAAGCTCTAACTTACCTGAATAACAGCTCCAGCGTCCACAACATCATTCGTACTCCGGCTCTTTCTCAGCGCTGTAGCACTCCCAAGGTAAAAGGACAACGGCCTCTTTCTTCTCCCCACACTGCCATCTTCCAAATTCAAAGCATCCAATTTCAAGTCCAATACCATCGAACTCCCAGAAAACTCATTCAACCGCGCCAGCTTTCGGCTGTCCAAACTAAACCGATACACATTCTTTGGTCTGTCCAAATTGTGCTCAAAATCTGAGTCGAATATTACACTCTGAGTCGATCGTTCGCGGTCAAATCTTATATTCGATCTCGGGGAACCTTTTTTGTGACGACGCACAACAACCGGATGCCCTGTGGGTATCGTTGGCGTTGTAGGTGTTGGTGTTGGTGGAACATCAACAGCAGTCTCCAGATGGACCGCCGATAGCTGACGCTCTAGGTTCTTCTCGTAATCATGAAACTTATCATAGTCGATGAATTTCATGTTCTCATAGCTGACCATATTGTCGATTGCCTGCAATGACTGCAACGAAGCACTCCATTTCGGATTGAGGGGTTTCTTTTTCTCCGTACTGCCGGTGAGAGTCTTTCGAAAGGACGCAATAAACGATGACGAACGTCGCTTTTGAAAGTTCTCCTGAGGATTGAAAATAGGAGTTGTGATGGGCTCAGCTGATGGCTTTTTGAATTCAAATTCAACCTCTGGTACCACTTCGGGAGATTTACTTTTACTGTCTGTTTGATCGGGCAGTTTTTCCGTTTCTTCTGATAGCTGTTCTAGCTGTGGTTCGATGACACTGCGACGGTTTGTCCGGCGGAGGAGTATCATCGAACGACTCCGGGTGAATTTATATGGGATCACTTCATCTGTGGCCTTTGAAATGTTCTCCTTACTTCCGGTAATGGAGGTAATGAGTTTTGACAAACTGCGGGTCAGGGAAAAACTGTTAGACCGTTCGAATTTCGGAGAATCAGTAGCGGATTGTGGTTGGGCGGATTTAGTTGCCGATGGAGGATCTTTGGTTCTAGTAGTGTTGTTGTTGTTACTAGGAGTGAGAGCATTTTTTCCACTATTGGCTGAATTTACTCTCAATGAATTCGAGCGTGTGGGCTTGGGTTCGACGGGAGTGGTTACTTTGGGTTTCTTAGAATTGTACTTTTGTGATTTGTTGAATGACTTTTTATTGTTAGATTTTGGATCCTTGTCTTTGGTAGCGTTCATTTTGAAATATCTGCTGGTAAGTCATTAAATCTGTGAAAGAAAATCGAAAATAATATTAGCATGATTTATTTCTTTCAAAAATAGTCATCAAAATGATAGAGACTAGATACTAGGTAGGAATAACGGTCTTTTAGGGACAAAAAACAGCTAATGATGTTTGGTTAGAAAGTGTCAAATTGGTTTGTTATACTCTGTTCCCACCAAAACAAAATCCCAAATGTCAGCATGTCAAATGAAATCTCTACAATCTTCCATTCAAAATAGGCAATTTTCTTTCTAAGCTCAGAGCAGAGCATTGAGCTGTCAAAAAAAAGTCTGTGTTTCTTCTTTAGCTCAGACACATTAGGCGTTTTTCTTTATTCACTCAGAAATGGTCTCTGAACAGAGTCTGAACATTCTGAGCATACTCTGATAATTATCTGAACCGAGAATGGTCTGAGCGCTCACATATATTTTTGAAATACGTTTGAGAATTTGGCTGCCACAAATTGACGCTTTTGATATGGATCTTTCACAGGCGGCAATATTATGCATATAATACTTTTGTCTCTTTCACTTTCGCATCTATTTTTCGAAGAGTGGTGTGTAGGCAATGTGCATGAGATAAAGTGAAATAGCCTACAACTCTAAAGTAACGTTAATTGCTTTCAGCATTTTCTCAGAATGCTCAGTCAATTTATCCTGAGCGTATAAAGGGTTATCAGAGTACGCTCTGATCATTCTCTGAACAAAAAAAAGAATGCTTCTTTGAAGATCTGAACGCAACTTTTTTTTTGGCAACTCAGACTCTGCTCTGAAGGAAAACAGAAAAATGCCTATTAGAGCGTTCAGCTTGTGTTTCTTTTTTTAATCGGATCTTATTTGGAGCGCACTCTATGAGCTCAGAATAAAATGACCGAGCAGATAGAGTAAAAGGCTGAGCGCTGGCATTTTTACTTATTTTTTTGTGTTTGGACAAACGACAGGGTTGGAAAAACACAACCATCAAAATGGAGTCGTTCGAAGTAGCTAGTTTCTCTGAAGATAAAAATTTAAATGATTTTTTCTAGGGAAATACCATTAATTTATGTATTTAAGAAGTAAAGTGGACCATATGACAGTTCAGCTCAGTGCTCAAGAATGTTTCTTAATTGAATCGGAAAACTCTGATCATACTCTGCTTAAAGCGTACTCGACTTGGCCATAATCCGTGCTTCGCCTAGAGCTAAACAAGAAAAACGAACAAATGATTTTTGCTATTTTTTCCAAATTCTCAAATAAATTTTAGTTTTTGGTAGGAAAATTAAACAAACCTTGTTTTGCGATTTGACAATCATTTTTTTGTTCTCTGAACACAACCAAATAGAGATATGTCATCACAATAAAACAGAGATGTCATATCAGAAAGATGCATAGCCAACAAGTAACGAGAAAGAGAGAGTTATCCTCTTGCTGTTATTTGTCGAACATATTTTTAATTTCGAAATCTTTTTTTGCTAAAAAGGTCCCGAGATTATACCACATAACAACCATTTGAGTTAGAATATACATAATTAAATAAAACAATGAACTTAAATTGCCTGATTTCTCACTCAGTCGTAAAGATCAGCTATGATGAATTCACCACCTGTGATTTTGTGACATTAAACATTCTCTCTATATGTTGATTCACTCTTTACCTGATTGGACTGTTTAGTGTGGGACACCACTGTTTAATAGAAGCTCGTTTTAAAATATATTATTAAAATATTTTATTTATTAATTAAACAAAATTAACAAAAAAAAAGTAATTTTTTTACTTTAGTTTAGTTGTCTTAACTTATTCACTGAACCATTTTCAATTCAACCTTTTTCTTTGTTTTGATATAAAAAATAGTCTCAATTGTTCTAATTTTTTCCGTCTCCATGATTATTTTCTCAGATATCTTGTATCTAATCACAGTTTGTCAATTTGTCAATTTATGATTACAAAGACGACATTTTACAAATAAGGTTGTTTTGCGCAAGAGAGTCTTCGGCGATGACATACCATTCTGCTCTTCAAAATCACCTATTACAAGTCGCACAGTTGTTGAATGGCAAGAGAGTTATCAACAAATGAAAAAATAATGACAAATTTATTTAGATAACAAAAAAAAAAACAATTAAATCGATCGATTTATTTTCCAACCTATAGAGCCACATAATATTTTTGTTAGCAGATAAAAAAAAAATATCTAACCACTGAAATGTGTATTTGCAATGAAATCATCGACGGCGATGTCGACAAGCCAAATAGGCATCGGAATCGGAATTATAAGCAAAAGAAAAGTTTATTACCTCAATATGGAGAAGGAAAACATCTGTTGGGACTATTATAGGTGGAAGATGTAAATTATTAACAGAAAATTGAGAAAATATTTTATGAACTTAAAGAGTGAATCATCAATAAATTCTACACAAATGAGATAATTTCGAATAAGAGTTTTGAGTTAGTATTTCTAAAAAGTGTAAAAGAAGCTTTTGTAGAATGGCATGAACTGGACTAGACGAGGCCGGAATGGAGTTCGGCGAAAATTGGTTCATTAGCGTCAGTTTATCAATGAAGAATCTTGGCAGTTATGACTTCGGGAACATATATTGTTGTATGATTGTTTGCACATTTAATGTTATAACTTTCTACGGAAGTCTGATTAGACTAATGGATTGGATGAAAGTTTTAAAATTCAGGAAAATGGAAAACGAAATTAATTTACTGGGAAATATTTTCTTTTGAAATATTTTAGTCAGTAAAAGTTTAAAGTTCTTGTTCACTGTCAACTGGTGTATTCCCTGAGTTATGAAAGTCTTCATTTATTATATATCTTCATAAGAGCGGTATTAAAATAACATTCCAAACCTTTTTTGAAAAAAATTGTCTTTAAACATATTCAATTTCACTGTCAAATATTACTCGCTCCTGAACAACATGGATTTTATTTGAAGAAATCTACCGTCACTTATCTTTTAGAATTTTTTCATGCTGACCTCAGTAAAGCATTTGATAGAGTATGCCAATCAATACTTCTACATAAATTAGAAAGATATGGGTTTTCAAAAGTGGATAGTTGATTGGATTAGATCGTATTTAAAAAATCGTACAAAATTCGTAATTTTTAAACACTTCACATCTAAAATAATAAATGTTTTATCCGCAGTTCCACAAGGAAGCCACATTGGTCCACTTTTATTTCTTTTTTTTATTAATGACATTACTTCGGATATTTCATATCGCAAGATTTTGAAATTTGCTGACGACTTCAAACTGTTCTATGGTTTTATGGACCCATCCATTCCTACAACATGACATTGACAAAGTTTTTGCCTGGTGCTGCTCAAATGAAATGGAACTTAACAGAAGAAAGTGTAAGGTTATGACATATTCAAGATGTAGGGAACTATTTTTCTAATAGTACTTAATTGAAGAAGATATTGTTGAAAGAGTTGATGCTTTCAATGACAAAGGAGTTTTATTTGACACAAAACTCTCTTTTAATCCCCACATTGACACAATAATAAGCAAAGCAAGGAGCCGCCCTGGCGTCATTATGAGATTCTGTAAAGAATTTGCTGATCCCTACATTGCAAAATTTTTATACTGTTCACTTTTCCGCCCTATTTTGGAGTACTGTTGCTGTATATGGTGCCCTAGATATAAAGTTGCCATAAATAAAATTGAAAGCGCCCAAAAAAAAAAATTGTTGTTTGCTCTTCGTCGTCTTCCGTGGGACCCAAACCAACTTCTTCCACCCTATGTGAACCTTCTCAATCTTCTCAGTCTTTCGACGCTAAGGAAAACAAGGCAGGTACATAATGTCATCTTCTTGTTTCAATTATTATCTGGATCCATCATTTTTACATCAAAACTTAGTATGCTGAATATCAACACTCGCCCAAGGTCAACACGCAATCCAACATTTTTCTTTACTGCTTCTGTGAGAGTGAACTATGGAATAAATGAACGAATTAATAATGTATGTATTGACTTTAATAACTCTTTTCATATAATTGACTTTAATATATCAAAGAAAATCTAATATCAAGAGGAAATTATTAAATTGTTAACTTTTTGTAGCTAATCACTAAATGTTAAATCTAAATACTTTATGATCAACTATGATGTAATATCTGCAGTTGTTTTAAATAAATAAATAAATATCAAAAAATGTTTTTTTTATTATCTATTTAAATAAGTATTTTTTTGTTTTTAATAAAAATTTTTTTTATATCATATAAAGTATAATATAGCCCTTCTATGATATTACAGCTTAAAATTTTGAGAACCCAGGTTAATATCTACAATTCCGTGATTCTTTTCAATCCTCACATTTCCCTAGAAACAAAATGGCAAGGAAAAATCTCGCCGGGTAAACTATTCCAAATTCGTGTTGTTCGGCTAAAAAAAGAATCCCCATATTTCACGGTACGTCCGAAATTGGGCTCAAGTGTGAACTGGTGAGCATTCCTTGCGAGACGAGTATTACGGGAGACATTTTTAAGGGGAGGAATGCAGCTGGCTACTTCGAGTTAACAATATTTATTTGCTAGATGTGGCTACGAATAATATGCCTAAGGAATTCCAGGTTCCAGAAATAATTGTTAACATCATGAGATAAGGTATTTCTAATCTCCAAAAGAGAAAATCGTTATTTTAAGGATGAAAATATAAAATTTAAAAACTCAGAGGGGTTTTTAAATTTTATATTTTCATTTTTTTTTTTAATTCAACCAGAATTTAAAATCTTGTGAAAATTTTTGAATTTTCCAAAATAATTTAAAAACTGCACTTTTTTGTGCGTGGCTGAATTTTCCTGAAAATTCCTGCAAAAATTTCACAAACACTGCAAAAGTAGGATTTTTTGTTCTCGTCGATTCTCATCAATTTGTGTATTTTAATTCATATAAATCGCAACGCTGTCGCTACGCGGAGTTTGATAAAAGGGATTTTGTGAAATGCAAAAACATAGCCAACCTGAAACCAGATATCCTTATTTATGGTCCATTTGTTCCAGTTCACTGTACTGTGCAGAGGTCACAGTAGCAGCTTGATATATTTCCTTAACACAGTAAGGGCCGATGCAATGATTCACATTCTTCAACCATACAGTCATTCTGTAAAAGGATTCCGTTCGAGCTCCCAAGTGGCTAATCTCAACTCAATAGTGCATTTTTTACTTGTTGACACTTCCACAATAGAGATGAAATAAATATCATCTCGCAGCAAACATATTTTCGGTAGTTAATGCTCTGGTTTCCAATCACTTCAATTTTTCAATTCTAGGACGAAAACCAACTTAAAGAGGTACAAATAAATTTAAAAATAGATAACTGAAATCAAAATCAATGTGGCAAATCCTATCTTTACTAACGGGTGATTTTTTTGAGGTTAGGATTTTCATGCATTAGTATTTGACAGATCACGCGGGATTTCAGACATGGTGTCAAAGAGAAAGATGCTCAGTATGCTTTGACATTTCATCATGAATAGACTTACAACGTCGAATTTTCAGTGAATGGGCCCTAGAAAAGTTGGCAGAAAATCCGCTTTTTTATCGACAAATTTTGTTCAGCGATGAGGCTCATTTCTGGTTGAATGGCTACGTAAATAAGCAAAATTGCCGCATTTGGAGTGAAGAGCAACCAGAAGCCGTTCAAGAACTGCCCATGCATCCCGAAAAATGCACTGTTTGGTGTGGTTTGTACGCTGGTGGAATCATTGGACCGTATTTTTTCAAAGATGCTGTTGGACGCAACGTTACGGTGAATGGCGATCGCTATCGTTCGATGCTAACAAACTTTTTGTTGCCAAAAATGGAAGAACTGAACTTGGTTGACATGTGGTTTCAACAAGATGGCGCTACATGCCACACAGCTCGCGATTCTATGGCCATTTTGAGGGAAAACTTCGGAGAACAATTCATCTCAAGAAATGGACCGGTAAGTTGGCCACCAAGATCATGCGATTTGACGCCTTTAGACTATTTTTTGTGAGGCTACGTCAAGTCTAAAGTCTACAGAAATAAGCCAGCAACTATTCCAGCTTTGGAAGACAACATTTCCGAGGAAATTCGGGCTATTCCGGCCGAAATGCTCGAAAAAGTTGCCCAAAATTGGACTTTCCGAATGGACCACCTAAGACGCAGCCGCGGTCAACATTTAAATGAAATTATCTTCAAAAAGTAAATGTCATGGACCAATCTAACGTTTCAAATAAAGAACCGATGAAAATTTGGAAAATTTATGCGTTTTTTTTAAAAAAAAAGTTCTAACCTCAAAAAAATCACCCGTTAGTAGCCATTTTTAAAATAACACACACTTCCTGAGATTTTGGCAGACATTTTTTTCAATGTAAATGCATAATAATATCAAGAAACATTAGGATAACAAAACTGCGTCCTTATTTTGCTAATAAAACTGCGTTTTCTTTTGCTAAAATTGGATCACCAACAACAATGCTTACAAAATCCTTTCCTTTACAACTTTACCCCCCCAAAAAAAAAATGTAATATTGTCACTTGCAAGTAGAAGTGTTACGATTTTATTTTTGTTTCTGTTAAATAAATTTGTCATTTTAATGACCATATGAATACTCCAGGGTTTGAAACAAAAGAAAAAGTTACTTCACCGGTCAAGGCGGACCACCACTCAAGTCTGTTAAAAAACTCGTTTGTTCACCAAGAAAATGATTCATCCAGACTCGAATGTATGGAAAAATTGGTCCTAAAAAGTTCAACTATTCTTTTTCAAACTGCATTCTAAAAAGTCAAGAAATAAAAAAAAAATTAATCTCATCAACAACAATTTATTCAAAAACCCTAACTCCTCTCTCACCACACAGCTCAGTTCCTGAGTGACTCAAGACTTTTTTAGAGTGCAAAAAAAAAGTATCTATTTTTACAAAAAAAAATTAAGTTAAAATAATTATTCATTTCAAAGCGCTAGCAAAGCAATTGAATGAAATGAAAAAAAAAAGTATAATAATTAAGCAACAATATAGAAAAAAAAAATTCGATTTGAATAAACAAATGAAGCAAACGAGTTAGTAAATATTTACCTTAAAAAGATGCATAAACATTCACACACACGAGATCGCCATCGATTGAAATGAAATATTACTTTTTTAGAAACGCAATCGTTTTGAATCCTTATCTTTTAAATAGTTTTATTTATTAGATTTTTTTTTCAATTGCTTTCTAGTATTTTGCTTCTTAAACTTTGGTTCTGTGAAATAAGGTTAATTGATACTTGACACAGTTTGATGGTGTTTTTCTAGAGATAGCTAGAAAAAACGGATCAAAACTATAAAGATACACATTAAGAATGTTATTTGTTTTTTTTTTTTTATAAAATTGGTCTCAGTGATAGGAAAGAGAGTGTGAAGATATTCAGAAATGTTAATGTATTTATAAGACATAAATATTCAGAAAAACCGCAATAATTAAATGGAAGAATAGTGTATCGCAGTATAAAGGGTGAGCGATGAGTGATTTTTTATAAATAATGTCGGCCCAAATGCGGTTATTAACTTCTTTATTGACAATCAACTCGTTCTTAACTATCGAACGCCGATTACTTATTTTTATATTCTGACTGACTTTTCGGATTCAAATCTGTCCAATTCACAATAATTGTTAAGATTTTAATTTTCTAAGCGACGCCTTAAAAAAAATTTTTTTGAAAGTGTTCTTGTGTATAAAATTTAAGTATTTTATTTTATTTATTTTGTAGAAAATAATTAAATAAAATGAAAAAGCGAGCCTCGTAAAAGCGGTCAAAAATAGAGTAGATAAAAAAATATTTTCTGATGAACTAACAGTGGGGATGGACCGAATAAATTTGACATTGTTACAGAGCATTATTGAGGCATCTCTTTGACATCTCTTGCTCGGAGCATTTTAGGGATTTCAAAAAATCACTATGAAGGCATGCACTTTTCAGTCTGACTTTAGTATTCATAAAGTATCATAGTATGTTTATTATGCATTATGACTATTTGTTTCATTTCCCATTTTGAAAAAAAAACAATTACTTCAATAAACTCTACAAACATTATAAGCATTGGTATATTAAATCTTTGGATTGCATTTCATGCAATATAAATGAAATCTAATATATCCAAAACAATTATGTTCAAGTAGTGAATCATGATTCATTCATTGTTTTGGGGATATTCACTTGGAGATTTTCGCCCTGGGTATTCTCTTTTTGAGGATTTTGCTGCTTGGGGATTTCACTTTGGGGATTATGGATTTGGGGATTTTCCTTTGGGTATTACATCTTGGGGGAAATTATCACCAACCCTAGTCAAACAACTTACATAGATATCTATGTATATGTACATATTTACTATGCTTCAAAACTTTTTGATTTCAAAAAATATCAGAAAAATCAAATTGAAATGGCTCAATTCAATACTTCTGCCCCAACAAATTAAACTAGGACCTGAAATGAATCAACCAGACGGATCACACAAGACTTCACAAAGTAAAATTATGTAGGACAATAATCCTTTCGCTGAATTGTTCAAAATCGTTATTTTGTTGAGTATTTTTTTACATAAATTTTATCGGTATTATTTCTATAGCAACCCATTTGAAAAAAAAAATAAAAAAATAGGTTCATGCACTCGACGCCCAGCCCGACTCTCCCTTGAGATCACATTTTACGTATTCGAAATTGCTATTGATGTTCGAAGGCTTACAGGGCAACAGATAAGAGCAAGATAGCGATATCTCTTAAGACCATTTATAACATACTAAAGCTTATGTCAAAAACGTACATAAAATTAGCAGATCTATCGCTTAAACAAACAGTGCTTTTGATTGCTCATACGATATAAGCTTTGTTCGTCTACTCCATAAAACAGATTATTTTGAACAATTTTACACAAATGTTGTTAGTTAACTTACATTTTCGAGAATTTTCGTGAGAAGAGAGAGATTGTGAGAGAGCAAAACACTTCCCCTTAACTCCTTATTTTAAACCAAAAGAATTTTTGGAGGAAAAATGTGAGTTCTGTCAAACTCAAAAGCATATGTGAAATTTGACGTTTTGTGAAGTCCTCGTAATTGAAGAATTTTAAATTAAAAATATTTTTAAAATTAAATCCAAAGTAAATAATAAAATGACCTTACAATGGCATAATAATATGTTCTCCATTACATTTTGTTTAGTTAAATTTTAAGTTTTTTGACGTTTAAAAAGTTTCTCTATTTTGATCCACAAAGCGTTTTTTTTTACTTTTGAGCGAATTTATTATTTTCTGAGAGTTTTCAACCCCACTCTTCAAAGTTTAACAGTTTTCCTTAGACAACCCAAAAAGTAGGCGAACGGACTTATATATTCATATGTATGTACATAAATGAGTGTTTTTGTCACTCTCTTTGATGAAAATAAACAGGCTAACAAGTCTGTTAAACATTCTGTCAAAAATTATATATAGATACGTATTTTCATATTCATGACCTTTTTTAAACAAATATATGTATAAGTTTGTTCCATCTTGTGTTTTTCACAGAAGAGGGCTAACGAGAGAGTAAAAAATTTCCCCACCCTGTGATTTTCTGCTACAAAAATTTTTGTGCACAGAAAATTGAAGACTAAAAAACTATAAAAAAAAAACATTTGACATTTCACCAAGTCAGTTCTATTGCATATCTGTGATTTTCTGTCCAAAGTCATTCCACCTATTCCACAGTTTTTCTTTCTCTGTGAAATTATTACCCCCACCCTATGAAAAAATGCTGGGCTGTGAATTTCCTGTGAACAAATCAATTGGAACAGACTTGCTTTGTTTTCTTAACTAAATCAAATTTTGCTTTCCGGCAAAGAAATTTCAAGATTCCAAAATTGTGTTCCAATTAGAATATTTCAGATACCACAATTTGTAGTCAGTATGAAAAAGTGAACGGTCTCTACTTCACTTTCTGAAAGAAACTGCAGAAAATCTTTTTCTAAGCTGCTCTCATTCGCTATACAAAAAAAAACTCACTGATCAGCAAATTCGAAAAGTTAGGAACAGCAATATCTTGCTCTATTCTATCTTGAACAGTTTAAAACAGCTTAGAGAAGGTCCACGAAAAATAACAAAGTATTATGAAGCCAATGACTTTGAAAGTGCTTAACATCAAACAATTTTCACGCCTCATGCTGTCCTACTTCGTGAAATGTGAAGGAAAATTAAAACGAGAAAGAATAATGTACCTACTTTAAGAAGTGCAAAAGACAACCTTTTCATTGGGTATCGGTATGCTGTCGCCATGTTCTACTCGATCATAATCAACTTCTTAAGGATTGAGTGTTTTGCTCGAGCCGCATTTATTAATGTATTCAAAAAGTTATCAAACAACAATAGTCAAAATAAATTAAGTAAGACAATAATTAAAAGAAAAACGACAACGTTAAAGTTAAAATCAAGGTCCTTGTCTCCACAAATGTCAATGTCACAATGACATAAGAGGCTTCTTACAAAAGTTGAAAATGTCTTTTGCGCCAATTTAAATTATATTATTATGGATATCTTACTCCAAAAAGTAGAAGTCCTTCAAAACAATGGCTCATGAATCTGGCTTAGATGACAATTAATTCTACTGAATTGATAAATTTACATTACATAAATTGTGAGACAAACTCAGAAAATACTAATACGTTTACCTTTCAAGTAGGTATCATTATTCAGAACGTGCATAATATTATTTTACAGATTGGCTTTTAAAGGCCGTGATCTTAAGCTTGAATAAAAAAGCCGCAAATTATAAGAAAAAAAAAACCTCTTAGCTTATTGTTTTCAAAACAAATATTTGATGAATAATTAACTTAACAATTGTCTTATCTGTCACGCTTGATTATGTTTTTTGCCAACTGAAATCCTACATCGACATTAAGAACTTTCAAAGAAGTCACTTATCTTAAATTTATTGTCTGTCATAAAGAACTAGTCCTATCTTTTGTTTTGTAAATGACTATCATAAATTGTCATCTTTTTTTTTTTTTTATTTCATACAAAAATCATTAATCTTCAACCAATCTTGGAATCTACTAACTTTTGTACCTTCTGGAACCAATTCCTTTTGCGATCAATATTGAACTTGAATGTTGATTCACTGTATTTTACTCTATCTCTCTTGTTTTATTTTTATGATTCACATTCACAAATAATTTGGGAATCTCTTATTTTTGATTTCTTAAACATTCTTTGATTCTCTTTTGATTTTTTATGGATTTTTTTTTTTTGGTTTTTTAACCTTTTCCCGAATATTTTTTTTTCTTTTTTTTTCGATTTTTTTATTTCACTTTGATGTATTCGCTCTTTTTTCAACTCTTTTATCACAAAACAAGGAGAGCTTTTTATTACCAACTGAGGTAGGATGTCTACTCTCCCATTCACTCTTTTGCCAAATATCGCAAAAAACAAATAACCAAATTCCCGGTTTATATTTTTTTTCCTTTAAACACTCGAAAAGCAATCTATGTTCCCGATCTTTCGTTGATTTTTTTTAATGAACGATATCGCGCGCGTGTTCACTTCACTAACGAACAATACCGTGATACGCACCAACGTAAAAACAAACAGTACGACACAGAAAAAAGTATCACAATTCTTAAGAAAACGAAAAAATAAACGAAAAGCATGGACGTCTGTCGCACCGCGCCGCAATTAATGTGTATCTTTCACAACTAAACTGCGAGCAATAATAATTATTTAGTGTGTAGATATAGACACTTCAGTTTAGATATTCCGTTCTCTCTTTGTATGTTTATTTTTGTTTCTATCTCTCTTTTGTCCACTTGTCCACACATTTGAAAAGTTAAATAAATCATAAAAAAAAAACTGTATGTAACCACATCGACAAACAGATCAGTTGTCGTCGTTTTCTGGGATCCGTTCGTTTGTTCGGTATAGATCGTCGTTGTTTTCGGTATTGGTGTAGCGGCGGACGGGTTTATCGCTATTTTTGTGTTTCCTCTCTCTCTCTTGCTTGCTCTTTTTTGAATGTTCTCTCTCTTGTATAGCTGAACCGTTTATGTTGTTTTTATTTATTTTACTAAAATTGTTTATTTTTTGTTTTACTCTAAGAGAGTTGGAAGCTTTTGTTGGCATTGAAAAAGGCAAATCGATCGTGAACGTTTGACAGCTCCAATCTGACGTTTGTGTTTTGTTTTTTATGGTTAAGTGTCTACTATAGGAAAAGATGGGGAGGGCCGTATTGCAGCCAGTAGGTTAGCAGGCAAACAGAAGACGATCATAAAAAAAACACTTGACACCTATTAATTGAAGAATTTTGTTAGATACGCTAGGTATTTACTTTTGCAGTCAATTGTTTGTATAAATTAATTAGCTTGTATTAAATTTAGAATACGATTTGCCTTATCAACTTGAGCCAAAGAGAATTGATCAGGCGCTCGGAATTGGTGTAGGTGTAAATTGATCATACTAAATGCATAGTTAGTTATCGTTTATATTATAGGGAAAAAAATATCACACATACGCCATAGGGGCCAATTTATTTTTTTCTCACCCCATGTAAAGCGGTTTGAACTTTGAAAAGCGAGAATAATTTCCTTGTACGTGATTAGGGTGTGGGTGTAGTTTTTTTGTTTTTGAGTTCGATATATCTATAGACATAGGGAGAAAAATCACACATTTTCAGGGTTGTTTTTGTGAAGAATAGAGTGTTAAAGGGTGTATTTTGGATTTTAGGTATTTATGTTTTTTTTCTCATTTAATTTATGGAAACACTGAAATATTAACCAAAAATATTTTCAGCAACGCCTGGAAGCGTTTTAAATTGCCCATACGCCAAACACAGTTAAGGAAATCTTGGAATCGTTCCATGAGACCCACTCTCAAAACTGAAAAGGCTGATGCTCATCAAAACACTGATTGGAATAAATCCCGATCGAAAAAAATACCGAAATAGTGCAAAATTTAAATCCCGATCTTAAGTACTATTTTAGAATTTCTTTTTACATAAAAAATGCTTTTTAAAGAACGAATTCGTGACTGTTAGAGAAAAGTTTATTGTTCTTGATTTATATGTTTTCTGATAGATAATTTTGATTTTGAAAACCAATGAAGATGAAAGTTTTTATTCGATTTTTCTGATTTTTGATTTTTTGAAAACGGCATATAAAATAGTTTTCAGCGGAAAAATATAAACACCATTTTATTTCCTTAGAAAATGCGAAAAAAAATGATTTTTCTTAATCGTTTTTTAATAAAACGGTTTTTATTTAATAACTTTTTTTAAAAATTCAAAAAAAAAAATAATGAAGAATGCAAACTTAAACACAAAACTTAATTACATTTAAAAACAAAATTAAAAAGGAATCCATCTTCCCGATTGATTGATTTTTGAAAAAAAAACTAATTTAAGAAAATTATCAAAAAAAATTTGAAAATATTTTAAAATAAAATTATTTACAAACCGTTTTGGCTGTAGTTCAACATACATCCGTACAGACGGACAGACAGGCAGACAGAATTTTGCCAGTAACTCAAATACAGGGTGGGCCAAAAGAAATCATCCTATTCGAAGATGCTCTCAGTTTTGCAAATGGCCGCCAATGTCAAATCTGTTTTGACATTTGTGGACAAGACAGATGGAAAATACAAGTGAACAAGCCATGGAGCGATACATGAACCGACATGAACCTATATTCTAAAGGCGGCGTTCCCGGGTCGCCTTATCTCTCGTTTTGGTGATTTGCACTGGTCCGCAAGATCAGACTTTTTTGTGGGCTTTTTTGAAGTTCCGTGTTTACGTGAACAAATTCGAGACTCTGGAAACCCTCAAGGATAACATTTGACACGAGTTCGAGAATCTGTCGCCTTAAGTTCTCGCTGAAGTGATGGAAAATGCCATAAAACGAGCCCGTTTGACAATCAATTGTGACGGCGCTCATTTGTCCGATATTATCTTCTCGACTTGACCAATACAATTCTAAAGGTTCAAATAAACATAATCAAAAAACAGAATCGAAGTTTTGCATTTAGAGAAAAAGAGAGCCAAACAACATCGGATGGATGACTTCTTTTGGCCCACCCTGTATAATTCCCTATCATCGTAATGCCATGTCTGATTGTTAGAATTTTTTTTTTAAGAATGCATAACTTGCCTTATAGTCTCCCAAGTAAAAACACAAGAAAATTAACACAATACAAATATACATGATACTCTGAGAATCTAGAAGAACGAATAAAATAACAATTTCAAGTGAAATAATTAGTCTAGCCGACCGAAGACGCGGCGTAAGCGATTCTGTGCTTGATATATGGACATTGGCCATAGTGTATCTTCAAAGCATTTGTGAACAAATAGAATTGTTCACTGGTGTTAGCTCATTGACTTCTGAAAATAATGTGGACATGAGACCAACCCGAGTAGGTAGAGACACAATGGAAATTTGGGAAGCTGCACGCATGGTTCACTGTGCACCCCTAATTCTTTATATCCAGGCGATAGTTTTTCTGACTTCGGGCATTATTGGTCATGGCAAAGTGAACTGTCACTTAGCACGAGAAATAGGTATTTCATGCATCCAGAAAGTGGTGGGTGGAAACGTAGTACTTCAACAATGCGCGGAGGCACTTTGGGAATAAACTGATTGTTGTATTTGATGGATACCCCACTAGCACCGTGTATGAAACAACTATAGTCTCAAAACGAGCTCAACATTTTGTATTAAAATTTCATTTAACGATCACAATAAAAGCGCGTTCATTTCGATGTTGATTACATGGCAGATGATAGCATCGAAGTGAAACCGGCATATGAGAAATTCGACGTGATGATCGTCAACAACGCCATATCCAAGGGCAGCGAAATTGAGATTTGGTTAATCCGGGTAAGATAGTTTAAAAATTTGGATTACATTATATTGGCTTATAAAAACACTTTCAATCTTCTTAGCTGTTCAGTTATACTCACACACATATATATATATTATACATATGTACAACATACCTGATGCTGTCTTACCGCACTTTATTCATTGTTGGAGTTCACATAAAATAGTAAATAGTTCTATTTCAATATGTTGTCACCTTCTTCGAATAATTTGAATAATCGATTTGGCTCCTATGGATTACTTCAAACAAAGAACATTGGGTGCGGGTGGCATTGGTGCAGTAGATAAGATGTTTGCTTCTGACCCGGAGGTCGTCAGTTCGATACTCAGGTTAAGAAGACATTTTTGGAACTCCTAGTGCAAACTTGAGCCGCCCGTGAGTTTTAAATGAGAAAATAGTCACCTAATTCTCGATCTACTGCGCTGAAAAAAAAATTCTTTCCTATCTTTCTTATTCTTCTAACTATTGTCGTCTAAAAGGCAATGTGCCTTATAGACACTTAGATAAAAATATTAAAAAAAACATTTGGGATGTGGCAGCTAGAGAATTGAAAGAGGCACTGACTGAATGTATTACGCCTTGGCTGTAACCAAAGTATTAGTGGTTCTCCTAATTTTCTTGGTTTAATGTGGTGTTCTAAAAATCAATATTTTTCCAATAAGGACTTGACAACTTTTTTTTTTCTAATGTGTGCTGTGTAGCTTGTTGCACCATTCTGTTGAAAGCACATGTCGTCCAAGTCAATATCTTCCAATTCGGACCAACAATAATCGGTAATTATGGCGCTATAAGGTTGGCCATTCACAGTAACGTGACGATCGTTATCGTCGACGAAAAAATATGGCCTAATAACCCTGCCGGCATGCAAATCGCACCAAACAGTTATATTTTTTTTGGATGAAGTGATGATCCATAAAGCAAATGACCAATAACGCATATTTTGCTTATTGACGAACTTATTGAGCTAAAAATGAGCTTCGTCACTGAAGATGATTTTGCGATGAAATTCATCATCTTGGCGCATCTTTCTCAGAGCCCAATCGGAGAACGTACGTCGCTTCAAATGGTCGATCGGCTTCAATTCTTGAGTCAACTTGATCTTGTATGCGTGTAAACTAAGATCCTTACGCAAAATACGCCATAATGTGGTCGGAGCGATGCCCAATTCTTGAGAACGCCGTGGAATTGACTGATTTGGATCGTTTGCTACGGACGCCTGAACGGCAGCGATATTTTCGACACTTCGACCAACCCGTTGTCTCACTGACACGCCAACATCATACAACGAATATGTGCCTGCGAGAATTACGACCGAAAATTGGAGACAACGCTCTTAAAGTTGCGGCTACCGACTCCGAATTTCGGTAGAAAATTTTATAATTTGCAGACGTTGCTCGCTCGTGTTCTATACCATGATGAAAATGTTGAGGTTACTGAATAAATTGCCAATGACAGTTCGATGATTAGTGAAAGGGTGCGTTCACAAATTAAATTCAAATTTGTCAAGTCCCTATTAAAAAACCTGATATACAACAATGTTGAAATTGTAAAAGCCTATGTGGCAGTGTGTTTTAACTGTACTCCACTGCGAGAAACTCCCGAGAAGCTTATACAAATAAGAAGAAGAAGCTTATTCCCTGCAGTTTTCAATTAGTTGAAGGATCAGAAGGAAAAAATATAAAAAGAAAAATGGAATTTTATAAACAATTGTTTCATTACTCATTAAAATTTGCATCACCCTCACCAACCTGTATCTTGTATCTTTTATCCGATTATAATTCAAACTTCATGGCTATTAAATGATTCATGACACCAAATCTTAATCAACAATCAATACCTACAAAACTAATGATCTCCCATCCCACGCATATATGTCTAGCATGTGATGATATGACTCAATTAAACAATTTGACATCCATGAACCATGATACTGAAAGATACACCATCTTTCAACAACATCGCAAGTGCCACCTCTGATCCATCAAAAAATAATAAAAATACATAATACAATTCCGTGTTCATCTATTTTGTCTATATGGAAGTATATATATGCCAAGATAAATTGCCAAACATTTATTCAAAAGCAAACATTCGAAGAGTATCTCGATTGAGTAGCTCCAAACTTAGCCGTTGCGATGAAGGCGTTTGCGGCGCTATGAACCGTCTCTATACATCATCATAAATAAACAAACAGGGATCTGTCCAGCTAAAGTGTTTCCGAATCAAGTAACACCGAACGTTCATTACGATCGTAATAATTGAATTGCGTAATCGATCAAGATAATTTATATTGTAAGCCTAACCACAGACAACAACAACAACCATATGAGGCCGAAACGAGGAAGACTCTTAACTCGCCCGCAAAACGTGTGCGGCTTTACGCATTTTTCGTTAAATTTTTTTTTTTTTTTTTTTTTTTGTTTTACAATTATCTATCTTTGGGTGAAGAAAAATATTAAATAGCATCAAGGGATTTTCATATCTTGCGGAACTCACAATCAAAATAAAAGAAAAAAAAACCGAAAGAAGATTAAAATTGTTAAAAACGGGTGGGGCAAGAGTCAGCTATAAAAACTATACGACTATAGCGATCTCGGGTGCTGTGCTGTTTTATGTGAGTAAGTTCAAGGGTAAACTCAAAATAAAATATGTGCTTCATGTATCATTGTACAGGGTGTTCAGCAGGAATGATAAAAAATATGTTTTAGCTTCCATTAAAAAAAATCAGATTCGCAACATTGCTGTTGTGTTTTCAAAAAGGACAGTACAAGGAAGCTTGTGGACTATAGAGTATAGAGAAATGATTTTCACATACATTTTTGAGACGTACGTGGGTTGCCTTTGAAATAAATATGCGATGTTTATGCGATGTTTTTCGGTGTTTTGCGATGTTATCTATGTTTTTAATTTAAACGTGATGTTTATGCAAAAAATATCAGAAACTTCTTCACAAAACGTCTGATATTTAAAAATCTTTAAAAAATTAATGATAATACTTATAAAGTGGCAATTTTTACAGATTTTCTAAGTATAATTCTTATCAATTGAAGCACTCAACCAGTTATAAGTTTGATTTTTTTTAAATAATGTTTAAACAAAAATAAAAAAATAAACACCCTGTAATAATCGACTTAAATGTTCTTATGGCATGCAATTTTATTTTACTTGTTTTTTTTAGGATTCTGTTTATGACTTTCGTCGTGATGAGGTTAAACTTTGTTTAAACATTTCGTTGAAATGTTTTTTTTTATGATTTTCTAAATGTTTTATAATATTTTTGTGCGAATATCTTAGCTAAATTCATTTAATTCATTTAAGTGAATTACATATGTAGTTTAATTTCTTAGGATTTTAAGAGCTTCAAAAAAAACTCTTTACATTTCACTATTCATGAGCTTTTGAAGTTTTTAATTTTTTTTTATTATTAATTAAATTTTACAGCCGAGAGAACTTAAACTCGAATTTATATGCATAACTTGATTGTTGGTTTGTTATGAGTAATGGCACAATCTTCTAAACATTTTTGTATCTTGGGAAGAGGAACTGCTTTTCAAAAAAGTTAAAAATCTAGAAATCATTTTGAAAAAAAAATCTAAATAATTCTGCAAGCCGTCAGAGCCGATAGCCTAGCTGCTGAACTGCTAGAGATGACTTGGTTAGAAGTATGCATCAACACATAAGATAGATATGATTAGAAGGAAGCATGCCTCGTGAATGGAATCTCAGCAATGTTTGTTTGATCTTTAAGAAATGAGATGCCCTGAACTACGCCAATTGACATAGGTAACAGTGTCCCCAAATCTCCTTTAATATCTTTTCTGCTGTAGTGTGGGGCGCCTAAAGTCATTCGTTAATAACCTGAGAGGTTCATGTTAGTGAGGTTGTTGAATAGTTAAAGACGAGTCCCCCGCTAGGGGTCCCCCACGGACTTGATAGTTCTCAGACCTCAACAATAATCTGTTCAATTTATATTTTCAGTACAGGGCTTATGGAAAAGAGCTTTTAAACATATTGGTTTCTGCTGGTGTTAGCATCGCACTCAAGTTATGAAATTGCAACTGAAATAAAAAACAAAACCCCTGAGTTACATTAATTTTTTTTTTTTTTTTTGTAATATTCCATAAGCCCTCGTACATTCCACCGTGAATTGTCTGCTCCCCGGCTGTGAGAAGAGAGGAGACTGGTCGCAAAATATCCTCTCGCTTATTGTGTTTACTTAAAAGTAAAAAAAAAGATTCAAAGTTAACATTCGTCGTTGATGAAAATTATAATACTTTTTCTTTGGCTATTGCTATGGAGCTTTTAGAATTGAAGCTTTCTTAAAGCTTTTGGGAGCACATATTTTAATTTTAAAAAAGGAGTTGTCGCTGCGTGTTTTTCTGCTTACATCTTGTTCTTATTATTTTATTTTTTTTTAACGGTTAAAATACAGCTATACAATATTTGTTGGCTGTTTTGTTAAAAAAGAATTTCTATTTGAGAAAGTTTTTGCTGGAGTTTGTTTAATAAATTAATTGCAGTTTTGATTTTGAAATCCTAATAGTTTTATTGTTAATGAAAATAAAAATAAAAAGAAGAGGGTTTCGTGAACAGAATTTAAAATATTGCAATGCAGTTTTTTTACTTTAGAAGACCGTCAGGAGAACTCTAAAAAAGACGCACCTACTGTCTTAACATTTGATGGCTTTGAAAAATATAGATTTAATTTAATTTTAATTTAATTAAATTTTTTTAAGATTTAGTTTAAGTTTCTTTTCATTCAATTCATTCAATTTCAATTTTATTTATAGTTTTTTATAGTACCGTTAATTTTGGTAACATAGTTTCATAGTTTTGTAACACTAACAATTAATAGACGCGAATAATTCAAGTAGTTGTAAGATGGTGTTGCAAGATAGACAGAAGGTAAATTCAAGGTATTTATTTGCTTTTTAGAAATCGCAATCAATTGTGACTTAGATGGATTCAGTGCTAGGCTGTTGTTTAGTGACCTATTGGAGATTGCAACGAAGGCCTCATTTATCCTAAAAAAAAGATCCTCTTGTAAGCCAATACGACGAGACAAATAAATTTGCACATCATCAGCGTACAAGTGAATTGAAATATTTGAATAAACTTTAGGTAAATCATTAATAAAAAGACAAAATAACATTGGTCCTAACATGGAGCGCTGTGAAACCCCCATTTGCAGATTCATAAATTGAGATATCCCCTGATGAACAGCTTTTGCTACGCACAGAGATAGTTTTAATGGGAACATGTTTGTCAAATAACTCAAGAACCAGAGATTGAAAGTAGTTAACCTTGTCATTGGCAGTAGAGAAAGCATAACATTGATTCCAAGGGTAGCTGATGGCATCATTTAGTAGTTCAGAACTTTTAATGGATTTAACGTCTCTGAATTGAAAGATCGAAGGCGTTGGTAAATGCGAAAAAGCAATATTATACGTACAAAAAAGCAAATCGTGATCGGAAAAACAATCCGAAGACAATAGATCCTGTAAAAGAACATGTGAAGGCTCCGAAACTATAATTAGGTCAAGGAGACTAGGAGTAGTGTTAGGTGCAAAACTGGTGGCATGGGAGTTGAATACTGAAAGTGCAGCTGTTGCTATTTCCTCTCTTAGTTGATTAGCTCGGCAATCGTATAACAGAAGATCTGCATTGAAATCACCACAGATGATAATATGCTCATATCTTAATGAGAATTCTTGAAGTGCTGCAAACATGGATTCAGGAGAGAAACTTTAATTAGGGTTGTAACCAACTCCTAAAAGTAAATTAGTAGAAGAAGAAGAAATTCTATGCCCTTATCATCTGACTTTTTTAAGATCTGACACGAAAGTGATGATTTGCAATAAAGCGCAACACCTCCTCTGTCATTTCTTATTAACCTATACTTAAATATGTCATGCACACTACTGGGAACATCCGTCTTGAACCATGTTTCTGTAATGCATATAACATTGACACCTGTTTCATCAAAGGCATACTTAAGGAAGTCAAGCTTATTAATGTTAAGACTACGTGCATTAATACAACTTACTTTGAATCCTTCACGCACATTTGATAGTATTTTAATGACTGGTTTAACAGAAAAACTATAGTTAGTGCAAATTGAAAGTAACTCCCCATTTCCATCAGACCTCATAATAATGTATAAAATAAAAAAAGGGATAAGGAAAAAAGAAAAGAAAAAGAAGAACAACTAGCAAAACTAAACAAAAAGAGTAAATGAAAATAAGTTAACAAATTTAAAAAGAAAAAAAAATATTGAACACAGTATATCAAAACGGCTGCCACTGATAAAAGAATTATGATTAAAAAAAAATTATTTAAAATCTTAAATCAAAATATTTTTCTTCTTCACTAAAAGAAAACAAATTAAAACATTTTTTTCGTTATATTTTCTCTTCTCCAATAAAAAGGATTTGTAAACATTTTCCTTTCGTTACTCTTCTTCTCCTCAGTAAAAGAAGATTTTTAAAGTTTCTGATTTAAGTGATTTAAGTGATATGACATCATATGCTGTCATAATGCCATGATTTAATATTCCAGCTGCATCAACGTGTGATTGCTATCATATGTATCCACACCCATTTGTTCTCACCCCAAATAGGGTATGCAAGAGTAATAAACAAAAACTATTTAAAGATACAAATCATCGCATTTATTAAATGTATTTACTCGTTCCGCTTGAATAATGTCATTCTGTATGACTCTTTTAAAAATGAGTTGAAAATATTTATAACCTTATAAAACACTCAACTCAATCAACCAAAAAAAAACTCTTTCAACATGAGCATCTTAAAGCCTTTAGGGTTTTCATTTTTCACCAATTAGCAGGAATTCGTAATTAGTATCCAGGGAGATTCCCAGTGGATTTTAACAAACAGCACTTTCCAAACTTATTCTTTTCATAAGGATGAGGTGTGTTGAAAACCACCAGTAAAAGTTAAAAAAACACTCGTTTGCAGAAATTTCCCCTCATTAGTAGAAAACTCTGGAATTTATTTTACCTTGCTAAAAAAAAAATAATTTTCCTGCAGAAAATCATTCATTTTGTTTTTCATTTTCTTGAATGAACTTTGTAGATTGAATCAAATAAGTTTTCATCCATGAGGTGAATTTTTAATTAAAAAAATCGGCGGCTCTTCTAGACATTGGGGTTTGTTTAGCATCGTCATGGCTCTTTGACGCGGCTCCTTACCCTATCGTCGTTTGATGGCAACGACAAGATCATTTAATTACACAAGTGATTGATTGAGATGTATGCCTTTAGTTGAGGAATTCAAATAACGTAAAATGGAAGTGCCTACTAGCTGCAATGAGATAGATAACACAAGCCCATCTGTCAGATGTTTTTTTTTTGTTTAAATCAATGAAGGTGTGTTGATGAGAAAAAGATACATTTTTCTTTGGAGAAACGTATCTAGAAATGCATTAGAAAAAATGATGAACAACATTTGAGCCATGAGGTGGATGGATTGTGTATGAGGATATGGATTGCTATCATTAACTTCCTTAAAATTAACAATAAAGTTTATATTTTCGAAGTCAGAAAACTGAAAATACTTTGAAAATCTTGTCTTTTATTTTCATTTCATTTGAAAGCTTTGAAGAGCCGCACAAGTGGACTGCCTAAGGTGACCAAATTGCTTTGTGGCATCTTTCAAATATGTTGTTCGTTATTCATTCACTTATGCAAAATCATCTATCGACTCTGCAGCGTTTGATGGCCAATTTTAAGAATAGCAGTTCAGCAACAAATCAGCCAAAATAAAAAATAATGTCGACAACATCTCGGCTTTCCATCACAATCGAGTCCTCACTATGCACTAGAAATCGGTTTTTCAAAGATATTAACTTAGCGAATTTTGCGTCGAGCCTTAGGCCTGCATCTTTACAAGATCATCTGATCCGGAAACTCATACATACTTACTTAGGGGGCGCTACAGTTTGGGACGAACCTGGGCCTCAACCAACATACCTTTTCAGCCAGCTCGGTCTTTGGCTAGCTGCCTCCAGTTTCGCACTCCAAGTTGGTTGAGGATCTACCCTCTGGGATGGAATCGAAGATCCTGCGAGCCAGAGCATTGTTGTCCATTCGCTCTGTATGACCCAGCTATCTTAAACGTGATATGGGTATTTTTTTGACTAGATCAATCTCGATAGTTTTTGGTTGAACCTTCTCCTCCAAAGCCAGTTAACGCAGGTAGGGCCAAGAATCTTCCGAAGAATCTTACGCTCGAAACGACAACGGATATCTTCATCCGCTTTAGATAGAGTCCATGCCTCGGCGCCATAGAGCAGGACTGGGATGATTGGGGTCTTATACAGAGTCTTGTCTTTCGAGGGAGGGCTTTGCTACACAATAGCCTTCCTAGCCCATAGAAACAGTGGTTGGCAAGAGTAATTCTTTGCTTTATTTCTGACGATATGTTGTTGTCAGATGTTATAACGGATGCGAGGTACACAAAGTCCCTAATTACCTCAAAGTTGTACCTGTCTATTGTGATGTTTTGTCCAATCCGCCGGTGTTGTATGTCCCTTTTTGTGGACAGGTACACAGGTACTTCGTTTTGGCCTCATTGACTGCTAGTCCCATCTTAGCCGCTTCAGCTCCAATGCTGGCAAACGTTCTAGTGACAGTTCGCCGAGTTTTGCCAATGATGTCTATGTCGTCAGCTACAATTGACTTGCGAGTTTCTTATAATTTTTTTCAAGTATTAAGTTGAAGAAATCGCACGATAGCGCATCACATTGTCGGAATCTGTTTTTGACGCTGCAAAAAGTTCGGCGGGTAGTCCGTCGGGTCCAGCTGCTTTATATATATATATATTGCTATCCTTACTTATTTCATTTTGGTCAGGTGGACGGAAGTTTTGTCTGTCATCGTCCATGTTGAATGGTTCATTCTGCCTGACAGCGGAATTTTGGTCTTCATCGCCGTTTAACAGTCTGCAGAAATGGTCCTTCCATGTACTCAGCACCGACTGTGACTCTACTACGAGGTTTCCATTTTTTCTTTTGGAGAAGCCGGTGTTCTTCCCATCTTTTCTGCTCGTAGAGCTCGCGAGCAGCTCTCGTCTTTCTTTGCAGCGCCGCTTTATATGCCTCTTGTTTGGCTGCATGGGCCTGCCTGCATTCGTCATCGAACCAGAGGTTTCGTGGTGGTGGTCTGGTGAAACCTAGCGGCATCCTTGATGGCCTGTTGGCAGTGTTGCCACTGGTCTTCGGCACTTGATGCTGGCGGTACTGCATTTCTTGAGGGGTTCCGGATATTCGATTGGCATAGGTTTCTTGCGATTGCAGCTTTTCAACGTCATACTTCCTCACAGTATTACTCCGTTGTTATGGTGTTCGGGTTATTCGCATTCTTACCTTTGCTGCAACAAGTAGTGATCCGAATCGGTGTTAGCTGCTCGGAAGGTGCGAACATCCAAGATACTAGAGGCGTGTCTTGCATCGATCGCAACGTGATCAATCTGATTGACGGTTCTTCCAAGACTTCTTGTTAACCTCACGCACAACCCCCAACCTGGAGGGCCAGGTCCTTTGTTGGATTCTTTGGACAAAAGGAACCAGAGAATCCGGAGTCAGCAACCCACTTCAGGGATATGAGCGCTACCGTTGGCCCATTAAGGGTTCATCCGCCACCATCTCTATTTCAATGCCCTGACTTGCATTGAATTGTCCCAATGACCTTATCTCCAGATACGCCGAAGTAGCTCATTAGGGCGTCTGCTTCGTTGACTGTTGACGCCACCGTTGGTCCAATTGGTTGGGCTCATCCGCCGTACGTCCTCTTTCTGAGGGGCTCGTGCTGCGAATCGAATAGAACAGTCAGTAGAGCAGAGCATTATAGTGTTGCTATTTTTTCTGTGTTCAACACTCGCGCTTATAAGTTTAGCAGGAATGTCCGGATGGACAGACCAGTATACGATGGTTACCGCGGGGAGGTAAAATAAGCAAGATTGATGTGTACGAGATAGTTGCAGCAACTGTGCATCACCTGTTTGATGCCTTTCAGTGCCTACCCTATTCATACAGCACCCAACCACCGATCTGGAAACTCATAGTCTAAGATTATAGATTGTTTCCTGAAGAAGATCCTGATTTTTACCGAAAAATTATGTATCTTTAGTTAATAAACCCAACTAAACAACTTCAACCTAGACTAGATTCATAAAGATAACACTGTTCGGGATTCCATCACCTTCACCAATCAACCAGCCCTAGGAAACTTGGAAACACAAATTTCTTTGGTTCGGGTCCAGCGACATGTGGTTCCAATTCCAAAAGGCCCCAGTTGTCCCAGTTGTGATGCTGATCAAGATCATACAATTAAACTTATTCTTGTTGGGTTTACTACATTTACAGACCTATTCCAACAAAATCAAGGTAATAGTTCCAGTTCAACTTGATTGATTCGACACGGTCTTTAGACTGGATCCGTGCAACCCTTTAACCAATCAAATAAAAAATAAAATTGCTTAATGACACCATAAACTAAGTTGCTCTGATTATTTCAGAAAATAAAAATAAGTGATCGATTCTTAACAGCTTCCTGTTTGAAGAAACTCCTATTTAAATCGAATTCGCACTAAAAAAAACACAATTTTATATAGAATCAATAGAATATGTTTTATTATAAAGAAATTCGTAAATTCTGCACAAATTTACGAAAATGCTGTGGCACTTAAAAGTCTCCAAATAATCCTTCGGTTCGAAATTGTTCTTGAATCCTTTTTCACATTTCCTTGCGATTGTACACCAGTTTTCGAAGTATCTGCATTTGAATCCATCAATGCTAGAGCTGCATCAATATTTATTGAAATTGCCAGCACAGCTATTATCGAAACAATCAGCAAACACTTCATATTTTGTTCTATACTCTTAACAAACCCCGCTTTTACCAACTGTTGTATCTGAGTGTTTTGAAATCACTAAAATTCAGACATTTTCGCAGATAATCTTTGAAAAGCTGGCAATAATCTTATAAGTTTGGTCGAATGATGAATTGTTATCTGAATTGTTTGGTGAAGATATCGAACACAAAAGCAGTTATTATCTTCATTATTTAAAAAAAAAAATATTAGATAAGATTATTTGCCTCTGTGCAGTAACTCAAGAAAAATCGATTTGAGACGAATTCAATTGATAACTCCTAAAAGTAGGCAATGGGTTGGAATATCTAATGGATATTTAGTGGGCATTGATTTATAAGCATATTTTTGGGATGAATTATCTCAACTGAAGTTAGAAAATTCAGTACAAATTTGTTTGCTTTGTTTGCCAAAAGTTTGACTTACAAATTCTTTAAGTTTTGTTATGATTTCTGAAGCGAGTAAGGAGCTCATGGATGGAATCTTTTAAATAGAACTCTTAAATTGAATCATGGATCGAAAAATTGAAACGAAATGATGCTCAACTGTTATTGCAGAAGTACCTTCCCCAAGGATAATTGAAGAAATTCCTGAATTATTCAGCTGTTGACCGTTAAGGAACAAGTCTTTACCATCAATATTAAGGTCTAGGTTAGTCTTCGTCACTTCTTTGACAATCCAATAGGAAAATTTCATAACATTATCTGCCAAATGACGCACTTGAAAACATTTCGGTTTTCTTATCTGAACTTCATCTAGAAGCGTCACATCAACTATTTCAAACTCTCATAAAAAAAACAACAAATCAAAATCTATTCAAAAATTTACACATGTCTCTACAAACTCAGCGTTTTTTTATCAGCCAAACCACATCAATTAGTGTTTTACAACTTTTTCTACACAAAAAACCAAAACAATTACCAATATTTGTTGAAGACCATAGCCCATTAGTGACTTTGCCTATATAAGATACCTTTTAACAAAGACTCTACTTCAGTTAAGAATATCAAAGACGATCAATTGATTTTACATTCAAGATTGCTAATAGAAAAATTCCGATAGAAAAACTATGCTCCTGAGCATCATTTTAGCTGTACTTCTGGGAATATTTGCACTCAAGACATGTGCTGCAGATTTGCAGAAGGTAAGATTCATCTTACGAATTCCATTGGAAGGTTTTTTTTTTAAACTGATATTTTTACCCAGCTTTGTGAAGGACAACGATATGGAACACTTGTACCGAATCCCAAGGACTGTAATTCGTTTTACGTTTGCCAATTTGTAGTTCAACTTACTCACTGTGATCCTGGATTGCATTTCGATCGCAGAAATAAGGTTTGCAACTGGCCTCAGTTTGCTGGTTGTGATTGGGTAGAGGCCGAAGCAGGTGATTCAGTAGAGAATTTGTCGGTAGAAAAACCTGAAAAACCTACCGAAAACCAAGACAAATCCCCAGAAACAGTTGAAGTTCCAAGTTCACAATTTTCGGTAGAGGAAGCATTACCAACTGGAGGAGGCAGTCTGAGTGAAGAAGAACAAAAATCAGAATCTGGTGATGAGACACAGCTTTCTGGAGAGAATGGTTTAAGTCGACCAACAGAAAAACAGCCATCAGAAGAAATTGGAAATATTTCTAAGAATTCTGAGGAGGTAAAACCTGGTAAGCTAAATTTATTTAAAACCCAATGAGCCATCCGAAAGGCTTGAAAACTCAAAAGTGTCTAATTTTTAAAGATTATTGTGTTAATTCTAGATTTTACAGTGACTGAAAATAATGTGATCACGGAAAAACCCCATGAACCCCTTGTTGATCCCAGTCATTCATCTGGAGAAAGTCCCGATAGCCAACAAAACCTTTCTTCAACTACTGATCATATCATAGACGACAAACCCCACACTCCAAATTTATCATCGGAAGATAATCAGGAAAACCAACATCCGTCAACCGAAGATGATTTGATAATCGTCTCCAAAGAAGATCCGTCTACCCCTGGTGAAAATTCTTCAGAATCTATTGAAGCTACACCTGGTTTCCCAAAACCCAATCATCCTCCGATTATTGAAGAAAGCCCTTCTCAAAAAATTGAAAATTCTAGTGAAACAGTCAATACCAATGAGGGAAGCATAAAACCCCCTCATGTCGATAATCCTGATCCTGGCATAACTACATACCCTCCAACAGCAAGTCAACTCTGGAACCTCATTGCTTCCATAGTTAGTGTTAAATCATCACAAACCAGCGGTTTCATCAACCAACCAGCTGTTGGTGCTCATAATCCAGAAACAGGTTACCCAGTCCATGCTATGACCGGCTACGACCCTAACAACATTCAGTGTCTTCACAACGGATTGTACTTCCTACCCCATCCGAGCAACTGCCAGAAATATTTCATCTGCGCCTATCGCCATCTGCATTTGCATTCGTGCGGTAACGGAGTTATTTGGAATCACAAACGGGAGCAATGCGATTTGAAGGGTTATGCCAGATGCTATTCTCGAGAAGTTGAACCAGATGTCAGTATAGAACTTATAACCCCACCATCAGAAGAAGAGACCACTAGTGTTACTCAGACATCAACCCGAATTCCAATATCAAAAAGTACAAAACTTCCACAAACTACTGCTGGCAACAGGCTTCCGATATGTCCAAAATCACGACAAGTCTATCTACCCAATTTGGATGACTGCCATAGATACTTTATCTGCATTATGGGCAAGCCGGTTCTAACGTCATGTCCAAGTGGCATGCATTGGGATGCGATTGGGGAGTTTTGTGGTAAACCAAGTGTTGTACGATGTGCTCGTCGATAGAAATAAAATGGTTTTTTGTTTTTCAATTTTTTCAAAACGTATTTAATTTTACTAGGTTGGGCATAGGAAAATAATTTCGCCGAATATAATTTCACGGGAAAAAAATTCGAAGGAAATAATTTCGCGGGAAATAATTTCACAAATTAATGTTTTCATTGAAGTTATGATTGAGGAAGATCGAAGATATCACTTTTAACTTTTTGAGGTAAATTTTCATAACCTCTTCGAACAGAACGTCTACGTAGTTTTCCGGAGGTAAGCGTTGACGTTAACGTATGACAGCTGTCAAACAATAAATCTGTATTAGGGGAAATGGGTGTATTCTTAAACGGGCACCCTTAACAGGATACTTAATAAATGAAAAATAACTGAATTTTTCCTAAATCCATTAAACTTGACTTCTTTTAACCTTCTTTCAACCTTATCAAATAGTGAAACCTAGGGTTATATTCGCTGGACCTATATTTTCCGATTTCAAAAAAAAAACCCTTTCAATTTCCTTTACTTCGGTAAAATCTGTGTGAAAACATAAGTAGCCCTTGAAAAGACTTACAATAAAAAGTTTTTAACAGTAAGAGCAAAATTTCTTATAACGTTTTACCTTTAATTAGTTTTTCCCACTTCACCCTATAAAAGCGAAAATTAAAAAAAAGCGATTTGCGACCGGTCGTTTTCCTCTCGTTTGCGAAAAGTTTTCCGCGGTGTTTTAGAACACTACGTTAGGCAAGTTATCAGTAGCTGTACGTTAAATAGACCCTGTGACCGAAAAGACGAGACGTGAATTTTTTCTATCGACAAGTTAGAAATAAAAACATTTCGTTTGATTTGAAATCATAAATTTAAAACAAAATTTTATTTTTTCATATTAAATTTCACCAATTACGAACTACAGACCTTATAAGTAAGAGCTGTAGCTTGGCAAACACCAGCTAATTCATTGAAATTGGGATAATCTGCAGGACATTTACCCGTTCCGGTTTGAGCACCATTCTTGCAGTTATAGTACTCATTGCATTTTGTAGATGCCACAGCCATGAAAAGCTTCGATGATCCATCGCACCGGTCATCGGTGCAAGCAACTTTCTCTGGATCCACACACTCTTCGGTGTCCGCATCAAAGTTACTACCTTTGGGACACTGTCCCCATGTCGGTATGTCATTTTGGCAAACAAAGTATCCACGGCATGTTTTTCCATCAGCATTGAATTTCTTGCCTGTTGAACATACCCCAGTGGGAGGATTAGGTGTAGTTGGAACAGATGGTCCTGGTCCAACTGGTCCAGTAGTCGAGCACTGTACATTCTGAGGATAGTCACACATGCCGTTGTTGGGATTGTAATAGCGATTACTTGGGCATTTTCCGGACGATAAGATTTGTCCACTTCCACATCGTATCCAACCGTCACACGAGTTCGCGTCCTTAATGAAGCCATTCTGTGCAAGCAGACACGGTGAATTAGCAACACACTTTGAGTCTTGAGCCCAGACACATGAGGTTGTCGTTGGATTGTAATGTTGCCCATCTGGGCACTTTGCTGTGTAAGTG
Organism: Platycheirus rosarum; assembly: GCA_963971375.1. Taxonomy (NCBI): domain Eukaryota; kingdom Metazoa; phylum Arthropoda; class Insecta; order Diptera; family Syrphidae; genus Platycheirus; species Platycheirus rosarum. The sequence goes on along the minus strand of OZ020508.1, from coordinate 153,562,291 downwards.
GTTCCTTCGTTGCAATAGCAATAGTTTTGGCAGTTATTGGGATCTGGTTTGTAAATGTCAGTTAGACCGGCGCACATGGTTTTTACATCGACGGTGCATGCCACATTTTCGGGATAATCACAGACACCGCTGGCTGAATCGTAGAGAAAGTCACCGTTGCATTTGCCATATATAGCATTTCCATTGAGGCATAGTACCCATCCTTGGCAGTTGTTAGGATCGGCGATGTAGGTGTTGTTCTTGACAAGTGGGCATGTCTCTTCGGGTGAAAGTGCCGCCAATTGGGCGATATTTGACACGATGATAGTTACCATCAGAACTGGGATGGCAGCAATAGATTTTGAAGGACCTTAAAAGAAATTTGATTGTAAGAAGGAAAATTTCTTTTTAATTTTTAAACAAATCTGAAAAAAGTTTGAAATTTCGAAAAATCTTTTTCAACAGTTGCATCTATCAGGCTTTAGATTATGTAATTCTAGGACAATAAAACAAATTAAAAGCGTTTATTAAATCATTTAAGAGTGTTTTATTTCAAACAGTATCAAACAAATTTTGTGGTCTCCAATCGAAAACTTAGAAACAAAACAAAATCAAAAATGTTTCATAGAAGAACACACCAAGAGAAACATTTGAGAAATGGCTGGTTGTTTTTAATAGTTTTGAAACTATTTCTTTTAAAATAGTTTCATTTTCTTTTTAACTGCTTTATGAACTTTAAAAAAAAAAACAAAACATCCGTAAGACTTAATAGAAAAACAGTTTTGGAACTATGCATTTAAATGGAAGTTCTCGTATGAGTGTGGACCGATTTTGATGACATTTAAAAATAACTTGGATTAACTTTGTTGCTACAGTTTTTCGGCATTAATAAGACTCACAAAAAAAAACTAAATAATCTTAAAACAAAACACTAAACAAGTCACTATTTAAATGTTTAAAATGTCACTTTCCAAATATACCTTTCATTTTTAATCTCTTTTTAGATATCCTTAATTCGAAGAAGAATCGTTAGTGCGTGCACTTTGTTCCTTCGTTGGAATAAATTTTCGTACACTGACTGACAAATAGTCAAACTGTAAGGCCTTTAAATAGCTTCAAAGTTAAAGTTTCCTATTGTTTCTTACAACTTGCTCACATGGCGTCAAAATCTATTCTATTGATTATATTATTATCAAAATCAGTACAAGAAAAGAGCATTTTTATAATAACTTTTTTGGCTAATCACTTGTCAAATCTATGGCCAATTGTGTTTTGTCTATAATAGGGTATGTTTCTAACGTGTATTCACTACTACGAACAAGGAATAAACTTCTGTTTGATTGATAAGATAAATCAAAAACAAGGCAGAGTATTGTCTGTGGTATAGTGCGACGGTAGTAGCTCAGTTCGTAGAAAAATCTTAAAAAGAAATAAACGAAAATGTTTTTGAACATTAAAATTTGTGACCTCCAAAATGGAGAGACAAGTTCAAATAATCGTTATGTTAATGTTGATCTTGTAAAAGCAATAACATAAAAACCTTGTTTCGATATAACAAAAAACATGGCCTTCATTTTGAATTGTTATAATTAAATTAGAAATTTTGGAATGAAATTCCATTTTCGATCAAAAAAGGGTCTAAAATTTTAATTTTTGAGTCCAAGGACCGATATCATCAAATTGTGACTTTGAATTTCCAGTCTTGGCATATTTTCGTATTGAAACTGAAAGAAATTTTAAACATGTGGTTTCTTATCTTGTTCCTTCTTCGCCTTTTTATTCTCCTTCTTAACTTTCTTCTTCTTCTTCTTCTCCTTCTTCTTCCTCTTTTCCTTTTTCTTTTTCTTCCTCTTCTCCTTCTTCCCCTTCTTCTTCTTCTTCTTCTTCTTTTATTTTTCTTCTTCTTCTTCTTTTTCTTCTTCTTCTTCTTCTTCTTCTTCTTCGTCTTCTTCTTCTTCTTCTTCTCCTTTTTTTATTTTTCTTCTTCTTCTTCTTCTTCTTCTTCTTCTTCTTATTCTTTTTCTTCTTCTTTTCCTTCTTCTTCCTATCCTTCTTCTTCCTTTTCTTCTTATTTTCTTCTTCTTCATCTTCTCCTCCTTCACTTACCGACAATTGCTGTGACCAGAACTCTCAAGCATTACTAATTCGCCAATGTAAGCTGTATGTAAGGGCTGGACAAACAATTTTTTTTTTTTATAATTAACGCGCGCACAAGGGATTATGTGTTTTCCTTTTAATGCAGAACACACTGCGCGGGCATTACGAAGAAAGGGAGGGGAGAGATAGGAGGTGCCGATTAACATTGGTTTTGAATGTTAGCAGATCAAAATGGCAAGGGAAAATCCCGCCGGGTAAACTATTCCAAATTCGTGTTGTTCGGCTAAAAAAAGAATCCCTATATTTCACGGTACGTCCGAAATTGGGCTCCAGGATACACTGATGAGCATTCCTTGCGAGACGAGTATTACGGGAGAAACTTTTAAGGGGAGGAATGCAACTGGCTACTTCGAGTGAACATTTTTTGTAAAAGAAACGATAAAATAAGGAAAGACATGAAACATTGCGTCGGTGTTCGAGTGGGGCAATTGTTTCAGCGGCAGTTCTATTTCCTATCAATCTTAACGCTCGATTTTGTATTCTATCAAGCAGGAGAAGCGATGTTTGCGAAGCACCTGCCCAGAAGTAGGAGTTATACTCGAGTTTAGGGCGTATAAACGCTTTATAAATTGTAGCCAGATCAGATGGGGAAAAATACTTCTTACACCGATACAGAAAACCTAAGCACTTTGCAGCATTCTTAGCGATCTCAAATTGCTATGCGGAGTCAGGTTAAGCGGCAATTCTTACTCAATGAAGATGGCAGAGTTTCTTTCTCTGCCACTTCATCCCACGCACACTTACGCAATACTTGGTAATACCATACCACACCATCATCACACGAAAATTTGCTATTGATAGAAGTTCCAAGATATTTCAAAATTTTGCAGTTCGGAAGAACAGTTCCATTCAGATTGTTCTTTGCAAGGATTCAGGATCTTCACTTAGGAAGAATTAACTGATTCAAGTTCGAGTCCGTCACTATACATACAGTTTTTTCAAGCAATCATTTTTCTACGATTTCTTAAAAAATGATTCAGATTATTTGGCAAATTTGTACATAAATGTAGGCTAATTTCTTCCTTTTTCGGTACATAGCTATTGCAATTTTATGCATTAAGCTAGATTTTGGAAAAGCTAATTTCCTATTTCGGCTAATCTAAAGACTTTTCCCTTTCGCACCATTTAATTCTTAAACTCTCTTAAACGTCAAGAACTTCTTCATTTTCCTACAAGAAGTTGGCTTTTGGCTATGAACATTGTTTATTAATTTTGCTGTGTAATTTTTCATGGCATGATACAGTTTTTGGATAACTTGGCTTGTGTCAGCAGCCCCTGTAGCTCTCTTACACCATTTTGCTCCAAACTGATAAACTTTATAGGGCACCATACATCGGCGCGCTGGTGTTCATCAAGGCTGTCGCCTAGGACCCCAGCTTTTAATTCTTATCATAAGTGGTATTCAAATGATCATTTTACATTCTAAGAACTCACTGTAGGTTGACAGCTTAAAAATTAAAATTTCGGTCTCCTTACCACAATACGCCTCCCTTAATCAACTGGATTTCTATAGTATTTTCAACTCCAAAATCCTACGTGTTTTTAATGCTCTACATAACGTTTGTTTCGCTCTTTTCGGATACCCATGTCATCCACTTACAAAAATATTCTCATTTTTAGAATCGGGAGCATGCAACTTTGTCCGTTTCCTTTGATTTGCCATTTTCGTATTCTGAGGACTGTTTATGCTGTCTCCACATCAGAGAAACATTTTTTTAATATTTTAGAAAAAAATCAGAAATGTTTCTTTGTTTCTGAAATGTTTTTTAAATGTTTCCGGTGTGGACATGGACACATCTAAAGCTGTATCGCCTTCAATCAAAATCCCATCTTTTGAATAACTTTTCATTTTTAAGGGGATTAATCAAGAAAGTTTGTTTTAAATGCTGTATGAGCTCAAAAGCATATTTGATGTTAAGTATTTCCGTTCTGGTTAAAACTACAGAATAACCATACCAACCATAAACAAAAATAAAACCCGAAGAGATGGTTGAAAACAATATTCTTTATTTATTCTTTATTAATTGAAAAAAATATTTTCACTTAGAACCTAGCGGCATTCAATGGCTGCCACTTATTCCACACACGCCAAATAAGCTATTTGCTTCTTTGTACAACTCTGTGTCTTTTCATCGAAAAAGAAATTCTCCGGACATGATCCCTCCGATGTGCTCACACCTCCGTTGCAGTAGGTATACTTTGAGCAATCACCTTGAAGATTGGCAAACTTGGTGCCCATACCTTCGCAGCGATCATGAAGGCAGCGAACATTGACCCGATCTTTGCAAGAAAATGAATTCGCATCGAAGAATTTACCCTCGGAACACTTTCCAAACACTGGATTACGATCGGCCTTTCCATTTTCCATTTCATCACAATAATAGTATCCGCTGCACGAGACCTCATCCGAAATGAATCCAATAATTGGCTGATCATCAGTACCGCAAATGGTGCTTGATGGTTCTTCGGTTGTTGGTTCAGCTTGTGCACAATCACTTTGATCCCAATCGCCGCATCTCTTCAACTCGCGACTGAAAAAGGAACCAGCAATACATCTGGTGGTCTTGAGAATACCTTTGTTGCAGACTTTGAAAGCTGTACATGAAGATGGATCAGCCATGCGAATATTATCACCGACTGACATGCAAATAGCGTTTTCAATGTGACCTTCTTCCTCTTCGGGACAGCTGTACTCGCTTGGGTAAACACAACCTTGTGTCTCTGGATTAAAGTTCAATCCCACCGGGCAAGTGGAATACTGTTCAACACCTTCCTGGCAGTAAATATATCCATTACAATTTTCTGGGTTTCTCAAAAATGTTCCATTCATTGCCGAAGAGCAGGGTTTTTTCATATTTTTGGCAAAAGGACAATCAACGTTATGTTTTTTTGTGCACTTAGCTGCGTTTTTGTCAAAAAACCAGTCTTCCAGGCACGAACCATCGTCAATGATTTCACCATCTTCTCCACATTCTACCCAATCAACGCAGGAACCCGGAACCAAAATTTTTGTATTTGGTGGAACCAGTTGGCAAATGTCGTGACTTTGTGCGACAAGAGGAGTGCTTTGGCTAACTGACACCCAAAGCAGACTCGTGACCAAGATTTCCAAGGACCTACACATCCTTAGTGTTTGAACAGAAAAATATATAGATTCCGATATGAAAAGAAACGATTGCAAGACTGACTCTTGAATGATGGCCAAAATTCTATTGTCAGTGGTTAAATACGTACTTAGAATCTAGCAAAGTGCATTTCGATGTTCAGATGTGGCAACTATGTTTGAACAAGGCCCAAAAGAAGGTGTGGGATTTCAGTGGTTGAAAGAAAAATTGACAAAAACGGAACAAGTCATCCTGATAAGAAGTTGATAAGGAAGTTTTGATGATATCGGATAGATGAAAAGAATTTTGATCTTTATCTAAAACAATCGATAATTGTTAAAGCATCCGTTTGTAACGTTACTATAAGTTGATTGCGAATGACAAAAACGTTATAATTGCTAGAATTCCGAGAATTTATAAAAAAAGAAATCATTCATAAATGTATGTAGTTCATTAGATGAAAAGAGACAAATATAATGGTAGACATTTTTGGACTCCCTTGGGTCAAACCAAACAAGCAAGTAAAGGAAAATGTGTTGTCAGCCTTAAAAGTTCTAAGTTTCAGTCGGGTCCTTAAACCATTTTGCATATCAGTTCCAAAATTCACTAGAATCATTCCAACACATTTTCATGCTGGTTTCTGACACCTCGTACTTCCAAGAAGATCATCCGAATTTTTTATTTCACCTTCATTTATTTTTGAATAATATAGCAGAAAATAGAAGCAAGTGTCAGCACAAAATAAAAAGTACTTTCATATCTGTCAAATAAAAAAATTAATTATGAGTATGACATGACCAAGCATAGCCAGCCGTCAAAATCGCATGTGTTTATGTCCCAGATAAGTTTTGTTAATCTGACACATGAAAATTGGATAGCTATGGCATTTCCATGTCATTATATTTTTAGAAACATGACAAAACAATTCGTTTAGTTTTGACAGTAGGCCATGTTTCATTATGCCTATTAGAGTGGGCTATTACCCAAATTAGAAGTACACGGAAATATTATAAATGCTTTTTCGTTCATTAATTAATGACAGTACGCATTTTACGTTGATAAACAAAACTTATCGAAAACTTAGAAAAACAGATTAGTTCACTTTAATAAGCACAAGACACACATCAGATATATGACACAGAACGACATACTAAAGGGCTAAGGGCCAACATTAATAAATATGAGTTATGACTTATGCCCGAGCATGCCCTACTGTCAAAACTATACGAACATTTTTCGTCATGTTTTTAAAAGCAAAATAATTATTATATACCTCATGCTTAACGAAACTTATGTGTTTATTGTAGCTAATGGCTTACGACTGTATGTTTTAGATCATTGTCACATGCGATTTCACAGTAGGGCATGCTCGATTATTCCCATTATAGTAAAGCAGCGTTCACATGCAGACAAGACAATGGGACAAAAATCAATTGTCTTGTGCGAGCTTCTTGAACGGGGTTGGATGATGTCGATATTGTCCTCAGAGATAGCTCGGCAGGCTAGTTCGGAGGACAATATAATTGTCTTGTCCTGGAAACAATTGTTCACGTGAAAAAATGACTGTCTTGTCCCATTGTCTTGGGACATGGCACTGTCCCATGTGAACCCCGCTTAAGACTTTAATTATTATGGATGAAAACTACTGTCAGAACTGAACAAAACGTTCCCTTACGATCTGTCAAATGAATACGCTACCCAAATGAAAGGGCCAATAAACTATTTGTCAAATTTTCTTTACCGAAAACACCCTGGCAAAACTTATAGAAAATTTGACGAAACAAAGTAATTCGTTATTTAACAAACAAACATGGACGTATTATATATGGACTGCTAGTTTAATATCAGCTTCATACAACAATTGTCAAAAAAATGTCGCCAAAATTGAGAATGCGATGCTAGCTCTCCTGAACCCACTTCAGAAAAAAAAATAACTACTTAAAATGTTGACATAGAAGCTCGCGACATCTGTTTTTAAAAATTCAAAAAGTCGCATTTACCGGTAAAACACAACTGACACTTTTGAATTCCATCCATAGAAGTGTGCGACATCTTTGGTATTTTGCCACTTGTTTTTTTTTAGATCGTGGACAACTTCCTTTTTTATTGGTTTGTGCCTAAGACAAGCTAAAAGCACTAGAAGGAAAAAAGGGATTTTTTATTAATTAATTGTGAGATATTCTTTATAACACGGGGAAAAAAAGAAAATTTTAACATGCCGACGTGAGAAAACCTGTTGCCAAAGTCTGGGATTACTGGATGAAATGTCAAAATTGAGGTTTAATTTTTTCCCGCTAGTGTACTTAGGAGGGCTAGTGTCGTTAAAAATAACTTAAACTAAAATGGAACCAACTTGAGGTAGGCAACTAGCAGTCCATATATAATACGTCCATGCAAACAAAGTAATAATTAACTTGTTCTCACTCAGATACTGATGACACTGTCCGTCTCGTTTCGTCGATTAAAGTTCTGTCTTCAGGGTTGATTGGAAAAATAATGTCAGAACCGAACGAAACGTTCCCTTCCGATCTGTCAAATGAGCACGGTACCCATAATCGACGGAAAGCCACGGAAATATTTGTCAAATTCTCCGCCATTATATTAAATCTACTGTCAAATACGCTCCGTTGAAATGCGGACGAGACTGTAGTTTTTGTCCATAACAGAACTTGCCGAAAACTTGACGAAACAGCAAACCGCTATTATAGCAACATGAAATAAATTATAAATTAAAGTTCTGCCTAAAATTGTTGCTACAATTTTTTTTATACTCTTAAACCATTTCTTGAATTATTAACTAGCTGACCCGTCAACCGTTGCACTAAAGATATTTTAATAAAAATATGTTTGATTTATAAAATGTGTATAAAGCAAATCGATATGTTTCCATCTGATATAAATTTGGAAGTACAATGAACCTCCAAAATAAATACTTGTTTGTATCGATTGTTTGCTGTTGGTAATGATATGGAACATGCCATTTACATTGGAAATTTAAAGTATTCTAAGTCGAACGCCATGTTGAACGGAGTCATTGGTATCCAAATGGTTTTCTCCTTTCACGAACTGTTGATTTGTTTGACAGTGCATTTGATTTAATTATCATGATTACCTAAACTGACTTTTGGTTCAGTACGTATGTATGCAATTAAATGATTAAATAATTATAGAAGAAACGTTCCTATTATTTTTTAACTGAGAATTTCGTCATTTGTTGTTTTTGGTAGAAACTGATTATTTATATTTTAGCACATCAATCATTCTAATGTTATTGATGTCAATGATGTCAATTTTTATATTTTGTTTATAATTGACTTATTTCGGTAGTTAAGCCTTTTTAGAGTACTAATTTGATATATTGTCAACCGTTTGATTAATTGACAAAAGTCATGATTGTACACAAAAAAACATGACACTAAAGCTATTAAAATAAGTTTGATTTTCAATGGTTTTCAAATTAACTAATATTTAAAGGTTAACTTAAAGAAAAACTATTTCAGTATCAAAATTCTAAGAAAGAACGAACAACTTAAATTAAAAATTTGAAATAATGTCTGGAAATTGTAAGTAAATTTAACATATTTTTGTAATTCTTTTATGGAAACTTAGTTTTTTTCTGCAAGTTTTTGGAAAAAATTCTCCAATATTTCTGGTGACTTTTTTATGTGCTTATCAAGTTGATTCGCAGACAGTTTTGCTATCAGAAAGTTATTCCACCACCAACTTTAATGCAACCCTGTCCTGCGGAATAATTAAGAATGGAACCTTTCTGAAAGATCCAAATAGTTGCACTACATGGATTCAATGCATTGACAAGGAACCAATTTCCGGATCATGTGCAAATGGACTTTTCTATAATAAAAACACAAGTGAATGTGTTCCGTCGAATTCTATCAAATGCTATTCGTCCAACCCATGCGCTGACGTCAAAAATGATGGAACCTTTGTTGCTGATCCGTATTCCTGCAGTAGTTACTACTATTGTTCCAATGGCAAGGCAACTCTGGGCGTATGTTCTGCAGGACTTAACTACAATCCCGAGACACAAGTTTGCATACAAAATTTCAAATGTTCAGCTAAAATAATCAATTCAGGCAACTGGTGTAATATTATTCCTGATGGGCAGTTTTTCGGGGATGTGAATAATTGTCAAGGATATTACTTTTGTAATAATGGATTCCTCGATAACGGAACATGTCCGGATGGATACTATTTTGATTCTTTCAAGAGTATTTGTGACTATCAGGCTAATGTAGTGTGCCAACAGTCAGAGACAGAAGACCACAAAATCGAACCGTCAGGAGATGGAATATGTCAAATCGCGGGCCAATTTGTTTCGGACAATACTACTTGCTCGGGATATTTTTACTGTCATCAGGAGGCAGATAAAAATTACAGCCTTATTTGGAATAACTGTTCAGATGGTAAATTTTTCGATCCTTCAAATGGAGGAGAATGTGGATATCGACGGGATGTTGATTGCAAATTTGATCGGTGTGATGGAACGGGTTTGCAGAATATTCAATTGGTCAATGCACAAGAAGATGATTGCAAGGGCTATTTAGTGTGTCAAGATGGAAAACAAATTGGACAAGGAATGTGTCCGGATGAGGAACCATATTTTGACGAGCAACTGCAACGATGCACGAGCAGTGTTGTACGATTTCCAGCTTGTTCAACTAATGAATTCTGAGTTGATGTGGACAATTTGTAATAAAAGTTATTAAATTAAAGCTTTCCTAGCAAAAGAATATTTCAAAGACACGAGCTCGTACAGATATTTTCGTCAAATTTAACTGGAATATTTTTAATTAAGTTTCGAAATATGCCTCTCTATTTATACCAATACATAAAAGTTAATTGGTTTTTATTTTTGTCTTGTTAGTACATTCCTCAAAGATATGAATTTTTTTTGAAGTTTAGTCAGATATGTACACTGAAAATAAAATCTTACTAATTAATCATTTTATAATTTTTAGTCTTTAGAAGCGGGCTTTTTGCTATGGATAAGATTATCTCAAAATTCGGTTGTGTTTTTGCTTCAACTATAATTTATTTAATTCAATCAAGGAAGTGTTTGCATTAAAATATTTTGTGATTCATTTATTAAAAGGAAAAAAATAACGATAGATAAAAAATTATCTTTTCTGATGGGAAAAAGATACAAAAAGAAGTATTTCATGAATTTGGTTGGCATTTTTGACAACACGTGGGGAATATGCTGTATCACAATGTGAGTAAAATTAGTTTTTTTTTTTACAGAACTAAGTTCTTTCTGTTTCAAAAACTATCGAACTTAAAACTTAGCTTATAGCAACAACGTTTAAGGATGGAGTGGAATTATAGTGTATAGTGGTGCCCCGTGGTTTAGTGGTTAGTGTGTCGGACTGCTAAGCGAATGAGCCTGGGTTCGAATCCAGCTCATAGCCATCTTCGTTTCCGGTGTACTGCCTCTTGCGAGGAACTGACAAAACCTCCAAGAGTAAAATTTGTCTGGAAAAAGTGCATCTCATCTAGCCTTTCGGACTCGGCGGTAAACTGTAGGTCCCTTCCATTCTTGCTGATTAACAACACACACACACGAATGGTTGAGAGTATAAGTCACTAGGCCTTGGCTCCTTAAGGAGCTGTTGCGTCAATAAATTTATAATATAATTTTTTAATAAAATACTCGAGGAATTACGAGCATCATTTCATGTGGTGCGTCGCGTATAATAAATTTAGATTTAGATTTAGAAATTTTTTTATTCATTCGTTTTGTATTTTCAACATTAAAACTAGTAAAATTATCATATAAAATGAATAAATAATAGATATCATTCTTTAACTCATGAGTTAGTATTGAATGACACATTTGATAATTTCATTTTACTTAATAAGAAACTGATGTGCGGTTATAATCAGCAATGAGGTAACGTTAACATTTATATTTAAAGCAAAAAATGATAAACTTTACAGAGATGATTTAACCAAGATATAAAAATAAAAGAAAGCAAAATAATTCTAAGTTATCCATAGAATTTAAATCAATCGTGAATAGTCAGTCTTTTACTTTTTTTTTTTTAAATAAGTTTAAATTTTGAGTTTTTCTGGTAAGTAACGGTAATTTATTAAAGCGCTTTGGTGCTGATACAGTATACAGTGGCCAACTTTCAGTAAAACGATTTTTGTTACAAATTATTCGAATGAGATGTTTTTGAGCAATCAATAAAGTCTTCTAAAAGTATTTGAATAGGAACCAACCCAGCTAGACAACCCGTATTGCAACTTAGAGTGCGCAAGACACTAGTTTACCTAAGTTAAAATCTTTTTGGAGCAGAATTTTCGCGCTTTGAACATCAAATAATTTTTCATGTTATGGCTTTGGTCTTTCCAGTTAGGATTAGCATCAATTTTAACTCCTAGATATTTAAAATTCTTTACTAAATCTATTCTGAAACAAGAATCGGAACAAGAGTTTTTATCTTGGAAATATGGTATACCACAATTGTGTATTGGAAAACTGAATTGTTTACACTTCAAATAATGAAAAACTAAATTGTAATTACACACTATGTGACCAAGTGTTTTTAAAGTCATGAACTTAGTTTTTTGACTTACAATTAATTTGTGGTTAGAAAACCAAGTTCTTAGAACTTCAAGGTCCTCTTCAATTTGGAAGATACAATTAAGATCTGAGTTTGAAGTGTAAGTAAATGAAATGTCATCTGCAAAAGCTGTGGACAGGCCAGTTAACCGTAGCTTAAATATCGCGTTATTGTACACCAAGAAAACAATGGGCCAAGTACGGATCCCTGTGGTACACCTGTTTTTAAAAAGCGATATTCACCTTGTGTACCATTTACAATAACCTTTTGTACTCTTCCTTTTGAATATGATTGCAACCATTTAAAAATAATTCCTCTAAATCCTGCATTGCACAGCTTACTAAGCAATAAATCATGATCAACCATATCAAATGCCTTTATCATATCGATAAAGATAGCCATTGTTGATTTATTTTTATTTAAGCCACCGTAGAGCTGACTACAAAGCCTAAGAATTGCATCTTCAGTTGATTTTCCTGAACGAAAACCAAATTGATTTTCGCTAAAAAAGCTGTATTTGTTAAGGAAGCAAGTTATTCTATTAATCATAAGTGTAGTGTAATCATAAATGTAGGAAGAATAGAAATAGGTCTGTAGTTTGTCATATAATTTTTGTCTCCTTTTTTGAAAAGTGAAATAACTTCAGCGCATTTGAATTGTTGGGGGAAACAGCTTTGTTGAACGCTCATATTGAATAGATAACTTAAAACATCTGAAACATAAAAAGCAATTTTTTTAACTACGTTACTAGATATTCCATCTAAAGTGCACGAATTCTTATTCTTTAAAGATAAAATAACTTTGTAGGTTTCAAAAGAGGTGATTGGATTAAATACGAAGCTTTTTGGGTTTGAAAATTCAACATCCAAAAAATCTTGACTACAATCACAGTCACAGCTGGAGTCGAAAGACGGCTTCAATGATTCAGATATCTCAGTAAAGTATTCATTGAATTTATTCGATATACAGCTGAAATCTGTTATGGAAATATCATCAACTATAATAGAGTCTATTCTGTTTGGCTTCCTCGATTTCCCTAAAATGCTGTCAACTACTTTCCATTCTTCTTTAATATTAGCTTTTGACTTTTGAAACAAATTCGAATAATAATTTTCCCGAGCCAATTCAATATTTGAGCCAATAGTCTTACACAGTTTGAGATAGGTAATACTTTTTTTAATTTTTCATTGAGTGGATGTTTTTTGACTTTAATACTAATTTTTCTCTTGTTTTTGATCTGTTAAAGTAATCTCTCATTCATTCAGGGCTTAAGGTACTTATTTTTAATACAATTTCGTGGGGATACGGAAGTACATGGCTTTATATGTTTCTGTAAAATTGAAATTAAAATAGCAAAGCAGGTAGATGGGTCATTTTCTGAATAAACCTGATCCCAAAATTCGTGTTTCAAAATATTTACCAATAACCCGAAATCAGTAGTATTATTCTCTTTCGTTTGTTTTACCGAAGGCTTTGAAGAAGATTTCGACTCTTTAAATAAAGCAATCGTTTTATGATCTGCTATCTTGTAGTCGAAGACACTTCCAAAGAAATCTAACTTATTTCCCACTTTAAAACGGGTAAAAATATGGTCAGTGCAAGTACTTGTAGTTTTTGTTACGCGAGTTGGCTCATTTATACAATCCCTTTAAACCATTTGAGGCCATAAGTAGTAAATAATTTTCAGTATCTTTATCGAATACGTCTAAGGTATCAATATTGATATTACCAATTATTATTAAATTGCAAGTTTTGGTCATACAAAGAAAGATATACGAGCCAACAACGAGTCGAAATTATTAAAATTTACTAACGAAATTCGGACTCAGTGGCCTCAACGTTAAGAGCGCTACGTCCAATTTATGGTCGTCATAATCGTCCTAGCAGATCAAAAATTGAGCGTCTATTGGAAAAATTTGAATCCACAGGCACAGTACAAAATGTTCCCGTGCCAGTGAGACAAAGAAGTGCCCGTAGTGTCGAGAATATTGCTGCCGCTGAGGCTTCAGTTGCAGAAAGCCCAAATGTGTTTCTCACACGTCGTTCTCAAGCGTTGGGCATCTCTGTGACGTCGTTGTGGCGAATTTTGCGAAAAGATCTTGGCTTACAACCTTACAAGATTAAATTGACGCAAGAACTGAAGCCGCTTGACCACCAGAAGCGTCGTATGTTCGTGAATTGGGCTGAGCAACAACTTGAAAATGATTCGGATTTTCATCGAAAAATCATCTTCAGCGATGAGGCTCATTTCTGGTTGAATGGCTTCGTCAATAAACAAAATATGCGGTATTGGTCAGGCAACAATCCACACGTACTCCATGAGTCATCATTGCATCCCGATCAAATTATGGTTTGGTGTGGTTTATGGGCCGGCGGCGTCATTGGGCCGTACTTCTTCCGTGATGATCAAGACAGGCACGTTACTGTGAATGGGGATCGTTACCGTTCAATGATAACCGAATATTTTAGCCCAAATTGGATGATATGGACTTGGAGGACATGTGGTTCCAACAGGACGGCGCCACAAGCCACACAGCGAATGTCACAATCAATTTATTGGAAACCAAGTTTTGGAGAACGTCTTATCTCACGAAATGGTCCAGTCACTTGGCCGCCTGGGTCGTGCGATTTTACGCCGTTAGACTATTTCCTGTGAGGCTACGTCAAGTCTATGGTCTATGCCAACAAGCCAGCGACGATTGATGAACTTCGTACGAATATCGAACGTGAAATTGCAGCAGTATCGGCCGATTTATGCTTGAAAACCGTCGAAAATTGGGTTCAGCGTCTGGACTTCTGCAAGCGTGCCCGTGGTGGCCATGCAAAAGAAATCGAGTTCCATACATACATGGCATCGAACGTACTTTCAAAGGAATACAAAACTTCATTGATATCCAAAACCGTTTTTGTTTTATTTAAAAAAAAAATTCATAAATTCATTCATACAATTCATGCCTATACTATGGTGGAGTAATCTGCGTCCCATTTGCGTCTAAAGCTATACCCTAATCCGCTGAAAAGAGTCTTTTAGATATATAACTAAGATCTTAAGCAGTTCCCTGTGAGACGAAATCGATTTCCTTACACTTAAGATATTAGTAATGAAAAGAACAAATTTTCCTTAAGAACGGCTCTAATGATTTCTTTTCGTGTGTTTTCTTATTATAAATGGTTCAACAAATTTTAAACAATTTGGTTTCATAATGAAGTGCCTAAAAAATCAACGAAAAAAATACATACCACGAATTTTATAAACTGTATTCCCAAAACCTAAATTTTCTTAATGAAGCAAATGATAAATGTCTCCATGATGTCAATCTTGATACAAAAGGTGTACTTAAAACATATACCCGTTTACCCGAAATTCAATAAACCGTACACGATTCCTAACATTTTATTTTGAAACGAAATCAATCAGTGGCAAATATTTATTTCATACGGAATAAGTCACACAAATTGATGAGAATCAACAAGAACTAAGTTTCCTACAATTTTATTTTTCTATTCTACTCAGTCGGTTCCAGAAACTTTTTCTACTGCTTACTGTTACGATTCCAATTTTAATTTTATTTTAATTATAAAATTGAAAAGTTTTTATTTGCCTGGGTCCACTCCAGTGGACTACCACTACACCAATTCGCGATTAAAAGAAATAACCTCAAACATTAACAAAACAAATATTAAATTAGTTTATCTAGGGCCGTTATAGGCAAGTTGTTAACACTTTTTTTAATTTTCAGTAAACACCTCTGGAAGGGCTTTACAGACTGTTTAGAGCTTTATCAACAAAGCTTTGTATAGAACTTTCTAACTCACTTTTAAATGTGTAATTTGCGAAAGTTTTCTTTATACCAGCTCTATATAAACTATAACTTGTAAAATTCGAAAAATAGGACCTTATACAAACAAACTTTTTAGATACTTCTAATTTCAGCTTCTTTCTCCGGGACTTTAGAAGGTTTGTATTCTTTTTTGTTACCCATTTTACCTTTATCCGGTCCGGGCCTCCTTCAGCAAGTTCTTTCATACACACATGGGATACTATTACCCATCTAAAAATGTATGTCAAAAACTGTGAACTTCAATGAAAAGTAATAAGATAATATACAGCCGGAATAGGGCACCCGAATTTGACTTTCTTACCCTATCAAAACTTCAACTGGGAGGAAAGAATAGTGTCAGGCAAAAAGTTCCACATTCGTGTGGTGCGATTAAAGAATAATGAAGTTTGTCTGTGATGCACGAAGAGATTTTTTTCTAAGCTACATTCCAGTACCAATGCTTTTCTCATTACTGCCTATTCTTCAATATCTTGCTTATCTTCGAAAACCGACAAAATATTTTGCACCGAATCAATGCTTAGCAAGCAACCAATTCTCTTAAACTAATTCTATCTTTTTTCTTATCATTATGCCATTAGCCAAAAATCTCGTAAATTATTTTACACTTGGAATTTTTTTAAATTTATTTTTGTCTAATTTTGTATTTTAATCACAAAAAGATATAAACGGTAGATTTAATTACTAATGGACATGGTCATATTGTCAAATCAGACAATTTAATATTAACGAAAAATATGAAGAGATATATTTACAGTGGGGTGGAAAAATAATACACCTTTTTTCAATTTTATTCAATTACATAAGAACTGTTAGAATTTTAACAATTGGTTCTCACAAAAAACTGCTTTCCAAAGGTTTCCAAATTATATTATTTGTTGTTTAACTTGTCAATCTTTCTAATTTTTCAGACATATTTACATACTAACTGAAAACACCTGTTCAGAAAATAAATCTAGAATTTTGTCAAAATATTGAGGAATTTGATTTTGCTTGATAAAGTGCTTAATAGTTATGGAAGCTGGAACTTATTCCTCCAAAAAAAGCTAATGGTTTTTTCAAACGTTTGACAGTACTTTCCAGAAAAGGGGACCCGTTTTTTTAGGCCTCACTGTATAATTTTTTTTTTTTTGAGTCTCATCCTCATCTTATCAGTTTTGAATTAAGTTCTTTTTCAAAGGAACCTCCATTTAGTTGATGAAGTTTATCTGCAAATTAGATCTTTAAAAAAAAAATAAAAAGACTAAAATTTGTGATAAGACTTTTAATGTGACAACAATTTCTCCAAGACTTTTTTTTTTAATTTTTATTAGAGGTCGTTTTTTTCCCCACCAGGCATAACTAATCAAAATTCAAATCATTTAGTTCTGTGGAAATCAATCACCTAAGTATTATCTGGTTGTGATAGGCCTTAGAGCCAAATCCTCTATTTAAGGTCTAGGCTATCAGTCGACAGAGACAGTTTATCGAAAGAAAGTTTATCGAAAACATGCGAGGTGAGAGAAGAGTTTTGTAGTTTTCGAGTAACAAATATTTTTTTTATTTTTTTTTTTTTATTTTCCAGGACCAGTCTTTTTTCTCGTTGGAGCTTTGGCATTCCTTTGTGTCCAATCAGGTTCTGCACTCACAGCCAAGGAAGCCAACTCAGTATGTGCTCTTTTGCAAGACGGAACAAAGATCTATAGTCAGCTGGAATGTAATCAATACTATTCGTGCAAAAACGGAACAGGCACCCTGAACACCTGCCTCAATGGTTATTACTTTTCCAAGGATAGTGAAGCCTGTGTGCCACCGAATGAGGTGTCTTGCGGATCGAACGTTGTCAATCCCTGTGAAAATATTCCCGATGGATATTTTGTTTCAGTGGCGAACTCTTGCTCGGAATTCTACTACTGCAAAAATCAAGTTGGCACAAAGTCTAGCTGTGAAAATGGCTTAAACTTCGACCAGAAGAATCAAGCTTGCCAATACCAATCAGTGTTCCCCTGCTCAGAGAGTACCGGAGATGAAGAAACTGGCGTTATTAATCTTTGCTCTGTCATTCCAAATGGAATATATTTCGGTAGTCCTTCGGACTGCAAGTCTTGGCAAAAATGTCAAACTAATGGACCTCCACTAATGGGCAATTGTCCTGGCGAATTCTTATTCAACGTTGACACTCAAGCTTGTGATTATAAAGATAACACTAGTTGCCGTCAGTTGAAAGGAAATCCTGATTTGGGAGGAACTAGCTTAGAAGGAACACCCTGTACGAAAAATGGAGAAATTGAAAGTGATAACACATGTGCGGGTTATTACATATGCACCAATAACAAGTACGCATACACCAGATGTATCAATGGACTTTATTTCAATCCAGAAACTAATACATGTTTGGAACGTTTGAAAGCCGTTAACAATTGTGATCGTTGTCAAGGAACTAAATTGGAGTTTGTCAACCAGTATAGGGACAACTGTACGGGATATGCATATTGTAAGAACGGAAAAACTCAGTCGACCGGAATTTGTTCAAATGGTGGATATTTTGATGAAGTTTCTGGAGCTTGTGTAAATGATGCGAATCCAAAGTACCCTGTGTGCTATTTACCGCCAGATACACCAGCAACGCAAAAACCGACAACGACAACGACAACAACAGAAAAAACAACGACAACGAAACCAACTGACCCAGAAGGTTCACAAGGAAATGACAAACCTACAGGTTCGGAAGGTTCGCAAGGATCTGATAAGGAAAACCAGGAAACTGATGACAAAACTCCAGAAACTGAAGGTTCCCAAGGATCTGACAAAGAAGGCCAAGGAACTGATAACAAAACTCCAGAAACTGAAGGTTCCCAAGGATCTGACAAGGAAGACCAAGGAACTAATGACAAAACTCAAGAAACCGAAGGTTCGCAAGGATCTGACAAGGAAGACCAAGGAACTAATGACAAAACTCAAGAAACCGAAGGTTCGCAAGGATCTGACAAGGAAGACCAAGGAACTAATGACAAAACTCAAGAAACCGAAGGTTCGCAAGGATCTGACAAGGAAGACCAAGGAACTAATGACAAAACTCAAGAAACCGAAGGTTCGCAAGGATCTGGCAAGGAAGACCAAGAAACTGAAGGTTCCCAAGGATCTGACAAGGAAGACCAAGGAACTAATGACAAAACTCAAGAAACCGAAGGTTCGCAAGGATCTGGCAAGGAAGACCAAGAAACTGATAACAAAACTCAAGAAACCGAAGGTTCGCAAGGATCTGACAAGAAAGACCAAGGAACTGATGACAAAACTCCAGAAACCAAAGGTTCGCAAGGATCTGACAAGGAAGCCCAAGAAACTGAAGAAAAAACTTCAGATTCTGGAGCCTCTAAGGGGTCCGGAAAGACAAATCCAAAACCAAATAAAAGTCAAAAGGCTTTCTAAAAGAAGCAGATTGTCGAAAAGTTGTAATCCAACGATTCTCTGTTGTCAAACAATATTTTAAACTTATTTAAATAAATAAAAGAAAAAAAACTATCAATGGTTTTGATAAAGGATGATATAGATGTTATTTTTCGAAGAGTTCTTTTAGAAGGAATACAAGTCCAAAATTAAAGCAGACTTCCAGAAATTATGGGGAGTAAAATTATAAATTATTTATTTTTATGGTGTTACACAGTTAGGTTCCTCTTATTTAGTGGGTTATAGTATCTTGTAGAAATAAAAGTTTGACGCGGGTTGGAATTGAGGTTAGAAATTCGATCAATCAATGGGGGTTAAATTTGTATGACGAGTTACAGGAAGTAATAGCCCAAATAATCCCGATATTAAGGAAAAACTCGAAAAAACAACATATGTATCTCGAAAGTACTCTCACAGATACATAGTTTTATGACCGTAAAATGGATAACATCAGTTTCAAATTAATTACCAAAATTTTCAAAAATCATCCATTTGAATAGCAATGGGATAAAATACATTGCATACTTTTAGGCAAACAAATATTTTTCATATTATATACAGTAGGGCCCGCAAAACTAGCAACACATTCTAAAATCTCAGTACATTCATTAAAAGTTGTTGTAAAATATTAATTAAAATGTAAAAAAAAAAATGTAATCATTAAATTAAAATATTAAATGGAAAAACAAAAACTGAGGAAGAAGAAACAATTTTCCTAAATATGTAAGTCTTACGAAATTCACTTCAAACCTTTTATTCTGGAAAACATAACTATGCTTAAATGTAAAAAATTGTTTATATACAAGATTTAACTAGAGCGATAAAATGACACCAAGAAAAGTTGAAACAATAATGTCTTTAAAGACACAAATACACTTCAATAACTGCTATGAAATAAAAAAATCAGTTTCTTAAAATTCTTATTTTTATTTATTCAAAGTTTAATATAAACCATTTTGTTTGTGATTTGGAAACCAAATTATTGTTTTATTAATTTTTTTTAAATTGATTTCTAAAAACGCCTTTCCATACAATCTTCAATAATCACAAACCGAATACGACGTCTCATCCAATGTACAGGCTTGCTTGGTTTCATCAAAGAACATATTTTTTAGACACTTCCTCTTCTCCAGAACCAGTCCATCTCTGCATGCATAGTAATAACGACATCCCCAGTCTTCCGCAATAACTTTTAAGTTTCCTCGACCTTCACATCGATTGTGCTTGCATGATGTTTCAACTGGATCATGACAGGCCTGTTTCTGCTCATTAAAGAACAATCCCTCGTCACACTGATTCCAAGTCGGTTTCTTATCGGAAATCTTAGCTCCCTTGTACGAACAATAGTAATATCCTCGACAACTAGCTCTATCTTCAACGAAGGAATCATAAATCGGTCGTTTGTCTTTGCCGCAAACATTTTCTGGAATCGGATGTGCTTTGCAGGTCACCTCGTACATACTCTTACACTTGGCACCCACCACATCATAGTAG
Organism: Platycheirus rosarum; assembly: GCA_963971375.1. Lineage (NCBI taxonomy): Eukaryota > Metazoa > Arthropoda > Insecta > Diptera > Syrphidae > Platycheirus > Platycheirus rosarum. Next base: position 153,541,705 of record OZ020508.1, on the reverse strand, counting down.
AGGCCACTTGAACAGGTTGTACTTTTAAGTGAACCCTTCGAACATTGAAAATACTTATTGCAGTTGTCGGGATCAGAAAACGGAACGCTATTTGGAAGAATTCCACAAAAGTCCGATATACCGGTGCACCCGGAGTCTGATGAAAAGACACACAATTGCTTAGATTCGTCAAAATGATAATCATCGGGACAAGCACCATGTATGGCTTTACCCGACTGACAAAAGAAATAGCCATGACAGTTGGTTGGATCTGACATCCAAACGTCACTTTTACTTTTGCATATATCCTGGCAATAGGAATCTTTTAACTCATCAACACATTTTGATTTGTCTTTGTCGTAAAACTGATTGTTTGGGCAAGTCGAAACTTTTCCAGTTGCATTCTTGCAAGTGACATAAGCTTGACAGTTTCCTGGCTCGCGGAATTGCACGCCATCTTTGAATCTACCACATAGTTCATCGTATTCAGCAAAAATGATGCCGATGACACTTGCGATTAAAATGATGCCCAAAAAACACTTTCTTGCTAGAAAGATAAAGAAAATACTGTTATTCATTTTGACAGGTTGTCTGCAATGTCATCTCTAGATTACCCTCCATGTTGTTCTATTTTATTCTCTGCCACAATGTTGAATGGGTAATTCGTGGAAAGAAACTAATCTATTAACTACTGATGTGATTGGTTTTAAATGCTTTCAAGGGTTTAAGAATTCGATTTGTTTATTTAGAAGAAATGTTTGGTTGGCGATTAGATAAACTTGGAGAATTTATTGTGTTTTAATTCACACGCCTCAGTTTATGGCTTTTTTGAAGATTTCTATCGGAGTAATTGAACATGAACAAGGTTCAATGCATAAAAGAAGGTAGGATTTTTTTTGTTGCTATAACTTTATTGACTTCTTAGACTTTTTGGTTTTTCCATATTGTTTGATGTTTTCACTTTATGCTGATAAAAAATTTTATACATCTGAATGAAATTAGAGAATACGATAATGTCATTTTTTTTTAATACAAACAAAAAGTTTATTAAATAGAATTTGGATATATGTATGTACGTAGTTCTCATTTTTTTTTTTTTTGGTAACTCGATTATGAAAATTGCATTAAAAGGATTGATTTAAAATTCTACTAGATGATGTGTAGTTCTCCCCAAGCTCATTAAGCTAAGATCAGACGATTTTTATTTGTTTGATAAATTTATGTCTTATTGCTCAAAAAACACACACAACAAACCATCTGAAACACAAATTCGATGAAAACAAATGGCACACACAAACGATTTGTGTATCATTTGCGTATTGCGTACTTTATGACTTTTTATGTAAGATTTATCTATGACAGTATGTGTATTCTGAAAATTGATGCATATGCATTTCGTTTGCATACATAAAATGTGTCTATTTATAAAAATTATCTGATCTTAGCTTTACTTTTTGCAACAATTCTACAGGATGAGTTGTCGAAACTCAAGCGCTTCTGCTTTGAGTGACCTTTTTCTTGTGTCAAAGTTTGTCTGTCATCTGTCACTAGCTTTCTGTCACCAGTTATATGTCAGCTGTCATCTATCTTGTGTTATCATTTATCTGCCATACATTATCAAACATCATAAGTTATCAGTCATCTATCTGTCATAGTCTTCTTTAAGACCCACAACAAGACTTTCCTCTTCGTCGTTTAAGGCTGTAATAAGATCTGTAAAGTAGTCTGACTAACAAAAATTCCTATGCGTTGTTGATAATTCCAATCGAAACTTAATAAAGATCATACAAGTAAGATCTGACAAAGCCGAAAAGCTCTTTGATAACAAACATGGGAAATTTATCATCAAAGTCAATTATTTAATTTTGCATTTTTCGAACCACAAAACAAATAAATTCCGTCAACAGCCATCTGGTTTCTATCTAATCTTGAAACTACTAACCCACGAGCTAAAATTCGATCAATATTTTTGGATTAATTGGTCAACTTTAGCAATAACTGTTGGGAGAGTATAAAAGCCAGAGTTGCTATTGCCAAAGCTTTAGTTATCGGTGGTTAAGTTGAAAAAAAATTAAATAAACGATAGTTGGAAGAAGCTACTATAATGACAGGTAATTTAATTTATTTTTATAATCAACTGACAGATAGGTGTGTTGAATTGCAATGCATTGACTTTCATTTTTTTAACGGTTTTGCTTTTTTTCTAGCGTGATAAGAACAAATTAAGTGCTTCCAAATAACTACAGATATAATTTGTTATCGATAACTTTCGATTATACCAAAACATAATGTTTTGTTTGTAGTCGTGATTCTTTAATTAGTTTCTAATGTTTCTTGCTTCTTCTGCAAGTGATCTAGATTATTCCTCGAAAGAGCAGGAAGTGTATAAGAACTGCTAATAGGCCTCTAGAACTTGCTTCTGTTTTGAAGTCTTTAACCAATATTTTCGATTAAAACTTTTCTTATTTATATTTTAAGGGCCTTTGATAAACATCAGCTTGATGATTCTAACATTTGTCGTACTTGGACCAACAGACACTGAAGCAATCTACAATAACATTTGCAGACTTTTCCCGGACGGTACAAAGCTCGGTGATCCAAAATCCTGTGAATCATACATAACGTGCGTCAATTCAACGGAAATCTCCACAAAATGTCCGAATAAGCAAATCTTCAGTGTTCAATGGAAAAAATGTGTATCATCAAAAACTGGCTGTGAAGATCCATGTGCACCAGACCGACATAACCTATGGGTGGCCGATCCGAAAACATGTGATGGATATTATTTTTGCACCAATGGCATTGGAGTTCTGGGAAACTGTTCGACAGGTCTTCATTTCAATGAAACCCTACAGGAATGCATTTTTTCGGACCAATCAAAATGCAATGGAGACAACTACTGTCACATTGTTCCGAATGGCATCAGCTTTAAGGATGAAAATGCTTGTGAAAAATACCAGATTTGTGAGAAGGGAAAATTGAAATCAAAAAAATGTCCTTCTGGACAATGGTTCGAACGTGAAATTGGCAAGTGTGCAGCTAAGTCCACAACCAAGGGTTGCAATCTACTGCCGGATAAGGTTTGTATGAATGGTAGGAAGGTTGAGAAAAATAAATTCGTCTCGGATAAAGCCTCGTGTCGGGGTTATTACTTTTGCAAAGATAAAGGGAAGACAGCTGATGATAATCCCGAGTGGAATCAATGTGGAGAGGGACAGTTCTTTAGTTACAACGATCAATCTTGTACGGATCCGTTGATTATTGATTGCAAAGAAGATCGTTGCGATGGACGAGGGAATCTATTTGTGAACAGCGGGACAGACTGTCAGCATTATTTAGTTTGCAAAAATGGAATTACCGTTGAGGAGCGGAAATGCGCCGATGAAAGGTTCTTCGATGAGAAAAAGCAAGCCTGTACATCAGAGGTTATTGAATATAAGGCATGTGTTTGAAAATATTGAAGAAATAAAAGTTAAATTTGACATATAAAAGAAATGATTTACTTTTGTTTGTGAGCCTTTTAAGAATGTTAGTTTATAGAAATGTCTTTTTGATCACTATTTACGTGCGATTAAATTTTATATTTCCTGAAATTATATGTTTCGTACAAAATGACCGGTCCCGATAGAAAACTATACCGCAGTTCTTTAGAAAAGGCGTCGATTGGTTTTCTAAAACTAATCAAAAACTATAAAAATTAAGAGTCATCAATCTAAGAGAATTTGAACCCAATTTATGAACCTTTTTGAAAAATTCTAAAAATCCCATTAACTTTCTAATCCAAAAGTTACTTTTTATAAATACATATATGTAAATCTTACTCATTCCATCCTTAATCTCTAAGCAATGCCTTGATTACTATTAAACAGGACCAAAGCGACAATCGATGGTCACCAATTGAACTTTTATTCAAATTCAAATTATGGAAAAATTACTCAGAAGATTAAAGCTTGCAATATTGTTCATTTATTTCAAAATTCATTTCAAGAGCACGCTGGATACTTCACAACATTAGACGTACATTCCATAGAACTATCGTCAAAATACATTCCATCGGAACATTTTTCCTCTCTCGCGGTTAGGCCATTCTCACAGATCAAATAATGCTGACAACCTTTAGTTGAACTGACAACTTTGCTACGGTTCATTCCATCACAGCGGTCTTCCTCACATCTGACACTCGACGCTGGAAAACATCCCTGTTCGTTGCTGTCAAAAAATCTTCCCTCCGGGCATTTGCCAAAAGTAGGCTCAGTATCTGGAACATTGTCTCCTTTATCGCGACAAAAATAATGTCCAGAGCAGGTCCTTTCATCGTTAGTGAATTTATCACGAATTGGGTTTTTGGGTATTCCACAAATGCCAGGCGGAATCGGATGAACAGCACACTTAACCTCTGATTTTTTCAAGCAACCCTTTCGAGCATCGTAGTAGCCTTTGTTACAAAAATTTCCTGTTGCTTTGTTTTTGACACAGGTGTAGTATTTCTGGCAGTTGTTCTCATCCTTAAAGGACACATCATTACTGGGCACTATATCACAGTAGTTAAAGCCTTTGCATGATGAATCCACTTCATAGACGCAGGCTTGTTTTTTAAAATCAAAATGCAAGCCATCGGGACAGTATTCCTGAGTGCCTTGACCTTGGATGCATTTGAAATAGCCATTGCATGACTTGGGATCAGCTTCCCAAAACGGTGATTTTTTGGTACATGGATCCTTACAATAGGCATCGGGGACCTTGGAAACACATCGGCCGGAGTCTTTGTTGTAATATTTTCCTTTGCAAATAGTTGTTACTGCTTGGCCATCCTGGCACGTTATGTAGGAGTCACAGGAGCCCGGTGTACGAAGTTTGGTGCCATTTTTGAACAACCGACATACGTTTGTGTCATATGGTTCAACTAGGCCATACGATACTCCAAAAAGAGCAAACAAAACGAACAGAACTGCAAGATTTGATAGACTTTATACAGAATAGTTATTACTTAACGTCTTTTTCGTGTGGAGCTTACCTTTCATTTGTTTCTAGAGCAAAATAAGTAACCAACTGGTGGTGATATCTAAATGTTAGGGCGTTTATAAGATTTTTTTTGAATTTAACGCAAGAGTCTTGAAGATAAGATAAGTAAATCGTTACTGTTAGTGGGGAGAGATAAAATTTGGGCAAAAAGCTTGCTAATAATGGCTTTTAAAAGATTATACAATTATTCGTCAAAAGATATATATTACTGCAATCGAATTTATTTTGTGATACGGAAGCTCTTTTATCGGTCCAATCCTACCCCAATTAATGTACTGATTTGTTGTTTCTATTGTGCAGTGATAACCATAAACAGAATCAATCAATAAATATTTGTACATTTGGGAGTGGGAGATATCATTGCAAAACCTAAGCATAACCTACTGTCAAAACTTAACGAAATGTTACGTCATGGTTCTAAAAACATGGTCAATAACTGTAATTTTGTTTGTTTGCCAGAGATTTCAAATTTGCTTGTCATATCGGAATCGAATGTGTGGATTATAGCCGATGCCATTGACTGTGTCTTGGGCCATTAACGTATAAGATTTTGACAGTAGACCATGTTTGGTGATGTCATTATAGTTCGGCCCTTTAGAATCAATATCAATATTATAGAACTCTTAGAACAAAAAACAAATGTTTACAACGCATGTACTTTCTAAATTTGAGTATTCATTGGAAAAGATAAGGAAGGCACTTAAATTCTCAATACCCGTTGGTCTATAAATACCAAACGATTTTGGAAATAAAACACACTATTGAAAGTGCTGAACAATGAAAACAGAAACTTTAAAAAACATGCCATTATATGAAGGTAACTTAACTTCATGAATTCTAACAAGCTACTTAAGAGGCAAACCTGATACACAATATGCCGAAGTGTTCCGGAAAATTGCAAAATATTTCTAATGAACGTTTTGAGATTTCCTGTTTGTTGAAGTTTACCTTAAAAAAGCACCAATGTCCGATCATTTTTTTAAGTTTTAAGTGGCAAAACAACGTGTTTTAATTAAAAAAACACAAGTGCTTACAAACCTATATCAGGATACTTAAATTGTTTAGAATGTATGGGAAAATTTAAGATAAGAAAAACTATATAAAACGGACAAGGTTTATAATGTCACTTCTAGATTGTCTTTTGTAACAACAGTGCAACGCATTATGATCCGTAAGTATGATTGCATATTGTATATTTTCTAAATTTTCAATGGATTTTTCATGTCTAGGTTTTTTCATTTTAACGGTTTTAATTACTTGTCAACATGTGCCCGAAATAACAGCGATTGGAGATTGCGGAAATTTATCCGATGGAGAAACACTTCAAGATTTATCGGATTGTCATGGATATTTTATTTGTCTTGGTGGCAAGAAACTGCAGCAATATTGTGCTCCTGGTTATAAATATGAGAAGTCGTCTGGAAAATGTATTTGGGGAAAATGTCCACCCTGTAAAGGCTTACCAACGGAAAAACCAAATTTTTCTACCGAAGAAGTAACAACAGAACAAAGTTTCTCTAGTGAGGTAACTACAATTGAAGGTTCGCCTACTACGGATGAAGCCATTACATCATCTGAAAGCGTTTCAACGGAAGATAACTCATTAACCACAGAAACTACAGCTGAGGGAGAAATAAGTTCAATAGAATCAAGTTCTTCAACTACAAAAATTCCAGAAATCACTGATCCTGAGTCAACTTCTAGTGAAGGAACTACGATTGAAAGTTCTACTACGACGGAAGAATCTATAACATCATCTGAAAGAGTTTCAACGGAAGATAACTCATCAACCACAGAAACCACAAATGAGGGCGAAATAAGTTCAATAGAACCAAGTTCTTCAACTACAGAAGTTCCAGAAATCACTGATCCTGAGTCAACTTCTAGTGAAGGAACTACGAATGAAAGTTCTACTACCACCGATGAACCCATAACATCATCTGAAAGCGTTTCAACGGAAGATAACTCATCAACCACAGAAACCACAAATGAGGGCGAAATAAGTTCAATAGAACCAAGTTCTTCAACTACAGAAGTTCCAGAAATCACTGATCCTGAGTCAACTTCTAGTGAAGGAACTACGATTGAAAGTTCTACTACCACCGATGAACCCATAACATCATCTGAAAGCGTTTCAACGGAAGATAACTCATCAACCACAGAAACCACAACTGAGGGCGAAATAAGTTCAATAGAACCAAGTTCTTTAACTACAGAAGTTCCAGAAATCACTGATCCTGAGTCAACTTCTAGTGAAGGAACTACGATTGAAAGTTCTACAACCACCGATGAACCCATAACATCATCTGAAAGCGTTTCAACGGAAGATAACTCATCAACCACAGAAACCACAACTGAGGGAGAAATAAGTTCAATAGAACCAAGTTCTTCAACTACAGAAGTTCCAGAAATCCCTGATCCTGAGTCAACTACTAGTGAAGGAACTACGATTGAAAGTTCTACTACGACGGTAGAATCTATAACATCATCTGAAAGCGTTTCAACGGAAGATAACTCATCAACCACAGAAACCACAACTGAGGGAGAAATAAGTTCAATAGAACCAAGTTCTTCTACTACAGAAGTTCCAGAAATCACTGATCCTGAGTCAACTTCTAGTGAAGGAACTACGATTGAAAGTTCTACTACCACCGATGAACCCATAACATCATCTGAAAGCATTTCAACGGAAGATAACTCATCAACCACAGAAACCACAAATGAGGGAGAAATAAGTTCAATAGAACCAAGTTCTTCTACTACAGAAGTTCCAGAAATCACTGATCCTGAGTCAACTTCTAGTGAAGGAACTACGATTGAAAGTTCTACTACCACCGATGAACCCATAACATCATCTGAAAGCGTTTCAACGGAAGATAACTCATCAACCACAGAAACCACAAATGAGGGCGAAATAAGTTCAATAGAACCAAGTTCTTCTACTACAGAAGTTCCAGAAATCACTGATCCTGAGTCAACTTCTAGTGAAGGAACTACGATTGAAAGTTCTACTACCACCGATGAACCCATAACATCATCTGAAAGCATTTCAACGGAAGATAACTCATCAACCACAGAAACCACAAATGAGGGCGAAATAAGTTCAATAGAACCAAGTTCTTCTACTACAGAAGTTCCAGAAATCACTGATCCTGAGTCAACTTCTAGTGAAGGAACTACGATTGAAAGTTCTACTACCACCGATGAACCCATAACATCATCTGAAAGCGTTTCAACGGAAGATAACTCATCAACCACAGAAACCACAACTGAGGGCGAAATAAGTTCAATAGAACCAAGTCCTTCAACTACAGAAGTTCCAGAAATCACTGATCCTGAGTCAACTTCTAGTGAAGGAACTACGATTGAAAGTTCTACTACCACCGATGAACCCATAACATCATCTGAAAGCGTTTCAACGGAAGATAACTCATCAACCACAGAAACCACAACTGAGGGAGAAATAAGTTCAATAGAACCAAGTTCTTCAACTACAGAAGTTCCAGAAATCCCTGATCCTAAGTCAACTACTAGTGAAGGAACTACGATTGAAAGTTCTACTACGACGGTAGAATCTATAAAATCATCTGAAAGCGTTTCAACGGAAGATAACTCATCAACCACAGAAACCACAACTGAGGGCGAAATAAGTTCAATAGAACCAAGTTCTTCTACTACAGAAGTTCCAGAAATCACTGATCCTGAGTCAACTTCTAGTGAAGGAACTACGATTGAAAGTTCTACTACCACCGATGAACCCATAACATCATCTGAAAGCATTTCAACGGAAGATAACTCATCAACCACAGAAACCACAACTGAGGGCGAAATAAGTTCAATAGAACCAAGTTCTTCTACTACAGAAATTCCAGAAATCACTGATCCTGAGTCAACTTCTAGTGAAGGAACTACGATTGAAAGTTCTACTACCACCGATGAACCCATAACATCATCTGAAAGCGTTTCAACGGAAGATAACTCATCAACCACAGAAACCACAACTGAGGGCGAAATAAGTTCAATAGAACCAAGTCCTTCAACTACAGAAGTTCCAGAAATCACTGATTCTGAGTCAACTACTAGCGAAGAAACTACGATTGAAAATTCTACTACGAAGGAAGAACCCATAACATCAAACGAAACAAATCCAGATTCAAATTCTACACAAGCAATCACGATTCAAGATTTTTCTACCATCTATGACTCTAATTATTCAACACAACAAGATGCAGAGGCATCTAACGAAAACACTGTAACAACTCCTGGCATTTTGAAAACTTCACAAAACCGCGTCAATTGTAAAAATGTCGTAAATGAAGTACTTATTCCCGACCCTGATCACTGCCGAAAGTTTTGGATGTGTCGAAATGAAGTTCCATTAAAATTAATTTGCCCGTCTGGAATGTGGTTCGACAGTTTTAAGGGGATTTGTCAAAATCAGAATCTAGTCAATTGTTTGGCAAATATTGACTAAATCTAAACATAATCAGACTCACAGCTGATAAAATATTAATTGCAATGTATACATTATTGTATAGGTTTAAATTAGCTCTAAAACCAGTATGAATGTTCATTAATTTCATTAAAAGAAGATTTTCATCAATTGTGCTTGTGATTTTTTGGTTGTTCTTGGTGATTCTCATGCTTTTAAGTCTGCATTTTATCGAATTGTTTTTTTTTATAATTTTAATGTTTAAAAAGTTTCTGTAAATATTATGATACATGGGTATATTTTTTTTTTTTTTGTTAATAAATTAATTTAGAGGAATCAAAATATGATAAATAGCAGAGTTCAGTCTATTTTGATGATAATAGAAACCATGAATCATACAATAGTTTGAAGCATTTCAATGAAATTGTCAAGTTATAGATGCACGATAAATATTTATTTTTGTAATTAAAATAACTTCTATATCAATACCTTTTTTAGAGATCATGTGTCATATATTTACAGGTATAAACCTTGAAAATAAACTGATATCTGTTCCACTGACTTGGAAAGTTTAAACAAAAAAAAAAAAACACGCAGTTGAAGTGATAAAGCAATTTCTCATTTATTCCTTATCAATTGAATTGCAGTTTGGTATAATCCCATGAAAAGAAGTTTTTGGTTTTGCAATCAATCTACTTAAAATATACATTTACAAAAAGTTACAAAAACAAAAGGTATTGTTTTAAACCACTTTAAATATTATTATATTATACATTATATCTCTAATAGTCCAGATATGGTATGGCACTTAAAAGTTTAGATAGTAATCATTTCAGCTGATAACGATTATTGATATAAGACAGACGGGCTAAGCTTAAGTTTGGATAGTCCTTTTCTGTAATAGTACATTAACACAATATGATCCGTAAGTATTTTTACGTTCATACGAGTAACGAATAAAATTATTTGAATTTTTTTTTTTTGATATTAGGTCCTTTAATCCTGTTTGTTATAGCCCTTGTATTGCAACTAGGTGCTGGAGTGGAGGAATGTGAAGATAATTCGATTGGAAAAACTTTGCAAGATCCTGAAGATTGCCATGGATTTTATTTGTGCCACAGTGGACATAAGTTGCAGCAATATTGTGCACCAGGAATGAAATATGAACATGAACATGGAACTTGTGTTGTAGGAAAGTGTCCACCATGTAATTGTGATGTTGATCCCTCATCTCCCGTAACCGAACCAACAACAGAAGAATCAACTGAACCTACAGAATCCTCATCGGAGTCTTCAACAGAATCCTCCACAGAGTCTTCAACATCAGAACCAACAACAACAACAGAGTCTTCTTCATCATCTGAGTCTTCAACAGAAGAATCAACTGAACCTACAGAATCTTCAGCGGAGTCTTCAACAGAATCCTCGACAGAGTCTTCAACATCAGAACCAACAACAACAACAGAGTCTTCTTCATCATCGGAGTCTTCAACAGAAGAATCAACTGAGCCTACAGAATCTTCAACGGATTCTTCAACTTCGGAAACAACGACAACTCTTCGCCCAACTGTAAGTTGTAATAACATTCCCGATGGGTCGTTCTTTGCGGACTCCCAGCACTGTCGTGATTATTATGTTTGCCGAAACAGACAGCCGGTTCTTCTGCATTGTGAAAAAGGCATGTGGTTCGATGATACTAACTTTGTTTGCAACTACCCTGACTTGGTCAATTGTCCGGCCAACATTGATTAAATTTAAATAATAAGAATATTGTGAAAGCGAATTATATTTTGTGTTTAAAGCTTAATTAAACTGAGAAAAAAAATCACCAATAAAATTAACTTTGCAATGTTTGCGGATGTTATCTTTTTTGTAGAATTTTCTATTTACAACTTTTATCTTTATAGTGTCTTAAGGGCGGAAATCTTACGTTTTATGACTTTAAGTGTGTCCAGTCTGGCAGAATTAACATCGTAAGATAATTTTCGATTTGGTTTTTATAGTGATGAAAAAAAAATTTAACGAAAATCGATTAGTTTTGAGACCTTCTTTCTTATTTGCTGCTCAAACTTGAACTTTCTTATCAAGGGGTTGTAGAAGAACTTTGATAACCTCGTTTATATAAAGGGTCCGCCAAATATTTTTTTTTTTTTGAAAATGCTATAAAAAAATCTACTGAATATTTTCTCAAATTTCTTTTTTTATTTGAAAGTACAATCCTTCCGGTTAATAACGGAAAATAATTTCACTCAAATGGCTGCCTCGGCTGGCCATGTAGTAGCCTACACGATCGGTCCTATTTTTAAGCACATTATCGATTGTGTGCAGCTGAATTTCACCAATGGCTACACGAATATTGTCCTTTAAAGCGTCAATTGTCTCTGGCTTGTCGGCGTAACACTTATCTTTTACGGCACCCACAAATAAAAGTCCAACGGTGTCAAATCGCAGCTCCGAGGTGGCCAAACGACATCAGCTCTGCGGCTGATAATGCGATCTTCAAAAACAGGGCGCAAAACATCGAGTGTAGCTTCGGCTGTGTGGCACGTGTTGAAACCAAATGTTGCTAATATCTTCCTCTTCAATTTTTGTGAACAAAAACTCGTTCAACATGGCCCGATAACGATCGCCATTGACTGTAACGGCCACTCCTTGCTCATTTTCGAAGAAAAATGGCCCAATTATGCCTCTGAACCAAAATCCGCACCAAACAGTGACTCGTTTTGGGTGTATCGGCTTTGCAATGTATGCGTGCGGGTTTTCTGTGTCTCAAATGCGACAATTTTGCTTGTTTACATACCCGCCAAGATCAAAATGAGCTTCATCTGAAAATATGATTTTTTTGGCAAAATCGGCCTCTTCTCTTAGTCGATCGCAGGCCCACTCACAGCGAAGCGAAAACGCATTGGATGGTCAGTTGGCTTCAACTCCTAAGCCAATTGGACTTTGTATGGCGTCATACCAAGGTCTTTATGCAAAATTCGTCTCAATGATGTCTCCGAAATGTTCAATTGTTGAGAACGACGGTGAATTGATGTTGATGGCGCTTCACGCACACTTTCTGCCACAGCAGCAATATTCTCGGGTGTACGCACTGTTTTTGGCTTTTCACGCTTTGGTTTATCGATGAGGATGCCAGTTTCTTTCACCTTTTTCACAAGATAACGAACATACTGAGCTGACAATGCTTCTCTTCTTCCAAAATCCGTACGCAATTTTCGCACACATTCTGCAACATTACCATGATTTTGAAAGTAATATCGCAATATTTCAGCGTTGTTCAAGCGTATACACAACCATATTCGTTCAGCGGAAGGATAAAACTAATTATCTGTCAAAGCAGACATGAGCTAAATAAGCACTAGTTGAAAAGAAAAACGTTAGATGGCGAACCCGTTATATATTTTTTTTCTTCTTTCTCTTTTACAAAATCGATTGATGACTACTAAGTTTATATTAATTATAATTTAATTTAATTTATAATTTCATTCATGTTTGTTTTAATTTACATGTTTTTTATTCTCATACATCTTTGTGTTAGGTGTTTCATGTATTGGTTGCCGTTGTATTTAAATGATTTGTTGATTGAGAATTTTGTTTGTATGTTCCAATGGCTGCGTGAACCCCCTGTTATGTCTCTACCTTTCTTTTTATTAGTGATGTCAGTTCTTGACAAAAAAGAAATTCCAGGAGTGGAGTTGGTAGTGTTGCGCTCGATGTTAAATATTTTTAGCAAGCAAAGAAAAGGACTAAGAATATGTGATTTAAATGCTCAAAGCCTAGCTCCCAAACTGGATGAGTTCAGAGATCTATTTGAAGGTTCCAAAGTAGATATAATCTGTGTTTCGGAAACATGGTTTTCAAATCAAATTGATGATTGTTTTTACAAAGTTAACGGTTATAGAATTTTTCGAAGTGACAGAGTGAGAAGGATTGGTGGTGGAGCTGCAATTTATGTTAAAGAGGGTTTAAGATGTCGTTGCAAATGTATTTCCCCAGATGATAGCAAAATGAACTATGTATGTGTTTGTTGAGCTTAAATCTTCTTCTAATGATCTTCGTATTGGATCTATTTTCAGACCCAATAGGAATATCAACCCAATACCGCTTTTTGATCTTTTATCATCAATTTCAGCATCGGTTTCACAAATCATAATAGGTTGTGATCTTGATAGCAACCTTTTTCAAGATAGTGTAATAATCGATGGTTTATGTAAGTATAATCTCTTTTCTGTCAATGTTTCTTGTCCGACTCATTTTACCAGTGATACAAGTACTTTGTTAGATTTGTTTTTATTTGTCAGTAATAAAAACAATGTCCTTTTTTACAACCAGTTGTCTGCACCCGGGTTTTCTAAACATGACCATCTATTTCTAACTTACAATTTTTCGGTGATTTGTAAAGTGTCACATTTTGAATATAGAGATTTTAATGCAATCAATTATAATTCCCTGGAAGCAGATTTTCGTAGCATCGAAGTGGGATCAGGTCCTGTATACGTTTTCATCAAGCCTTAAGATTGATTTCCTTACCAAAAACATACAGCTACTTTTCAATGGTCACGTCCCAACTAGAATTAAATATATCAAACATAGACAATGTCAATGGTCTTGATATACGGATTCTTATTGAACAGCATAATCAAGCCTATAAATTATGGAAAAGATATCGGCTAGATTTTCAATTACAGTTATTTCGGACTACACAGGCTAAAAGAAAATATTACAGCAATAAGCTTAGTCCGAAAAATTTGGAAAAAAATAAGTGATATTGGGGTAGAAAAACAAAATGTTATGTCTGATGAAAACCTGGATCGAAATCAACTTAATCAAAGATTTATAGCTTCCACGAATCCGGCTTCTGCTTATAATGGTGAATCACATGTTAGTCCTAATTCAAGTAGGCCGTTATTTGATTTTGTGTGCATTGATGATGTCGAACTAGTTTCATGTCTATTATCAATGTCAATCGTTTCTTTAAAATTTGTTTATTTTTTGACTCATCCTTAAAAAATGTCTACAGAAAACGTATGGCTGGTGAAATATTGTGAAAAATAAACTAATTTTATAATTCCAGTCATCAAAATCCAACAAGAAATGTAGAAACTTGTGTTTTAAAAGTAAGCAAGATATTCTGGACAGAGATGAAGCTGGTGTATCAAGAAAGATTTTATGCGAGGAATTTAAATGCAGTCGGCCAAGGTTATCAAGAATTATCAAGGAAAAAGAAATCATTCTGAATATCGCTGTACAAAACCAAAATCTTTCAAGAAAGCGATTGCGAACTGGAACTGAAAAAAATGTGGAAGACGATCTTTTGTTGTGGTTCAAGAACATGAGAGCCAAGAACGCTGCTCTTACCGGCCCATTGTTGTTAGAAAAAGCTAAAGCTCTCTCTCTTATGCTTAAAGTTGAGTTCGAACCATCAAGTGGTTGGCTGGAGAGATGGAAAAAAAGAGAGAATATCCATTTCAAAAAAACCTACGGAGAAAAAATTTCAGCTAATATTCATGGCGCAGAAGAATGGATAGCAAATGTTATGCCAAAATATCTTTTGGAATATGCACCAGACGCCATATACAATGCAGATGAATCTGCATTAATGTTTAAAGCACTGCCGACGGGCACTTTGGCCAACAGAGCTGAAACACCATCATCTGTTTTTTTTTTTATTGGAAATTCCAAGAATCCTAGATGCTTTCGTAACAGTAACGTTCCTGTGAAATATTTTGCCAATACAAAGGCTTGGATGACAGTAACAATCTGGATAGAGATTTTAAAGGAAATTGAAAAACAATTCAAAGCCAAAGGTAAGAAGGTACTTCTTATCGTAGATAATGCTGCGTGTCATCAACTTAAAGATACTGTTTTGGAAAATATAAAAATTGAATTTCTCCCCCAAACACAACATCCCTAATTCAACCATTAGACCAGGGAATAAACCGATCATTTAAGTCACAGTACAGGACATGTATATTAAGGCGACAGATTCTTCATTTAGATAGTGAGCAGACATTGAAAGATTTTGCTAAGAAAATAAATTTGCTGGAAGCTCTAAAAATGATTAAGAGAGATTGGTGGATGGTGACCCCAACGACGATACAAAATTGCTTTAGAAAGGCAGGTTTTCTTGCGGCCACCGTCTCTCTGTGGATGTTGAAATTGTTTCCGAAGATGCTCAAGAAAGTAATATTTTCAAGTGCTGTAAGACAAGAGATTGCTTCTCTCGCAGATTTGGATAGCGAAATACCTTGCTTTGGAGACATAACGGACGAAGACATAATCGCTGAAGTTCTTGCCACATCTTCCTTTGAACCCGTTGAAAACAGTTCTGGTGATGAAATAGTGGTCGTAGAGCCCAAGAAACCAACACTAAAGGAAGCATTTCATTGTCTTCACATTCTAAGGCAATTCTTTGCTGAAAACTTGGAAGCTTCCGAGAAAATAGATGATCTTGAAGATAAGATGTCTTTTTGTAATTTGCAGAACCGCAAACAGACGACCATTGATTTATGTTTTTCTAAAATAATTTTAATTTTTTACAACATGAGCTGTGAATTACTTAAGACTGGATACTTTAAGTTTTTATATCCTTTTCATTTAGTTTTTTTTTCTGTTTATTTTTGTTTTTAAAAAAACTATATATTCATATTCTGTGTTTAAGAATGTATCTGCCTTTGTATGTACTTTGAATTATAAAATACATTATATAAATACAAATATTTTGACACATTTCAAAAAAATAAAACCTACACTTTTTTTTATTTTAAGGAATTTATTTTGACAAAACTCCGCTTATTTGAAACAAGTTTCAGTTATCCGAAGTTCGGTTAACTGAAAACTCCGCTTAACTGAAACAAATTTTCTGTAAACTTAATATCATCATATCTAAGTTGTAGAAAGCAAGCAGTTTCAATTGAACATCGTTTGTCTGAATTTTTATGGAACGATAGAGGTGTACCTCAAGGCTCAATTTCGGGCCCAATTTTATTTTCTTTGTATATTAATGAACTGCCCTCTATTGTGCTATCATCGATTCATATGTATGCTGACGATGTACAACTTTATAAAATCTGTACTCTAGGTATGATTGAAGACTCTGCACATGCAATTAATGCAGATCTGCACAATATAACTTTGTGGTCTGAACAGAATGGATTATTGTTGAATCCATTAAAAACAGATATATGTATACAGGGTTCGAAAATAAATTACGCGGAAAAAGCAAAAAACCTGGGGATAATATTTAACAGGAACTTAACTTGGAAGGATCACATTAACGCAATAATTGGGAAAGTTTATGGTACACTGCGCAAACTTTTGATGTCACAAAACTTTACACCTCAAAAAACACGTTTGTTGTTAGCTAAAACCCTAATTATCCCAATTCTCACTTATGGTGCCGAAGTTTTTAGAAATTGCGATGCAGTACGCAAGAGAAAACTGAATGTAGCTTTAAATAACACCGTGCGATATGTGTTCAATATCAGACGCTATGATCATATTTCTAGTCATTCAAAACTGCTTTTTTTAATATGACATTTGATAATCTTCTTGCCTTTAGAGCACTGATCTTACTATCCAAAATAATTGAAACTCATGAACCAAGCTTTTTGTTTGACGAGTTGCGATTTGGCTCCTCCAGTAGATCTCACAGACTCATTATCCCACAATTTACATCCTTAACATCTGAGCGACAGGTCTTTATATGCTCCATTCGTCTTTTGAATTCATTACCAAGGCATATAAAGGGATTGGGCGGCACTGGGCGTTTCAGAACGGAACTAAGATCTTTTTATACGCGTTAAATAATTTATTTCTTTTTAATTGAAAATTTGTTCTTTACCACAACACGGGTGCACGGTGAGAAAGTGAAGCCGCGGAGTGCTGCTGCCTGTGCGTTCTTTAAAAAAAAAATACAAAAAAAGAAAAAAAAATGTAACGCGAACCGTCAACATTTAGTGCCCGTGTTGTGAAAATTTATTTGATGCTACAACATCAAGGCATCACGCAAATAAAAAAAGAATACCCATCAACGAAAAAATACTCACAGTAAGCATTCTTTGCAACTTTTCCTTTCCTTATCTCACTCACAAACGATTTTACTTGAACATTGCGGTAAATCCGAATGAACAAGTCTAATCGTTATCGGATAGATTAATTATTGCTCCCTAAATGACCAGGGGCGGATCAAATACATTTTATTGTCAAGGTATAACACTGTTAATAATTTGTATTGAAAAGCGTAAATGATTTTATGGGACCAATCTTCTTCCGCACTCGTTCAGTCGCAAGAGTATTGAAAGATCTCAACATAAATAAATCCGCTGGCCCGGATTGTATCCCCGCTATTGTTCTGAAGAGGTGTTCTTCAACGCTGGCAAAACCTTTGCGTAAGCTTTTCCATCGGTCCTATTCCTCTGGACTCTTTCCGAATGCATGGAAAACAGCATTTGTCCAGCCCATCTCCAAAAAAGGCGAATCTTCTGCACCCTCAAACTACCGACCAATTGCACTAACGTCCCTTCTTTCTAAGGTCATGGAAACGCTGATTAATTTTCAGCTTAAGAAATATCTCGAAGAACGAAAGCTTATTAATGACCGGCAGTACGGCTTTCGTAGCAAGAGGTCCACTGGTGATCTGATGGTTTATCTCACCGAACAGTGGAACCAATCTCTCCATCGTTTTGGTGAAAGCAAAATTATTGCACTTGATATTTCTAAGGCATTTGATAGAGTTTGACATCAAGCCCTTTTATCGGAAATGCGTGCATTTGGACTCGATGAATCTCTTCTTCGTTGGATTAGTAATTACCTTTCGAACCGCTCAATTCAAGTTGTATAGGACGGTTTCAAATCTGATATTCACAAAATAAATGCTGGTGTGCCCCAGGGCTCTGTTTTGTCTCTGCCTCTTTTCCTTATATTTATCAATAACTTATTATCTGAAACAAATAATCCAATCAATTGTTTTGCTGACGACAGTACTCTCAGCTTTTCATATTCGTTTCCACATCCACATCCATATTCTTCGGATGTTGAACTGCAACGGCAGCGTATTGTAAGTTCATTAAATTCTGATCTTGACAGCATTGTACAATGGGGAATAAGAAATCGCGTAGAATTTAATGCTTCTAAAACTCAATGTTGTCTTTTTTCATTAAAGCAAAACATACTTCCAATGCCACTATCCATGAGCGGAACTTGCATGGAAGAAACAGAACACCTCTCAGTTCGCGGTATGTGCATTACAGACCACCTTCTGTGGAATGATCACATATTTGACGTCGCCAAGAATGCTACGAGGTGTTTAAGTTTCCTTTTTTGAAGATGCAAGAAGTTCTTCACCCCGTCTAATCTGGCTACAGTATATAAAGCATATATTCGACCGAAACTCGAGTATAATTCCCATATTTTGGCAGGTGCTCCTATAACCCACTTGAGTTTGCTAGATAGAATTCAAAAAAGAGTTTTGAAAATGATAGGCGACCGAACAATAACAGAAACGTTTGCATCTCTTGAGCACCGCCGAACTGTTTCGTGCCTTTCGTTATTTTATCGTTATTTTTACAAACAATGCTCTAGCGAAATAGCCAGCTGCATTCCACCCCTGAAACGATTCAACCGTAATACTCGAACTGCTAGGAATGCCCATCAGTTTACCCTTGAGCCTAACTTCGGACGTACTGTTAAGTATAG